>HG992044.1:5000000-6250000 GCA_905220475.3 Ennomos fuscantarius
ACTCTAAAGCTAAACGAAATTACCATATTTCCGTCTTTTTCATTTCCCCTTTATCAGAAGAGTACCGCCATACTTTAAGTTTACTTTAGTTTTAGAGAATGCGACACAGAATCGACACCACTGTCTGTATAAGTCACCATCACAGTCTGTGTGTCTACTAGTAGTGCACTAACACAGAATGATTGTGTCACTTTGTCTAGATCATCATCGCATTAAATTATTTTCCAAAACTTGTGTTATTTTCAGTGTTAGTGCATAAAATTGGTAGCAGTTTATTCGTTAAGTGCTGTTTTACAGGCGTGAGTGTGGGAAAATGGTATAATGATGATGAAACGTTTCTTTTCGTGTTGTTTCCAAAACTCCATAGAAGCTTCAAGTAAAGTTACCACCACTTTACTAGGAGTATGACTTTGACTAGACTATGACTTGACTTGATGACTTCGACTGTGACTTGACACATATTTGCATAAATATCATTAACTCGAAAATTATCAATTACTTGACGCTGGCTAAATACACAAAAGTGTGGAACCAAAAGTTAAAAAAAAATATCGTGTTTCTCTGTCACTGTTGGAGTATTAATTATCATTAAATGGTTAACATGCGTCGACAATTCATCATCGATCTCGCTCCGTAACGTTGTTTCTAAGGCAATCGGAATATGTTCCAAAACAAATTGCGTTGTGAAATAAAGAAGGAAAAATCCCTTAAAATAACTTCCACAGTAAAAGTTCTTATCTAGCTCTGTCAGGAAACGCCTTAAATGTATAAAAGAAAGCGAGAAGGACATAGAACCTACAACAAATAGAACTGGTTCTTTCGGAACCTGTTATAGTTACCATTTCACTCTCCTTTTGGGGTCACTGCCCTCTTTCTATTTAATGTGGGAAACCAGTTGGGTAAGGAACTGAGTAAATCCTTAGTAAATGCGAACATTTCGAAAAGCAGACTTAGTCCATAGCAAATGTTTTGCTTGTTGATGACAGAGTCAAAAGTAAGCGTTAAGTTTTGGGTCATATAAATACATCAATGTCAATGTCAGTCACAGTCCAAGTCATCAAGTCATAGTCTAGTCAAGTCATACTCCTAGTAAAGTGGTGGCAACTTTACCACAGGCTTCTTTGGAGTCTTGGAAACAACACGAAAATAAATGTTTCACCATCATTATACCACTTTACTACTCATGCCTGTAATCCAGCACTTAACAATTAAAATGCCACCAATTTTATGCACTAACACTGAAAATAACACAAGTTATAAATAAATAGTAATAAATAAATATTAATAAATAAATAAATATATGTGGACATTTTACACACCGCCATATAGCCCCAAACTAAGCAAAGCTTGTACTATGGGAACCAGATAACTGATACAATACTTATATACTTTTTGTTTGTAAATACTTACATAGAATACAATATAACACCCAGACACAGAACAAACATCGATGCTCATCACACATTATGGAATATAATACAATGCGGTGACGCAATTTTTCGTTTTCCCGCCAAAAAACTCATGTCATATTTTAATGGTGTGATAAACGGCTTTGTGTTCAAGTTGTCTTAAATTTTTTTAAATTGTATTTATTGTGTTGTTTCAGGTGGATGCTGTGGCTCCACCACGAAGCGGACCATCGTCGGCGGGTGGGCGTGGGCGTGGTGGCTGGTCACCGACGTACAGCGTATCTCCCTTGAGGTAACACTTCGCATTTTATTTGAGATCAGTTTACGTCATAAGGCATATAGGTACATAGTTTTGTGGTCTGATGAAATTCGAGATTCTCATAGGTATGGCACATTCAAGTCACGGGGTGCTAAGTAATGTTGTAAGGGGTGGGTATTAAGTATGTATAGATATGAGTATGTAAGTAACTTATTGAAAATTATTCTGCTACTAAGTAATGCCAGTACATAAGGTATCATTGGGAACATTTTGGGGACGGTAAATTTTCTGAGAAAAATAAGTTTTGGGGCAGAAATACTTTGAAAATAATATTTTGGTATACTTTTCGCAAAGTGAATTATGCACTCCTAACTTTTTAAAATAATAAATATAATAATAATAACGCCCAACGATCACCCACATAGGTCTTGGACTCTAACTAGGATTCCCTGTGTCTAAGGACCTACGAACTACGAGGACCATGGTTCCACAACACCCAGACTCATAGCAAGTAATTGCGCTTTTTTTCTGTGCACAAATACTTGTTACAACGTGGAAATCGAACCCGCCGCCTCCGGGTTGTGAGCCGAGCTGCTAACCGCCACACCACAAAGGCTGTCAAATGTCAAATGTTAATGAATGACGTTACGCGCTAGTCGTTCACCTGATATTAAGTGTCACGGCCGCCCATAAAGTTACAATGCCACTTGGAACTCTAGAATACAAAATTATTATTATGCATGTACCTACTTAACATTTTTTTTTCATAAACGTAATAGACTTTTCTTACTTTTTTTGTGTTTTGGCTCCACACTTTTGTGTATTTAGCCAGTGTCAAGTAATTGATAATTTAGCAAGTTAATGATATTTCACGTAAATAATCTGTCAGGTCACAGTCGAAGTCATCAAGTCAAGTCAGAGTCAAGTCATACTCAAGTAATAGTCTAGTCTAGTCTAGTCAAGTCATACTCCTAGTAACGTGGTGGCAACTTTACCAGAAGCTTCTATGGAGTTTTGGAAACAACACGAAAAGGAACGTTTCACCATCATTTTACCACTTTCCCACACTCATGCTTGTAATCCAGCACTTAACGAATAAAATGCCACCAATTTTACTACTAACACTGAAAATAACACAAATTTTGGAAAATAATATAATGCGGTGACGTGACCTTTTTCGTTATCCCGCCAAAACTCTTTTCTTACTTACGTATCACAATTACATTTATTTGCAGGTTATGACCCTAAACCCGATGTGTGAGTACGTGGAAACTGCCCAAGGCGTCCCCTTGACCGTGACCGGCGTCGCCCAGTGCAAGATCATGAATGAAGACGAGCTCCTCACCACCGCCTGCGAGCAGTTCCTGGGGAAGACCGTCAAGGAGATCAAGATGACGATACTGCAGACCTTGGAGGGGCATCTGAGAGCTATACTTGGTAAGTAATTTAAAAAAATTTATCGCTTTTTGAATTAAATCTGCTTGAGCACCGATCGATGACTGAGCATCGTTCTGTAATACGGACCTTAACAGCCTTATTAATAACACGAACTAGCTTTAGAAAAGTTACACCATCTTTTGTCTCTTTCGATCCAGCTAAATATTCCAGTAGCAAAAAAAGGACAAAAGCTGAAGTAACTAATCCGAGACTAATACCCGTTTATTAATAAGGCTGTGAAAGTTTAGTGTATCTACGTGTTAGTTTGAATGATTATGTTAAGACTGCAGTCCATTAAGAATTACACGTAATAATTAACCTGGAACTCGTAGAAATTTTGTGCTTTGTCAAACTAACATCGAGTGCAATATTGGTTTAAGCGCCATCTATAGGCTGCAGAATCAATCTCTTGAATGCTACACAAAACTGCTCTATGAACTGTTTCTATCAGTGTAGTATAGGTGGCGCTGTTATGAATAATCTAAATTATATTATTCATTAGCCACATACTACTAATAATAAACCTTAATTTAAAATATTTAAAAACCTCTAACATCAAGGACACTATCGATCTAATTGGTTATCCGTTTTGGAGCTACGATGCCAAAGACTTACGAAAAGGGAAAGAAGGTATGCCATAAAGGTCTCAAACCGTCGCGTCATGTCTTTCAGAATAAAAACTACAGATGTTTACGAGAAATCAAGTAGTTTAATAAATAACACAATTGTTAGGAAAAATATGTTCTAAGTCGAATTTGATCTCTATACCATCGCAAGTGGGAATATAGTGCCAAAGTAACGAAATAAATGTGCAATATGTAAATGGGTGCCTCTCACGTGATCTTGATATTATCATAAAGTACCTACAATACCTCCATTTAGACACCATGCTGCATTATAACGGATTTTAATCTATGTCATTACGCTATCATATTCGCATTTGTTCCTGCAAGGTTATTATGACAATGTTTGCTATATCATTACTGCAATTATTTAGAAAATGTTGATGCTTTAATGCTTTTTCAAGGTTTCTATTACTGAAGCCGCGTTAATGGTAATTGTTATTATATTTGTTAGCACCAGAATGCGTTTCAGTAGTTACGTCTTCTTAATATTGTTATTGCACCGATGTGAAGTGTGGGTGGTTATTATTATAATTTATTTATTACATACTCAACTGTAATAAATTAAAAATATTGTAAAACACAGTAGAAAAATACAACATTGTAAAGTGTCTTGTAGCTTCTTCTTTACAGTTGTAGTCTAAGCTTCGGATCGGAGTTTTCTGTTCTGCATTGTGCCGGATTGCTAGCACCAGTGGTGAGAAATATAACTTCTTTTTTTTTCGAATTCATATATTGTAATGGGTTTGCTGTATTATAATATTTGACAATAAGCACTTTATAATTCTACATGCTTAGTACAATAACTTAATTTTAAGTTCCTAATGTAATTTTGACTTGTGAAAGTGCTAAAAATAGCCCATTTTATTTATTTTTTTGATTGGCTCTACACTTTTGTGTATTTAGCCAGTGTCAAGTAATTGATAATTTCGCGAGTTAATTAATATATATGTATACATGTCAAGTTAAGTCATGTCATAGCCTAAGTCATCAAGTCAAGTCATACTCCTAGTAAACTAGTGGCAACTTTACCAGAAGTTTCTATGGAGTTTTGGAAACAATACGAAAAGAAACGTTTCACCATCATTATACCACTTCCCCACACTCATGCCTATAGTCCAGCACTCAACGAATAAAATACCAATAAAAATAAAATTTTATGCACTAACACTGAAAATAACACAAGTTTTGGAAAATAATACAATGCTATGACGCAATATTTTTTGTTTTCCCGCCAAAACTCCAATAATAGCCTATTTGCAATTAAATCTTTTGACTTTGACATTTCGAACTTAAGAGCTGTCAATCTTTAGTGCGAACTCCATGCAAATAGTTTACGGAAATCGATAGAGAGTACATTGTACTTTCGGATAAGCTTAGTAGTACTGTAGTAGCTAGTAATAAAGCTTGTAGCTTCGTAGTCGTGACTCGGAAACACACCGACTGACACAATGCATTTTAATGAGAGTAGGGTTACCAACATGAACACCTGTCACCTTGGAAAAGGTCTCAGCAAGGCTTTGTGCATCAGATATAGTATGCTGTTCCGGTGTTCTGTAGCTATACAAGTAGTAATGATGTAGGGTTGTAGCATTACTATAATGTGGGTGATACTTTTTTTAATTCCTTTACCTATGATATACATTCCGTCCGTCTTGTATGCCTTATGCATGTTGCAAAGAAGTAGACCTAATTTCCATAATTTGTAGCCTTGCTGATATTTTCATTCAGATAAATTAATGAATAACTAAGTAAATAAAAGACTTTTATTTTATTTTATTTAAGTGTTCGTTTATAATGATAACTAGCTTCTGCCCGCGGCTTCGCCCGCGTGGCCAATAATAAACGAAGAATTTTTAAAACAGATAATTCAACCACCTATTTCACCCTCTTAGGGTTTTCGAAAAACCCTTTTTTAGTCTATACTTACACTTTACAAAGAACACACCCTCCCAATTTCAAGTCTCTAGGACTAACGGTTTAGGCTGTGCGTTGTTATTGTATATAAGTCAGTCAGTCAGGACTTTGAATGTTATATGTTTAGATAATAATAATAACGCCCAACAATCACATACATAGATCCCGGACCATAACTAGGATACCCTGTGTCTAGGGACCCAGGAACTACGATTACCATGGTCCCACAACACCCAGTCTCAGAACAAGTACTTAAACACAAATACTTGTCCTGCCGCGGGAATCGAATCCGCCGCGTCCGGGTTATGAGCCGGCCCACTCAATCACCCACACCGCAAATGCAGTCAAATGATGATGATCTTTATAAAATTTACCATTTGCTGTTTACACGCAGTACTCATAAAAACACAGGAAGTAAAAAATAAACGAACGTAGTCATAAAAGGTTGATGAATCGTGACAAAAGTTTCAAATAAGCAAGCCCTTTCTAAATGACATTACAAAATAACTGTTGAAGGGTTCTTGCGCACTATATGAATTATGAACAAACACATTAAACCAATCATGACCGAGCCGCCTCGAGACCATTGTTGGAAACACCCGCGCGGCAGCTTGATCCTTTAATTATAAGACTAATAAGTAAGTAGAGAGGAATTGTGACACCAGAGATAACCACTTGCACATAGAATAAATCTAAATATATATAACTCAAAGGTGACCGACTGATTGACTGACTGACATAGTGATCTATCAACGCACAGCCCAAACCACTGGACGGACCGGGCTGAAATTTGGCATGCAGGTAGATGTTATAACGTAGGCATCCGCTAAGAAAGAATTTTTCGAAATTCCACCCTTAAGAGGGTGAAATGGGTGGTTGAACTATTTACCCATGGGCCACGCCGCGGGCGAAGCTGCGGGCAGAAGCTCGTGTAATATAATAATCATAATAATGAAAAAGGAACGAAGAGAACAGTAACTTGACGAGATAATTGTCTATTTTAAGTAGACGAATCTCATTTACCTTAATTTTATTAAGATCTTTTTCGCAATAGTTTAGGTCCAGAATTGAACTATTCTATCATTTATCTGGTTCCCATAGTTCAAACTGTGGTGTTTGGTTCAGAGCTAGACGACGCTGTCGCCGTGAAAAGTCTACACAAATATTTAATTATTTTTTTTTGTTTTACGCAAACGTTAGATTTCAGTGACAGAATACCATTAGTACTCTCGATATTTCAAATAGCACTTGTTCGATGTTCGATTTCAATAGTTCAAACTTAAAACCAAACTACAGCTATATACGATTTATTTTAGACTGTGTAATAATTAGTATAAATATGTGTAAATTAAGGTAGTAGAATCAATCTATAACAATATTTTTAAAATGTTATTTTTCTTTTCAACACATTTGATCAAACTTTGGTCTGACCGCGGTTACTTAGTGCACGTTGACCTCAGAGCCTCCAATTTGTAAGAGTTTCACGGTACTAAAGTTAACAAAACAGCAAACAATTCAAAACGGAACTCGCGCTTGTAGCTCGTTAGCAAAGCGTGTGAGTTGGTACTTGAAACGTGTAAGTCGTGCCCTCTCTGACAATGATCAGTTTTTTGTTGCGACAGAGAAGGCTTTCTTTGACTCGCCCTAAAGGTACTTGATCCCTTGAAGCCACGCAATGGGTATGTAGATTACTGTTTCATAGGCGTGCACTGGATTTTTTCGTTCGCATGTGCTTTTTATTAAACTGTTTTGTCTATTAATATTTGTAGTTTTCTTTTAAATTTTAATGATTTTTGGTTTGAAGATATTTTTTAGCAACAGTGTATTCGTCATAAATACATGTAAGGTAAGCCACCTATCTGTAGCTTATGGATCTGGAAGATGCGTCTGGAAGCTTTGATGTTATAGGGATGTGTGGGTCCCAAATGAATGAACTTATTCTGTATTTTCTTTTTTGTTTGATAGGTGTCTTGTCCAAGGGTATTTATGTTTCAAGAAAAATTGTTCACACGTTTATTATGTGAAAGGATTTATTGCAAGTATAGCTAAAAATATTTAGCACCTTTACAAGTCAAAATTATAAATAAATAATAATAAAAAATAAAATAAAATGTCTTTATCTCAGTTGAAAAAACCCATATAATGCTTAAAATTACAAAAATACAAAATAAAATGCTAAAATGTTAGATAGGTACTTAAAATAAATGAACTAAGCATATAGAATAAATAATTGCTTATTGTTAAATATTATACAGCAAGCTTATTATAAATATGTGAGTTTGAAAAAAAATAAGTTCTATTTGTCACTACAGGTGCAAGCAATCCGGTTCAATGCAAAACAGAAAACTCCGATCCGAATTACACCTGTAAAGAAGAAGCTACAACTTTACAGTGATGTGTTGTTTTTCTACTGCGTTTTACAATATTTATAATTCCGCCCCGCGGTTTCACCCGCGGATAAAAATTATTTTAATTATAAGCTCATGCCACGGGAGCATTTCACTTTTACGGGATAAAATGTAGCCTATATGTTAATCCAGATGAGCTATCTTAGTACCGAATTTCATCCAAATCCATTCAGCTGTTTGAGCGTGAAGGAGTAACAAACATACACACATACACACATACAAACTTTCTCCTTTTTAATATTAGTGTGATAAATTGATAATTATTACAGTTGAGATATTGAATATACATATTACAAAAGTAACCACCCACACTTCACTTGATGATGCTCTTTTCTAGTTGACGTAGAGAATGTCGGTATTTTTTAATTTTTATCATTAAACTTGTTTGTTTGTAAATCTATGACTAACTTGAGTTAGAGACAAGTTTTCCGTTGCGTATTTAGGTTACTCATGTTAATATGTCATCTGACAATATTACTTAATAGTTGTAATCTACACATTTCGATTTAAAAGTTTAAACACATTAAATAGCATCAAAAAATCACAGAAAAATGAAAAAGAAATGGCAGTTGCGTTTTCGCCGCACTTCGCAACTGGGCCACTAACTTGCAAAATACACCAATACAGAAAATATTCGTTACTCTATTACCATACAAAGCGATTCGAAATCACTTTGACACTCACATAATTCAAAGCTAAGCCGCCAGACAATTTTCTTGTTTCTTGAATTCATTTACATATTTTTTTATTTTCTATCCATCTATTGTGACTTGTCAGTATATCTCAATCTATACTAACTAATAATAAAATAGTAACCAAGTCAAAATCTATACGTAGAATATAATTGGGTAGAGATTTTATTTTACATTTAACACAGCGCCGTCTAGCCCCAAACTAAGCAAAGCTTGTACTATGGGAACCATAACTGATACAATACTTATATACTTTTTTTTTGTAACTACATACGATATAACACCCAGACACAGAACAAACATCGATGTTCATCACACAAACGTTTGTCCTGGGTGGGAATCGAACCCACAATCAACAGTTCAGAAGGCAGGGTTATTACCAACTGAGCTATCGTGCCGGCCATTTTTGGTCAGGTTTGTAATGTAAAAACAAAAATATTGTTTTCATGTTAATAGGTGACGTGACGAGCTGGTCGTTTGCCTGATCTTGAGCGTCGCGGCCCCTCATAACAATCACTAAATATACTTAGATTTTAGACTAATCGTCTGTCTCTGTGCCTGTTTGTTGTTTGTATGAAAATTAAATTAATCATGCAAAAAATCTGGATGGCTATTGGTGCCGTTTGTTTTATATTATGCAGTCTATGAAGTTGTGAGAAGGCTCAAGTTAGTAGTTTCCAGAACGTATTCTGTAAATTCTACCTACCTGTATAAATCGGAATAATAATAACGCCCAACGATCACATACATAGATCCTGGACCCTAACTAGGATTCCCTGTGTCTAGGGACCCAGGAACTATGAGGACCATGGTCCCACAACACCCAGACTCAGAACAAGTATTTGCGCTTTTTTTTCTGTGCACAAATACTTGTCCTGTCGCGGGAATCGAACCCGACACCTCAAATAATATTGGTTATCTACGAACTATATTGCTTATACTCTGTAGTAGAGTTGGCTGGGATATAGGGGTTAAAATAGTGGTAAAACTTACTTATCTGTAATTTAGGTATTTATATCTGTAGGTAAAATCTTTTGTTTCCTCCGCATACTGTGTCCCGCTCGTTGCAAATATTGGGTTTTATACATGACTCTTTAAGGGGCGAGGGTACCGCGCGCTTTTTGATTAGTTACGTGCGTAGGGTAGGGTGTAGCGAAATGTGAAACGCAGTCAGTGACCGCTTTGTACGGACAGCAGATAAATTTCTCATTATCAAGATTTGTGTCATAAATGTACAGGCATTTAGTTCAATTTGTATTGAACGTTTTTTCGTGGACTCGTGTGTTCTGTACAGTACAGGGTGCTGGTGGAACGATGTAGAGATATTTGAAGCTGCTCAAGGGTACCAATGTGGGACATTAGACATAATGACGAGTGCCACAGTTTTCAACTAGTTACTATACAAGGTGGAATTTAATTCATTCTTTTCCTTTCATGTATGTATTTAGCCCATGCTATAGAATGCTCCCATATAACTAAATAAAAAAAGTACTTATGAAATAAAACTTAAATCTAGGTATTATCAAATTAAATCCTAAAGAAAAGCCTTGTGATATTGAACAAAGCAGGTGTTTTATTGCCTACGAAACATTTACTAAGCACTCAGCTGGTGCCCGCGCGGTGTGTACCGTTAAATTGACATTTCGGCTCTCATGCAGTTATTTTAAGACGCACTAAATACTAAAATATTTTTTTTTTAATTGGACCTTTTACGAATATTCTATAGCATGGTCCGAGTACATACATTTAAGGAAAAGAGAATTTAATGCCACCGTGTATGTAGTAGGCATTTAGTTCAATTTGTATTGAACGTTTATTCGTGGACTCGTGTGTTCTGTACAGTACAGGGTGCTGGTGGAACGATGTAGAGATTTTTGAAGCTGCTCAAGGGAACCGATGTGGGACATTAGACATAATGACAGTTCACAGTTTTCAAGTAGTTATTCTACTATATAAAAAAAAGTTGGGTTTTCCTCCCTGACGCTATAACTCCAGAACGCACGAACCGATTTCCACGGTTTTGCATTCGTTGGAAAGGTCTCGGGCTCCGTGAGGTTTATAGCAAAGAAAATTCAGGAAAAATTCAGCACAAACCAACATTTTAAGTAGATGGCGCCGGTGCGTGATACATTGTTTGACAGCTACTGTTACATAAAACGAAGCCATCTGGTGGCGAAACGGAGTTCGCCGGGTTTGCTAGTTATATATAAAAAACACCCAAAATAAAAATAAAACTGGATTCGACTCTCACAATTTAGGCGTGTCAACCGCGACAAATACTTGTGTGCTTTAACCGCGTACAATGCCAACTATGTAGTTTCATTTTCGGGGTAAAATGTTTCGGACCACAAAGATTAAATTATAAATATGGTTGTTTGTTAGTCAATTAATATTGTAACAAAACCACAACTGGTAAAAACCGGATAAAGATTTTCCATTGCAACCAATTTATACATTATTTACTAGGCTCTTATTTGTGCAATTATTTTTGGTTTGTTTAACGTAAATATTAAATATAAAGACTATACTAATATTTATATAGGACGACCTGCGGCGAGATGGAGCGATGACATACGCAAGGTAGCTGGGAATAACTGGAAAAATAGAGCCGAAGACCGGGCTCAGTGGCGTGCCTTGGGAGAGGCCTATGTCCAGCAGTGGACTAATATAGGCTGATGATGATGATGATGATGATGATGATGATACTAATATTTAAATCGACTTCAATATTAATTTCAATTTGTATCTAAATTTCATAAGTACTAAGTAATTAAATGATATCATCCCATATCATATCATATTTTTCAAGCTATTTTGATTTAAAAAACCAAATTACTGATCTGATTTTGATAAAATTTAATCTATCAGACCAAACCGAAAATATTTCAGGTAGGTCTTACGTTGATTTATTTTTCTTTTAATAGATTTAAGAATGGATTAGAAAATCCATTCTTATTCTTATGAACAAGATGTGAGAAAAAAAATACAACCGACTTTTGAACCTCTTCTTTGAAGTGTGTAGGTCCCAAAGGATCCCACCTAGTCGGTAGAAAATATCATAGCTCAGTACTTTTTTGCTGATAGTATCGGGGTCCGTAGGGACCATATACAGTGCAGCATACGTGTGGGCGAGCACGTAGTCAGTGGCACCTGCAACAGGGGCTTTACACGGGGCTGAATCCGTTACCCTACACTATTTGGTATATTAGTGATCTGTGTGCTTGATATTTATTTAGATAGTAATAGTTATAGTGCTAAAAATAGTTTATTTAAATAAATAAATAAATATGTGTGGACATTAAACACAGCGCCATCTAGTACCAAACTAAGCAAAGCTTGTACTATGGGAACCAGATATATATATATGGGGATATAGATATGGGACGCTAAAAATCAATTTTAATTTAGTTAATTAATTTAGATGTTAATATAAACTATATGTGTTCCCAATTTCATCCAAATCCGTGTAGTAGTTTTTGCGTGAAAGAGTAACAAACATTCATCCATACATCCACACTCACAAACTTTCGTAACATTTATGATATTAGTAGGATTACAACACTAAATTTAATGTCTAAATTTATAAATGTAAAATAAAAAAATATGTGACATCACACTAGTGTGATGTTAGGTAGGGGAGTCTCACAGATGTTATCAGCTATGACAAGGACGGACGGGTCAAAAAAAAATTACTATTAATTATGTTATTATTATTTGTGGTGCCAAGGGTGGCAACCCCTCCCCCTATGAAAAGCAAAATAAGAGTGCTATCGCTCGATTCGATCTATCTATCGGGGAGGCTCATGTTAAGCAGTGGACGTCAGATCATAATGACGTAATTTTAATGTAGAACTAAGTAAATGATTATTATCAGATGTGTAGTAGGTAGTTAATGCACTATAGCAAGACTAGACTCTAGACTCTACTTTAGTAATATAGATGATAACGATAAAGTGTATTAGATATATGAATAAAAATGATAGACCATACCTAAATAATTATATATAATTTTTTGTTGTATCTGTGGTTTTGTTAAGTTCTCTCTGCTAATAAACTGATTACAACACTAAATTTAATGTCTAAATTTATAAATGTAAAATAAAAAAATATGTGACATCACACTAGTGTGATGTTAGGTAGGGGAGTCTCACAGATGTTATCAGCTATGACAAGGACGGACGGGTCAAAAAAAAATTACTATTAATTATGTTATTATTATTTGTGGTGCCAAGGGTGGCAACCCCTCCCCCTATGAAAAGCAAAATAAGAGTGCTATCGCTCGATTCGATCTATCTATCGGGGAGGCTCATGTTAAGCAGTGGACGTCAGATCATAATGACGTAATTTTAATGTAGAACTAAGTAAATGATTATTATCAGATGTGTAGTAGGTAGTTAATGCACTATAGCAAGACTAGACTCTAGACTCTACTTTAGTAATATAGATGATAACGATAAAGTGTATTAGATATATGAATAAAAATGATAGACCATACCTAAATAATTATATATAATTTTTTGTTGTATCTGTGGTTTTGTTAAGTTCTCTCTGCTAATAAACTTTGATAAACTGAATACTCACTTACTAGGTCGTAGGATTGTGCAAAGTTCGTTTAGGTAGATACCACCGATTTCCTAGTTATTCTGTCGCGAAGCAGCAGTGCGCACTACTGTTTTCCGGGTTGAATAGTAGCTAGTGAAATTACTGGGAAAATTTGACTTTATGACCTGGTCTCACAGTGTAGTAATCTTATTGCTAGACCGCGCTGATGTCACTCGAAACTCTATACTTTAGAGTTTCAAGTGACACTGCAACTGATATGGGCTTGCATACGGTATCGTTTAACATCAGGTAAACGATTAGTGCCTCATGTCAATCTTGGTTAAGTGTCATCCTCCCGGTTAAAAGCGCCAATACTGGCCTTACCGGGGCCAATGAAACTTTAATTCCCATTGGCCCCGGTGGCAATCGAGGTAATTTAATAGACCACAGTATACCTGACTACACTCGTGTGGTATCATCCTCGGTGATCACCATAGTTGAAGTCACCGCATCCAGCGGCACTTGCCTCTGTAACCGGTACCACCAGCGGAGCTATTAGCGGAGCTATTGGAGCTATTTTGACCCGGTTTTGTAATTATTTCGTCATAAGTAATGATTCAATGTATGCATAGTATTTACGTAAACACAGATTATTTAAACAAATCATAGTCATGCATTTGTAACCGCATAGGTATTGACGCACAGAATGTACTCTCATTGATTGTGCATTATAAAGACTTGTGCAGACTGCGTAGGGCGGGCCGCATCGCAAACATAAGTCTCAGTCCATCACATTCGTACATTTTATATGACCTATCACACTTTACAGGTTCATAAAAATAAATACTACTGAAAATAAATACCGTTTTAGGTGGACATTTCACATAGCGCCATCTGGCTCCAAACTAAGAAAAGCTTGTACCATGGGAACTAGATAACCGATACAATACTTCGATACTTATTAAATACATACATAGAATACAATATATAACCCTGACATAGAACAAATATTTATGTTCATTACACAAATATTTATGTTCATTACACAAATATTTGTTCTGGGTGGGAATGGAACCCACAACCTGCAGTTGATTAAGCAGGGCTACTATCAACTAAGCTATCGGACCACACAAATAGGAGCGTAGTAGAAAGATTTTTGTTTGCGATGAGTTGCGATGCGGTCCAACTTAATGTGCGTAAGCCCTTTAAAAAACGAACAGCGTAAAGCGTATTAATGTAACATGATATTTTGTTATGACAATATCTTTTATATCTTCCGAGAATAGTTTAACCAACAGACAGATTAGGGTGAGTCATTAATTATTCATACAAAGTTATACTATTTTATACTCACTAAAGGGAGTAATATTATAGAAACTGACGTGAGTAGTACTCATAACTACAACTATTACACGGCTAAAACTCACGAGATACAGTCGAATAACTCGACCGGTGTTCGGGCAATAAAGATGCCCATCCTCAAGGAGTACGCGCGGCGGCGGTGGTGGCGGCTCGGCGTTCGGTCGAGTTATTCGACTGTATCTCGTGAGTTTTAGCCGTGTAATAGTTGTAGTTACTAAAGGGAGCTTCACGGCTTCAACCCCAGTATTGGTTACCAGTTAACCATTTTTGTTGATCTCCGTACAGCAATCTGCGTGCAAAATTTATATTATACTTAAAAAACTTACTAAAACTTATATATTAGTATCTACTGTTGTTTTAATGTTGGTACTTATTACTTTTGTAATGTCTCCTACTATTATTATTTATATATGTATGTATGTATTTGTGTATATATTTATGTACCTATATAATTATATATATGTATTAGTATATGTTAATTTATATATATATATTTTTTTGTTATTATTGTTATTAGCTTTAAGTATAGTTTGTATAGCTTTTCCTGTATCTGAAAACCACCGTCCTTATTTTTATTGTTTTTTTTTTTTCCTACATTTTTGGGTTGTCTGGAAGAAATAGCTTTAAGCGATAAGACCGCCCATTGTGACACTTAATTCTTAAGTTTGTGCCTGTAAATTGTTCCTACAATGTGGTGTTTCAATAAAGAGTTTTATCTATCTATTAAGCCAAGTCGATTAAGCTATATAGACATAAAATCCATAAAAACAACAAACAAACGATCAACATATTTTCATATATTGGTAGGATCGTTGATTCTACGGACACGTGCAAAATCTGAGAATTATGACCTCGAAATGATTTTATAATCATTATCGCAAAAACATGCTAATGAATTGTTGTTCATTAACTAAAATAATTACATAACAATGTACGTTGTTAAAATTAAATAAAATCACTAATATTAGGTCTTTACCTATGAAATTGCCGTATTGCAGTACAGACTTTTTCAAACAGAAAAAAGTTTTGATTGGCTATGAATTCTAAATTCAAATTAATTATGTTTTAAAAATATGACATTCTATTTACAATATAAGTCTTTTGTTTATTGATTCGCGTTGTATTTTCATTACATTTCAACATTTTTCCTCATAATGGATACTTTGAAATTTCGTGTAATTATGGAATATGAGTTCCGTCGTGGCACCAACGCGGCACAAACGACACGTAACATCAACGACGTTTACGGAGAGAACTGTACAAACGAACGTACAACCCGTTATTGGTTTGCTCGGTTTCGTTCTGGGAATTTTGAGTTGAAAAATGAACCTCGTGGTCGTCCGGAAACTTTGGTCAACAATGATGAATTAAAGGCGATTGTGGAAGCTGATGAATCTCAATCTACAGCTGAGCTGGCAGCAGCTTTTGATGTTTAGCATCAAAACAATATTGGTCCATTTGCGACAGATTGGCATGATAAAAAAGCTTGATAGATGGGTGCCCCACGAACTTAACGATCGCCAGCGCAACGTACGCGTCGAGACTTGCCTTGCACTGCTTAACAGGCACAGAAATGAAGAAATTTTGAACCGAATTGTTACGTGCGACGAAAAATGGATTCTTTTTGACGATCGAAAGCGCTCAGCAAGTTGGTTAGATCCTGGTTCGATACCAAAGCAATGTGCAAAACGAAAAATGACCCCTAGAAAGGTGATGGTCACAGTTTGGTGGTCTAGGGCTGGTGTGATTCATCGTAGTTTTTTACAAAATGGCGAGAGCATTACTGCAGATGTGTACATTGAAGAACTGACCACAATGATGGCGAAACTCGCACGTCTGCAACCAGCTTTGGTCAATCGGTCGTCTCCACTGCTACTTCACGACAACGCGCGACCTCATACTGCACAACAGACCGTCTCTAAGCTGCATGAGTTGGGTTTGGAAGCTCTCCCTCATCCGCCATACTCACCAGATCTTGCGCCTACCCACTATTACTTTTTCCAAAATTTGGACAACTTTTTACCGGGAAAAAAATTCAATTCCCGAGAGGCAGTACAAAACGCCTTTGAAGAGTTTGTTGCCTCCCGTCCTGCTGATTTTTTCAAGAAGGGCATCCATAAACTGCCACAGCATTGGCAAAGATGCATTGATTGCAGGGGTGATTACTTTGAATAAAAGAAATAAATAAGTTCGAAAAAAAAATACTTTAACTTTTTTCAAACAAAACGGCAATTTCATAGGTAAAGACCTAATATATATAAAGAAACGCTATCCGTTTATTTTTATGGGTTCCTTGCGACAGTCTCTGTGGTGTGGTGATTGAGCTGGTCGGCTCATAACCCGGAGGCGGCGGGTTCGATTCCCGCTGTACAACAAGTATTTGTGCACAGAAATAAAGCGCAAATACTTGTTCTGAGTCTGGGTATTGTGGGACCATGGTCCTCGTAGTTCTTGGGTCCCTAGACACAGGGAATCATAGTTAGGGTCTAGGATCTATGTGATCGTTGGGCGTTATTATTATTATTATATCTACTCTACATACGTGGCCGTATTCTCTACAGTTCTTAGCTCTCGACGGAAATAAAGGTGGTGTTATAAGTTTAAGGACGCGTAATCATTATTTTATGACACAAAAAATGTGTTATCTCCAAAAATTTGGATAACTACGTTCATAAAGTATTTCTGTGGAGTCATTGGAACGATTAAAAGGCTTATTCCCAAAGTACTCCATTCTTTTGTTTATGAAAGATAAGAATCTCATACATTAGTTCCCATAATACTCCACAGAATTATTATTATAAATAATTTATTCTAAAATACAATTTTTCTGTTTCATTTTACTCCACGGCCATCTGGACCATTGTCAAAGTATTCGGATATCTAATTCTCAAACTGCTCCATCGAAAACAATATATAAATTACCTTTTAATAAAAAAGGTTTCATTTTGCTCCATGAAATATTGAGGGGTACAGTCAGTCACGTAAGTAATATCTCTGTAAATGAAATTATGCTGAATAACAATAATATAAGGTAAAATCTTACATTTACATAGAAGAAACATGGACAGCTGCAGTTCTTAGAATTTTCGGCAATATTGTAAAAGACATACGTATTGTTTAGCTCTTGAGATTAGCCGTTGCTTAGTGCATCGGCTAATCTCAAGAGCAAAACAGTAAAGAAGAAAATCAGCACGTGGCTAAATGTAGTGCTTTAGCTCATCTTCCAATTGAATTCGTTGAAGATGGTTGGTTGGTAATAATGGAAGAATCCCCTACAAGTGAACCTGTCACTGAATTCAATAACTATTTTGTTTTCACCTGGCTCGAGAGTAAGTCTTTTCAAATACATTTATGGAATTGCGAAGGAGAACGTCACAAAACTACTAACATGGTAGAATCGTGGCACAAATGATTAAACAACATTTACGGCAAAAACAAACCACGGCTGCTGCAGTTTTTACAAATCATCAAAGATGAAGCGCTTCATTTTGAACGTTACCGTTGCACTCACACTTTGATGATTTGTAAAAATTGCAGCAGCCGTGGTTTTTT
Source organism: Ennomos fuscantarius (assembly GCA_905220475.3). Taxonomy (NCBI): domain Eukaryota; kingdom Metazoa; phylum Arthropoda; class Insecta; order Lepidoptera; family Geometridae; genus Ennomos; species Ennomos fuscantarius. The sequence continues at coordinate 5,018,202 of HG992044.1, forward strand.
TGCCGTAATGTTATTTAATAATTTGTGTCCCGATTCTACCATGTTAGTAGTTCTGTGACGTTCTCCTTCGCAATTCCATAAATGTATCGGAAAAGACTTACTCTCGAGCCAGGTGGAAACAAAATACTTGATTGATACTGGCTGATTTTAAGTTGTATGTTAGGTTTGTAAGTTTTCATGTTTTTTAATTGTTTTCCTTGTATTGTTTGATTTTTAAGGTTTCATTTTTAATTATCTCGTTGATTTTGGCATGTTATAAATACTTATTTTTAATTATTAGTATAAATATATCTAATATAAAAAAATATTGCTAATCAAGTACTCTGTATTTTATTTAAGCTTCTCCTCATAGTTAACACACAGCTTTATTACAAGTAATACCTAGAATTTTTGCACCTGACTGTACGGCACCTTATTTGGAGTAAAATGAAACATAAGAACAATGATTATAAATTTGCATGGAGTTGTTTGAGAATGAATGTATGGCTTATTTAATTTCACGAAACCGGTTACGTGAAGTACTTTGAAAATGCCGTGGAGCAGTTTGAAACCAAAATTATTATTCTTTATTTTGATGTTTTTTTCGTGGAGTATTTTGAAACTATTTCTTGGAGTATTTTGAGAATAACCCTTTGTTTAACCCATTGTTTTTGTTTAGTCATCCCTGTTTTTCGTTTGGTTTGCTATTTAAACAATTTTTTACAATATTATTTTGATACTTTACGTCACATCATTAACGTAAAGCTTTTAGTTGATTTTGTGCTTCCATCGCACCTTAATGTGGGTGTCTATGTAATTCTCTGTGGCATTGTAGTAATATTTTATTGTTATTTTTCAAAATATATGTATTGTATTGTACTAGAAACTATGAGTTAGGGCAATAAAGTATTTAATGAAAGACTCTTTGCTGTAGATGTGAATAATGAACTCCATGCTTTCGCTACATCGTCATAAAGTTGTCACTTGAAGAAAAATGGTCTGATATTTTTCTTGTGCTACCGATGAATTTTATATATCTATAAAATTAACAATATACGGTTCTTGTGCATAAATAGCTGCATTTCTTTAAAATCCTAACATATTGGCAGATAATTTAAATCACTTCCCTCTTCTATTAATTTAAAATTGTAATGTATTGTTGGTAGCTACCTACTTATTTTCAATAAGGTGTTTTCTTTCTTTCATTAATGATTTATAAATATATGGAAACTTTATTGGTTTAAGTGTTAGTAATATTAGTTTATTAAGTGGAATATTGTACTGTTTGTTTCTCCTAAACAGTAATAAAATAGAATAAATAAAATAAAATATTAATTAGGCTACTGGTAGACTTGGTTATTTTCCATAATAGTTAATTTACACCAACCCTTAAAACTAAAATTAACTACAATAAATGAACACAATTCCATTTAAAACAAGGGTTTCTAACAAATTGGAAGGATAAAATTTCCTAGAAAGGAAAGGTATAAAAACTGTTTGGTTTTTCCTAATCTTTAATCTAAAAATAGTTTAATACAAACAGTTTATTGCAAAACATTATTTATGGTACATCACAAAAATTTGCTCTGTGTTGCAAAAGGCAGGGCCTTCCTGTAATTGATCTAAATATTTAACTGTAGTAAACCATTTTTTTTTTAATGTTAATGAATGACGTCACTATTTAGTCATTCACATGTACTCTAATGTAAAGAAATCTTTTTTTTTTCGAGGGGCGGGAAATGACCACCCCCGTGGTGGCAGGGGGTATGTGGGACTCGAACCCACTAAAACCCCCCGTGAGCCTCCGTCCGCCGTACCGGGGCGAGAAGGGGTCGCGACTGCAGTCCAGCCAACTCGCCCCCGGCGGCAACCAAAAAACCAAAGAACTCTGCTCAAATGTAAAGTTTCGCGCAGGTCATTCTGAGACAGCACAGCACAGTCTAGTAATCAAGTAATTAAGTAGTTAATTAAGTAAGTAGTTAATTAAAGAACTAAGTAGTTAATTAAGTAATTAAGTAAGTCTACATACCTAAATATAAAAAAATTAAAATTTATAATATATAATGAAACCTCTTAGCCCTCTACAGCATTTATTATAATTATAAAAATAGCGAATTTGATCTAAATAGTAAGGTAGGTTAAGAGTAATAACAATCTACGCATCTGATCATTTAACTGATTAGAATATCACATTATTATTGATCAGACCTTGTAAGAATGTCTATAATATCCAAACTATTTCATTTTGAAATGAACATGTACATAAACATGTTACAGTTATTGCACCAAAATTTCGTCATGCTACATTTGTAGAGTAGGTACCGATACTGTAAAAGAAACCTTTAATTTAAAATGTAGTTGTGGAGTGGGGGGAAACAATATGTTTATATTGTTGACGGACGCCCTACCGCGCCACTCTTGCACGATCGACGAACGCTGACAGTTTGAATTCGTCACTATAATCGAATCATAGTTAAAGAAAGTCAATTTTAACCGTTAAAAAGTAATAACAACTCTATTCAGCTACTATTACAGCATTTTAAAAAGTTAACGTTCCGAATTTAAGTTTGAACTTCAAAGCAGAAGCTTGTTTCTTTCATCTCACATCGGAGACTTACCGCCTTTTTTCTAATTAATAGTGTTGTGATAAAATCTAGTGCAGTGCCCGTTATGTGCTTTTTTGCATAGTGCAGTGCTGTCAAGTGTTGCTTAATCTGTCAGCAACCATGTCTTTACTGTGGATGAGTGCGTTTAATCTCGGATTAACTGCTGGTCTAACTCTAGCTGTTATTAAAAGGTAAGACGATGTATTTTACAGTGCACTTCCGTCCTTTTCTTTCTTATGTTAATGCAAACAAAGCTCGTTTTGTTTGTTCTACGCTGGGTCGTAGCGGAGGATGTTATTTTTTGTTTAGAATTTTAAAGGGACGCTGGATAAAAGTGTAGTTCGGTCAAAGTAATTGTTGTTTGTTACGTCAGTAAATGCTAAGTATTATACCTACGTGATATAAGATCTTTTAAGAAAAAAATCATTCAGATTTAGAAAATGAAATCCTTTTTTACAGAGGTTTATGTTTGCCCTTCAGTTTATTCTCTATTGTGTCTTTATTAGAAAGCAGCAACATTTTCCGCTTTAGCAAAGCCCTTCGAATACATTCAATGTGATACGTTTGGTTAGGATATAAAATCTCGTGTCTTTACCGAATTATTTATCAATGATGCTTAATCTTATCGTGACCCATTTATTTAAATAAATAGGAATGTTTCAAGCCCACACGATGTCCTAATTCGATGTCCTATTCCAATGTTAAGTTAAAAGGCAAATTTCTGTAAATAAAGCACGTGTTGTGGTTTTTTAATAGGTATACTAAAATTATGCACTGTGCTGAGTGCTGTCATCATTGCCTTTAGTAATCAGGCAATTCTGCTTAATAACTTCACTGCAATATGTGAACTGAATGCAGTGATTTACGATTACAAAACAAACGCATTACATAACATATTCAACTAAATTTTCAGTACGATCAACATAATCGATATGTGTCATATACTCAAAAACATTTTTTTAAATGTTCAGGAATGACTTGACGAGCTAACCGTTCGCCTGATGTTAAACGACACGGTTGCCCATATCAGCACTGCGCACGTCATCCAGAGACATCAGCACAATCTAGTAATAAGATTACTAAACTGTGAGATGAGATCATAAAGTCTCATTTGCCCAGTAATTTCACTAGCTACAGTGCCCTTCAACACAGAACACAGCAGTGCTTGCGCACTACTGCTTGGTGGCAGAATAACTGGCAAAGCGGTGGTACCTACCTAGACGAAATTTGCAGTAAAGTCCTACCACTTAGTAAACATTCTCCAGTTCTCCATTCATTTAGCGAGGTATTCACAGCTATGCTTGTTATTCTATAGTTTCATACTTTCCATAGAGTAAGCATTGTTTTAAAATAATGAATCTAAATTCAGAATGTGGAACTAAATGACTTTTTACAGGGTAAGCAATGCATTGGTGACGCCTCCTCCGGTGTTACAGATATCCATAGGCTACGGCGACCACTTCCCATCAGGTGGGCCGTATGCTTGTTTGCTCCCTTTAACATTAAAAAAAACTATAAAAATCTAATTTTCTATGGATCACCCGGTATTTCCTTTCAGCCAGCTGTCATTTATGTTAGACCTATTTTAAACTTTCTATTGACTGCGTTTAATTTTGTTTTATCTAAAACTCCTCCAGATATGTATTATTATTCAGCGCTTTAAGGCGTGACATTGCCATAATCATATACACACATATCACATATGATCTCTATTACACATTTATGATTGACTAGTTGCGCCCCGCGGTTTCACCCGCGGATAAAAAGTATTTTAATTATTTCCTCATCCCACAGGAAAATTTCATTTTCCGGGATAAAATGTAGCCTATATGTTAATCCAGTGTATAAGCTATCTTGGTACCGAATTCCATCTAAATTCATTCAGCCGTTTGAGCGTGAAGGAGTAACAAACATACACACATACAAACTTTCGCATTTATAATATTAGTGTGATAGTGTGATTATAACGCTGGCTACACTTGACCCAAACCTAAAACAAAGAAAATTTCATTACTTACGTAGAACAAAAACAAAACAACAAAAAAAAACAAACAATAAAAAACAAAAAAAAAACAAACAAACAATAACAATTAATGGATGAAATTAAATCTTCCCGGACAGCGATAGTGTCGTAAAAACTACAGTTAAGTTTTTGCGAACCATCAAGGTTCAGACTTGAATTTCCTCTCTAATTGCAAACATTTCAAGGTCGTTGAATTGTAAGATGTTTGAATCTGACTGTACAATTCAAACAAATGAGATATCGCTGTAAATATCAGTCTTGGGGTACTGCCCTCGTCATATTAGCCAGCTTAATCCACAGTAAGTATATCTCTCAGATGTCTGAATTTTCGCTTATTCAGTTCTTCGGTTTGCCAGTTTATGGCCCGTATTACGCCTGTAAGTACAGGCGTATAAGAATCAAAATAAACTCTCTCAAACGCTTTCCTCTCTTCGAATCGTTCCATTACAGTCATAATTTTATTAAATTTAGAAGTACTTTACCAATGATGTAACCAGTCTTCAAATCATCTTATTATTCTTTTAAATTTACCCAATATATTTATTCGATACGTGACGATAACTATCGACCTCGTTTTATTGACGTGAACGCCTGATCTGACGTCGAGGCCGTGAACTTGACTCGCTTGCTGCGACCTTTATACAAGGCGCTACCTATATTATATCACGTTACTTGACTATGGAAATTATGACCGTCTTGGACACTTTTATAGCTTTTAAATGCAGGAATTATGCCGAATGATATCGCCGTAAGAATAGGATCACCCTAGGATCCAGAAACTACGAGGACCATGGTCCTACAACACCCGAACTCATAACAAGTATTTGCGCTTTTTTTTCTGTACATAAATATTTGTCCTGCCGTGGGAATCGAACCCGGGTTATTAGCTGACCTGCTCAAACACCACACCACAGAAGCTGTCCATAATTTATTATAAAGTATTTATTACGAACCAAAAACAATTTCACTTAAAAGCAAATGAGAATCGATGACACCTGCAGAAGTACGAGACTGTCGCAGACGTCAACCTCCGTAAATGGGACAGTAAAATTCCAAACTAAAAATAATATAACAAATATGATAGTTTTAAACAAAGTTAACATATAGAATAATAATGCTATCAATGTCAAGTGCACACTTTAGTGTATTAAAATATAATAATGGCCACTATTATCATACCCAGTTGCATTAGGCAGTTTGCCCGATGACGCTATAACGGGTTTTGTAGAGACCAACACCCGGTTAAAAATACCAAATTGACTCTATTGATAATGCTTGAATTAAGCTTCCAGTGCCTTCTTCGCGTATTGACCTACTGCCAAGTTCTTCTAAGTATCCAAGTTATGTATAGAGCGAATAACGTTTGTATACGCCAATAGCGGGGCGTGAGCTATTCTTCGATTTGCTGACCAACTGAGCTACAGGGTCAGTCAACCAACTGAGCTATAGTATTTGCCAGGATGCAAGGAAGCTGGGAATAAATTCCAGCTTATAATCACACTAATATTATAAAAGCGAAATTTTGTATGTGTGTATGTGTGTATGCTTATTACTCCTTCACGCTGAATGGATTTGGATGAAATTCGGTACCAAGATAATTTATACACTGGCTTATATAGGCTACATTATATAATAAACCGGAAAATATAATAAAATTAAAATTTTCCCGTGGGATGAGCAAATAATTAAAATACTTTTTATCCCCGGGTGAAACCGCGGGGCGCAACTAGTACTGTATATATATATTTTTGTATACCTTTATAGATTTTACGCTCTGTTCTGATTATATATTCAATACCCATATCGAAGATTAAGGGTGGATGCCTGACGTCGGGGGAATCCTGATGGTTATTTCTAATTTTTTTTTTTTTTTTTTTTTTTTTTTTTTTTAATGTTATTGAATGATGTGACGAGCTAGTCGTTCACCTGATGTTAAGAGACACGGCCGCCCCTAACAGAACAGTGTCACTCGGAACTCCAACATGTAAAGTTTCGTGTGACTGCTGCACTGCGCACATCATCCTGAGACATCAGCACAGTCTGGTAAGATTACTCGACTGTGAGATCAGATCATCAAGTCTCATTTGCCCAGTAATTTCACTAGCTACATTGCCCTTCAAACCGGAACACAGTAGTGCTTGCACACTACTGCTTGGCGGCAGAATAACTGGCAAAGCGGTGGTACCTACCTAGACGAACTTTGCAAAAAAGTCCTACCGCCTAGTGAAGGGTGACACGGACTTTGGTATCCAGTTATCGTGTTATTTTGTATTGTGTTGTGATTTAAGGCTTTCTAAGATAATTTATTATGATTGCTTTGTTACGATCAGTGGGCTTTTTCCTTTTGTCGAGTGAAATAGTCATTAATAAGTAATCAATGACTATTTATATTATCGCTAATAGGAAACACGGTTTTTCCCGCTAGTTATTTTGTTGCATGGTAACATAACCGATATACTGCTCGATACTAGGTGTGAATACTAGGTGGTTTATACTAAGTGGTAGTACTTTGTTGCAAAGTTCGTCTAGGTAGGTACCACCGCTTTGCCAGTTATTCTGCCGCCAAGCAGTAGTGTGCAAGCACTACTGTGTTCCGGTTTGAAGGGCACTGTAGCTAGTGAAATTACTGGGCAATTGAGATTTTACGACCTGTTCTCACAGTCTAGTAATCTTATTACCAGGCTGTGCTGATGTCTTAGGATGATGTGCGCAGTGCAGTGTCGCTCGTAACACTGTTTTGGGGTTCCGAATGACGCTGTTCTGTTATGGGCGGCCGTGGCGCTTAGCATCAGGTGAACGACTAGCTCGTCACATCTCTCAGTAACATAAAAAAAAAAATACTCTGTCATATGTAATTTCTTCGATTGCTTGGATTTTTGACGTGCTTACACACTACTTGCTTGGTACGATTACTTACTTTTTCCTTAGTTTCTTTGTAGTAAATTTTTGCTATTTATTTTTTCAATACTACATTTCATGTTTTCTTGTTGCACAAACCGGTCAAATGTTGCGGAAGACCCTATTCCTGTTATTAGAAACTTAAAGCTAATCATCTGTAAAAAAAACATCCATCCAAAATAAAACATCTGTCAAAATAATAATAGTAAAAAATGATACATCTGTCAAAAATGAGAAATCTGGGAATAATGAAAAAACGTCGTTCTAGAAGTGGATGAATTAAGGAGAAACTAAATTAAGAAATAGACAAATGGAGAATAGACACTTTAGGGAGTTAGTAAATTAGGATTTGATGGATGACAACATAGGAAAAAGGACGGCGTAGGAGTGGATGAATTAGGAAGTATTCGAAGGATAGCATACTGATCCTTTTAAACGCTATTTCGGCATGATGATTACTTGCAAACTTTGCACGTTTGTAGTTTAATTGGTAAACTCAAACTCACCTCTCGATTATTACAATATCCGACGTAATTGTGATGCATATGTATTTACTATTATTTACTATTATTTACTATATTCCTAGTACCTTTCTATATTAACACCAGTTCATTGAACGAAGCGTACGAAGACTGATTCAATATTTAATCTCATACCGACCGTGATTGCCAGAGAGACCTCCGGGCATTTCCTCGTGATGGGAAACCAATAATGGATATTACTTGCGTGATGGTATAAAAATAATAATAACCAGGCTTTTATGAACGAAAAGTATGTTCTTTTAATTGGATGATGGACATTGTGACAAATTGAAATATTAATATTTAAAACGTGTTTCAGGAATATCGCGCAGTTTTTTCATTGTAAATTGTTTTTGAGGTTAACATAACAGAAAGTACGTTAAATCATAAACACGCATTCGTACATTGACAAAATCAACATCGTAAAATTTTAGTATATATTTTGAGTTCGCTTCGGCCGCGTACGAAACTGCAGTTTCGAAAATTAAATTATTATTATAATTCATTATTGCACAAAAAAATAGTACAAACGGAGAACTTAATGCTAAAGCATTTTCTACCAGTCATCCACTCGTAGTTTGAGAAAGAGGGATGTAGGCGTGCATCAAAATTTGTATGAGTAGAATTTGTAAAAAAAAAAAATTATACAAATTGATTATATACATAAAATATCATACACATATAATAAATAAATAGTGACAAATAGTTAAACCAGGTGAAAGACTTAGACAAGCTTTTAATAGAGATAGTCTGTCTCGTTACATGTATGTCTAGTGATAAGACAAATCGACTGGTTCCTGTTGTTCGTGGTACAAAGTTACTTGAGATGTCAGATGGAAGATACCGGGAAAGAAATAAAGACGGCTATATTGTTTTATAAGATTTAATATCATAATTATTTTTTTAAATGATACTGTTACATCTATGTTCAATTTAATACTAATAAGGGATTACTTTGTAGATTAATGCCGATGAGACAATCGAGCTTAAGACTAGTCCTTAATAACTATGATATAGAATTCTGTATCCAAAGTAAGTCCCATATACTTAGTCGAACTGGTACAAGATTCAACTAGTGATGTTGGAATATTTCATTCAATCCGATGCTGGGGCACCCTAGGAGGTTGAACCTCCCACTTTTAACGGCTGGGTGCCTTATGCGCTCGCCCTTCCACCCAGTGACGCTGCAAAGGTCGGTATATATAGCAACAGTACCTACCTAAACCAGCATCAATAAGATTTTCGTTTCAACTGACGTCAATTATTGCAAATTGAAATGTACAATTTTTTTTTATAACATAGACAAACAAGCAGACGGCCCGCCTGATGGTAAGCAGTTACCGTCGCCTATAGACACCTGCAACTCCGGGGGCGTTGCCAATGCGTTGCCTACCTTTTAAGACTCTATTTACCCGACGTTTGAAGTACGGAATTCACTGGTTCAAAATATTTTTAAAGATTTGTCTTGTTTTAAATAATTATAATAAAAATACTAAAATATATGTCACGTGCTGACGCTCGCGAAAGCCGCCGCGGCTTGCGTTAGTAACTGGCTCCCAGAAGGACATCGAATATGTCCGAAACCTGGTCGGAGTAATTTCGACTTTTAATTGACGTGACTTTTAGCCGTTATTTATCTTACAAAATGTGTCATACTCACGATAGTTTTCAAAATAAAATATATGCTTTCGTATATTTCGCTCGAGCCCTTTCTTCTAATGTTACAATACAATTTTGGCTTATTCGAATGATAACTCTTATACCTTTGATATCGCTATATCTTTGGTACGTGCGTTCGCCGATGATAAATTCAAACTCTTTTGTAGCCCATCCCTTTTCTCTAGATCTTTTATAAACGAAAAAGCTGCTACCGTTGTCACTAATACACAAAGAGATAAGGCACGGATTTTCTTTTCCATTTCATGATAGATTATGGAAATTTTTTGGAGGATTTTGATTTTATTTTTTTATAATCAACTCGGTGGCAGTGACGTTCCTTAAAATCGTTAAATTAATAGCAATGAGAGTGCTGCGAAAATGTATGTTTTTTATGTTAGTGTATGATGTGACGAGCTAGTCGTTCACCTGATGTTAAGCAACACGGCTGCCCATAACAGAACAGTGTCACTCGGAACTCCAAAATATAAAGTTTTGCGTAACACTGCACTGCGCACATCATCCTGAGACATCAGCACAGTCTGGTAATAATATTACTAGACTGTGAGATCAGATCATAAAGTCACATTTGCCCAGTAATTTCACTAGCTACAGTGTCCTTCAAACCGGAACACAGTAATGCTTGCTGCTTGGCGGCAGAATAACTAGCAAAGCGGTGGTACCTACCTAGACGAACTTTGCAGAAAAGTCCTACCACCTAGTAAATGTACTAATGTTCAGCTTTTATGGAATTTCGTTATACGTAACAAAATATGTAAATAAGCTATATATTGATAAATAGCTGTTTATTTTTAATTACCCGTCCTCCACAGAGCGCCACTTTGAGCGGCTGTTTGCGTCATACATCTATCGGCTCCCCGCGATTATAACTAGCTAGGCGATCACGTAACTCGATGGCAACCAATAGTCACACAAATTTGTATGGATTCGACAGTTTGAATACGCAGTTTATGTGCATAGTTAGTACGGAAATTTCTTCTGTTGCATTGCAATCAAAGTTCCGTGATCAAACCGATCGTCAGTCCACTGGCCGACCTACACTGCGTCTTTCGTTTCGTGTTCAACACTCGAGAACCCTTCTTCTTTATCGGTTGTCAGTTCTACGAGCGATGTGGCCTGCCCATGCCATATCAACTTACTGATTCTAAGAGCTATATCGGTCACCTTAGTTCTCTTGCGGATCTCCTTATTTCGGATCTTGTCTTGCAAGGAAACACTGAGAATAACTCTATCCATAGATCGTTGCGCGACTTTGATCTTACTAATGGAGAACGCGGTAATTTGGATTATTACACATGATATGGTAAAATATTGATGACCTGCAAATGTCTCATTCACAAAGATTGTTCACAAAACAATACCGGTTCTCATTCAAAGTCAAGAATGAGAGGACTGTTTGCACATTACGGTAGACAACTGGACACACCGTTGGTACGCGAATGGAAACATATATCGGCCTACCTATACAATTAGGTACAATATACGTACATTATAAATATTTCCGTTGGCCGTTAAATAATTTAGAAACATTGACGTTGTGAATTTCCGCTGGGCACAAAATAACAATATATAGTATTATTAGAGGTGACCCGGTTTTATTCATATTTTACCCGATCCCGATTTTCTGTTCGTCACACGCCGGAGATATGATGCCTGTGACGTATCACACATTATGGCGAAGATTATGTCTCATATCTTCGCCAAGTGTTAACTTATTTTGATGATTTGTTTGCACTCTGTAGAGTGTACCTTCAGGGTAATCTTTTAAAGAGAGGACCTGATAGTGGCATATGAACCGAATACTCTTCACTTGGTTTCTCGCGATTTGTTTATTGAAAGACGTTTAAGGAAGGCGTGTCCATAGGCTTTTAGAAACTTTACGGTACTCCTCAACGATAAATAGCTCATGTATTTTAATTTTAGGGTGGTGACATATTATAAGAGATCACTGGTTGAAATTGCTCGTCAGTAATGGTAGTAATTAAACCATGGACTTTTAATATAGTCATATTTAACGACCAAATTGTTTTAGCAATTTTAGGGTGTGTATTGAAGATGACAGTCAATAGCCTCTACACATAGCTATTATTTTATTTTTATTTTATTGTAATAGGTTCAGTAACAGACAATAGGCCATTACATACATTAGTACAAAATCAACATTGATACAGCTATATAAACCTAAATTCCAATTATAACCGTACACAACTTAAACTAAGAAATCTTTGACACTATATAAATAAACTATTTTTTAATAAACTATTATTCTAAATACAAGTAAATTTATACAGTATTAGTTACTTAATTAAATTATTGATAGCAAGTTTGAAGGATGCAAAACTACATGAAAACATGTCACTGGGATTACTTAATTCATCATATGCGCGGCACATTCTAACTAAAGGACTGTTCCGTGAAACGTTGTTGTAGGTAGGCGGCATGTTAAATAGCTGAAAACTACGTACAGAACGTGAGGGTACTTTGAAATTGACATTCATTAACAGTGCATTACCATTATTGCTATTGGTGCCTACTTATACTCATCCTTCGGTAAACCCATGGGCTTTGAGGTGCCCTACGAAACTTTTCAGTGTGTAGTAAATTGACTGAAATTATTTAACTATTTTATTTACTTTAAGTGATAAGACCGCCTATTGTGACACTTAATTCTTAACTTTGTGCCTGTAAATTGTTCCTACAATGTGGTGTTTCAATAAAGAGTTTTATCTATCTATCTATTTAGACTTCATTGGCAATAGAAATAATTTTCAAGAAATTACCTAAATTATTAGATCAACGTTATCAAAATCCTTTCAGAGTACCCGAATCCTCGCTATGCCCATCATGTCAGCTCACCACATAAAAATTCAAGACAGTATATAAGTTAGAGCTATTGCAGATTTTTACGACACCCGTAAAACGTTTCGCCATAATCCTTATCAAAGACTCATTTATCGTGACCTATATGTGCGTGTTTTATCTACTCCAGTCATGTGAATATCATTGGAAGCCTAATCCAATGGATTTCCAATATGCAGTATCTCGTTTTAACCATTCTTTACCTTAGTAAAGACGAACCCTTGTAGAAAAATCCTACCACCTTAGTGGTAGAATTTTTGTACAAGGGTTCGTCTAGTCAATAGCACCGTATTGCTGGCAATACGGCATGGCAGAATATCTGGATATTCTGCCGTGAAGCAATAGTGTGCAAGCTAGTGCTTCCACATTATTGCTTGGCTGCAACTTCTTGCTACCTCTGCTAGTTAGTTACAGTACTCTACAACCTGAAACACATAGTAGCTAGAGAAATTACATGACAATTGAGACTTTGTTACCTCCTTTGTCTCAGTATGACGCGCGCAGTGCAGTGTCGCGCGGAACTTATGATTTAGAGTTCCAAGTTGCACGGCAACTGCTATGTGCGGTTGATGACGCTTAACATCAGGCGAACGACGAAAACCACGCCACGTTATTGGTTTCGATATTCGCTAACTAGGTACTTTCAGTCGCTCAGGTGTTCAAGTTGAAATTTCATTTATGCGCCAGTTTAATATGAAATTGACGACTAAGTATTGTTCTGTAATATGGGTCTAATACTTTGTCCATTACACCCAAAACATACGTATTTCAATAGCCTACGTTATTTTATTCTATCTGGTCACCGCTCATCCTGTTCTTTTGTTTTTGTTTGGTTTTGGCTCCACACTTTTGTGTATTTAGCCAGTGTCAAGTAATTAATAATATCTCAATTAATATCATATAATGTGTCAAGTCAAGTCAAGTCACAGTCCAAGTCATCAAGTTAAGTCATAGTCTAGTCTAGTCATACTCCTAGTAAAGTGGTGGCAACTTTACCAGAAGCTTCTATGGAGTTTTGGAAACAACACGAAAAGAAACGTTTTACCATCATTATAACACTTTCCTACATTCATGCCTGTAATTCAGCACTTAACGAATAAAATGCCACCAATTTTATGCACTAACACTGAAAATAACACAAGTTTTGTAAAATAATATAACGGCGGCGCGATCTTTTTCGTTTTCCCGCCAAGACTCCAATCCTGCTCTTATCTGATTAATTAGCTTTAGACGTCAAATTTAATAACCACCATGGTTTAGATTCAGGACATTTGTTCAAACGAAACTCTCCCTATATTAATTTGTCATAACAATCAGGTGACGAACTTAGAAAATACTTAGTAAAATGGACATTGAATAAGTGTATTATTATGGATTTATAGATAGGTATTTTGCAATAAATATTGGTCACGCACGACCACGACTATCACATATTGCGTTAGAAACAATGTTTCATTGACAGGTGATGCATTTTCAACCACATTCTGTCTAATGTATGAGTATACTACATTATGTATACATATAACATTCAAAGTCCTGACTGACTTATATATCAACGCACAGCCTAAGCCACTGGTTCAAGAGACTTGACATTTCGAAGGTGTGTTCGTAAATAATAGTCATAAAGTGTAGGTATCTGCTAAGAAAGGGTTTTTCGAAATTCCATCCCTAAAAGGGTGAAAGGGTGAATTAACTAAGCGTTTTGCTGACTCATTTATAGTCCGAACGGCCAAGGAATGGAATGCTCTCCCAAAAACAGTGTTTCCTTCAAGGTATAACCTGGGTCTTTTTAAGTCAAGAGTGAATGGGCATCTCATGGGCAAGCGTGCTCCACCTTAGACAACTTCGTCACTTACCATCAGGTGAGTTGTTGTCAAACGCATGCCCATTTCATCATAAAAAAAAAAAAATATCTATGAAAAATTACCTCTTCGTTTTTTATAGGCCACGCGGGCAAAGCCGTGGGCAGAAGCCCGCCTGGTGATGCACCCGCCCGGTGACGCTGTATAGGTCGATAGAGATCCACAGCATTGGCTCGTTCAAAAAAAAAAAAGAAAAAAAAACCGCGGGCAGAAGCTATATAATAGGTTACCTATGAAATTGCCGTATTGCAGTACAGACTTTTTCAAACAAAAAAAAGTTTTGATTGTCTATGAATTCTAAATTCTAATTAATTTTGTTTTAAAAATATGACATTCTATTTACAATATAAGTCTTTTGTTTATTGATTAGCGTTGTATTTTCATTACATTTCAACATTTTTCCTCATAATGGATACTTTGAAATTTCGTGTAATTATGGAATATGAGTTCCATTGTGGCACCAACGCGGCACAAACGACACGTAACATCAACGACGTTTACGGAGAGAACTGTACAAACGAACGTACAACCCGTTATTGGTTTGCTCGGTTCCGTTCTGGGAATTTTGACTTGAAAAATGAACCTCGTGGTCGTCCGGAAACTTTGGTCAACAATGATGAATTAAAGGCGATTGTGGAAGCTGATGAATCTCAATCTACAGCTGAGCTGGCAGCAGCTTTTGATGTTAGCATCAAAACAATATTGGTCCATTTGCGACAGATTGGCAAGATAAAAAAGCTTGATAGATGGGTGCCCCACGAACTTAACGATCGCCAGCGCAACGTACGCGTCGAGACTTGCCTTGCGCTGCTTAACAGGCACAGAAATGAAGGAATTTTGAACCGAATTGTTACGTGCGACGAAAAATGTATTCTTTTTGACAATCGAAAGCGCTCAGCAAGTTGGTTAGATCCTGGTTAGGTACCAAAGCAATGCGCAAAACGAAAAATGACCCCTAGAAAGATGATGGTCACAGTTTGGTGGTCTAGTGCTGGTGTGATTCATCATAGCTTTTTACAAAACGGCGAGAGCATTACTGCAGATGTGTACATTGAAGAACTGACCACAATGATGGCGAAACTCGCACGTCTGCAACCAGCTTTGGTCAATCGGTCGTCTCCACTGCTACTTCACGACAACGCGCGACCTCATACTGCACAACAGACCGTCTCTAAGCTGCATGAGTTGGGTTTGGAAGCTCTCCCTCATCCGCCATACTCACCAGATCTCGCGCCTACCGACTATTACTTTTTCCAAAATTTGGACAACTTTTTAGCGGGAAAAAAATTCAATTCCCTAGAGGCAGTACAAAACGCCTTTGAAGAGTTTGTTGTCTTCCGTCCTGCTGATTTTTTCAAGAATCATGGGCATGTGGGCAATCATGGCATGGGCATCCATAAACTGCCACAGCGTTGGCAAAGATGCATTGATTGCAGGGGTGATTACTTTGAATAAAAGAAATAAATAAGTTCGAAAAAAAAATACTTTAACTTTTTTCAAACAAAACGGCAATTTCATAGGTAAAGACCAATAGTTAATAAATAAAATAATGGTAGGTAATTATGTATAATACATGAACGATTTATATCGTAATTCTTTGATGTACGCGCCCAACACGTCTAGTTTTTATGAATCTATATAATCTAGAGTCATTTGCACCACACGTGTCCGAATTCGAATCAATTTAGCAGTCGCATTTACCAATTGAGCTGGTTATTTCTTTATTATAGTCGAAACTTATAACCGGTCAAAACTGATATTGATTACAAAAACCAGTCAAAATCAGTTTTTAGTCAAACCAACTGACTTATTTTTTTGCAATCATAACCTATTTTAACTATGACTTCGTACAAAATTAGTTTAGATTGAAAAATATTGTAATAAAATAGATTTTGACTTATCCAGGGCAGTCATTAGTATGTGTTTGTGTACGAAAATAAGCAATAGCCATTTATGCAATGCGCAAAGTTAATTTTGACTACGCAGCGAAATCGAATCAAACCCAATTTTTACTACAAAAATATCAAGATTGATTTTGACTAAAGATTACGTAAAGGTTGGCTGATTTTTTGAGTCAATTATAGTTTAGACCGTTTCATGAATTTATAGACTGTAACATAATATAGTACAAGCTTCTGCTCGCTTTGGCTTCGCCCGCGTGGCCTATAGGAAACTAAAAAGAAATGTTTCACCCTCTTAGGGGTGGAATTTCGAGAAACCCTATCTTAGCCCTATCTGACTGGCCCGATAGCTCAGTTGGTAGTAACTCTGCTTTCTGAACTGTGGGTTGTGGGTTCGATTCCCACCCAGGGCAAACATTTGTGTGATGAACATAGGTGTTTGTTCTGTGTCTGGGTGTGATATTGTATTCTATGTATGTATTTACAAACAAAAAGTATCTAAGTATTGTATCAGTTATCTGGTTCCCATAGCACAAGCTTTGCTTAGTTTGGGGCTAGATGGTGTTGTGTGAGATGTCCACGCGTATTATTATTATTATTATTATTAGTGGATACCTACACTTTACAAAGAACACATCCTCCAAATTTCATGTCTTTAGAACCAGGGGTTTAGGCTGTGCGTTGATATATAAGTCAGTCAGTTAGTCAGGCAGGACTTTTATAAATTTATAATTTTAATATATAACTGAATTTTATATGTATAGAAGATATACTTTTGCTGGATACTAGGTATTAGTTGCAAGTGGCAGATACATGATTTATACAGTCCCAAAACGCTTACAAGCCAGGCTCGCTTAACAAGTATCATTAATCACATACCCTGAACGTCCCCCGTTCACAAAAATTGTCGACCGCAACGGAAAGGCGGCAGAAATAGGTTGAGGGTAGGTGACAATATCCAAGGTCTAGTTCTGTAGTGGAACGCTCCGAGGCAATAAACGACAGAGTTAACACTCGTCTTAGTATTATCCACGGGTTTATATTTGAGTTGTCTGAAGACCTGGACAGTTTTTGTTTTTAATTCAAACTTTAGTATTCAGCATGTATCGCTTTCATCTGGAACATCTGGAACAATGCTGTGGAGATAAGATGATATCCTTTTAAAAAATGGGTTTCTCGCACTTCGACCGTCTTAATTTTATACTGAGTACTCGGTAGACATATGTTTTCAAATTATATTGATTTTTTAAAATAAAATATGAGAAAAATTTTGATAAAATTTCTGTGGGACCAAATTGAAAGTAAAAATTAAAATATAAGTAGTTTCACATAAAAGAAGAATTTTCCATATCGGCCAATAATTTTTTTATTTTTGGTTTGTTTTTGTTTTTTTTTATTATTTTTTTGTTTTTATAAATGTCGGATTTCTAAGATAACAAATCTAAAAAAAGAACTGAATAGAGAACCTTCTTTTTTTTCGAAATCGGTTAAAAATAGCCGGCTTTGTAAATTATTTTAATTTCACTACATGGTTTTATTCGGTCCTGTCAATTTCTAACACCTAATATATAATAAATACCTTATTGAATGACAAACATTAAATGGTTTAAAAATTGTACTCTAATTAGAAATGCTCATTTTTTTGCTGTTGATAAACTCTCCGTTGATAATCAATACAAAATTGAAACGCGCTCAGTGGCAAAACCAAGCTTCTGGATTCATAGTGAAAAAACTTCGGACAAAAATTACCGAACATTTTATATTAAAGTGACGGAAGTTGAGAACTCGATGCTCGAGCTTTTAAAAAGTTTCAACGAGTAATCACACTAATATTATAAAGGCGAAAGTTTGTATGTGTGTTTGTGTGTATCTGTGTATGTTTGTTACTCGGCTCGGCTACATTCTATCCTGGAAAAGTGAAATTTTCCCGTGGGATGAGCAAATTATTAAAATACTTTTTATCCGCGGGTGAAACCGCGGGGCGCAACTAGTCTATAATAATACATAAACTATATTAATGAATAACTTTATTTTGACTACCCAAGTGATTGATAGACAGATAAAGTAAAGCTCAAACAGCTGGATCTAGGAGATGTGATATATAGATTTTGGAGATCGTCTTATTTTACGGCGTAAGTATAGTACCAACATATGTTTTATGAAATTTCAAAACCTGAGCGAGTCGAATTGAGTGTTAAAGATTATATTGAAGGAACGCGAGTGAAACAGCGGGCTGCAGATAGTCAATTATAATGTCTTACTAACATTATACATTTTTGTTATCATCAATCGCTGTCGTACCTGCTGAACAGATTTCGATGAAATTTGAAATGCAGGTAGCTTATATGCTGGATTAACACATAGTAATACTTAATACCTAACCTCCGTAAAGCATATTTGAAAACACCCTTTTCCCAGTGCGTTCCTCCTAACAATCGTTTCCAATAATACCCGCGTTCCATAAGTCCATTTCCGATCACTGATTTTCATAAATTCCGATTCCCATTATAACCGGTATCCCATAATGTCATTCCTGTTAATTGAAAACTATTAAAAACATAATACTGGAGGTTTTGGCGGGAAAGCGAAAAAGATTGCGTCACCGCATTGTATTATTTTCCAAAACTTGTGTTATTTTCAGTGTTAGTGCATAAAATTGGTGGCATTCTATTCGTTAAGTGCTGGATTACAGGCGTGAGTGTGGGAAAATGGTATAATGATGGTGAAACGTTTCTTTACGTGTTGTTTCCAAAACTCCATAGAAGCTTCAAGTAAAGTTGCCACCACTTTACTAGGAGTATGATTTTGACTAGACTATGACTTGACACATATTTGCGTGAAATATCATTAACTTGATAAATTATCAATTACTTGACACTGGCTAAATACACAAAAGTGTGGAGCCAAAACATAAAAAAAAACAATACTGTCTATACGAAAAGTAGTTTAAAAAACACATAAGAAACACAACACAATCAAGGCGCTAATAAAAGTGATTCCAACTACATTACAGACGTACAGAATGTGCGGGCGTAATTTGAAATACAGCTGTCGATAGAGTATTACTTCTGTAAGATTTAAGGATGCTACTCCAATACCCGGGCTTTATGTCTATGGATATTTATTGTTCCTTGCCTATTTGCTGTCTATAGTTGTAGTGCTACTTTTTGTCAGTAATTATAATAAATAATAACGCCCAACGATCACATACATAGTACCTGGACCCTAACTAGGATTCCCTGTGTCTAGGGGCCCAGAAACTACGAGGACCATGGTCCCCACTCAGAACAAGTATTGCGCTTTTTTTCCCAAATACTTGTCCTGCCGCGGGAATTGAACCCGCCGTCTCCGGGTTATGAGCTGATCTGCTCAACCACCACAACACAGAGGCTGTCATGTCATATCATTTAATTGTATTTAATTTAATATATTTCAAATAATTAATTGTAGACATTTCAAAGCGCCAGCTAACCAAGCTTGTACTATGGGAACCAGATAACTGATACAATACTTACATACGTTTTGCTTGTACATACATACAATATACCCAGAAACAGAACAAACATCAACGTTCATCACACAAATGTTTGTCTTGGGTGGGAATCGAACCCACAACCTACAGCTCAGAAGGCAGGTTTACTACCAACAGAGTCATCGGGCTAGTCAAAATTGTATTGTACTTGCGATTTAGGATATTGAGTACTTTTCAACATAATGATAATTATGAAGTAGATTTCATATTATGTTGTTTATTACTGAATAATTCAATTAAATGGATAACTGACTTTTTCCATTCAACAACATCTGAAGTGCCAGTGTTTTTGTCTTGCAGCTTAAGGTCCGAATGGTTTCAAACGTTTCCCAGTTTTTGAATAATTGGAGTATCATCGAAGTATATTCGCGAATTCAGAACGGTTATTCATAATCATTAGTAATATTACTAATTTTTAACCGACTTCCAAAAGTTAAACGTAAGTTGTGTAACACGGAGGTTGTAGCGTAAGGCCTCTTTTTGGTAGGTTTTAAGAACGTTTTGTCACAATAAGAAGAAAATGTCCGATTGGTTTTTTATGTCATTTTTAATATATTTTTCACCACGTCTGCCGCATCTTTATATTTTGCACATTATTGTTTATCTTTCTTACGGAAACACCTAGTCGTCAGCAACAGGTACTATGTTCGTCTGTATGTATTTTTTTATACCTAACTTACTTAATTCAACATTAATTAGTCATCGAAGTGACATTTCATAGTAGTCTCAATATTCCGCACCGTTTTCGCGACAGTCCCGCCGCGGCCGCCGCGAGCGGTGGGTCTCGCTGCTCCTGGTATTATTTACGCGGGAGAATATCGAGCTCTCCATTCATTAATTATTGTGAGATAAATGAGTTTTAAATGGCATTACATTTGTATCGGATGTGATATATTTTAAGCGGCTTTATGAATTGCGAGACGCATGATTTGCTCAGCGTATTTGTACAATACGCGTCTCAAAGTTACAGGACACAAATTTAAATTGCGCGCTATTTTTTTATTGCGCAGAATTTTAGTTACAGATATTTAGTTTTTTTTTGACCGGAAGATTGCCTTTATTCTTTCAACTATATACTACAGTGGTGTCGATTGTGTCGCATACTCTAAAGCTAAACGAAATTAACATATTTCCGTCTTTTTCATTTCCCCTTTACCAGAAGAGTACCGCCATACTTTAAGTTTACTTTAGTTTCAGAGAATGCGACAGAATCGACACCAGTGATATAGTAACTAATACTAAACACGACCTACTACAGAAAAAAGTCATAGTCCAACATTTAGTTAATTTAAGCAAAGTCATATTGTAGGTTGTTGTTGTTATGTTATAATTTATAGTGGAGTATAGCTTTATTATACTGGCCCGATAGTTCAGTTGGTAGTAACTCTGCCTTCTGAGCTATAGGCTGTGGGTTCGATTCCCACCGAGGACAAATGTTTGTGTGATGTTTCTAAATACTTTCAAATTTTATAAACTTCCAATTATTACGTAGTATTTATTATTTTCCAAAATTCTACTAACTACGATGTTTTAACTACAATGTCTTCAAATTTATCAAATATTATCATACATTTTCTGTTACTCAAAAAGATTAATGAAATAAGTGTATTCCTCTTAATAGAAACGTTAAGAAAAGTATTAATGGACATATTCTTATTTATTTTTATTTATTTATTTAAATATGAACGCATTTGCAATTATGACATTATCAAATACTCATCTCTACCTCATCTATCATACATATCACTTCCCATCAGGTGAGAGCGTGGTCAAGTGCTACACAAATTTGATATAAAAAAAAAATGGATTTGACAGTTTATTGCATAGTTACTCTGGAAATTTACAAATTAGGAATTAATTGTTAACGAACACCGCTAATACCTCAAATGTGAAGCCATACAACCAGTCACTTAATAAATAGAATTAATTCTTTCATATACTAATTTCTCATAAATATAATAAATATTTAGAATTTAAATAATTAGATATTTTGGTGGTGTTTTGTAAACGTGATAGATTATTGACAGTGCATTTAGTTTTTATTTAATGGCAACAATTATTAATCGATAAGCGTATCGCTTAAGCCGAGTTAGTCTGTGGTTCGTTGGTTTTTCTCTCTGATTCTTATGCGAATAATTAGATAGTCTGCGATGTTAAGATTGATTGGGAGAAGAAAGAGTTCAAGCGGTGTTTAATTTCAAAACCTTCCGAAACCACTCTAACATAATTTTCTCTTGTTGCAATGCAACCAAAGTTCCGTTATCACCCCCGTGATTGATACTATGCTTCGGATAGCACGTTAAGCCACCCCAATTTCGTAAGACTAGAGTAGTTTGCTCTGAAGCTTTTAGGGGGCTTAAGAAAATCCGACGCTATCACTTCCTTTCTCCGTTCCTCCAATTCCACTTAGAAAGGAGGAATGTAATAACGTCGTCTCGTTAAAGCAAATTACCTGAATCGTAGAGACACATTACAGTTTGTGGGCGGGTAATGGAGCATAACCGGCATGTCCGAGTCAAGATGTTAGAGTACTTCGTTCTTCGCAAGGCCACGGGTTGATTTGACGCTTTTGTTATATATGCCAGCGTATAAAAGGGGCACCTCATTTTATGCTCTTTTTCTAAAGAATACCAATAGGTTTTTTATGTTGTGAAATGACATGACAACGTGTCGCTTAACATCAGGCGAGCGACTAGCTCAGTGGCTCGCCTGATGTTAAGCGACACGACTGCCCTTATCAATTACACTTGAAACTCTAAGTTTCGCGTGACACTGCACTGCGCACGTCATTCTGAGACATCAGCACAGTCGTAATAAGATTACTAGACTGTGAGATTAGGTCATAAAGTCTCATTTCTCCAATAATTTCACTAGCTACAGTGCTCTTCAAACCGGAACACAGTAGTGCTTACACACTACTATTCTGCAGAATAACTGGCAAAGCGGTGTTACCTACCTAGACGAACTTTGCAGAAAAGTCCTACCACCTATAGTAGGTTATTTGACTACTATTAAAACAGTAGAAACCAATAGCACTTTCATTCATGAATCGATTCTCAAGTCGCGATTTCATTTATTTTAATGATAATTTTATGTCCTCTGTATACGTCTTAAGTACTTAATAGTTTTTTCTTTTCTTTACACCGTCATTTTATTTTCTGTTTTCAATAAGTCTAGTTCGTTTTTCTCTTACCTGGCAACAATAAAAAGAAGCTATATTAAGGCCACATTGAATTAATACGCATATTTACTAAACTTTGATAGCTCCTAAGTTCGCACTTGTCACTTTATGACCTACTTTCAAACCTTTGGGTATGTCCCAGAGAAATAAGTGTAAACTTCGGGGTTATCAAACTTTAGTACAGACAGGCATAACTGTTATAGAAATTAAATTTAGTCCAGTGAATCCTAAATACAAGTGCAGCCAAAGCAACCAAAGAGTGGAACGCTTTACCGGCGTCCGTATTTCCCGATAACTATCGTATGTAGTTACAACCTTGGAGTCTTCAAATCGGGAGTGAACAAGTATCTTCTAGGCAAGCGTGCTACATCCTAGACCGCATCGCTACTTACCGTCAGGTGCGATAGTGGTCAAACGCAAGCCTATCTAACAAAAAAAAAACAAAAAAAAAAATGTTACTAGTTGAACCAAAGATCAAAGATTGTATATCGCCGAATACTTCGCGGAAACTAATCATGTTGGTGAAGTATTCACAATGATTAGTTGTTGTCAATGCCAAATTGTCTTTGTATACTGCAGATTTCACTGTAATTAAACTTTGATGACAATGATAATTTAAAAAAGAATTGATATTTATTTCGACAATATGTTACACACACAACAAACTTCAAGGAAATCGAGCACTGCCAAAATACCCAAAAAAAATGCAAAACAGAATATAAGCATCAATGACGTTTCAAGACAACCTTGACATTGACATACAGATATGGGCTAAAGCCAATTCATCGCGCGTATACGGGTTTTGCTCAGAAATTATACTAGTTCTTCGATAGTAGTTGATTAAAATCGCGTCATTTGTTTATTCTCGGATCATATCCACGTGCAAATTTTTATGTACTGATTGTTTTGCCAGCACATGATGTATAAATAAGGACCTTGAGAGGACCAATTTAGGTTCGTGCCGAATTGTCGATACAAGAATCTTTGTTCTCTATTAACCGCGTTGTTTTGACACGCGGTTAATAAAGAATAAAAATTCATAATAGTAAAGCGTCGTTTTGGTAGACACGCTAGTTTATTTATTTTTATATTTATTGTATATAGGTACACAAAACAAATTGCAATCATTGACTTATTCCAAATAGACATGCTTATAAATTATGATCTGGATTGTAACTTAACACTATGTGTACACAGAAAAATGAAATTACAAAGTGACCATCGAGAAAAATGCGGATGAGAGTATCTATCAACAAAGCCAATTATTGGCGAATTCATGAGATTTTTAGTTAGTTATGGAATTAATAGTCGTACTCGCGGGTGTTTGAGAGCCTTATGAGATTTAAGTGGCGAAAATAATCTAGAGCGCTTTTGTTCTATCTTGTTTTACTTTAAGCTAAAGGAAAGGAAAGTTAATGTAAATGTACCTAACTTCAGCTGGCTAGAGTTAGGTAACATACAACTCGGACTAGATAGATGGATAGGGCCAAAGTAAAGGCCTCTTTGGAATTTATGCTAGCACAGAAGACCAACAAGGATACTCGATATCAAATATATCCCCATTACTATACCCAGTGAATCTTTCAACAGAGCATGGGTGGCTATATCTGAAAGTATGCAAAATAGCAAAAAAAAACATTAAAGTTTTGGGGTCAATTTTGATATACTTATTATATATATAACTGTATATACTTAGATTTTTTAAAATGATTTTTGTTACCCGGTTATCGAACCTGTGGAGTTTGATGGAAAAAAAAACTACGTGTATTATTGCGCTATCCCATAGTGTCGCATAAAAAGTATATCAAATTCTGGGATATGTGTTAGTAAATTAGCATATTAAAAGAAAGGTTTAATTTTTAAGAAAATATCATTTTATCAGTCGCTTAAGTCCTAAGATAACACACCCAAAGGTTATCACATTGCATTAAAATAATAAGGCTTAATTAGTACGTATTAGTAAATGAAACGATACTTAAATAGTATTTTGATCTTTAAAACTTTGGGTGTACTTTCAGCTTACGGAAAACGCTTTTCGTCTTACTCAATATCAATTTAAGAAAACGTCAAATAACTCTGCAACATTTCCAGTTTATTTACTTTCCGCCGCCAAAGTTGAAAGCGCAATGGCGTAACTTTGTCGGATTTACATATTACGCCGAAGCTGTATATTCCTGCCTAGACGAGTAAGTGGGCTCAAGCAAAACCTGAAGTTCGACTGAAATAGTAGTAGGGCGGGTCGTCAGGCTTTTGACCTAGGTTCCGCGGCCTTAGCTTCTAAAAGACTACGTTTTTTTAAACATATTTCATCACGAGCTTCTGCCCGTATCTTCGCCCGCGGCGTGGCCTATGGGAAAATAATTCAACCACCCATTTCACCCTCTTAAGGGTGGAATTTCGAAAAACCCTTTCTTAGCAGATGCCTACGTCATAACATCTACCTGCATGCCAAATTTTAGCCCGATCCGTCCAGTGGTTTGAGCTGTGCGTTGATAGATCACTATGTCAGTCAATCAGTCAGTCAGTCACCTTTGAGCTATATATATTTAGATTCATCATTAGTAGAAAACGTCAAACAATTTTACGTTGCGCTGTCCAATAATTCAACAACATACCACCGTAAGTCATAAAATACTACTATAACATTAATTAAAATTAAATAAATATATAATTATGAATCACCGTTTTAATCTCGTTTGACTTGGACCTTCAAATTTTGGTTCATTTGAAGTAGATTGATCATAACTTAATAAATTTTCGTTTTGTTTTACACATTCATAGATCATTTCACGCCATACATTAGTTTATGTTTATGAAATAAGATGATTATATTATTATTGTAAGCTGATACTACCAAGATATTCTTCTAATATAAATTACCTAATAAAGATTTTTATTATTAGGATATTTTTAAAGCACATTGAGTAGAGCTTTTGATGACTAACCTTCAGTAAATAACCAATTCTGTATAATCGCATTAAACCCCACCTAATGCTTTACTCCAAAGCTTTCCATAAAACACTTTGATGAGGCTCACCAATCTCACCATACCCTTTTATCGATACTCTTCAAACGAATGTAACATTTAAAATGGCGGTGCTTAAAAGAGAGGCCCTTTGAGAAAGTGTGTCAAGGCGTTGGAATAAACCAAAGCCCTCCGTCATCGCTTGTTCTTTTGAACCAGCTGACCTGATGTCGCGAGTGGCACATTTGGGCTTAATTTGATGTCCTATTTAGCTACTGCAGCGGTTAGTGAACTTGGCCTTACAACTTGTATGTCATAAGAGTGTATTTAGCTTTATCGTTTAGGTATTTTTTTTCTTGCAAATCACAGTAGTATTCTATATACATATCAAAATGAAATGCCGTTGGATACTATCACTTGAGAACCCCAAAATGTTATGTTTTATTGTAAGATGTTCGTAATTGTCTGAATTAGATTTTTATCGGAAGAAACATTGGAAATGCTTGACGGATTTTTTCGTATTAGGGAAGGAAGTGTAGTGAGTTTTATTTTTCTAATGGATTTTTGTAAGGGAAATTAGGACGTCCATCAGGTCAGTTTAAAGCGCTCAACACTATTAGTAGTAATACAGGCAGTAGGTAGCATATCCAACATGCTGGCAGCAATGCCCCGTTGAATTGCAATGCTGATTTACCGTGCCAAATTAGTGGCAGCATTTTTGTCGCATCGGCCAGACGCTCTGATTTTGGAAAACGCGATGAGCTCCCGGTCCCTACGGAACCAGGGTCTCAAAATCAACACCATTGCATTATTTCGCTTATCATAAACTAGTGAGAAAATTCTCATCAAGCTTGAGCTTATTCAGCCACTATTACCAATGAAATATTTTGGTAAGATAATTAAAATATTTTCGTACATTTCTCTTTTATTCATTTATAATTATTAAGGTGATTTTTACCTGTTTTAAAATACTGTTAAATTATTGAAGTGACTGTCTGAATCAGACCGAGGGGAAGCTTAGAGACCTACGAAGAACCGCCATCAGGTAACTCGATTGCAACCAATATAAACACAAATTTGTATGGATTTGACAGTTTTAACTATGCAGTTTATGTGCATAGTTAATATGGAAATTTCTCTTTTTTTTTGAACGAGCTAATGCTGGTTTCTATCGACCTTTACAGCGTCACCTTCCGCTTAAGGCGCCCAGCCGTCAAAAGTGGGAGGCAACTAGCTCAAGGGCACCCCTGGGGTGCGAGCCTCGGCTTGGACCATTGCCGGGATAAGAGGATCGAGAAGACTACGTCCACTGGAAGAGTGGACTCTATTGAAAGTCGCGACCGTTCTAGCTAACCTACGGGGGGTACGTCGACCTCGCCG
This sequence comes from Ennomos fuscantarius, assembly GCA_905220475.3. Lineage (NCBI taxonomy): Eukaryota > Metazoa > Arthropoda > Insecta > Lepidoptera > Geometridae > Ennomos > Ennomos fuscantarius. The sequence goes on from HG992044.1 coordinate 5,045,586, forward strand.
GCGGGGTCAATGGAAATTTCTCCTGATGTATCGCATCAAAGTTTCGTGATCACCCCCTTTTACTCTACAGCTCGTACGGAAAATTCAATACAGCATGTTGTTATTGTTATTATTATAAAAAAGTGCTGCAATATTTTACCGCAATATGTTGGCCATCAGAGATAGAGAGACACGGAAACGATGGTTTGCTTACGCACAAGATACAGCGTTACGATAAATAGACTTGCCTACCTATATCAAATCACACCGCATCGTTATCATTTTACCATATTTATATCATTTGCAAAGTAAACACTGATAAACTTTAATTCAATATTTTATGTATAAACAAATGTAACTCTTATCCAAATAGCAATAAGAAACATTTATTTAAAAGGTTATTACTGTAGTGATGGGAAAATCAAATGATTGGCCGGGATGAATACAATTTTTTACAAAATTATTATAATGAAAAAATCTCTTGGTGGTTTTAATCATACAGCCATCATATTTTCTTCTCTTATTAATTTCTGTCAACAGATAAATCTAAATTGTTGTGTGAAAATGTAGATTTTCACAACAATTATCCTATATCCAAAATATATAAGTTTCCCATTCTATGTACATATAGTATAAGAAAATAATAAAAGTAACTTTTCTATCTAATTAATTTCTTTACGCGCGTTTGACTTGGGGAGTCAAGACATTAACATTAAACAAAGCAAAAACAAAGTTATACCGGCCGATAGATGGAGCTCAACTAAAGAAGTTTTACATCAGTCGTGTGGTCTAAATCACACTCGTTTTTTTGTTACAGTACAGTGTCAGTTTTAATAAAAAACTGATGTTGGTATTTCATTTACATTCAGCTACCTATGTTTTATTTTGGGACATTTGGGATTAATATACGCATATGGCCAAGATGATGATTAAATTTTATAGTATCCGGGAATATCTTAAATGAAGAAAACGTAGGCGCAGCACTAAAATGTAGCATATAGTGTAGCGTGGTCTCATCTGCTAACATTAAAACGTCTAGGGTGTTGTGTAGGTGACACGCAGTTTGATATATTAAATTCGGAATGGGTTTTAGTACGCCGCTACCAATTTTCATTGCAATTCGTTAAATTCACCTCTTCTAATTGTTTTAGTCCTCGGATTTTGTGTAGTTATTTCAGGATTATGTATTTTTTACTGCAGTTGCGTGATACGGTTTTCTCTGTTATGTTAGGTGATTCTGCGGTTTAGTTTTTATTTGTTTTTAAGTGATTTTGTAATTGTTATTGTTTGGATATTAAGTGTTAAATACTTAGCGTGTTATTTTCTTTGTCCGTTTGAGTGTTTTATAATTTTTAAAGATTTAACCAATTGAATGTTTTATAGATCTCTGACTCACTTTATCTTTATTTTCTTTGTCACGATTTTGATAAGAAATTGTGGTATTATTCTATTGATAAATAATTTATTTTCAATATTTATCGTATTCGTGTAGTAACATATCGTTTTACTAGAGTTTAGTAAATATTCTGTTTTGTGTGATCAATTAAAACTAATTTAAATTCTAAACGTGTTCTATTAATAATAAATATACGCGGTAGTGTTTGCAGAAGTACAAGTCAAGGTTAAAACTATAGTGTTCTAAAGAAATAGGGAACTTGCCTTGCATATTATTATGCAGACCTTAGAGATAATGCAGATGCATAATATTATGGTACCCGTGTTTCACGAATGACTCGATATTTGTTTTTTTATTTTGTTTGGGTAACTAAATAATTCGTTTTTTGGTGCCTCTGTCTCAGTCCATAAAATCTTAGTATTGTATATTTATTGATCTATATCAATGTAGGATATATGTGTATATTATTAAAATTTTGGTTACCTCAAGGAAACAATGATTTACGATTTAGATTTGCTTTATTAAAATCACTGTTTACATAACGTGACGTTAGTAGAGTTGTTTTTCTTCTTTTTATATTATGTTTTTATCTTTATATTATCTCTTTATTATGTCGGGTTTTATTTTCACTAACAATTCGTTGTTTGTAACTTTGAATATTTTCTCCTTTTACCATTCGTTTTCATCCTTATACGACTTTTTAGACTAGATATATAGTTTAGAGAGAGCGCTTGCAATATTTTATTGTTATAGTTTTGTGTTTAATTTAACAGATTTTAATATATGAACAAGATACGTCTATATAACTTTGTAATTTAAAAGTGTCAAAAAAATTAAGTGCTAGTAGTGATTCATAGTCTTCCAAACATGATGTACTGTATACCAATGTATTAAGTGATTTGTGAGTAAATAAGTGTTTAAACTAGTGCAATGATGGAAATACTACGAGTTGCGCTGATACCCTTGTCGCTTACCATTGGGCTGACGTGTATGAACGTTAAAAAGTGAGTTTAAAATAACTACCTACCTTATACTACATAAAAAAATGCACCGGATGCTAAATTTGCACTGGATGTAAAATTTGCACTGAGTGTAAAGTTGCACTGGATGTAAAATTTGCACTGGATGTAAAATTTTCACTGGACGCAGAATTTGCTGCATTTTGCAAAAGACAATCATGTTTAAATTGCATTTTATTCTATCCTTCGATTTTGATACGTAGGTTTAGGAATAGTTGCGTTGCGGTTCAAAATATTCACTTAACGCCCAGTTAATTATAATGCTCTTTATCATTAAGCTTGCCGAAATTACCAACAGTTTATGTTGTCTGTGCAATAGTATTTTTATCTATACCTATCTGTGACGTCTATCTTAGGTGACAACTTTAAAAATACTCAGATCTTTTAAGATTTTAGTACAAAACGCCAATTTTAATATCAAAGTGAATCTTAACTTATACACAATTACAATTTTTACATACAATTACATTTAATACAATTACAATTATACCCTGCTCCATTTTACATTTGAACAGATTAAGCCACCGTGACCTCAATCATTATGTTTTGCTCCGAGACCTTTTGGTTTTCACATCCCAAACAGTAGGATCCAGAAGGTAAACTTACCTTTTTGTGTCCACGCAGGCAAGGAATAAGAGCTTTGTATTGATGTAATAAGAGTTAAAATTTCTCTAACATCGCTTTTGGAAAACCGAAGCGGTTCAATGGATTCCTAAAATAAATCAAATTAATCGACTGTTGGATTACATTAATCGATAAGATGATACAAACATAATGCTATAGTAAATTTGATTCAGATTGTTTATTTTAGGCTACAAGCAAAATCGAACCTAAAAATTTTCTACACAAGGGGTCATCTTTGCAAGTCTGCAGCACAAACGCCTGAATTGAGCGCTATCCAAGCATTCAAATTTCTAATGCAGATAATTTTCGAGGCTTATCCCATTAGCCTGCCAATTAATGCATTTAGAAGGAAAATGAATATTTATATTATGTTTGGACGGTAAAGTTCTAGGGCTATTTGCATAATTTATTGAGCGTACCGAAATCTCTTCGACTCGTTTTATTATACCCACCACTTTTTATATCAAGGGGTTGATGTCAAAGAGCTGGTACGATTCAAGCACGCAAACCATTAAAATGGTTATGCGATTTGTATTCAATGGATATCTTCTTAATATTTGCTTGTGCTCTGTAATTTAAAGCATGAGATAAAAATCAACTAAAACTACTTTTGTTTATCTATATTTGTTTGTTTAGCTATCTAATCCTAACACAAGAAAAGCTAAGCTAACCCCTTAAGGCCAATAAGTAATCAATGGATTCTTTTACTTTTTTCTTTTGCATTGGCCTTTCTGGGCTTCTAAGGGCATTTTGTTGGTTTAATTTGCTTAAAAATACTCTATCTCATTTCTGCACGTGACATTTCACGATAGCGAAAAGTTGACAGGATATCTAAAGCATTGATTAAATAGCTAACGTTTATAAGTAATGGTCCCAAATAAGTTGCGATAAATCAGTCAAATGCTGACGTTTTGCATCAAAATTAAAATCTGCACTGGCGTCTGTTCGTTTGACATTCCTTGCCTTGAATTAATTCAGATCAGCAACTGGAGCAGAAGCACAATGCTGAATGTAGCGAGGCTACTTTTGAATGTTTAAACTGTAGTATTATTATTAGTAATAGATAATATGTAGATAATGTTTGTCCACTAAAATCATCTACATTATTATTTGGATCCTAGTGATATTGCAATTTATTATGGGCGGCCGTGACGTTAACATTAACATCAGGCGAACGACTTACTCGTGACGTCATTACATAAAACAAAAACCAAAATTATTCTTTTAAAGACTAAACTTAAATCTACAACTGTTTGTTATATCAAATAAACCAATTTGACATAAAATTATCTTCTTTCCAGGAACGCTTACAGTAGAAGAGGTGTACAAAGACAGAGACCAGTTTGCGGGCCTTGTTCGCGAGGTGGCAGCGCCAGACGTCGGCCGGATGGGCATCGAGATCCTTTCATTTACGATCAAGGACGTTTACGATGATGTCCAGTACCTGGCCAGCTTGGGGAAAGCGCAGACGGCGAATGTGAAGCGGGACGCTGACGTGGGAGTCGCTCAGGCGAATCGAGACGCGGGGATTAGGGTAAGTACCTAAAACCTCCTGACAACGACTTCTTCGGTTCTCTACCTTGAAAAAAACGTCCCAAAATGTATAGTTTCTTTGTCTTATCGTTCTTGCTACCACTAATTTATTTTGGTTAATGCCAATAACTTCGCTAAAACCTGTAATGCTGGTGCTGTATCAAACCAAAATAAGCGTATCACGTGGCGTGCTGCATGATGTGGCAGAATTACGTGCGTCGTGCGCAGTGCAGTTCCACGCAAAACGGTTTACATAAAAAATGCGATGGAAATACTCTGCATCAGATCCTCAGATTATTAAACACTGGTATTATACCTAATAGCAATAACTTTGTGAAATAAGTAACAAAACCGATCAGATATATCTGATCCCTATGGTTTTGTTACTTATTTCACAAAATTCTAACAGAAAAATTTAAACATAGTCCTAATGTGTAATGGAAAGTATAAGAAGGATCCAACTAACAAGATTCAAATAGAATATGCTGTTGGTTGTTAATAGGATTTGAGCAGGTAGCGTATCGAGCTGGTAAGGGTCTTCAACGTAATCTTTTTAGCAAAGGATTACCTCCCACAGTAAAGCCTGACAAGAAATAGTTTGTAGTTTGTACCGCATCGTGTTTTACAAAGCAAAACCACAAAACTAGTTATAGTGGCTGGTAGTATTAAATCAATAACAGCTCTCTTTGTTCTTTTGATTATAAAAATAAAATACTCTCGATTCTCTGGTTTGTAGTTATGATAGTGTTCTTCTCCTGCGGTCTGCAAAGAGGTAGATGCCATGATTTAAGTAGATAAATGTGTCAAGAAGTTGATGCTTGATGTACTAATGCACAAACTAAGTAGCAAAACAAATCGGATCTGGATGATTTCGGTGTCGTATGTAAACATAGACAATATACCACAACTGACTTATTGAAGGGATTTAAGGAGGCAGAACTTATCATTCAGACGTATCGTAGGCCGACCCCCTACTAAGTGAGCCAATGACCTGGTCAAAACTGCTAGGAATTAGGGAGGAAATTGGATGCAAGACGCAAGAAGCAAAATAGCGGTTCAAACTTGTGTTATATATAAGGTTCCATTTTAAGTAGTGGACGTCTTCCGGTTGATGATGATGAGTCATTCTTTTAATGTTCTATACAAAGTTATAGTTATTTGTTTGGTGATCTGTTAATATCGCGAACTTTTGTTTTTCAGGAAGCGGAATGCGAGAAGAGCGCTATGGACGTCAAGTATTCGATGGACACCAGGATAGAGGACAACTCCAGGCTGTACAAACTGCAGAAGGCACAGTTCGACCAGGAAATTAACACTGCAGTAAGTACTACACGAAGTAATCTGTATGATCAGCCAGGGAGAACTTTCCATAGAGTCCACTCTTCCAGTGGACGTAGTCTTATCGATCCTTTTATCCCGGCAACGGCCCAAGCCGAGGCTCGCACCCCAGGGGTACCCTTGAGCTAGTTGCCTCCCACTTTTGACGGCTGGGCGCCTTAAGCGCCCGCCCTCCCGCCCGGTGACGCTGTAAAGGTCGGTAGAGACCAACAGCATTAGCTCGTTCAAAAATTGATCAGCTAGACATGATATATAAATTAAAAATTTCTCTGTCTGTTTGTTTGTTACCAGTAGTTGGTATGGAGATAATTTGAACTCTGGCGGAAGGACATAAAGTGCATTGGATACTGATATTGTAAATAAAACCAGGAGCGTCTCTTAAACATTTACCGTGTTATAAACAAGGATTAGACAAATGTCAAACGCGTGTTTAACAGTTCAAAACAGTATTGAACACTTACACTTGTTTAAGGCTTGTTTAAATATTTTGTGGTCTTAACCACAAAATATTTACGAGAGCTACGATGCAAGTATGAAGAATAACGGTAAGCCGTTATTCTTCGTACTTGCATTTTTTTGAAGTAAAACTTCTTTACGCACTCTTGACTTTAGAAGTAAGCTAGTCAATGCGAGGCGAACGGAAGTTGAAGTTGGTTCACATAGATCTCCATTGTCATCATAACAAAGTTACTAATAACGGTAAGCCGTTATTCTTCATACTTGCATCGTAGTTCTTCACTAATAAACTAGAGACTAAGAGACTGGTCGATTTTTTTGGTTAATTTCTCACACTCAATCAATCACGTTTTTGTCCAATCACGCGCCGGTGTTGCAAACCAGAAAAAAACATTTTGTAATAATTACAACGAGTTTATACAAAAGTAAATTCAATAAATTTATTATTGCTACAAAATGTAGTTAATGCGTGCGAAGCGGCGGAGAGCAGCTAGTAAGCATAAAAATCAGTCTTAACACAAAAAGCCTCCAACCAGCCAAGGAGGCCCAGCCCCCGCACTGAGAAATTGAAACTACACTGCAAATGCAGTTGCCGATAATCAGTTTTTATCCTATTCATTATTTTTTTGAAGTAAAACTTCTTTACGCACTCTTGACTTTAGGAGTAAGCTAGTCAATGCGAGGCGAACGGAAGTTGAAATTGGTTTACATAGATCTCCATTGTCAACATAACAAAGTTACTAATTTCTATTATTATGTTGGTATGTACGGTAAATGTACAATTGTCAAGATGGCGACATTAACATTAAACAAAGCTAAAACAAAGTTATACCGGCTGACAGATGGAGCCAAACTAAAGAAGTTCTATTTCAGTCTAAAGCACTATTTTTTATATATTGTTACATCATTTACCAATGAATGTGGTGTTGATATTTCAGAAAGCTGAAGCCGCGTTGGCATACGAATTGCAAGCTGCGAAGATAAAGCAGAAGATCCGAAACGAAGAGATACAAATCGAAGTGGTGGAGCGTCGCAAACAGATTGAGGTAACTCGCTTCTTTATAACCTGACTGCACTTTCTAAAGGTGTTCCAAGGAGGAGGGGATTAAAAGAGCTTAACGACTTTTCAACTCCTTTCATCTCCGTATTCTCAACCGCCTTCAAAAATGTAAGTTTGTATTTTTCTCAATTTGGTTGTATTTTTTTTAAACTTTATTGGTGTGTGTATGTGTAATGGTACATAAAAATATTGTATATGTATAAACTACATTGAAGCTTCTGGTAAAGTTGCCACCACTTTACTAGGATTATGACTTGACTAGACTATGACTTAACTTGATGACTTGGACTGTGACTTGACCTTGACGTGACTCATAATATATTATATAATATTAATTAACTTGTGAAATTATCAATTACTTGACACTGGCTAAATACACAAAAGTGTGGAGCCAAAAAAAAACAAAAAATAAACAAATGAATTTATCATCAGGTGGAACAACAAGAGATCATGCGCCGTGAAGAAGAGTTGATATCGACCGTGCGGCTGCCGGCCGAGGCGGAGGCCTACCGTCTGCAGACCATTGCTGAAGGGAAACGGTAACTTTTTAAATTATAACACCAGTTCGCGTTATTACATATTCTAGAAACTTCTGTACAATAAATAGTTTCCTACTTACTGTTTTTTGAAGTAAAACCTCTTTATGCACGCTTGATTTGGCGAGTAAGCTGGTGAATGCGAGGCGAACAAAAGTTGGAAGTTGGTTAACGTAGATCTCCATTATCAACGTAACAACGTTCAAAATTGTATTATTATGTTGGTATGTCTGGTAAAATGACAAAATGGCGACATTAACATTACACAAAGCGAAAGTTATACCGGCTGATAGATCAAGTTTAACTAAAGAAGTTTTACTTCAGTCATGTGGTCTAGAGCACACTCGTTTTTTTATATATTACCTAAGAAACTGCTTGTGAGTGCACTCCATACAAAATATACTTTTATTCTATTTTAGGCATTAACTAATCAAAGTTACTAATGCCTGTCTGCACTTAAGTTTGACAACTCTTAAGTTCGCACTATCTCCCTAATTCTACTAAGTATCTCGTACGTTTGTCAAACTCGTGTCAAATCAACATGCCAAGTTCTGTACGCTCATTGGTTGAGACAGCCGATGATCAACGGGCAACCAATAAGCGTTCAGTGTGTCTGCCAAGTTGACACGAATTTAACAAATGAGGAGTTTTGGCGGGAAAACGAAAATGATCGCGTCACCGCATTGTATTATTCTCCAAAACTTGTGTTATTTTCAGTGTTAGTGCATACAATTGGTGGCATTTTATTCGTTAAGTGCTGGACTACAGGCAAAAGTGTGGGAAAGTGGTATAATGATGGTGAAACGTTTCTTTTCGTGTGGTTTCCAAAACTCCATAGAAACTTCTGGTAAAGTCGCCACCACTTTACTAGGACTATGACTTGACTAGACTAGACTATGACTTGACTTGATGACTTGGACTTTGACTGGACTTGACACAATATATGTTAATTAACTTACTTATCACTTACTTAACACTGGCTAAATACACAAAAATGTGGAGCCAAACTAAAAAATAAACTGGTCAAATTGTTGCTTAGTTAAGTTAAATTTTAATAGACTTCAGCGCAGACGGGCAATAGGCATTTAAAACAGCGATAAAACGTACTAACTTATCGTATTGTTTAATTCTAGTACCCAAACAGTAGAAGCGGCTAAAGCGGACGGCGAGCGCATCAAAGTGCTCGGTCTGGCAGAGGCCACCGCTATCGGAGACGTCGGTAAAGCAGACGCGGAGAGAATGCTGGCGAAGGCCAAGGTCTACAAGCAATATGGAGATGCTGCCATCATGGCGCTGGTTCTTGAGGCTCTTCCTAAGGTAAAATACAGTCTCTTTAAGAACAGGCTCATTATAGGCCATCGCGCTACACCTTTGCAGCTTAACATCAGGTGAATTGCAGTCAAATGTTGGCCTATATGTACACTTTTTTGTCCTAAAATAGCATATTTATATTGCTGCTAAGTAGCTGGTGGCCGTAGGTTAGCTAGAACGGTCACGACTTTCAGTAGGGTCCACTTTTCCAGTGGACGTAGTCTTCTCGATCCTCTTATCCCGGCAACGGCCCAAGCCTAGACTCGCACCCCAGCCCTTGAGCTAGTTGCCTCCCACTTTGACACCTTAAGCGCCTGACTTCCCACCCGGTGACGCTGTAAAGTTCGGTAGAAACCAAATCATGAGCCCGATAAGAAAAAGTGGCGTGTGGTCTCAACGTTAGAATAGGACCACCCTATTCCTCCTTCCCTATTATAAGTGCTCTACTGGTTTAAGTCCTTAAATAGCTAATCTTTTAATATACCGTGGACTATGAAGATACCCTACGTAACTTCTTTACGACCAATAGTTAAAATTGTGGATATAGGGTGTTGCATGCGATAGATGGAATTTTTCAGTCAATCCAAGCCATGCATGGCATTCGTTTTATTTGTTTTTTTTTTTAAATGTTATTGAATGATGTGACGAGCTAGTCGTTTACCTGATGTTAAGCGCCACGGCCGCCCATAACAGAACAGTGTCACTCGGAACCCTAAAACATGCGTTTCGTAGAGTTTCAAGCGATACTGCACTGCGCACATCATCCTGAGACATCAGCACAGTCTGGTAATATGGTTACTCGACTGTGAGATCAGATCATAAAGTCTCAATTGCCCAGTAATTTCACTAGCTGCAGTGCCCTTCAAACCGGAACACAGTAGTGCTTGCACACTACTGCTTGGCGGCAGAATAACTGGCAAAGCGGTGGTACCTGCCTAGACGAACTTTGCAACAAAGTCCTACCACCTAGTAAAACTTAAACTTAAACTTATTACCGTTACGGTACTTATATGTCAGCGGGACCAAATGTTTTTGGCATGGTGAATGAAGTCACGTCGATTAGAATATATGACTGCTATATTTTTATTGCATAAATAATAAACCTCAAAAAAAGACAGCCGTGAAACAAAAAATAAATATCTCAACAAATGACAAAGTTACAGGCATTTTAAAAAACAGGAATAGAAAGAGACAGCTCAACACGCAGTGACGTCAGTTATCAGTCCTCCATAGTACCTCATTATTAATCTGTGGTACCTCTATGGTAGCTCTACGTACAATCTCTTTGGCATGTGACGTCACAAGCAATGCCTTCACTGTAGCTGTGAGGAAGCTCCACACGATAGTCATAACTACCACGCTTATTTATTTACCAAAACAGAATATAACCAACACAAGAACAAGAAAAAAAACATATTTACATATATTTGGAGCTAGGTCACATCCCAAAACATGTGTAACAAAACTATAAAATAAGGTAATTAGTGGAAAATAAGTTAAATACATTTTTATGGTATCGATTTGTATCTAAAATGCAAAATGATCAATCATTTAAAGTTCCGAAAAGATATCTAAAACGTCTCTTTGAAATTTTGTTAGTTTTGGTGAAACATATCAATTGATCATTGGTGTTCCTTCAAGATGTCATTATACTGACGATTGGCTTGGAATATACTAATCAGAATACTGCTGCCCATCCCTTAGATATTCTATTAGCTGGCTCATACGGCACTCGCAGGAGAGATGGTACTATTCTCCAACCGGTACCTGGACCGGCAAGTTCTTTAACCGTGTGGGTTAAAGAACTTGCTTAAACTTACATATACTTTAGCGAATCGTACGATGCCAATGATAATATCTATATTATATATCTATATATCTACATAACTATATCTATATATGCAGGACTTTGGACTATGGCAGCCTTATTAATAAACGGGTTTTAGTCTCGGACTAGTTACTTCAGCTTTTGTCCTTTTTTTGCTACTGGAATATTTAGCTGGATCGAAAGAGACAAAAGATGGTGTAACTAGTCTAAAGTTAGTTCGTGTTTATTAATAAGACTGTGGCAGATTACGTCAAGAGATTTAGATAGAAAATCTTGCTGTTGCCTCACACCTAAATTTCTCTATAGGAATTACGATGAAGAAGTGAAAAATATATTTGTAGGTACTTACCTACAACGTTGCACTTGCATTATCTTCATTATCTGAAGGATTACGCTTTATCAGAAATCGATAAGAAAAAGGTGACATTTAATGTTTCGCAACTCCTATCCTATATATTGCCGGCGCAATTTTGATGATTTACGATGACTCGAACGATCAGTGGTACTGACTAATCACAAAATTTAGGTGACGGCAAACTACAATAAAAATATATTACCACCAACTTATTAACAATATTAAATTATTAGATGACTAGTTGCGCCCCGCGGTTTCACCCGCGGATAAAAACTATTTTAATCATTTGCTCATCCCACGGGAAATTTTCACACCTATATGTTAATCCAGTGTATAAGCTATTTTTATACCAATTTTCATTCAAATCCATTCAGCCGTTTGCGCGTGAAGGAGTAACAAACATACACACATACACACATACAAACTTTCGCCTTTAGTGTGATGTGATGTTTAAAACACCACCATCACTCATTATCGTCGCCGTCATCTTGAAGATGTTCACCGCTAGACACAGTCTTTCCTAGATAGTCACTTTGAGCAGCTGCATCCGACGACTTGCTACGGTTGTTATCAGTCCAGGTCATTTACAGGATACTAGGACTTATGAATTTAAGTTTTGATAGTTTCCCAAAACTTTATCCGATAACGTTTCCTTTCCTACGTTTTCGTGTAGCGCACCTAGGTTAGGCTAGCGGATACATTGATGAACAAAAAAGACAGTATGAGCTTAATCAAGTCATGTCTATTCGAAATACTTGAAAGTTTTCGAGTATTTTATGGCATTTTGGCACTGCGAGTTACTATTTTGACAAGTCAGACGAACACGTTCGATCATTTTGATAGTATCGAATATCAATTGTTGTTTCACCAGCAGAATACCCTTCTGATATAAACTCAAAACAAATTGACATGTTTTCATTTTCATTGTCATGGATATGCTTTATTTTTGAACGGACTAATGCTGTTGGACTCAAATACAATCACTGCGTTGTACAGCCAGATATGCGCGACAAAATAATGAACAGCCAGTCTTCACAGTCTTGTACGATAGACGAACTTGAACGATTATATTTTTTTATGTTAAGGAATGACACGACGAGTTAGTCGTTCTCCTGATGTTAAGCGAAACGACTTCCCAATGAAAAACGATTACTAATGTCGAGTACCATTTCCTTACAGATTGCAGCAGAAGTGTCCGCTCCACTGGCGAAGACAGATGAGATCGTGCTGGTTGGAGACTCGGGCGCTACCGGCGATATGGCTCGCCTCGCCAGCGGCATACCGCCCGCTCTGAAAACGCTGACTGGCCTGGACCTGTCGGCTGTGCTGAAGAGAATGCATCCTAGTGGCCCTGCCGGTAAGAGCTATTTTTCTCTGGAAACTGACGGAAATATTATTAGTTGTTATTTGCCAACTCCATTCGGCACGCTCTCAAAACCATTACTATAAGTAATACTAGGCTATAAAATAGTCGGATATCTTGAAGAAAATGGCATGTAAGTTTCGGTGGAGAATTCGGCGAATGTTACTTATTAGGCAATATTTTGTGTAACACCAGCTTTGATATCGATTTGGGCCTATTTTATATGGTTGACTTAGGGAACACCCACATTGCCCGAAAAGTAAACATTAACTTTTCTTTTCTTTATCGGATACGGTATTTCTCAGTTATTTGCTGATGAGAAAGCATCCTAGTAGCCCTGCTGGTAAGAGCTATATTCCTTCAAAAGTTGTTTGCAAGTATAGGCAAACAATGTAGGCGCTACTATTTGCCTATACTCCAACTTTATGAACACTTCACAGTAAAATGTTCCGTCCATTTTTAATATTCCGCCATAACTTCAAATCTTCTACTTCGATTAACTATAGCCCTTTGTTCCAGAAGAGCCCACATTGGCAGCGGCGACGAGCAAGAAAAAGGAAGTGGCGGCTTTCTAGGACGCAATCCGAGAGGAAAGCGTTCTCCAGCGGCTTAAGTGTAGGACCCTCGAGCTTGCCGTGTTGAACGTAGCTCGCCTACCGACCCCGGTACCAACAACTTATTACAAACCGAAGTAGAAACTGGTTTGAACCGGTTTCAGCTAGATAGCTAGATATCATTTGTTTTTCAGCCACTTATATCTTCTTTGCTAAGATAATAACTGGACATGCCTAGTGCGGTGTTCAATGCGTTCTCCTAATTGCCTGCAAACAACATTGACACGGAACAATGTTCTACCATTGTTGACGTTTTAGCTATTCAATTGAACGTCAAAAATGACAGGAGCTCGTGGGGTGCCCGTGTAATAAAATTCTTCTTACTAATCAATCGTTGGTTTCACACGACTTATATTACTAAGTTAAAATGGGTCTATTTGCGCACAAAAAAATATCAAAACATAATTTTGATTAATCTTCACGTTTCGACCATGTTACATTGGCCGTGGTCACGATGGTCGAGGTAAAGAGTGTCAGCATCGTGCAGGGCGGGCTTAGTTTCCAACTACCCGCACTTGATCTTGTAATTCTTTACTATCAATGTCCCGACATACAATACTAACAGTATAGGCAGTTTCACACGAACTCAAATCGCGACGCGAGCACACACTTATCACCGGATTCCACAGACCCGTTTTAACTTTATAATATGAGTTCAAGTCACATGACATTGACGAAATCTTGGCAACCCTGCAGAAGCCATATGTAGTTGAAGTTGACTTAAAGATGGCTAGAGTAGGCAATTAATGGATCGCATTTATTGACTCTATAATTTTGATATTATTGTGGTGCTCGTCTTTTGTTTCGATCAGAATGTTACGTCGATGTGAAGTGGCTTCGAAAAAATAACTTCATACTTTTTTTGTTTGCTGGGCCCGTACCGTAAGCAGAAGCCTGATTTGCCTGATAAGCCTTGTCTCACTTTTTCTCCAGCTGAGAGAGCAAGACGAAAGTCAAAGCGATTCAGTTCAGGCTCGCTCATGGTACGGGCCCAGTTTCTTAATCGGTCTAATAAGTCGTTGGTAAAATGGGGTTCTATAAGCAACATTGAAAAGTGAAAAAGTACAGTCAATATAAAAGTGCTATCATTGTAATTTAATCATATAATAATAATTTATCTATGACGTTTATTCTGATAATGGTCCTTATTTTTCTTCTTGAAAAATAATGGAACTCGCTTATACGGAAATATGATAAAAATACTATGTATTTATTTGTTTTTAGTTAGAACCAGTACTGTCCATTCTGTTTGAAATATTTTTATGCCATACGTAGAACAAAGGTAGAATAATAATAGATCTTATAATAACGATGATATTTCATAGAATCTTACTGTAGAAAGAGAAAGGTATATTTTTTCAGTAGATGAAGATTTGTCTTACAGGTATAGGATGTATCGTAGATTTTGTACAAGTAGAATAAAAACATCTTTTAATATGTGCGTTTAAATGTGACTGCATAGCATCAAGTGTGGGAAGTGGTTATAATCATACTATGGTATTGACACTGCCATTTTGGAGCTATAAATGTACAAGAATTAACTACCTAAGTATATGAAAATGCTAAATGCAAAATTTGGCGTGCCAGTGAGATGCTGTTACAGAGAAATTATTATTTTTATCTATAGTGGATATTGAATTTTTTTTAATATTTCAGACACGTCATCGTTTTATAAAATTCTAAAATTTCATATATAAAAGTTTAATGAGTACTTCGAGTACTTCAATAATTGACTAGAGCTAGTTCGAAAGCCAAGAATGAAAGACGCTAAAAATTGTATTGTTTTACTCAAAAAATTGTATTATTTTACTTAAAAAATTGTATTGTTTTACTTAAAAAATTGTATTGTTTTACTTAAAAAATCTGCGGCCGAAAGCGTGTTCTTTTCCACTTTTCTAAAGTGACGCAAAATAAGTTAAAAAGCACGATTTCACGGTGTTTTACGATTTCAAGATGGCGCCATCTATGTATCAAAGTTCACAAACACAGAACGAAACTCACTCTTACTGGCATGGCATTATTTGCAAAGCTTGCACAACTTTTTATTGAATTAGCCGCGTTTATGATGTGCGATCATCACAATTTGATGTATGTGAAAATTGATGAAATTCGCTGTTAGATTCTATTTTAACCACGAATAATATAATCTATTAGTATTTAGTATAAGTTTGTCAATTACGTTTTGATTCAATATATTTTTTATTCATTTGTTTATGTTGTTATTATTGGTTATCAGGAATCCGCGACGCAGATTTTGAAAATTTTTATTGAATATATCACTATTATATTTACTGTTTCAGTACTTCCCACCGATTTTCCAAGTATGTTTCTAAGTGATTTTATGGTATTTAATCGTTATGTTGTTTTTAACTGATTTCTTTTCATGATAATAATCATTACGTTGTTTTACGATCCTTTGCTGTAGCTGTGGCATTTGGGACGCCTATTTATAATTATTTATCATCTAAATCGATAATGGTATGTAAATAAATGGAACGATGAGACATGCACTCAATTTTATATTTGCCTGTTTTAATATTGGTAACGTATCCTTTTTACTTTATCATTTAAAATAGTTACATAAACACCGATGTGGGTAGATGTGGGTTCGATTTCCACACAGGACAAACATTTGTGTGATGAAGATCGATGTTTGTTCTGTGTATGGATGTGATATTGTATTCTATGTATGTATCTACAAATAAAAAGCATCTAAGTATTCTATCAGTTATCTGGTTCCCATTGCACAAGGTTGGCTTAGTTTAGGGCTAGATGGCGATGTGCGAAATGTCCATAAATATTTGTAAAAAAAATATTTGTATAAAAAAAATTAAAATTATTTTAAAGTCTGCATCGCTGGAATCTAAATAAGGTTTATCTTGTTTTTAATGAGTTGCGTAGCTTTGTGTATGCTATCACTTTATTTATTTATACTTATATGTACAATATTTTACTATGATCGATCAATTTGTTTATTTTTAATCTCAAATGTGTATTAATAATAATATGAATATTTTGAATAAAATATGTGTAATTTGGAAAACGGATTTTGATTTATCTACGTACAATCAACACTAATAAAATAGACGTTATAAACATGTTAGCAACAGCCTGGAATGATGTAAGACAAAAAGAGATTAAAAGGAGAATGTTTGGAAAGTGCCTCATCTTTCGTATTTAAATACAAAGGCGTAGATGCAATTTTGCGTACAGACAGGCCTTTCCTCCGCTTGCCACGGAGACATTTCATTTTCATACTGACCACCGACCTAAAGCGAGAAGTCCTAATCTAGTACATCTTAGAGGAAAAGAGATGGTGGAATAATGTCAAATAAGACATTATTTAGGCAAGTAAGAGCCAAATAACATATATCAACCCAGTCTGTTCAACGAACGTTAGAATTTGGTGATCATGTAGGTGCCATATATGGTGCTTTATAAAGTTATTAAAGTGCAAAATACTGTGCAGCTTTTATGTCTTATTCAGTGACTAAATGTAATACAAACCATACCAACCCGTATAAATACACGTTTCACAGCAAATTTACCACAAATTGCATTGCATTTTTTGCTTATCATATTTTGTTAATTTTGGTGTGTTATTTGGCTGGAAAACCTTTTTATATAGTAGATTTGCAATGCTACTTTAGATGTATGGGAATAATTCAGTGTTTCTATTTTATATTATTTAGTTTATTTAGTAATTTTACTCCCAACCTTTAATGGATGGCAATAAATAAAATGCCTTATTTTATTTAAAAAACTATGGCGGTCTATTACGTAATGTTCAATATTTAGTAAAAACTATCGTTAATTTGCCGTTAATATTATAGATCATAAACATAAGTATTTCTCACACACATTTTAAGTAATTTCTTATCTCGGTATGAACTATCATTGTACAGAAGGTAACATCCATCTGAAGATCATCATCATTCTGCAAACAAACAATAATACAAACGCACAACGAAAGGTAGCACAATTGTAATCTTATATCCTTCAGTTCAAGTAAGCCAAGAAACTCAAATTATAAGATGTAGGTACGTACGTTTACTAGTTTTTCGTTTGCTTCTGTACAAAAAATACCTACCTACTTATACTAGTGTCTTAGGACACGAATACACGATGCGTATTTTTATGAAAATAACAATACGTGCCTACAATAAAACTCGAATTTTGACTTATTCTTTCAAGGTAGCTGAGGCAAAAAGTAAATTTAAAAGAGTGACATTAATATGGTTCATCGTCAGAGGTAGTCGTCGCATCGCAGAAGTTGGGTTCAGTTTCGTAGACCGTTTCACGATGCGCACAATAAGTACGCTGTCAGTATTAATCCGACAGAGAGAACGGTCTACAAAACTGAAAATAGTTGATCTTGCCAAAGATCACTGACTGATTCAAAAGGTAATAAGGGAACCTACCCATATTACTAACCTATTTTGAGGGGGAAGGGAGGTCTTCAAAATGCCACGCTTAGTGACTACGGGGGCCTAGGTTTTCGTCAGGTAGCCAATATCCTCAAGGGAAATCTCGTACTTTTTGAGCTAT
Organism: Ennomos fuscantarius; assembly: GCA_905220475.3. NCBI lineage: Eukaryota > Metazoa > Arthropoda > Insecta > Lepidoptera > Geometridae > Ennomos > Ennomos fuscantarius. Next base: position 5,063,546 of record HG992044.1, read on the forward strand.
ATTAAAATGTAGCGCAGGAGCGGCCGTAACTAGGGGGGAGCATTGTGGGGCAATGCCCTACCTTGAGATCACAATGCCCTAAAAACATACCAAAAACTAAAATAAATTATTACAATTAAGTTTTTTGTTCATAGTTATAAAAAATCTTAGATCCATGCTCATGTTCTGTGACAGAAATTATCTGTCTACGAATAGCTATAATGTACATCGCCGAGCTTAGAGGTCAGTGATATACATGGTGATTGATTTAGCAGCCCGTGCTTTCAGGGCAGATCAATTGAAGGGTTGAGAATAAAAAGGGTTTAACTGTCAAATTGACAGTTTCGACAAAATTCACTTTAAACGTCAGAGTTAATGTAGAGTGCTTATAAGGTAATAGAAAAGATTTATGTAAGTTTCAGTTGCTTGAAAATGTTTTAATTCTATTTAAAAGTACTAAATATAGTACTAATTCATACAATTACTGTAAAAATATAATATAATAAAATAAATATAGTAATGTTTTTATGCTAAGCAAACTGTATTCCTGTGACAGATAAACCATTTTTAGACTCAAAATCTCGAGATTTAAGCCTCTTTTTGGTATTTTGAGAATGTATTATTGAAGATAATTTCACGCTGAATCCAACGATACCCATAAGTCATTTTGTCAAAAAAATCAGTTAAATCCTTTTTATTCTCACCCCTTCAATTATGATACATTTTTTACTTCCGTACCTGTAACCAATGCTGCCCTACCTTAAATTCGACTCTAGCTACAGCCCTTCATGTCAGGATGCTTACCTTTGAAGATTTTATCATTTTATTTATTTCTATTTTATTATTTTTTAAATATATTTTTTTAATGTAGCGCGGGTGAATGAAAGGTGATGCTGGGAACGTGTTCGTTGAAGATGATAGAAAAAAAAAACAAAAAAAAAATAATATAATAAAGTAATGACAAAAGAAAAGATTTGTTTTTTTGTTTGTGGTACGTTCCTTAACCTGGGGCTGAAGATACGCGTGGTCTGCTCGGGTCCTAGTGTACTAGCTACGTGGTCCAATAGAATGACTAATAATACCGGCCGGCCTTTTTTGTCACCTAGTACCTAGTAGGAAGTAGATAATATTTATAGTACAGTATGATGAATCATTTTTATCTTATCTACCTGAATCATAAATACTTATTGCAACTTCATGGCGTACAAGGCATTGGAAACCAGGATTTTTTTATAAATACGAGCTATTATTTGAAATAAAAAGTTAATGACCACAGGAAAAAATAAAGGCACAATACAGGGGTTTTTTTTTTAGTTTTGGCTCCACACTTTTGTGTATTTAGCCAGTGTCAAGTAATTGATAATTTGTCAAGTTATCGATATTTCACGCAAATATGTGTCAAGTCACAGTCGAAGTCATCAAGTCAAATCATAGTCAAGTCAGTCTAGTCAAAGTCATACTCCTAGTAAAGTGGTGGCAACTTTACTTGAAGCTTCTATGGAGTTTTGGAAACAACACGAAAAGAAACGTTTCACCATCATTATACCATTTTCCCACACTCACGCCTATTTTATGCACTAACACTGAAAATAACACAAGTTTTGGAAAATAATACAATGCGGTGACGCAATCTTTTTCGCTTTCCCGCCAAAAAACCCAATACAGGGTTATTCATATAAAATAATTTTCTAGAGCATATCTAGCCATGTTAGTACTTATAAGGCCTTAATTGACAGCCTCTGTGGTGTGGTGATTGAGCTGGTTGGCTCATAACCCACAGGTGGCGGGTTCGATTCCCGCGATAAGATATGTATTTGTGCACAGAAAAAAAAAAAACGCAAATACTTGTTCTGTGCCTGGGTGTTATGGGACCATGGTCCTCGTAGTTCCGTCGTAGTTCGTGGATCTCTAGATACAGGGAATGCTAGTTAGGGTCCAGGATCTATCTATGTCATTTTTGGTCGTTATTATTTATTTATTAGTTAGGTAGGTACTACAACCTTTACCTAGTTGTACTTCTACTAGTCATTGATTATAGAATACTTTACTTGTGTAAAATCTAAATATATATAACTCAAAGGTGACTGACTGACTGACATAGTGATCTATCAACGCACAGGCCAAACCACTGGACGGATCGGCTGAAATTTGGCATGCAGGTAGGTTAATAGGTGGTTGAATTATTTTCCATAGGCCTATGGAAAATAATTCAACCACATATTTCACCCTCTTAAGGGTGGAATTTCGAAAAATCCTTTCTTAGCGGTTGCTTACGGCATGACATCTACCTGCATGCCAAATTTCAGCCCGATCCATCCAGTGGTTTGGCCTGTGCGTTGATAGATCACTATGTACGCCGCGGGTGAAGCTGCGGCGAAGCAGCTCGTTTAGTATAAAATTTCGATATTACGTAGTAGTTATATATACAATGGCACATATTAAATACCAAAGAGCAGAGTCCAAAAAGATATCACACTAAAATGATAAAGGCGAAAGTCTGTATATGTGTTTGTGTGTTTGAGTGTATGTTTGTTACTCCTTCACGCTCAAACGGCTGAATGGATTTGGATGAAATTCGGTACCAAGATAGCTTATACACAACTAAGGCTACAATTATCTCGGAAAAGTGAAATTTTCCCACGGGATGAGAAAATAACTAAAATACTTTTTATCCACGGGTGAAACCGTGGGGTGCAACTAGTAATAAATAATATCCGTAGGATTTACAATACCTACATAGATAAATAAGAAGCCGTGTGGTAAAATAAATACATCAAATAAGATAATCTCTATATCTGTAAACTGGAGGTGATCGCGGTTTCTCCCACAATTACCTAGTACTCCCGCAAGAACATAACATGGCGAAATAAAAAGTTCTTAATATCGATTTCAGCATAGAATCAATCTGTGTAAATTTCACCGAAATCGGTTAATACTATATATTGTATAAAAAAAAGCGCGGACAATTTTCAAGAAAGACAAAAACTTAATTCGACAGTTTGAATACCTACGCAGTTTATGTGCATAGTATGGAAATTTCTGAAAAAAAAAAAAAAAAAAAACAGAACCAGTATTTAAGCTTTCTTTTTCTGTGCCCAAATACTTGTCCTGCAGGAATCGAACCCGCCGCCTCCGGGCGATGAGCCGACCTGCTCAACCATCACACCACAGAGGCTGTCTTATCAGTTAACACCCTTTATGATTGTATTGACAGAAGTGCAATGTTAGTTTACGATCGTAGAAGTTGATTATCGCGAATGTTCTTTGGTAAATAGTAATAAATAAAATATCGTATCATATCTTATAGCACTGTTACCGTACTGATAACGTGTTGTAGTTATGCTATAAATTGTGACTTTATATTATCACCTGAAACCTGTGAAATCTGACGTGGCTTTTTGAGTAATGTACCTAAACTAGATAGGTACGCCTAGCGGTTTCACCCGCGGGTAAAAAGTAGCCTTTTTAGGGCGGAAAAATGTCCTCGCACTTCTCGCCACCACGGGGGTGAAGGTGGCAGGGGGTATGTGGGGTTCGAAATCACTAAAAACCCCTTCGTGAGCAGTCTTCCGCCGTGGTGGGGCAAGATTGGATTGCTTTTGCATTCTACCATCTCTAGATTATTCTATAAATATATATAAAAAAAGGCTATTTTTATAAATAGCCTTTTTTTTGAGGAGGGAAATGCCCTTGCACTTCCTTGTCACCACCGGGGTGGTGGCAGGTGGTATGTGGGACTCTAACCCACTAAAAAATGTACCGAATAGAATGCTGCTGCTTCCACTCCCTGGATATGTAGACACGTCTTCTACTACTAGGGACAATTTTTTATATAATAAGAATAACGCCTAACGATCACATACATAGATCCTGGACCCTAAATGACTCCCTGTGTCTAAGGACCCAGGAACCACAAAGACCATGGTCCCACAGCACCCAGACTCAGAACAAGTATTTGCGACAATTTGGTACTATTTATTTCAATAATAATAATAACGCCTAACGATCACATACACAGATCCTGGACCCTAAAGGATTCCCTGTGTCTAAGGACCCAAGAACCACGAAGACCCATGGTCCTACAACACCCAGACTCAGAACAAGTATTTGTGCTTTTTTTTTCATGCACTAATACTTGTCCTGCCGCGGGAATCGAACCCGCCGCCTCCGGGTTATGAGCTGACCTGCTTAACCACCACTCCACAGAGGCTGTCTATTTATTTTATACACGTATAAAATGTTCCGCTCTATAAAATTCAATAGATAAGTCGTATCATTTCGAGGGGGTAATCGAAGTAGCCGTAGGTATTTATATAACAAGAAAAGGCGCAGCATATAGTCAAGAACAGTTGTGACCTAAAAACGATATCAACCTGAAATGTACTGTTGCGCACAAAAGTATCGATTATTGACGACTGACTTCTAAAAACGAGGACATCCTCAATTCGGCTACTTTTTAAGGTTATTACCGAACTCAGAAGTCATCTTATCAGACTTCTGTAATTTATATATCGTGTCGGAAAATTCTTTTTTTTTTCACACAGCGCTTACTAGTCCCAAACTAAGCAAAGCTTGTACTGGGGACAGGATAACTGAGACAATTCTTAGATACTTTTTCTAAATACATTCATAGAATACAATTTAACACCCAGACACTGAACAAACACCTATTTTCATCACACTAATGTTTGTCATAGGTGGGCATCTAACCCACAACCTACAGTTTGGGAGGCAGAGCTATTACCAACTGAGCTATAAGGCTAGTCAGTTTTTATTTGAAATTTAAATCTCCCATAGAACTTCATAAAAATGATATGAGCTAAACTGCTCAGCACCACAACTCAGAGGCAGTCAGACTGTGAATAGTAGTAAGTATAGTTATAATGCATTTAAAATAGAATGTATTGTCCACCCATTGCATCTTAATAGGCGGATATGAACAGTTACGATCAGACGACTCGCCTCTCAATTGACCTACCCTTGATATCGTATGAAAATGTAACGATTGGTTCCCTGCACAAATGGTTTAAATTGCTTTACTGTGATATGGAATGCTATCTTACAAACGTCGGATAAATAGTCTTAAAAGGTAGGTAACGCATTGGCAGTGCCTCCGGTGTTGCAGGTGTCTACAGGCGACGGTAACTGCTTACCATCAGGCGGGCCGTCTGCTTGTTTTTCTGTCTGTTAAATAAAACGATTTAAGATGCTATTAGTGGAGTTCATTTTATTTCTCTAAGCAATGTGGTCCCCGTGTGTGAATAGAACCATCCCGGCTCTTCTCTTCCCTTGAGCGCTGTTGCGTTGTTCGTTCGATTCCCTCCCAGGATAAACGTTTTTGTGATAATGTGTCTGGATATTATATTGTATTTTATGTATTTACAAAATAAAAGTATTTGTATCAGTTGTATACAAGCTTTGCTTAGTTTTAGCTTGATAGATCTGTGTGAAATGTCCATAAATAAAATTAAAAAATAGAGATGTTTATCCGTTTATTTTTTTGTGAGACAGTGACAGAGATACTTCGGACAGTTAGTAATGTTAGCATATAATTATGTTTTTTTTTTTTTTTTTTTTTTTTTTTTTTTTTTTTTTTTTTTTATGTTAAGGAATGACGTGACGAGCTAGCCGTTCGCCTGATGTTAAACGACACGGCTGCCCATATCAGCTGCAGTGTCACTCAGAACTCTAAAGTATAGAGGTTCGCGTGACACTGCACTGCGCACGTCATCCAGAGACATCAGCACAATCTAGTAATAAGATTACTAAGCTGTGAGATCAGATCATAAAGTCTCATTTGCCCAGTAATTTCACTAGCTACAGTGCCCTTCAAACCGGAACACAGCAGTGATTGCGCACTACTGCTTGGCGGCAGAATAACTGGCAAAGCGGTGGTACCTACCTAGACGAACTTTGCAATAAAGTCCTACCACCTATCATTATAGTCTGAATCATTCCACATCATGTTGTTACAAAAAGTATGGTTAGGTAAGTACTTAACGGTCATTAACTTCCTAAAAATAATGTTCGGTGTGGGGTATACGCGCAATGTGTAGTTGCAATCTTGGCCACAACGCTCAGGTGGCTCAAGCAAGAGATTTCACTTGCAAGTGCACAACAATTGAAAGGGTGAGAACAAAAGGGTTTAACTGATTTCACAAAATGACTTATGGGTATCGTTGGATTCAGTGTGAAATTATCTACAAGTACATTCTCAAAATACCGAAATGTGGCTTAAATCTCGAGATTTTGAGTCTAAAAACGGTTTATCTGTCACAGGAATACAGTTCGCTTAGCATAAAAACATTATTATATTTATATTAATATATCATATTTTTACAGTAATTGTATGAATTAGTACTATATTTAGCATTTTAAAATAGAATTAAAACATTTTCAAGCAACTGAAACTTACATAAAACTTTTCTATTACCTTATAAGCACTCTACATTAAAATGAAGCCGTTGAAGTTTAAAGTCAATTTTCTCGCAACTATCAATTTGTCAGTTAAACCCTTTTTATTCTCAACCCTTCAATTTACTCACCATTTGTGTTGTTTTATTAATATTATGTTTTATGTCATGCCACGTGTTCCGGTTTGAAGGGCACTATAGCTAGTGAAATTACTGGGCAATTGAGACTTTATGACCTGATCACACAGTCGAGTAATCTTATTACCAGACTGTGCTGATGTCTCAGGATGATGTGCGCAGTGCAGTTTCACGCGAAACTCTATACTTTAGAGTTCCGAGTGACACTGCAACTGATATAGGAACGGTTAGCTCGTCACGTCATTCCTTAAAATATTTTTTTTTTCTTTTTTATTCTTTTTTTATGTTAAGGGATGACGCGACTAGCTAACCGTTCGCCTGGCACCATTTATTGCTATTCGTTATTTATATCATTTTTGCTCATTCCTTTAGTTATTAAATATGTAAAAAGTGTGTTTTCAATTCCATCGCTGTAAATTTGGAGAATTACGTTTATAAAGATTTTTTTGGGACCATTAGAATTATTTTATTTTTTTTAAATGAGAGTATTACCTAAGTTAATTTTTGTTCGGTCACTCTTGTTTTTCGTTTTATTTTCTACTAGTTGTGCCCCGCGGTTTCACCCGCGAATAAAATTTATTTTAATTATTTGCTCATCCCACGGGAACTTTTCACTTTTCCGGGATAAAATGTAGCCTATATGTTAATCCAGTGTATAAGCTATCGTGGTACCGAATTTTATCCAAATCCATTCAACCGTTTGAGCGTGAAGGAGTAAAAAACATACACACATACACACAAACAAACTTTCACCTTTATAATATTAGTGTGATGTGATCTACACAATTTTTTCATGATATGATTATTTTGATTAATTTGAAATTATGTCACATCAGTGACGTCGAAAAAGTGCTTTGGTTACAAGTACAGGTGACAAGGTTAAACTAATCACCAGAAAATTATAACCGTAATATTGGCAGTAGCTCGAACCAGTTAAATATAATCGCGAAGTAGATACATTCGTACAGGTAAAGGTTGATTATGAATAGCTCTGAATGTGCTCTGGCACAGAAAATATGACTAACGACTTGGTCCTAGTGCCAACTTCCTGAAAACACTGGCCGTCTCTCGCGACCTGTCCCAGGAAAACATAGCTTATTGCGAACGAATAAACCGCAAATTAGTATGGATTTTATTGTCTATGCAGTTTATGTGAATTGATACATTGAATTTTTTTAAAATAAGAGCATTAACAACTATTGAATTGCAATGTTTCATAATAGACACTGTACTCTAAATAATTAATATAAATATAAAATAATTATGTACTTGGTACTTACGTAGTATATTTTTTTGCATTTCCACAGACACCTGGGTCCGTGCTTTTTGTTATATTATTTTTATATTTATGAATTAAGCCTATTATATATATACGTAGTCTATTTGAATACTATACAAATGAAACGATATATTGTAGGTACTTATTCTAACGTGATGATAAAATTATGAATCGCTTCGAATGGAAAGTTAATATAACTTTGAGTGAGGTGAGTTCATTTGGTCAACAATTTCACAATTGGTATAGGTAGGTATATATTTATATTGAGTGACAGATATCACAAAATAAATAAAGTCCATAATTATGACAGCCTCTGTGGTGTGGTGGTTGAGCAGGTCGGCTCATAACCCGGAGGCGGCAGGTTCGATTTCTACGGCAGGACAAGTATTTGTGCACAGAAAAGCGCAAATATTTGTTTTAAGTCTGGGTGTTGTGAGACCATGGTCCTCGTAGTCCGTAGGTCCCTAGACACAGGGAATCGTAGTCAGAGTCCAGGATCTATGTATGTGACCGTTGGGCGTTATTATTATTATTATAATTTTAATTTTATGTAAGCAATTTCACACGACACACCAAATTACAAGATTTTGAAAAAAAAAATCTGCTGTTATCATTCAGTCAATATTCAACCATCTAATCAGCGGGATTAAGATAAATTGCAGGCAAAGTGCAAAGATAACGCTGCAATTTTGACGTTTGTTAATCCTAACCTTATAGCTAGGTACTTACCTCTTAGATTATTTTCTCTGATAATAAGAAAAGTTGTACTATGGAATATAGGTAGATATTATTTGCTGGCAGCGATATTTTTTATGACAGGAGCAATAAAAGCCGCCGTTGGTGTCTCAGCGTCTCATTTGTTGTCTGTTGCAAGTGGAGAAGCGACGTTCAAACTCTTCGAAATGGCATTTTTGGGAAAAGTTTACACCCTGGTCAAGCAGGAGAACTTTGACGCCTGGCTGAAGGCCTCTGGTAAGTGAAACTGATTTGTTAGGTTCCGAACATTTCTACCTTTATACTATGTAATATTTTTTTAAATTTATTGTACATAAAACAGGGAAATAGTGATTGTCGATGATTATACCTACTTCAGGTGATTTATCAAAATGTAAAGTTTAGTTTTTTTTTTATCGTGTTCTTTGAACCACGATTAATTATTGTGATATTGCAAAGAAGTATGACTGAGCAGTTACTGGTATCTATAGGCACTTAAGAGATATATATTTTAGTTTGCAATGTCTATTTTACTTTATAATTTTTTATATTTTATTGTTATTTATTATTATTACTATAGTTAGCAAGCATGGATAAGTGTACAGATGGAGTTTTGGCAGGAAAACGAAAAAGATTGCGTCACCGCATTGTATTATTTCCTAAACTTGTGTTATTTTCAGTGTTAGTGCATAAATTTGGTGGCATTCTATTCGTTAAGTGCTGGATTACAGGCGTGAGTGTGGGAAAATGGTATAATGATGGTGAAACGTTTCTTTTCGTGTTGTTTCCAAAACTCCATTGAAGCTTCAAGTAAAGTTGCCACCACTTTACTAGGAGTATGACTTTGACTAGACTATGACTTGACTTGATGACTTCGACTGTGACTTGACCACATATTTGCGTGAAATATTATTAACTTGATGAATTATATATATCAATTACTTAACACTGGCTAAATACACAAAAGTGTGGAGCAAAAACATTAAAAAAAATGTGTACAGATTTTTATCTAGGCTTGATAATAATAGATAATTATATAATTTTATAATCATAATAATCACAATCATAATCATTTATTCATAATATTTTAAATTATGTCATTTAAATTATATGTCAAATAATTTTAATTGTTTATTTGTCAATTAAAATTACATTTCCTCTTAGACACTGTTTATGTACTTAAGAAGAGAGTATACTACTGCTCGTTTTCATAAAAAAACGCCTACGGTTTTCTACCCTTAAACGTTATCTGATTTTGATGATTTTTTTATGTTATCCACACAGTAAAAACTAAGCTTCGTTTCGTGTAGTATTAGTTATTATGTGTATTTATGTTTGTTGACATTTTTGATTTTTCGCAATTTCTTCATAGTTATATAGATATACAGATAAACTCATTATTGACACCACGATAACGAAATACTAAACAGGAAAACTTATAGGTGGGCGATGGGCGGTCTCGTCACTAAAAAGCGATCTCTTCCAGACAACCTTTGTGGATTTTTGGATGGACAGAGATAGATCAATGGGCGTAGTGATATAAAATAAAAGTTACTGTATACAATATATATGCTAAGATAAATATACAATAATAGACTAATTAATACACAATACATACTACATATATACAAGGATACAATAAAGTTACCTAAAGTAACGAATTTTTTTTACCGTCAAATTATAACGAATGAAAGTATTTGTAATTAGAATACAAAAAAAAATATTTTATTTAAATCAACTCGTGCAGGATTATAATGTACTCAAATGATTGACCTCAAAAACAAAGGTTTTGTCAGGACTTATGGGGTGAAAACCTTTTTTCCCCGAAACGCTAAAATGTAGGTAAATTCAGTCACGGGCTCTATTGTCTTTGTCACACGCGCTTATAAATTTATAAAAGTGCAAGATATTTTATTGTGATAATAATAAGAAATAAGAATATATAATAATAAGAATAAATAGTCCATCGGGTTCTTTTTATACATTAATCCCAAAATTACTTGTTGCGTACGACAAGGCGTTTTCCGAAAATAATATAGTAATGTAATAATAATGTGTAAAATATAAAAGAGAAGAAGGCGTGGCGAAAAATATATAGATAATTAAAAATTTTACACAAAAAAACCAAACAGACATTTTTTTTCAAACACATGTTCTTGTTGACATGTTCTTTTCTAAGGAAACTTCTAGTGTTCGTAACATTACTCAAACTCTACGTAAGCGAATCAATATACTTTTTGTTTGCAAATACATACATATAACACCCAGACACAGAACAAACTTTGATGTCATCACACAAATGTTTGTCCTGGCTGGGAATCGAAATCACGAACCACAGTTCAGAAGGCAAGGTACCAACTGAGCTATCGGGCCAGTCAAAAATGAATAAACGACAAAATATGTTTTTTAACCTCAATAAATATTGAAATAACATAAGTAATCTATAATATACTATTAATAATATTATAAAGAGGAAAGATTTGTATGTAAGTATGTTAGTAACGAATTTGCTCAAAAATTACTGGACTGATTTTAAAAATTCTTTCACCATTTGAATGCTACATTATCACTGATTAAAATATGCTATTTTGATTTCAAGAATAAATAAAGATCCCTACTAAAACTACAATAATGTTACGCAAGGTGTTAAAAAAATGCCTATATTTACTGTACGTTCATACCAAAATGTTTAAAAAATAAATGTCCACCCGTGCGAAGCCGGGACGGGCCGCTAGTATATCAATAAATAGGTAGATGTATATACCTATCTAGTTTCGGTATGTTACAAAGCAATATTTTAACAAAGATTAGCGATTAGGCTGTGGTCTGCTACTTAATTATCAAGAAAATCCTTTTACAGTGCACATAATAAAACATAGATAGATAAAAATAATGTTTTTGTATTCTATTAACTTTTTTTATTCTTTGTGATATTATATTAATGATGATAATGGATAAGCTGTTACTAATGTTAAAAAAAGTTTGTTTATGTATTTTATTCACTTTTTAGATTATTTGTTGGTAAGGATGATAATGGATAAGTTAGTACTAATGTTAAATAATAAAAAAAAATATATTTAAATACACACCTGTGACGAGCTAATCGTTCACCTGATGTTGAACGACACGGCCGCTTATTGCAGTTGCAGTGTCACTCGGAACTCTATTGCAAAGTTTCGCATGACACTGCACTGCGCACATCATCCTGAGACATCAGCACAGTCTGGTAATGAGATTACTCGACTGTGAGATCAGATCATAAAATCTCAATTGCCCAGTAATTTCACTAGCTACAATGCCCTTCAAACCGGAACACAGTAGTGCTTGCACACTACTGCTTGGCGGCAGATTAACTGGCAAAGCGGTGGTACCTACCTAGACGAACTTTGCAGAAAAGTCCTACTACCTGATGATATTTAAATAAAATTTAGTTCTTTTTTGACTCTTCGAGCTTCAGCGAGTACAAGTGGCTCCACAATTGTTGTGACCTTGAATTTGTATGATGTCGTTGGCCCATCTGGCTTGTATTAGAATGATTGCACCGCTGTACATAGTAAAGTTTATTTTTATATAATACTAGCTTCAGCTCGCGGCTTCGCTCGCGTGGCCTATAGGAAACGAAGAAGAAAAGTTCATGTAGTTTTTTTTTACTTCAAACTTGTCTAGCATTTGACCACGCTCTCACCTGATGGGAAGTGACGATGCAATCGAATTCAACCACCCTTTTCACTCTCTTAGGTGTAGAATTTTGAAAACCCTTTCGTAGTGGGTACCTACACTTTACAAAGAACACACCCTCCAAATTTCAAGTCTCTAGAACCAGTGGTTTAGGCTGTGCGTTGATATATGAGTCAGTCAGTCAGAACTTTGAATTTTATATGTATAGGTTTCTTTATGGATTTTTGCTATATCTTTTTTTATTTCGTTTGTGAGTCAGGGCAATTCTAGTACCTATTATAACTTGCTGAGTTATTTCGAGCTGTGCTCGGTGTTCTCCTGCGAGATAAGACCCGAAGTGAAAGGATCCGCAGGAGAAGTAAGGTGACCCATATATATAGCTCTTAGAATTAGCAAGTTCAAAATGGCAATTACTCGTAAAACTGATAGCGATGGGGAAGAATGGTTCACGAACCAAAGACGTAACGTAACGAACGTAATCCGCGCTTAGCATCAAGTGAACGACTAGCATCGCACGTCATACATTAACATAAAAAATCTTATGTATTGTATATTCTTTTTATTCGTTTATTACGTAGATACGTTTATGAAAAGACCACCGTCCATAAGTTTCCGTGCAAGGCTGTGTGGAAGAGATCGCTTTGAGTGATAAGACCGCCCATTGTTAAACTTTATTTTTCGTTCTCTTAGTTTTTAATGATTTGTGATGTGGTGTAAACAAACCGTAACAACGGTCTTTGAACAAGCAAATAAATACACTCGCGATCAATGAATCCCGGTCGAAATTATACTTAGCGTATTGTAAATAAGTTTGAATATCCGAAGATATTAGATTTTTGCTACCGTCCCGAATTATTTACTCGCGAGTAGATATTACGTAACAAACGCTGATTGGTCAAAATTTTAAAAATATATCAAGATTAACTTAAGTATTTAAGTAGTGCATTGATAAAAGATAAGTTACGAAGAGTGTATGTCATTATATAAAGAGGCTAGCTGTAAAAAATCAGTTGTTGTAATCCTATATCGACGTACGCAGTACAAAATTAACAGTTCAAATATGGCTTTCTTAAACAAAGACTATGTTTTTGTGAAACACGAGAACTTCGATAATTGGCTTAAGTCTGTCGGTACGTTCGAAATTCTAAATTATACTAAATAACTATGTTATCAAATAATCAGTGATGATTGCATAATATTTTATTATGCATGTGAAGTGTCCGTGCAAATTGTCATAAGTTTTCAATCGACTTCACAAAAGAACGGGTTTTTAAATTCAGTTGTATTTTTTTATTTACCTCTTAACTGTGCCATTTATAAAATGATTTGGACAATTGATTTTTATTTTTATTTAATAAATATAAATAATAAATAAATAAATAAATATGTGTGGACATCTCACACAACGCCATCTAGTCCCAAACTAAGCAAAGCTTACTACTATGATTATTGTTATATTCTTATTTGAAAGAATATAACAATAAAGAATATAACTTACCCGCTTTGATATAGGTCTCATTGAAGTTTCAAAATAAGCTGTTGACTTTTTGTTTGTTGTAACAAACGGGCACCTTTTAACTGTTACAATATCTTCACTTTCCAGGTGTTCCCGATGACAGAATCGCCAAGATCATCGCAGAGAAGCCGCACCAGAAGATCACTAAGAACGGAGACAATTACGTCATCACCCAGTCATCTGGCCAGGGTGACAAAGACACCACCTTCAAGTCCGGTGTAGAGTTCGATGACACCATCGGAGATGATGGCACTCCCGTAAGTTTGTACCGAAATTGGTTTTTTAAATTATAAACAAATTGCGTGACGTGCAAGTGAGTGAGTTTCATATACATTTGACATATTCACAAAGATTTAAATCAAGGAACATATACCAGGAGCTTCAAATGGATTGAGCAAACAATCGTCAAATACTTAATTGGTCAAATCCCACAAATCAAAAGTTTGATTTGTTAAATTAGGAACTGGTGGAAACTTAGATGGTCAAATGTTTTATTCAACAAATTTTTAGACAATTTAACATGGTTAAGCTAAAATTAGACAATTGTCAATTACCCTTTGGTACATTAAGGACGAGAGAAATGCATAAAGCAAATAACAAAATACATACTAACGTTGTTGGAAAGAAATTTGAATTTTTTCCATAACCCGTGTATCTTTGATTTCAATGTGTATTAAGATGGATTATTATCCGTTAAGTCTTTGATTTCAATGTGTATTAAGGTGGATTATCCGTTAACTGATTGTGAACGTGCACGAGAGCTGGCAAATGGTTTGAAGTTTATACAACTATGCCTTTTCGTTTTCTTTCAAGTCTTTCTGGAGCCTTCAGTAAAATATCCGTCACTTTACTGTGGCATTTTTACTATGACAAAATAGGAATTTATTTATTTTTATTTTATTTATTTAAAAAAAAACCACAGCTCTTAAAATTAAACATTAATACATCTTAATCAATAGAACTTATAGCCTAATACGGTTTAACATTTTTTTAATTACTTACATATGATTGTGTTGTCCAACTGTCATTGAATAAATGAATTAATGCTAAACTTTTACAGCCTTATTAATAAACGGGTATTAGTCTCGGATTAGTTACTTCAGCTTTTGTCCTTTTTTTGCTACTGGAATATTTAGTTGGATCGAAAGAGACAAAAGATGGTGTAACTAGTCTAAAGCTAGTTCGTGTTTATTAAAAAGGCTGTTAAACTTTTAAAACTAAAACTAATCGAATTTCCCTGGATTTATTTTTAGATCAAGACCACCTACACTGTCGATGGTAACGTCGTCACTCAGGTCATCAAGAGCCCCATTGGAACCGCCACCTTCAAGAGGGAATTCAACGGAAACGACCTTGTTGTGGTATGTTTAAATTTTGTTTACCATCCACATTAAAGTTTGGAAGTCGCAGGCTTCATCTAAATATATATACAACTCAAAGGTGACTGACTGACATATTATAGTGATCTATCAACGCACAGCCCAAACCAATGGACGGATCGGGCTGAAATTTGGCATGCAGGTAGATGTTATGACGTAGGCATCCGCTAAGAAAGGATTTTTTGAAATTCCACCCTTAAGAGGGTGAAATGGGTGGTTGAATTATTTTCCCATAGGCCACGCCGCGGGCGAAGCTGCGGGCTGAAGCTCGTCAATCTATATAGTTATTGGTATTATCCATCTACATATCTATTCTAAGCATAAATAACATAATTAACTCAAGGAATATTAAACGAACGAAACTCGTACGCTTTTCAATGTTTGAAATGTAACATTGAAAAATCAATGTTTACATTTCATGCTCTGCAATTTTTTTTAATTTAGTGTACATTCTGGTATAGTAGATACTATAAGGCTTTTGTCTTGAGTCAGTCAGCCTGACGGACAACTCAGTCAGTTTGGAGGGTCTTTTTATGGCGTAGGAGTGTACTTAGAAAAGGGTTTTGAAAATTAAGCCCCTAAGAGATTCAGATGGAGGAAAAATTGTAAAAAATAACACCCTTTTAATTTATTTAGGAAGACACCCTCCAGTATTTTGGGCTGTACGTAGTCACAAAGTCAGACTATCAGTGAGTCAGCCAGTGTCTAAATATAATACCTATTATGCTAATTATATCACTGTAGGCTTTGACCATATTGATTTCGAACGTCAAACTTATATCTACTATTATTTACCATCATCATCATCAACCTTTATAATGATGCTTGGCAGGCTTCTTGGTGATCGCAGTAGATTATAATGCAGATTGAAGAGAATTTTGCCCATTCCTTATTGCACCATATAGTGCAAATAGGTTTTGTTTTAGTAGTTAGTGCCTCCTAAAATAACTGCATGGCAGCCGAAATGTCTATTTAACGGTACACACAGCGCGGGCACCTGCTGAGTGCATTGTAAATGTTTCGTAGGCAATAAAACACCTGCTTTGTTCAATGCCGCAAGGCTTTTCTTTAGAATTTAATTTGATAATACATAGATTTAAGTTTTATTTCATAAGTATATATAAATAAGTTAATTAAAGCTATTTTTATAAGGTGGAAAGTGGCAATCAAAGTTATGGTATAGCTCGCGCAAAACTTTATGAGCTCTCGGAAGTTAGGCCCGAGTACCAAACTGCGCCCAGTTGTTGTAAAAGCGGCCATACAATAACTATAATATGCGTACTGCGCAGGCATCCGCGCTAACTTCCGAGAGCTCATAAAGTTTTGCACGAGCTATCTCTTGGGAACCTTTACATTTATGCTTTATCTTTAAATCTGCTTCTTCTAAACATTTTTTTCCACTTCTAATGACACCCTTTTTGTTCCAGACGATAACCAGTGACAAGTACGACGGCGTCGCTAAGAGATATTACAAAGCTTAAGTTTATTAGCTGTTATGTATTTATTGTTTTTATAAAATATATTTTGTTAGCAACAAATTGATAAAACGTTTATTTGCACAATGTTGATAAAGCTAAACAGATTAATTACACAGAATATATCAGGAATCAGTGTCGAGGGTCCAGAGTTAGATCCACGTTATGTTCTACGATTTTATAGGAGTGACATATTTTTAGTCCCCGAAAGTACCCTACAGTGTATATGCTTAGTCCTTTATTTAGTCCCCTAAAGGACTAAACATATACACACCTTAAATTATATATAGATACACATAAACTTTAAAAAAATCTGGGTCTTAATTTTTTATTTATGTTAATGAATTATATTTTTTTTTATGTTAACGAATGACGTGACGAGCTAGCCGTTCGCCTGATGTTAAACGACACGGCTGCCCATATCAGCTGTAGTGTCACTCGGAACTCTAAAGTATAGAGGTTCGCGTGACACTGCACTGCGCACGTCATCCAGAGACATCAGCACAATCTAGTAATAAGATTACTAAATTGTGAGATCAGGTCATAAAGTCTCATTTGCCCAGTAATTTCACTAGCTACAGTGCCCTTCAAACCGGAACACAGCAGTGCTTGCGCACTACTGCTTGGCGGCAGAATAACTGGCAAAGCGGTGGTACCTACCTAGACGAACTTTGCAGTAAAGTCCTACCACCTAGTAAAATACAAACAAAAAGTATCTAAGTGTCCCCATTGTACATGTATTGCTGAGTTTTTGGCTAGATGGCGCTGTGTGAAATGTCCACACATTTATATTATTTTTATTATAAGCCATAAAAAGAGTGACTTAAAACCGACGCAACTCAAATTAAGAATAACCATTACCTAGTATAATTAAAAGTGGCTATAACGTCGCGAGTGACAACTCTCATCCTCAAGGCGAGATAATGACTCCATCGAACGTCTCCTTTTACAGGGTAAAGTCAAAGATAATAAAGCCCCTTGATAGCTCGTGAACATAATTTCTCCTACAAACACGACTCACTAGCGGGGGCAGAGGGCGAAGTAACAGCAGCGTACTATTACTTATTCTGTAGGCAATTTCAGTGCTTGCGATTGGCTGATCACAATAATGATGCAGTCTAAGCTATGAGCTTAGTGATGTGGTAACATGGAATAAAATATCGATAGATTGAAAACCTATTATCACATTCTGAACTCCTTTAACACATACCTACAGCTTGGCATAAAAGTAGAAAATAATAAATGCCAGTAAGAAGAGATGGCGAGATGTCGTGGGGTGCGCCCACCACTATTCGTGACGACTATGATTACCAGATTATTAGATTTTAGATTAGTCTTTAGATTAGGTATAGCACATTTTACAAAATTACTTTGAAAATGAACGATTCATCATTACATTGCGCGTGCGTGAGTCATGCGTAGGGTTGCCAACCGTACTAAAAAATATATTATCGTACTATATTTCAAGTTGGGGTACTATATACTGTTGAAAAAATATATAGTACGCAAAAATACTATATTTTTAACATCGAACGAAATCTAACAAACAAATACTTATTTTAAAAAATAATTAACGCGCATTTACATTAAATTTTGAGTGAGGCGAATTCGTGTAACTGAATTTCGGACTCCGAACGCATCTACAATCTTTTGTCTATATTGTACTATATTTTTTAAAGTACAATTCTAAAAAATATATAATATATATTTTTATTTATATATTTTGAAAAATACTGTATCTCGCTGAAAAAATGTTGGCAACCCTAGCCACGCGCCATCGTCCACTTTATAATTATGCAATAGTCGCCAAGATATGTCATACGAACCACATTTTAAAGATCACATTTCCATGCATTTTGAACAAAGGTCTTTAGAAAACCCTGTACGTCTCTATTATGTGAAAATATGAACTGTACTCCTACCGCGTAACCGTTCTGGGAATCGGTTTCGCCTGCCATCCTGCACGCACGAATTAACAAGTCCACGAGTGCGAGCAAGAGAGAACATGATTACGATCTCCACCAGACTTAAGCGGTACGGCCCTTTCCCCTCAAAAGTGGAAGAGGAAAAAGGGAACGAACACATATTATATTCATACACAACAAATTACAGACAACACTTAAAACGATATAAAATACCTACATTTACTTTATTTAGGTGTAAGTACCGATTCAGACTTAAAATCGTATGCATCTAATTCACAAACATAAATACTAGACCCTAACTAGGATAATAACTTAATAATATAATAACTAACGACTGTGGTCCACGACACCCGGACTCAGAACAAGTTTCGCTGTACACGCTTTTTTTCTGTACACAAACACTTGTCCTATCGCGGGAATCGAACCCACCACCTCCGAGTTATGAGCTGACCTGCTTAACCACCACACCACAGAGGCTGTAGTTGCAGATAGTATTTTATTCTTTAGACCTACTTTTTTGCGGTATAATGCTGTTGGTATCTAGTAGAGACTATACCGACCCCTCCAGCGTCACCCTTTGCATAAGGCAGCCAGCCGTCAAGTGGGAAGCAATTAGCTTAAGAGCATCCCCAACACGAGATTTCAACTTTTTTTTAAACAATCTCATAAATAGATCCTGGACCCTAACAGGATTAGATATAATAGGATTTTCTGTGTCTAGGGACCCAGGAACTACGAGGACCATGGTCCCACAACAACCAGACTCAGAACAAGTATTTGCGCTTTTTTTTTCTGTGCACAAATTCTTGTCCTGTCGTAGGAATCGAACCCACCGCCTCCGGGATATGAGCCGACCTGCTCAACCACCACACCACAGAGGCAGTCATATTATCTATATATATTATCTATATCTATACATATATATCACTCAAAGGTGACTGACTGACTGACAGTGATCTATCAACGCATGCTACGCTACACTACACTACACTACGCTACGCTACACTACGCTACGCTACACTACACTACACTACACTATACAGGTGGTAGGACTTTCCTTTGCAAAGTTCGTCTAGGTAGGTACCACCGAATTCCCAGCTATCCTGCCGCCAAGCAGTAGTGCGCAAGCACTACTGTGTTCTGGTTGGAAGGGCACTGTAGCTAGTGAAATTATTGGGCAATTGAGACTTTATGATCTGATCTCACAGTCGAGTAATCTTATTAGCAGACTGTGCTGATGTCTCAGGATGATGTGGGCAGTGCAGTGTCACACGAAACTATATATTTTGGAGATCTGAGTGACACTGTTCTGTTAAGGGGACCGTGTCGCTTAACATCAAATGAACGACTAGCTCGTCACATAATTCACTAACATAAAAAAATATAAAAAAACACAATACGGTACGCTGCTACATACTTACCTACCCACATATTCTGACGAGTTTTTCAAGCACCTTCAATTCCTCAATCCTGTATGCTTATTTCTTCATTTCTCAACTTTGCGAACACAAAAAACGATTGACAAGAAGCGAAGTAATACTTTGTAAAGTGTAGTTAATTAGTGGATTATTTTACTGGCGGCTTTGTCAATACTTTGGTGGTTTAGGGTCACAAAAAAAATGTCTTCATACCCTCACAAAAAAACTGCGCCTGATAGCTACAGGATACACTAGGTATGTCGATTTCTATAGCTCATGCTACCCGTAGTGCTAGCTTCGTCTGAGGCCGTTGCCGGGAAATGACTTACAAATGAAACAGTGTACCCTACGGAAAGTAGACTTATTTTGTCTAGATTAGAATAGTGAATCAGTTTTTTATTTATGTATCATGCACATTTATAAAAATGACAAAACCAAATTAATTACATCAGCTTTCTATCAAATAAGCTTAATATCAAGATAAGCAATGACCAAATTACGATAAATCAAATCTGAAACAAAATAATACAAACTATATAAAAAGGTGTGATTTAGGTTGTCTAATCACTAGTAAATCGCTTGAGTTACCAAAATGGCGTTCCTTGGCAAGACCTACACCTATGTGAAGCACGAGAAGTTCGAGGAGTGGTTAAAAGCTTTTGGTATGTAAATATTTTATTTACAACTACGGCCCGCTCCGGCTTCGCACGGGTATAAAATATATAGCCTATGTCATTCACTGAAAAAATGATTAAAATCGATCCAGTAGTTTTGATTTATTAATTACTACCCGTGGCCCGTACGCGTTAAATTAAGAATAAAATAATCCTTCTTTTCTAAACCATGAAGATTTCCTGCTATCTTTGGAATATCTAAATTCATACATTTTTACTTATTTAATTTTTCACATGTTATTATACATAAACCTTACTCTTCAATCAGTCTATCTATTAAAAAAAACCGCATCAAAATCAGTTGCGTAGTTTTAAAGATTTAAGCATACATAGGGACAGAGAAAGCGACTTTGTAGTGACGTGATAGGTATTTTTTATACTCGATAGACTTGCGTTTGACCACATTTCTCCTTATGTTAAACTACGTTAAGTCGATGATGTAGCACGCTCGCGTATAAGAAACCTATTCTCTCTCGTCTTGAAAACGCGTATGAAAAAATTATAGCTGTTCGGAAACAGACGGAAGCTTCGCCTCATCGCCCATACTGCAACGACTTAAACCAGTGCACCTTACCGGTCATGACCTATGGAGCCGAAACGTGGACACTCACGGTAGGACTATTCGCTCAGCAAGCTATGGAAAGAGCTATGTTAGGGGTATTTCGAATGCGAAACGAAACTATTCGCTAAAGAACTAAGGTTACCGACATAGCTCAGCGAATTAGTAAGCTGAAGTGGCAATGGGCTGGTCATATCTGCCAAAGAACCGATATTTGTTCAGTTAATCATAAATCTGTAGACTGCTAGAAATTTATAGAATGATTTATAGCTAATACTTAGCTACCTGAACTTAGGTACCTATGTGATAACACTGACTTTGTTCCATAATATAGAAACGCGTTATATAGACCTAAGTCTATATATATATATATATATATATATGAATAGTGTACAAAAACTTTGCTTACACGGATGGAATCTTCAATCCACACGAACCAGCCAGTCAAGATTCAATTTAAGATTCAGAGATTGGAGAGAGACTGGCCCGATAGCTCAGTTGGCTCAGTTTCGCCCCCCAGTACCCTCTGAAAGTACCAAAATTACAGTACAGTAACATTGATTACTATAAACAACAAATGGAATGTAAATAAAAATTGAAATTGAAATTGATCTTAATGTTGACAAATTGTAAGTAAGTAGACTTTTTGTTTGTTACACGAGTTCCTTTCAACTGCTACAATATATTCAATTTCCAGGTGTTCCTGATGACAAAATCACCAAGATCATCGCAGAGAAGCGGCACGAGAAGATCACTAAGAATGGAGACAATTACGTCATCACCCAGGGTGACAAAGACACCACCTTCAAGTCCGGTGTAGAGTTTGATGACACCATCGGAGATGATGGCACTCTCGTAAGTTTGTACCGACATTGGTTCCCTTTGTAGCAGGTGCAATTCTCACATATGTCACGATGAGCTATTGAGCGAATTCCATATAGGTAGGTATATATAGGTATACATTTGACATATTCACAAAGATTCAAATCAAGAAACATATGCTCGTCAAATATTTGATTGGTCAAATTCTACAAATCAAAAGTTTGATTTGTTAGATTAGCAACTGGTCTAAATCTAAGATAGTCAAATCTTTTATTCGACTAACTCTTAGAGAATCAATCCAGTCAAGCTCAAATTAGACATTGTTAATTACCATTTGGTACATTCAGGAAGAAGGAAATGAGTAAAGCAATTAAGAAAATACATATTATAAAAGTGTTCATGAAATCTCAAACAATTATTTTTTGTTTGTCGACGCATATCTGTCAGCTATTGTATGGCGCCACGTCTCCTTATCATGTCGCTGCTACTACTACGCAAGTTTGAACATACTTTAGGGAGTCACGTCTTAATTTGCTGTTCACCATCATCATCATAATACGCCTAACCATGTGTGGTCAAGGTCGGTACAGCATAGTCCTGTATTGTTGAACAGGTTGGCCGGCTTATTACGACTGTCCGCCTAACATTTTGTCAATTCTCCATGAAGTCGTCGTAGGCAGAATGATCGCCAACGCTTATAGCTGGGTATTTTTCGTACATTAATCCCATAATATTATTAAACTTTTTTATGTAACACGTACAGGCAAACAAGCTGACGGACCGCTTGATGGTAAGCAGTTGCCGTAAGCGACGCTTGTGAAACGGTCAGCCCCAAGGGCGCTGTCTATACGCAGCCTCTACCTTCAGATGACTTTATTTACCTGTAGTTTGATTTATATCCCATGTTATAGCTCAGCGGAAACACCTCAGTGGGTAGCTCATTCCACATCTTGCCGGTGGAATTAGTAGTAGTAATATCATAGTATATGCGCCCCGTCCCGGCTTCGCACGGGTGGACATTTATTTTTTTAATATTTTTCGTTGCAATTGAAATAGCCTATATTAATCAGTGATAATGTGGAATGCAAATTGTGAAAGAATTTTTAAGATCGGTCCAGTATTTTTTGAGCCAATTCGTCACAAACATACTTACATACAAACCTTTCCTCCTTATAATATTAGTATAGATTACTAGTCAAAACTAATCGAATTTCTCTGCATTTATTTTCAGATCAAGACCACCTACACTGTCAATGGTAATGTCGTCACTCAGGTCATGAAAGGCCCTCTTGGAAACGCCACCTTCAAAAGAGAATTTAACGGAGATGACCTTGTTGTGGTACGTTTAAATTTTGTTTATCATTCACATTGAAGCTTAGAAGTCGCAGGCTACGTCTATCTATATAGTTATTGGTGTTATCGATCTATCATCATTAACCTTATCATCACGCTTGGTAGGATCTTGGTGATCGCAGTAGATTATAATGCAGACCAAACAGAATGTTGATACTTATTCCCTATTTTTTTGTTATTGTTACCAAGTATCTAACCTGCTGGAAAGCGATGACGCTGTCCACGATGGTGCATGCTTGCTTGGAAGAGACTAGACTCCTAGATTGTGGTTGGGTGGAAACAAGGACGCCGGAAAGTTGTTGCACTCGTTGGCTATTCGCACTATAAAGTGCGGGTTGATGGAATTTCAATGAGATCGTAGAATTCTTTAGCACACACTCCAAAATTCAATCAATAGAAAACTCTGCTGTAAGCTGCGGAGCTTAGCTTTTATAATACTAACGCATCATTTGCCAATGAGTTTAGAAAAATCCCGGGCAATTATTATCCGCGGATATGGGATATTATTTTTACCATAGGAAGAAGAGGTGGGTACGTCCTTTTCTTACGCCCGGGACTACATGGGTCACTATTATAATTTATGTATTAGTAAAATGCCAAGTTACGTAAAGCTATTAACACAAAGTTACGATATCTTAGGAACCTTTACATTTATGCTTTACCTTTGAATCTGCTTCTTCTAAACATTGGTTCCACTTCTAACGACACCCTTTTTGTTCCAGACGATAACCAGTGACAAGTACAATGGCGTCGCTAAGAGATATTTCAAAGCTTAAGTTTATTAGCTGTTAATACAATTTTTTTTATCTAAACTAAATTATAAAGAAAAGAGAAAGAGGAAAGTTTTTGATTGTTTACTTGAATTGAATAGGCTCTAAAACTAATGAACCGATTTGAAGAATTCTTTCACCATTACAGTCCTACATTATCCCTGATGAACATAGGCGATAGAATATTTTC
Organism: Ennomos fuscantarius; assembly: GCA_905220475.3. Classification (NCBI taxonomy): domain Eukaryota; kingdom Metazoa; phylum Arthropoda; class Insecta; order Lepidoptera; family Geometridae; genus Ennomos; species Ennomos fuscantarius. The sequence continues at coordinate 5,087,828 of HG992044.1, forward strand.
AAAAAATCAAAGGATTCGTATGAAAACTTCGATAATGTAACCCAACGTGTGAAAAAAATACCATAAAAATCGTTATATCGCGTACGTTATACATGTAGGTGATGGTGCTGACTCGCAGCCCGTACGAGCTTTATCAGCATCCAATGGTCAGTAAGTAGGGAGAAGGTTGAGAGCGGTGCCAGTCTTCGACAGACTGTTCACCTGAATACATCTTATTTATTTTATTTTATTTTTGTGTTGGTATCCACACTTTTGTGTATTTAGCCAGTGTAAGTAATTGATAATTTCTCGAGTTAAGTAATATACGTGTTTATATGTCAAGTCAAGTCAAGTCACAATCCAAGTCATCAAGTCGAGTCATAGTCTAGTCTAGTCAAGTCATACTCCTAGTAAAGCGGTGGCAACTTTACCAGAAGCTTCTATGGAGTTTTGGAAACAACACGAAAAAAAACTTTTTACCATCATTATACCACTTTCCCACTCTCATGCCTGTAGTCCAGCACATAACGAATAAAATGCCACCAATTTTATACACTAACTTTGAAAATAACACAAGTTTTGGAAAATAATACAATGTGGTGACGCAATCTTATAATCTGACAAATTTTATATAATTTATTAATTCTTGTGTTTTTTACACAGCGGAAATTATTGACATTAGAGCAAAGTATTATAATTTTATAGAGGACATCAATATCTACAATCAGTCCGCAGTACCATATGTCTATTTATTACATTACAGTTATGTCACAATAACTAGATACTTTTTTATGTTAAATATGCAATAGTAATGCTGGTTCAAACTAGGCCCCATTATTCGTACATGGGTATTAATCCTTATCCAAATTAATCACTTCGTATTCAATCTATAATTTTTAAATTTTTGTTAAATACCCGATGGAAGCCGGGGCGGGCCGCTAGTAAAAAATATTTTAGAAACCTACGTAAAGGTTTTGGCGGGAACGCGAAAAAGATTGCGTCACCGCATTGTATTATTTTCCAAAACTTGTGTTATTTTCAGTGTTAGTGCATAAAATTGGTGGCATTCTATTCGTTAAGTGCTGTATTACAGGCGTGTGTGTGGGAAAATGGTATAATGATGGTGAAACGTTTCTTTTCGTGTTGTTTCCAAAAGTCCATAGAAGCTTCTGGTAAAGTTGCCACCACTTTACTAGACTTTGACTAGACTATGACTTGACTTGATGACTTCGACTGTGACTTGACACATATTTGCGTGAAATATCATTAACATGATAAATTATCAATTACTTGACACTGGCAAATACACGGAGGTGTGGAGCCAAAAATTAGAAAAAAAAAACCTACGTAAATATTGGGCTACCTTCTCCTAGGCTAGTTCTGTTCTCTGGAACTCAGAATCACCCCGAAACTTTTAGGTGAAACACTTAACACTATATAAAATAACTACATGTACTTTATTTAGGAGTAAATACCGATAGGGACAGTTTAAAATCGTATGCATATTTTAATATTAATAATAATAATAACGCCCATTGATCACATACATAAATCCTGGGCCCTAACTATTACGATTTCCTATATCTAGGGACCCTATGAGGACCGTGGTCCCACAACACACAAACACAGATACAGAACAAGTATTTGTGCTTTTTTCTGTACACAAACACTTGTCCTTGCGCGGTAATCGAACCCGCCACCTACAGTTATGAGCTGACCTGCTCAACCACCACAACATAGAGGCTGTCGTTGCAGATAGTATTTCATTCTTTAGATTTTGTTGGTCTCTACCGACCCCTGCATCACCCCTTACATAAGTCACCCAGCCATTAAAGTGGGAGGCAATTAGCTCAAGAGCACCCTAACACGAGATTTCAACGTATCTTTTCTCTCGAGAAAGCGTTTGACCAATAAAGGATCACGCGGATCAATTCATAAACATTTTGACTGGCCCGATAGCTCAGTTGGTAGTAACCCAGCCTTCTGAACTGTGAGTTGTGGGTTCGATTCCCACCCAGGACAAACATTTGTGTGATAAACATCGATGTTTGTTCTGTGTCTGGGTGTTATATTGTATTCTATGTATGTATTTACAAACAAAAAGTATCTAAGTATTGCATCAGTTATCTGGTTCCCATAGTACAAGCTTTGCTTAGTTTGGGACTAGATGGCGTTGTGTGAGATGTCCACACATATTTATTTATTATTTTGTTGCGTTTTCATAAAGGTTTTCTTGAGAAAAAAAGATACCTTGGTAATGTCAAGACAGCTTTTTTTGGCCATACCTATTTACATAAAAATGCTACCTGTGGAATTTATTTATTTATTTGTTAAATACACTGTGAACTTATAGCTACGCCAAAACATTCACATTGTTATACTAAGTTCTTATATGGACTAAGCAATATATATTTATAAAGCCGACTAATGGGGTCAGTAGGTATGTCAGCATCTTGGACTTCGCATAGGAAGCGGTTGATAACAGCTACAGCCCTTGCCGTTGGAGCATTATGAGCGTGCCACGTGCGTGCGGCAGGAGGCGCAGCAAACAGCTGGTGGCGACGTCTTTAACCCGCGCGGATGTAGCCGAATGCTACTCGTAGCTTCGTCTGAAGCCGTTGCCGGGAGATTACGTCTAATGGAACAGTGAATCGAAAATCAAAGTAGAATTGTATCTAGCATGGATAAAGAAAGAAGTTTTTTATTTCAATTATAAAAATGAGAAAATCTAATTGATATTTATTACATCATGTTTCTATCAAATACGTTTAATTTCAAGATAAGCAGGCACAAAATTATGATAAAGCAAATCTGATACAAAATAGTACAAACTATATAAAGGTGCGATTTAGGTTGTCTAATCACTAGTCAATCGTTTGAGTTACCAAAATGGCGTTCCTTGGCAAGACCTACACCTATGTGAAGCATGAAAAGTTCGATGAGTGGTTAAAAGCAGTTGGTACGTAAATATTTTAACTACAAAGTGGTATTAGATAGGCTTGTGTTTGACTATAATTCTCCTGATGTTAAACGACGTTCTTTTTCTCACGTTCTTCGAGCATTTATAGTAATTTATGCTAAATTATCTAAGCTTTAATTCGACGATGTAGCTTGCTCGCCTATAAGAAACCTATTCACTCTTATCTTGAAATTGTCCATGTTATTCGGAAACACAGGCGCTGGCAAAGAGTTCCTACTTCTTAGCCTTATATTAGTGCTTTTCTGTATATATATATATATATATATACGCGTGTACTACATTTTCTTTCACATATGTATTTTATATGATGCAATACAGTTCGCTGACGCTCTTTTCTGTAATTTATTATCATTAATAGATAATACATATACGATAAGAATCAGCCTGTAGACTCTATATACATATAATGTAGGGCTATTATGTAGAAAAAGAAAAAGTTATTGTAGGTAAAATTTGAATGACCATGATGCTTGTGGTGATCTCAAGAACCTCTTAACAGATCTGATGAACCCGTAAGTTGGTTGCAGAAATGGAGGACTCTGAATGTTTTAGAGAGCGATGGATGCAGGATAGAGACCAACACATTGGTGATAAAAAAAAAATTGCATTAAAAATTTATCCGCTGTTTACGCTAAGCAGACGATACAGCTATAAATAATAAATAAATATTTGTGGAAATTATATAAGTCACCTTAACAGGGCATCTTTTAGTAGGAGACACACTTTTGTCGTTAGTTGTATGTCAACTTACACATAAGTCTCTATCGTAACTTCTAGCCGTATTATAATCTTTATTCACTCGTTAAAACATTGTAATGGGCACAACAATAATGCTTGGTCTAGTTGCCCCCTGCCTTAAGAGTTCTCTGTACTCTGAAATACAAGTTTTCACTTAGTTTTAACTAGGTGGAAGGACTTTTCTGCAAAGTTCGTCTAGGTAGGTACCACCGCTTTGCCAGTTATTCTGCCGCCAAGCAGTAGTGCGCAAGCACTACTGTGTTCCGGTTTGAAGGGCACTGTAGCTAGTGAAATTAATGGGCAAATGAGACTTTATGACCTGATCTCACAGTCTAGTAATCTTGTTACTAGATTGTGTTGATGTCTCAGGATGACGTGCGCAGTGCAGTGTCACGTGAAACTCTATACTTTAGAGTTCCGAGTGACACTGCAACTGATATGGGCAGCCGTGTCGCTTAACATCAGGCGAACGGTTAGCTCGTCGCGTCATCCCTTAACATAAAAAAAAAAAAAGTTCGGAGTTGGAGATCTCTGGGTAGAACACTGGAATTATAAACTACCATATTGCTACGGCAAAAATTGTTTGTGCCGCCACTTTATATTTCTTTGCATTGTGTAAAATTGTAGAGTAATATTGTAATATTTGTAGAACATTTACTACTTTCACAGTGTATTAGGCTAAGTTTTTTGGCAAATAAATAAATAAATCAATCAATCAATAATATAATAATGTTTACATTGGAATATTCATTACGAACCAGCCAGCTGGTTAGTAGATTTCACTGATTTCCAAGTATATCATGCTATGAACGATATCGATTGTAGTAAAATATATAGGTTATATTTAGGTTTATTACATATGTGATGTCATGCTGATAATATTATCACATGATATACACTATATTATTTTAATTTAATTTAATAAATTTTACAATAAAAAAGGTACAACTAAATATAAACATAATTATTATTTACCTAGGTAATGCAAAAAATTAATAAAGACATCTTTTGTTTTTCGCATCATTGTTTTGTACTGAACCCTAAATGCACTACGCAATCACATGATCAGTTTTTATTGTTATCAAATATAAAAGTTAATGCAACGATAAACCAGAGATAACCGAGCACCTTAACTTATCAATGGATGTTCATGTAACATCGAAAATTATTAGAAATACATTATCAATAGCTGATTGAAATTTTATTGAACAGCTTATTAAAAAAATATTACTTACCTAGTTAATTTACCTATGTCTTGTAATTTTCATGCAATTTTTTTTTATAATTTAGTAAAACAGTCGCATTCCACTCAAGAAATTATAAATGCACCACACTCGTACACTTTTTAATTGTTCATCTATTTTCACAAAAATTCGATGAGTAAATAAATGGTGTCATTATGGCGTGTTCTTGGAATAATTAAAGACTTTTGAGGTTTCATCCATTATATTTTGCACGATGTAGTTTAATATTTGTTAGAGTTTATTATTTGGACGTTTAGATCCTTATCTACACATGCGGGATGCGGGCGTGGGGGCTGGAACATTTGGACTGTCCATAGGTCATCGCGGCTAGTTTATGTTTAGATTTTTTTTTTCTAGTAGGTAATGTAACTAGTAGTATTTAGTAATAGTTATACTATTATTAGGTAATCATTATAAAGTCAGACAAAATCAAAGTCAAAAGATTTATTGCAAATAGGATATTTTTAGCACTTTTACAAGTCTAAATTGTATTATGTACTTAAAAGTAAGTTAGATATTGTAACTAAGCACATAAAATTACAAAGTGCTTATTTTCAAATATTATAAAGCAATAAAAGAAATAAATAAAAAACAGAAAACTTAATCTAACAAACCACTACCAGTAGGCAACGTGCCCAATAGTTGTTATATTATTGTATTAATAAGGTAGTTAAAAGAATTTAAGAGCATTTGTGTATGACGTGCGTTTTGTTAAAAGAGGAATCAATGAATTGATTGATTCTTTAAGGCAAGATTTAAATAAAAAGAGGTTAATCTTGTATAGTAAAACAACCTGTTACAAGCTATGCAAAACTTTAACATTAACTATATATTAATGTTTGCGCGCGCGACAGTACCCATGCGCAGCTATCCCTTCCACATTTCGCTCAGCCCTAAAATTTCGTGCCGCCACCTATACCTGCAAATAAATTAATTTATTTGGTTTATAGCAAATCTTCCTGAGGACAAAATCAATGGCTTCCTCACTCAGAAACCAACGCAGAAGTATGTCCAGAATGGAGACAGCTACACCGTCACTCAGTCTTTCTCTAAAGGGGAGAAGAGTACCACCTTTAAGTCTGGTGTTGAGTTCGATGACACCATTGGAGAAGATAATTATCCCGTAAGTACAACCTATTTACACTAAAAATTTTTAAAAAGCCCCGTATATTAAGATGCTCTGCATATAGAATTGATAGACTCTGTGGTGTGGTGGTTGAGCAGGTGGGCTCATAGCCCGGAGGCGCAGATTCGATTCCCGCGGCAGATTGTACATGTATTTGGGCACAGAAAAAGAAAGCTTAAATACTTGTTCTGAGTCAGGGTGTTATGGGACCATGGTCCTCGTATTTCCTGGGTCCCTAGACGCAGGGATTCCTAGTTAGTGTCCAGGATGTATGTGATCGTTAGGCGTTATTATTATTATATTCTATATATATAATAGAATGAGCTACACCGTAAGGAAAGTGCGTTCGATCTCTGCGCAAGCTCTTTTGATTCGATTTCCACCCTTGTGTCGACCTTCGTGTGCTCCTTCCCTTCCTTCTCGTTGTAAGCAAGCTTATGATAGAATTTTAAGCCACCTGAAGGCTTAGATTTTATTTAACATTTGTTGTTTTACGACAGCCAGAACAGACGACAGCATAACTTAACGTGTCCTCCGGAGCACGGTAGCGCTCTGTTGGAGATTTATTAACCGACTTCAAAAAAGGAGGAGGTTTTTAAAGTTTCAGTCAAAAAGTAACAAATATATTGTTACTTTTTGACTGGGAGAACCGATCTTGATGATTCTTTTTTTTCTGGAAAGATGGTGTTTCCTTTGCGGTCACATTCAAGTTTGATCAAGATCTGATAAGTCGTTTTTGAGTTATCCTTAATAATGCGTATTTCGACTACATTGATGATGTTCTCATTGGGAAGCCCTTTTTTTAAAGGAGTTATATCTACCGCTTTTTGTTGGCGGTCCAGTCCAATCTAAGTAGTGGCTTTACCGATTGCCTAAGATCGGACCTCTTCCTTCTTCCATTGATTGAGTAAGGAGCCCAACTTTTTGTGATGAACATAAACACATCTTGGGTCTGTCATGTATTATCATCTTATTTTCAGTTTATTTTTTTATGTTAGTGAATGATGTGACGAGCTAGTCGTTCACCTGATGTTAAGCGACACGACTGCCCATAACAGAACAGTGTCACTCGGAACTCCAAAATATAAAATTTCGCGTAACACTGCACTATGCACATCATCCTGAGACATCAGCACAGTCTGGTAATAAGATTACTCGACTGTGAGATCAGATCATAAAGTCTCATCTGCCCAGTAATTTTACTAGCTACACTGCCCTTCAAACCGGAACACAGTAGTGCTTGCACACTACTGCTTGGTGGCAGAATAACTGGCAAAGCGGTGGTACCTACCTAGACGAACTTTGCAGAAAAGTCCTACCACCTAGTAACTTGGAACCTATATACTTTTTCAGATCAAAACCATGTACACCGTCGATGGTAACGTCGTAACCCAAGTGATCAAAGGTGGTGACGGTAGCACCGCCACCTTCAAAAAGGAGTTCAACGGAGATGATCTTGTTGTGGTAAGAAACAACAAATTTTTTCTAATGTTGAATGTTAAGAACATTAGGCTCGTATAACATTGCTAGGACACGGGCGCAGCAGGGTTATTACTGCTTGGTTTAGTCTTGATACAGACAAAGATAAAGATGTAGTAGTAGTAGTAGTAGTAGGTAGTTTTTAGTATTATTTATTAAATCATTGTAGTATTTAGAAAATAAAGGCAGTTTGCCGTGTTAAAAAGATAAAGATTCTTTATTTGTAACGAACGATATTACAAAATAAAAAAAGTTCTATATGTTTTCCCAAGTAGACGTACAAATGGTGAGAGATGCTAAATTTTTAAATAGTCTCTAATTAAATATTCAATTTCACATGCAAACAAGTATCAAAACAACAATTTCTTTTTTGACAGCAATCAATAATTCTCCCTTTTAAATACCTAACACGGAGCTCTGGTTTCAGAACCACCCGACTTCCTACCTGAGCTATTACAACCTTATTTAAATACCTACCACGGAGCCCTGGTTTCAGAACCACCCGACTTCCTACCTGAGCTATTACAACCTTATTTAAATACCTACCACGGAGCTCTGGTTACAGAACCACCCGACTTCCTACCTGAGCTATTACAACCTTATTTAAATACCTACCACGGAGCTCTGGTTTCAGAACCACCCGACTTCCTACCTGAGCTATTACAACCTTATTTAAATACCTACCACGGAGCTCTGGTTACAGAACCACCCGACTTCCTACCTGAGCTATTACAACCTTATTTAAATACCTACCACGGAGCTCTGGTTTGAGACCCACCCGACTTCCTACCTGAGCTATTACAACCTTATTTAAATACCTACCACGGAGCTCTGGTTTCAGAACCACCTGACTTCCTACCTGAGCTATTACAACCTTATTTAAATACCTACCACGGAGCTCTGGTTTCAGAACCACCCGACTTCCTACCTGAGCTATTCCAACCTTATTTAAATACCTACCACTGAGCTCTGGTTTCAGAACCACCCGACTTCCTACCTGAGCTATTACAACCTTATTTAAATACCTACCACTGAGCTCTGGTTTCAGAACCACCCGACTTCCTACCTGAGCTATTACAACCTTATTTAAATACCTACCACGGAGCTCTGGTTTCAGAACCACCTGACTTCCTACCTCAGCTATTACAACCTTATTTAAATACCTACCACGGAGCTCTGGTTTCAGAACCACCCGACTTCCTACCTGAGCTATTCCAACCTTATTTAAATACCTACCACTGAGCTCTGGTTTCAGAACCACCCGACTTCCTACCTGAGCTATTACAACCTTATTTAAATACCTACCACGGAGCTCTGGTTTCAGAACCACCCGACTTCCTACCTCAGCTATTACAACCTTATTTAAATACCTACCACGGAGCTCTGGTTTCAGAACCACCCGACTTCCTACCTGAGCTATTAAAACCTTATTTAAATACCTACCACGGAGCTCTGGTTACAGAACCACCCGACTTCCTACCTGAGCTATTACAACCTTATTTAAATACCTACCACGGAGCCCTGGTTTCAGAACCACCTGACTTCCTACCTGAGCTATTACAACCTTATTTAAATACCTACCACGGAGCTCTGGTTTCAGACCCACCCGACTTCCTACCTGAGCTATTACAACCTTATTTAAATACCTACCATGGAGCTCTGGTTTCAGAACCACCCGACTTCCTACCTCAGCTATTACAACCTTATTTAAATACCTACCATGGAGCTCTGGTTTCAGAACCACCCGACTTCCTACCTGAGCTATTACAACCTTATTTAAATACCTACCACGGAGCTCTGGTTTCAGAACCACCCGACTTCCTACCTGAGCTATTACAACCTTATTTAAATACCTACCATGGAGCTCTGGTTTCAGAACTACCCGACTTCCTACCTGAGCTATTACAACCTTATTTAAATACCTGCCACGGAGCTCTGGTTTCAGAACCACCCGACTTCCTACCTGAGCTATTACAACCTTATTTAAATACCTACCACGGAGCTCTGGTTTCAGAACCACCCGACTTCCTACCTGAGCTATTACAACCTTATTTAAATACCTGCCACGGAGCTCTGGTTTCAGAACCACCCGACTTCCTACCTGAGCTATTACAACCTTATTTAAATACCTACCATGGAGCTCTGGTTTCAGAACCACCCGACTTCCTACCTGAACTATTACAACCTTATTTAAATACCTACCAAGTTTGACCTTGAATAACCCTTTGTTCCAGACGATAACCAGTGACAAGTACGACGGCGTCGCCAAGAGATATTACAAAGCTTAAGTTTAAGTGCCTGTTTAGTTTATTTATTTTTATGTAATAAAATTGTTTTTCTAATAACGATCTAATTTACCTTACCCATTTACTACATAATAAACAAGTAGATACCAGAATATTAGACGTTGATGCATGTCGCATGGATATGGTAAAAATTTAAAACAGAGATTTGAACCTAAAATTCCGAAACGAGGTGATCAACTTACGGAAGATGTTAAATAACTTTTTGTAAGATAAATAACGGCTAAGTAAACTCACGTCAATTTAAAAGTCGAAAACACTTCAACCAGGTTTCGGACATATTCGATGTCCTTCTGGGAGCCAGTTAGGTACCTACTAACGCAATTCGCGGCGGGTTTCACGAGCGTCAGCACGTAACTGACGAAATTGATTGACGTGATCGTGACGTTGTCAAACGTGATTGACGTGAGTTTAGCCGTTATTTATCTTACAAAATGTGTCATACTCACGTTAGTTTTCAAACTAAAAAAAAGTTAAAAATAACGCCTTCTTGGTTTGATCAAATTCTATGTGTAGAAAAGAGACAATGGCCTCATGCGAATGGCCATTAGTAAAAGAAATTTTACTAAGCTCGCTTGCCTACTCTTTTTCTCTATGAATTTTTTTTTTAATTCGTCAGTTGTACGACGTCCACTGCTGGATCCACTTAGACCATTAGTCACTTTTTTACTTACATATTGTATCCAAAGGTTCCTAGCGGTTTCACCTAGTAGGTGTCAGCCTGTGCTACGTCTTTCGTACCCTCCGTAGGTTAGCTAGAACGGTCGCAACTTCCCATAGAGTTCACTTTTCCAGTGGACGTAGTCTTATCCCGGAAACGGCCCAAACCGAGGCTCACACCCCGTGGATGCCCTTGAGCTAAATGCCTTCCAATAAAACAATAAAAACCGCTAATATGATACACTAAGTTCATATTCCAAGGTATCTTATCTATTCATCGATTTCGAGTAAACTATACCTTATCCATGTTTTTTTAAATTTAGTAATCTACCTGGACCTATATAACTTTCCTATAGATAAGATGGCAAATATATAACGAAAGGGCCGAGAGGTTGTGATTTATTACATCGATATAAATTGCTTGTGAAAAGGTGTTAATAAAATGTCTTTCTTGGGAAGGGAATACAAGTTTGAGAAGCAGGAGAACTTCGATGGTTTCTTGAGAGCGGCTGGTAAGAAAATTTATTAACAGTAGGATTAGTAGGTATACCTTTTCAAGTTTATAGGTGTAAAGTTGGCATTTACTTTTTTTTTAAGTTTTGCTCCGCACTTTTGTGTATTTAGCCAGTGTCAACTAATTGATAATTTATCAAGTTATCGATATTTCATGCAAATATGTGTCAAATCACAGTCGAAGTCATCAAGTCAAGTCATAGTCAAGTCAGTCTAGTCAAAGTCATACTCTTAGTAAAGTGGTGGCAACTTTACTTGAAGCTTCTATGGAGTTTTGGAAACAACACGAAAAGAACCGTTTCACCATCATTATACCATTTTCCCACACTCACGCCTGTAATCCAGCACTTAACGAATAGAATGCCACCAATTTTATGCACTAACACTGAAAATAACACAAGTTTTGGAAAGTAATACAATGCGGTGACGCAATCTTTTTCGCGTTTCCACAAAAAAAAACCGGGTACTATTATTAGTTATAGCTTACACTCTCTCCATGTGAAGAAGACCCCCGTATCCCAGCAGTGGAAAAGTATGGGGCTGACGTAGATCACGTGTACCTGTTAGAATGTCTAAGGGTGGATTCGACCAAACTTGGATTTACACACGAGTAACTATACCAGAATAAATCTATTCCACGATATTATACGCGAGTAATTCATTCTTCGTTTTTCCATGCAATACTAAGTTTAGCTACGCTTAGAATTACTATACGCGAATAGCGGAATAAATGATGAACGAATCTATTACCCAGTTAACAATTGTTGTTCTACAACGACACGGTATTCAAGCTTATGTCATATCAACTCGCTTTTGTCGTATTATAGTGTAGGAAAGTAAATGACAAAATACATGGTCGGACGTCTTTTTTTATCTTTGTCTATTTTGAATTAATATATTCTCGGAATAACTCTGTTATTCCACCAAAAACGGTAGTATAGTAATCGAATAGACTTGCTATTCTTAGAATTGTAGATGGTAAAATGTGAAATTGATTTACTCTCGAACAAATGGCGATTTATTCTAAGAATAAAATTTACTCATATTTTATGATCTACGTCAGCCCCATACATTTCCACTGCTGAAAAAGTATGGGGCTGACGTAGATCACGTTTACCTGTTAGAATGTCTAGTCGTGTATGTATCTCCTTTTAGTCCTTTTTGAAATAGGTAAATTATCATAGAAAAAAGCAGTAGGTACTTACTTCATTTGTTTAAGCCTAAATTTACCATTTATCAACTACTATTAGACACTTAAAATATATACACATTTACGTATATATAGATATAAATGGTTGATACTTATCACATTGTCTCTAGAAGTTTCCACCACCTGCAACTCATTTAGATACCTTAATTTCGTATTAAGTAGATAATTATGATTATAATAGGTCTTTACCTATGAAATTGCCGTATTGCAGTACAGACTTTTTCAAACAAAAAAAAGTTTTGATTGGCTATGAATTCTAAATTCAAATTAATTTTGTTTTAAAAATATGACATTCTATTTACAAAATAAGTCTTTTGTTTATTGATTAGCGTTGTATTTTCATTACATTTCAACATTTTTCCTCATAATGGATACTTTTAAATTTCGTGTAATTATGGAATATGAGTTCCGTCGTGGCACCAACGCGGCACAAACGACACGTAACATCAACGACGTTTACGGAGAGAACTGTACAAACGAACGTACAGCCCGTTATTGGTTTGCTCGGATCCGTTCTGGGAATTTTGACTTGAAAAATGAACCTCGTGGTCGTCCGGAAACTTTGGTCAACAATGATGAATTAAAGGCGATTGTGGAAGCTGATGAATCTCAATCTACAGCTGAGCTGGCAGCAGCTTTTGATGTTAGCATCAAAACAATATTGGTCCATTTGCGACAGATTGGCAAGATAAAAAAGCTTGATAGATGGGTGCCCCACGAACTTAACGATCGCCAGCGCAACGTACGCGTCGAGACTTGCCTTGCGCTGCTTAACAGGCACAGAAATGAAGGAATTTTGAACCGAATTGTTACGTGCGACGAAAAATGGATTCTTTTTGACAATCGAAAGCGCTCAGCAAGTTGGTTAGATCCTGGTTCGGTACCAAAGCAATGTGCAAAACGAAAAATGACCCCTAGAAAGGTGATGGTCACAGTTTGGTGGTCTAGTGCTGGTGTGATTCATCATAGCTTTTTACAAAACGGTGAGAACATTACTGCAGATGTGTACATTGAAGAACTGACCACAATGATGGCGAAACTCGCACGTCTGCAACCAGCTTTGGTCAATCGGTCGTCTCCACTGCTACTTCACGACAACGCGCGACCCCATACTGCACAACAGACCGTCTCTAAGCTGCATGAGTTGGGTTTGGAAGCTCTCCCTCATCCGCCATACTCACCAGATCTTGCGCCTACCGACTATTACTTTTTCCAAAATTTGGACAACTTTTTAGCGGGAAAAAAATTCAATTCCCGAGATGCAGTACAAAACGCCTTTGAAGAGTTTGTTGTCTCCCGTCCTGCTGATTTTTTCAAGAAGGGCATCCATAAACTGCCACAGCGTTGACAAAGATGCATTGATTGCAGGGGTGATTACTTTGAATAAAAGAAATAAATAAGTTCGAAAAAAAAATACTTTAACTTTTTTCAAACAAAACGGCAATTTCATAGGTAAAGACCTAATATTATAATATGATTAGATTTTGGTTTTTTTTTAGAAGTAAATTGATTTTAATCTTTTGGTACAGAGCATTAAGAAATATTCGACTAATTAGATAGCTAGATAGGTATACTCCAAAGTTAACTTCGCAACAGATAGTCAGTTTTGTTATTTTTAGGTAAGTCCCTAAAATTTATTACACCAAGTCCTGGGAACGCCTCAATGAAGCGTCGTCAATCTTTCATTTGTTATAATCGCTAATTAAATCATTTAGGTATACCCGAAGACCAAATCGCTAAGTTCTTGGAGTACAAGCCTACATCCAAGCTAATCAAGGATGGGGATACCTATATCCAAATCACAGGTACCTCGGAGGGCACAAGGGAAACCAAATTCAAGTCTGGCGTAGAGTTCGATGACTCATTCCAGGATAAGATCAAGGTAAATAAACAAGCACAATTACGGCCTTTTTATGGAAGAGGTCACCGTAGCCTGTAAGCATCTGCAACACAAGAATTGCCACTAATGCGTTGCATGCCCTGTGATTGATGCACGTATTTAGTATAATGACTTGGTGTTTAAAGACGACTTGATTATTTAAACGAATGGTCTAAGAGCTCCTTTAAACCAATCGTTTAAATAATAAATTCATTTGTTTTTTTTTTTTTACTTCAAAGTTGTCTAGCAGTTGACCACGCTCTCACCTGATGGGAAGTGAATGACGATGCGATCGAAGGTGTAGCATGCTAGCCAAGTAAATACCTATTCACTCTTCTCTTGAACACGCCCGGGTCATATTTCGCCGGAAACACAGACGCTGGCAGGGCATTCCATTCCTTAGCCGTTCTAATTAAGATAATTTGTCTACATTTGTAAGCGTTACGGCTAGGACCAGATTGAGCATTTTGTTAGAGCAGAAGCCCATGCTATGTCAAAGCTCGTATAAGTAGGTACCTATTTAGTTACCTATGTATGTGATCGTTGGGAATAAGAAGGGTAGGGGACCCTTCTGTCACCATCTCATTCTATTTGTCCTATTTGTATGTGTGTTAAGGCATAAAATTAATCCATACGAAGCTGAGGTGGGTCAGCTAGTATAGAAAAGGTTGTATAACATATAACATAATTTAAGGTTGTGTAAAAGTTATTTAATTTTTTTTTTCAGATGAAGACTACCTACACCGTAGACGGTAATACAGTTACACAAGTGATCAAGTCTGATTTAGGTGAAGCGACTTTCAAGAGGGAATATAACGGCGATGAACTTTTAGTGGTAAGAACCTTTTTAATTTCAGTATCTATTATAGTAGGTGTTAATAAAAATATTACCTACACAATTCTTACTTCAAAATCAGAATTATAAGCTATTTTGCTTTCCACTAGATAAACAGTTATCAAACTTGGTATTCAAAAGGGAATAAACGAATGTAGAGTACCTACTATATCGTACCTACTAAATCCTTAGTTGCGTATAGTTACCGCTAGGGGCGCTGTGCTGAATTTCATTCAAATATTTTTCGATACCCGCGTTACTGGCATAGTATTATCTATTATTATATAATATTATCTGTGCCTAGGTACTCGATATTTTAAATAAGCTCGTACTAGAGATATAGATTTAAACTTGAACGTAGATATGAACCAAAAAATTCCAGACCACCACCAAGTTTCATCGCGAATTTACCCTAGAAGCCTTACTAGATATATAAATATATAGCAATGTGCCTAAAGTAAAACATGCTTTGCTGTGATAAATATGTAGGAGATTAATTTAAATCACGAAAAAAAAGCGCAAATGGTTTTTCTGTCTGGATGTTGTGGGATCATGGTTCATGGCCCTGGTAGTTCCTGGATATATACCTATATAATAATCGTAATTGGAGTCCAGGATCTATGTATGTAATCGGTGGGTGTTATTACATAAAACATCGATCGATCTTATCGATAAGTGTCAGTTCTTAAAAAGTTTTATGGTATAAAGTTAAACTACTTTATAAAAAAAAAATACAATTAGCACTACACGGAATATAGTTACCTAGCTTAATATGATGGTGAAAATCAAATATACTTTTTGTTCACAGACTATCACTGGTTCAAAGTTCGATGGCGTCGCTAAGAGATGGTACAAAGCATAGGGTTAAGTTTAGATTATTATATTATTTTATGTTTAAATTACAATTCATAATTTGTTATTGATCTTTTTATTTAATCGCCAAATATATTTAGTAAAGAAGAATAATGCCCATCTGTATTAAAAACTTGTTTGTTTGTTAGTTAGTTTGACAGCTCTTAAGTTCGCACTTTTGTCAAACTCGTATTGTCAAGATGCCAAATACTGTAAGCTCGTTGGTTGAGACATCCGATGATCAACAGGCAACCATTGAGCGTTCAGTATTTGGTCTACCGTTGAAACGAATTTAATAAACGTATACGAGAACGTGGTCTAGGTCTACCACCACGCTTATTAGCCAAGCAACAAACAAGCGATGCTTGGCTAATTTGTATTCTAATAAAATGTAGTACATACATTTATTAGTTCATCATACATGCATGTTTCATTACTTTTATTCTACTTGCCTACGAAATAAATAAAATAATAGTTATCTAATATATTCCTTTTATAAAAATCATAGGTACTTACATGTTTAGGTCCTAGTATGTATAACGGCCTCGTTTTATAGCTACGTACCTACTTACCTAAATTGGTAAGTACTGTAGGTACATCTACATTCATGGAGACGTAAGATACGTGATAGTTTTGCTAGGTATGTAATATGTACCCACCTAATCTCCAGTCACGTCTATTGACATAGCACTCGTATTTTGGCAGTCTGTTTATTTTGCCATATCTATATCTCTCCAAATAGATATTGGGAATTGATTGGACATTACTAGCTGGTATGCTAGTGCCATTTCGGTTAGGTAATCATTTTACTATAATGTAAATAACTTTACAGGTGGTTATGACAATCCCCCCTCCCTCCCCTATGATAAGCATCCCGACGGTCTAAGGTCTAATTTAAAATAAAATAAAAAGATTTATTTGTAAATATTGTTTATTCTAGCACTGAACTAACTTTAAGTGCCCATCACAAAATAAACACATTGGATGCTCTGATAATAACTCTCTCTGAGCAGTTAAATTACACCATTTGCATACTAAGTAGCTAGGGCTCTCTATTGGTGTGAAAGTCAATGAGCAAAACATATTTCTATGTTCATTTTTACATGTAAAACCAATTACAGACTCATCACACCATTGGCAAATATATGAAGTATTGTTATTTATTAAATTTAGTATATTAGTATCTATTACATCAGATAGGACTTTGTTATTTTTTGCAAAGAAATATTCTAAAAACTTTTTAGCACCTAAGAAATACTCTGTTTCTTGTTTCTCCAATTTGCCAATTTCTCGAAACTTTTTATGGTATTTGTGTATGATTTTGTCAGCATGTGCAACCAAAATTTCTTCTTTGACAACATCAACTGAAGCTTCAGGTAAATTTAAATCTGGGCCAATTTTAAAAGTTTTCCTTAAATTGTCGCACAGAGTGATTAATATCATGTAAAATTTGAGTATGTAGGTATTAGAGCAAGCCATTTCATAAAGCTGAGGGTAGTCTATGGAAGGTGCTTCTCTTGATTTCATTGTCTTGTACCTCAATAATTCTATAACATCCCAGTAGCCAGTCAATTGTTTTGTTGGGTTAAGCAGCAACACATCAAGTAATGAGTCCATCTTTTCTTTAGAACTCATTAAAATGACATCAATCTTCATTGGATCTTTTTTTGAATTAACTTTTCTTTCAATTATGCATACAGCGCTAAATATATTATTCGGTGAATAACTCATACTATATAGTTCACAAGTTGAACTCAGGCTCGGGCACTGTACCAATGTTAGATTCATATCTAAATCGTTACCTGTGGTGGTTATATTGAGTTTGTAAATATTACTATTGACTGTGGTAGTATAAATCTCACCGCTAGATTTGGTTATGCTTGTTATTCTGTTATCATTAATGTTATTTAGGTAGTGACCCAATATATTACATTCCTTGTCAACCATAAGCATTAATAGGTGCCTGTGTTTGTTACAAACAATTACTATACTATTACCTATCTCAACATACTGCAAAAGTTTAGCTATCATTCTATCTTTGTGTGTCCATAATGTATGCAAATGTAAAATTTCTAGTTGTTTATTTTGAATTTGACATTCCAAAGCAATAATATGCCCTAGAATGTTAGAGCAGATCAGGAAGAATCTTTCATTTTCATTGTCTAGCGGTATCCATAACATGGATACTATTTCACAAGTATTACTTGCAATAGACCCTAATATTTTAACAGAGGCAATTGTTTCTCTATATTCAATCAACCAAAGTATGATGCTGCCATTCTTCTGAGCTGTGATGAAGTAACTAGAGCTATCCTGATTCAATGTTGGTGACCAACATATTGCAGTAGTTGCTAGCATGTACACCGATTCCTTCAATGTTTTAACATCTTTAGGCTTGTCTGAACCGATTATGCACTCTTTGCTTAACAAGGTTGATATTTGAAGAGAACATTCCCAAGTGAAATGATGCTGAGTATAAATTTCCACCACACCAACATTTGTTAAAACAGCTACAGCGGAGTCATGATTGTTAACAGCACCGACTGGCGACCATTTGAATTCAATGATGCTGGACATTTCTCGTAAAAGCTGGGAGTTGTGCGGCCAGAGAGTGTGATCCACAATCATTTCTGTCAAATGTATATTCCTCAAATCCTTGTTGAGAACTTTTTCTGTAAACAAGTTGGCGGCAGGACTAGACTTAGGATGGCTAATAAATGTCTGAATACAATCAATAGTCCTGTCCAAACATTGTAAGTTGTGCGAGAACTCGAAAAAATGCAACCCTTTTTCAGACAATACCGATAGGTAGGATTCATGCCAACACATTGTTGCTTCCTCGAACTTGGCTACGTTTATACTTAACCTAGATAGTTCTTGCAGTACTTGGTCACTCATTATGGTAGTTTTCGTCTAACCTTAAATAAAACTATACTTTTATTTTCAGTTTTAAGACTTAAGGACGTAGTGGTTATATGCTCTTTGACTTAAGGAATAAATAATTATTGGTCAAAGAGTATGTACCTCACAGAAGCCATAAACCAAGAAGTCAAGTCAAGTCGAGTCGGAGGTACCTCTCGGTAGAGTTTATTTTTTGTTGTTTTTCTGTGGCATTTCTTTTCACATTTTTATTTTATTTTATAGTTTGGCTCCACACTATTGTGTATTTAGCCAGTGTCAAGTAATTAATAATTTATCAAGTTAATGATATTTCACGCAAATATGTGTCAAGTCACAGTCGAAGTCATCAAGTCATAGTCTAGGCAAAGTCATACTCCTAGTAAAGCGGTGGCAACTTTACTTGAAGCTTCTATGGAGTTTTGGAAATGACACGAAAAGAAACGTTTCACCATCATTATACCATTTTCCCACACTCACGCCTGTAATCCAGCACTTAAAGAATAGAATGCCACCAAATGTATGCACTAACACTGAAAATAACACAAGTTTTGGAAAATAATACAATGCGGTGACGCAATCTTTTTCGCATTCCCGCCAAAAACCTTTTTTTTCACATTTTTGCCAGCATCATGTCAAAAGAGAACTATATTCTTTTTTTTTGTTTGAATCTACACTTTTGTGTATTTAGCCAGTATCAACTTGAGTTAATTAATATGCATATTAACATATGACAAGTCAAGTTAAGTCAAGTCACAGTCCAAATCATCAAGTGAAGTCATAGTCTAGTCTAGTCAAGTTATACTCCTATTAAAGTGGTGGCAACTTTACCAGAAGCTTCTATGGAGTAATACTGCTCAACCAGAGATTTCATTCACTAATTGATCACTTCATGAGTGAAATCTCTGCTTGAGCACCGATCGATGACTGAGCATCGTTCTGTAATACGAACCTAAGGGACCTAGGTATCTAGGCTGTCAAAACTATGTCTCGTCAACGCCATCAAGCGGATGTTTATGAACTACTTTTTCTTTTTCATTATCTGCAGTTTTTTCTTTAATCTGTGATCAGTGCTACCAAGTTTGCAAGAGCTGCAAGCGATTTTAGATTTTTCGACTAAAATTATATTGCTTATGTTTATTGACCATGCGAACAAAGTGAGTGAATTCCCTGCTTCAACTCGCAAAATTTGTTATATGTATACATAAAAAAAAAAATTGAGGTACACGATATAAAATAAGTACACAATTTCTAATCTAATCACTTACAACATAAATACTTTATATGAAGCTAAGCCAATAAAAAAAAAGTCCTGTTTTTTTTTGTTGTCACTGTCATTTAAAAGTCATAACAAAAACACGCTGGTTTGTGTGGGTTTGTGGTTGGTTTTATAAAATTCACATTTGATTGATTTTACCTGTTTCAGTGTAAAAGGCACATCTCCGGCTATTTTTCTTAAATTACCATACAATCTCCTTCGTTTGATGGTCTATCTTTATTAGTAGTACATGAAAATGGCGAAATTGTGCCACAGAAGGAATTATATTCTTTGCACAGAAGCAACTAACTAAGATTCTGTTCCAGTCACTTGGTTTTCTCACGTTTTGTTCCATGTAGTAGTATTTATATTCTCTTTATTTTGTTTGAATTTGTTTTTGTGTATTTAGTTTATAAAATAATTTATTTTTTATTATATGATTTATTATTAATAGCTTCTGAATTAGAGCACTAATTGTGCGACATGCATAATGGGGAAGAATCGTTATAATGCTAAAGCACGGCAAGTTGTAAAAACAAATATCGATAATTCGCGTACTGATGAGGTAAGGAAGTTTTAATTTCATCAGAAAAAAATCTTAATGTGTGTGGCAAAAACTTATTCTTCAATCTTCAGACTTTCAGCACCTCATTTGTAAAATATCTTCATAATTAGTTCAGTGTATTATTAAAATTATTAGCTAGCTGATGTTCATATTTTGAATACACAGTCAAAATCGCTTATGGTGACATTGTTTAGAACAATATACCAGTTATATTGACCTCAAACAAAGGTCTCGGCTGAATGTTATATGACCGCTTTTTAAAATGTTGCTTATTACAATATACCTTATTAAAGTACTATATTTAGTATTTTTGGATAATTAGATCTGATAGAATGACCAGCTAAGTTGTATTGTAAACGATTTGAGTAGGTCTCCACATTTGGTAGAGTATAATGGGCAATATCTATTAGAATTGCAAATAAGTATCAAGTGTAGGGTCTTTTAGGGATTTTTTCAATAATTACCTATGGATTTATATGTACCTACACAATACATTCAATAATACCTTTTCATAAAATAAATAGGACTTTGTATCTCGAAAATATCTGTTGTTACCACTATCAGATTAAATATGAGTAGTCCCTTCAATAACGTTTTTATTTTCATAGTGTTAAATCTAAAAACACTAGGAAAGTACCCACTTAATCATTTTCCTACCTAAATATTGTGATTACTTTTATTTGCACTCATCTATGTATTTTCATTAACTTAAATTCAGATTCAAGTAGACTTTAACAAAAGTGAGTATGGAAACTCAGATGCCAGTAACCTGTTGGTTCTCCCATCAAAGAAGAGGGAGTCTAAAGTTGTTAAAGAGAAAAAAGAAAAAACTAGGTTCCTATCAAAAGCTCAGAGGAAAAGGTTGGAGAAAATTGTGGATAAAAAAAAGAAGAAAGAAAATGTAAGTGGTCTATTTCTTATTTATATGTATCAAAGTCATAAATAAATAGAGCAGCTTGTGTGTTCTATATCAAAAATAAAGAATAATTTATATTGTTGATGGGCACATTTCAGAAGATGTACTTACAAGCTGTTTTCATTTATTTAATATGTGGTGTATTGATTTGTGTCAACTACAGATGATGCAATGACCAAATATAACATGATCTGATGTATTAGTAAGGTTGTTGGTCAGAGGAAATAGGTGAGCGGAGTTTAACTCAAGGAATGTTATTCATATGACAGATTTTTAATTGTTCATCTACTGTTATGCAAATTAATGGCAATGATGTGTGGTGGTAGTATATGCCAAAAGGTCACAGTAAGCCATCAACCTTTATAACATCTTTAAAATATGAATATTTAAATATTGCAGAGAGCAGCTCTCCTTGAATCTCTCTCTCTAGTACAAGCAACACCAGATGAGGTGAAACAAATGACTACAATATCATCAGTCCAAACTATTGGCCTGCGTAAACTGAATGAGTACAATTTGGAAGCTCCCGCACAAGGAACAGTAGATGCTAGCGAGAGTAAAAAGTTTAGTAGTATTGCAGGTAATTTTTTCTTGTCTTACCTATATTTTTGTGATTAAAATAAAATCTGTTAGTAACTTGGTAAGTATAAGGCGTTGTAAACAATTTGGATGTGTGCCAACATATTACTTGGATTGTGCACTGTATGTAGTTACTGAGGGTGCCATAGTGCATTTTTATACTTGGTAATGGAATCTCAGTTGGATGGATTTGTTTGAAGCTTTAACACAATTGGTTCTTGAAAATCTATGCACCAGCCACTGAGTTGATTAAACCATAATTCATTGGTTCTAGGTGCCAAAAAGCGTTTACGACTTCTCAAAATGGATAAAGCGGAAAAAATAAAGAAGTCGAAACATGACCCTAACATAGTAGGCCTGGAGGAATCATCCGATGACCCTTCATCGGAATCAGACGATGATGCACCAGAAGTTGTAGAAAACAATAATGTAATTGAAGTTACGGACAATGATACTTCTGAACAAGTAAATAAGGTGGAGAATTCATTAGTAACAACTGCTGGTATGGCAGAAGAAGAAACTATACAAAAAGCAACTGATGTTAAAAAAATAGACAAAGAACCGAAAGCTAAAAAGCAAGTTAAAGTGGAACCAAAGAAGCCATTGTTAGAACATGCTACAAAACATATAGAAGTAAAGCGAGACCCAAAAATACAGGTTGCTAGATTGAAATTACCTATTTTGGGTGAAGAGCAAAGAATCATGGAGCTGGTTAATGAGAACGAGTTTCTGATTGTTTGTGGTGAAACAGGTAAATTTTTATGTCTAATTGGGTTTTTATGTTTTTTTTTTACACATTTTAAACATTCTAAAAAAGAAAAAAAAAAAAAAACATACTTCTTAACACACTTGCACAAGGTTTATATTATAATTTTTCAATAATTCTTTTTTAGGCAGCGGGAAAACAACTCAAATTCCCCAATTTCTATATGAGGCTGGTTATGCTGAATCCAAGTTGATAGGAGTGACTGAGCCGCGCCGGGTCGCAACTGTGGCCATGGCCGCCAGAGTGGGCCATGAACTAGGGATGACCAGCAAGGAAGTTTCTTACCTGATGAGGTTTGAAGGAAATGTGGGGAAAGAGACGAGGATCAAGTTTATGACTGATGGTTTGTATTGCTTACTGTCATCAATTTTTTTAATACAGCTATGCTTATGGCCGTCTGCACTAAAGTATGACAGCTCCTAAGTTCGCACTTAACCCTCTATGACTTACATACTGCAACACATTTGGGTATATTCTAGGGAGATAAGTGCAAACTTAGACATGTCAAAATTAAACGCAATCAGGCATAAGTTTTTTTTTAAAGTAAACGATTTATATTACTACCTAGTTGTTTGTTTGATAGTCACCCATCACAGTTCCTGGGTTTCCTGTCCTCGTAGTCCTGGGTCCCTAGACACGGAATCCTAGTTAGGGTCCAGGATCTATGTGATCGATGGGCGCTATTATTATTATTAATCATAAAATTCACGACACAACTCGCTTCATTTCAGGTGTACTTTTAAAAGAAGTCCAAACAGATTTCCTTCTAAGCAAGTACTCTGTGATCATAATAGACGAAGCTCACGAGCGTTCTGTCTACACTGATATACTCCTGGGCTTGCTGTCTCGTATTGTTCCCTTGAGAAGAAAGAGAGGCAATCCTCTAAGATTGATCATAATGTCTGCTACACTAAGAGTTGAGGACTTTACGGAGAACCCAAGGCTTTTCAAAGAGCCTCCACCAGTAATTAAGGTAAGGTCATTTACATTTGGAACCGTTTTGAAAGATGAAATAACTGCTAAACTCAAGTCAATTAAAAGTCGAAATTACTCCGAACTAAAAACTACTCTCGTAATTACGACTTTTAATTGACGTGAGTTTAGCCGTTATTTCATTTTACAAAATGTGTCATACTCATGATAGTTTTCAAACTAAAATTTTGAACCTTCCTTCACTTTCGTATATTTAAAAGCTAAGTAGGTAGGTAGTAAAGCTACGCGAAGTTAATTAAATAGCGGCTATTGCTAGGCAATAAAGTGTAGTTTAGTTCGCACAGCACAAGCCTATTGTAAATTGTATAGTGACTCCTCTTTCCATTGCGCTCTGCTCTTCTGACGCGTTACGTTTCTATCAAACAAAACACTAAATTAATCTTAAATTGAAAGTTCTAATATTATCGCTGTCCTTATTATTTCGATCTACATTGAAAGAGACGGCAATATTTTTATACCCATCAAATTAGATGTAGGATTTTGTGCAACAGAATCCGCACTACTAAAGGTTATTATCTTTTTGTTTTGGTAGTTAATTTGTTAGTTTATTTGGCTCATACATATTGTAATGTATTCCACAGATAGACTCCAGGCAGTTCCCAGTGACAATTCACTTTAATAAACACACAAACAGTGATTACCTGAAAGAAGCTTACAAGAAAACTGTTAAAATTCACACCAGATTACCAGAGGGTGGTATCCTTGTATTCGTTACGGGACAGCAAGAGGTAATTATTTGCGCTTTTTTTTATGGTAAAATGGGCATGCGTTTGACAAAAACTCACCTGATGGTAAGTGACGAAGTTGTCTAAGGTGGAGCACGCTTGCCCATGAGATGCCCATTCACTCTTGACTTAAAAAGACCTAGGTTATACCTTGAAGGAAACACTGTTTTTGGGAGAGCATTCCATTCCTTGGCCGTTCGGACTATAAATGAGAATTATAAATTAATTAATTTATTAATTACTATAAGATGCAATAGTTTTAGAAGGGGGGTAAGGTACATAGTATTCACATTGCTTAGTCTATGACAGGGATGGCTACACTGATCACAAAATTAATAATGCACTACGAAAAAAAGTGTGAAGTAGGTATTGTATGTCGAGCGAATGGAGTGATCCCTAAGGTCAGAGTGCATTCTGCTAAAAGTGACATCTTACAACCCTAAAATATGTTATTTGTCATCTAATCTGCTACAACAGAAGTCACACTAATAATAATAACAACTAAGTTCTAATTTCAATTACGCGTATGATTGAAACATTGCAAAATGTTCCTAATTTTCTGTAGTAAAAGAGTTTTGAGTTGATAGTATTTATTGTATCTGACTGGCCCGATAGCTCAGTTGGTAGTAACCCTGCCTTCTGAACTGTGGGTTGTGGGTTCGATTCACACCCAGGACTAACATTTGTGTGATGAACATAGGTGTTTGTTCTGTGTCTGGGTGTTATATTGTATTATATGTATTGTATATATTTACAAACAAAAAGTATTTAAGTATTGTATCAGTTATCTGGTTCCCATAATACGAGCTTTGCTTAGTTTGGGGCTAGATGGCGTTGTGTGAGATGTTCGCACATATTATTATTATTGTTATTATTATTATTATTTTCGCAATCGAAAATCGAAAACGCAAAATTATTTGATGGCACGTCTGTGACCTCATAAAACATGTGTTTAGAAAAATGGCACATTGATACGTAAAGCTTCGCCATCCCTGGCTTATATCTTTGAAAAAAGGGTTAAACTGACTTCAATCTCTGTAATTTCATACTGAGAACTATATAATTACAGTTTAGATTTAAAAATCAAAGTACTGTACCGTTTTTAAAGTATGCACTTTCAAATGAAAAACGAGTTTTCGACATTTGTTTGTAATTGACGGAGACATGAAGCGACAAATATTTAAAAAATAACATAACCGAATTGAGAACCTTCTCTTCTTATGAAGTCGGTTGTAAACTGGCTCTCTGTCTCTTTCTATGCATTGCAAATATTTATGGCTTTTAGAGTGGTCGTTTATTTACTGTCTCTTTCCCAATACGCTCTATGGCCTTGTAAGAGAGAGAGGGCGAGAGAGCAATTAAAAAAGTTTAACTTCACAGATAAACTACTTAGTCCGTAAGTTGAAAGCGGCCTTCCCTTACCGAAAGGACATTGACTACTCGAAGCAGATCACAAAGAAGAATCACGTAACGGAAGCTGACGCTGCTTTGGACTCCGAACCTGATGACATCGACTCTGATGATGATGAGGTAATAATATAAAAGTTGGTTCATAGAAAACCAGAACTAAGCCAATTTATACTTTCAATTATACAAATGTATAAAATGGGCATTATGACTACTATGTTTTATTTATGACCCATTTTTACCTACATATTACTATTATTTTATTGTATTATTTTTTCACCAATAATTAAATATAGTTTAGTTTTTATAGTAATGAATTTGTCAATATTACTTAAATAAAGTTTATTATAATTTACAACCATAAAAATGAATCTCTATTTCCCTTGGTCATCGCTTCACGCGTGAATGGATGGAACAATTAGTGTGAAGTGTGATTTAACAAAACGTCGAAATTAATTGACTTGGTTGATAAAGGCGTGACTTCGCGGAAGTAAATCTTAAATACAAAACCAAGAATATCTGGTGTCATTCCGCCAATTTTTTTAGCGGAAGTATTCTCAGTCTATTTATTTTTTAAAATAAATCTGTGCTCAGTGAAAATTTTCCATACTTTCTTAACTTTTTCTTTCAAGAACTTTCTCATGAACATAATAAACACAATTAAAAAAGAATTACCCAAAACTTTGTATCCGTTCACCCGTGATGCGATGACCAAGGGAAATGGAGATTCATTTTTATTTAATAATAATAATAACGCCCAAAGCTCACATACATAGATCCTGGACCCTAACTAGGATTCCCTGTGTCTAGGGACCCAGGAACTACGAAGACCATGGTCCCACAACACCCAGACTCAGAACAAGCATTTGTGCTTTTTTTTCGGTGGACAATTACTTGTCCTGCCTCGGGAATCGAACCCGCCGCCTCCGCACTATGAGCCGACCTGCTCAACCACCACACCACAGAGGCTGTCATATATTAAGATGATTCAGATAACGCCCCGATCCGACAATCTCTTTATAATCTTTTCAGGTAGAAAAGGAAATGAAACGCGCACGCAAAGCGCGCAGGAAAGCTAAGCTGAAGTGTAAAGCTTTACCGAAAATAAACCTCGATGATTACGACATGCCCGAAGACGATGGGCAGGCGGATTTGGTTGGAAACGACGACGACAGCGACGGGCATCTTAGTGATTCGGGTAAGTGAGCATCGACCGTTTTTTAACTGAAAACTTCTTTAGGCGCGTTGAACACTTTGAACAAAGATCATAGAACTCGCGTCATCGTTACCGCACGCTTTCCATACGCTATATAATAATAATAATAATATGTGTGGCCATTACACAGTGCCATCTAGCCCCAAACTAAGGAAAGCTTGCATTATGGGAACCAGATAACTAATAAATACTTTTTGTTTGTAAATACATAATATAATATAACACCCAGACACAGAACAAACACCTATGTTCATCACACAAATGTTTTTCCTGCGTGGGAATCGAACCCACAACCCACAGTTCAGAAGGCAGGGTTACTACCAACTGAGCTATCGGGCCAGTCATATACATATATATGTTACAATTTATGGTGACAATGGTTTAAGCCGCGGAGTGCAGTTGGATGCAAGAAGCGGGTAGCAGTTCAATGTGGTCCTTTATAAACCAATATTGGTTTTTTTTTTTATTAATCTGCATTTCCACAGACACCTGGGTCCGTGCTTTTTGTTACATAATTTTTTATATATATGAATTAAGCCTATTATTAACATGAACTTATATATAATACAGGAAGGACCAATATTGGTTTTATATCGTTCTTGAATTCTCTAAAGTTATTGAGAAATGCAATAATGAATAACAGGTCTGACGAAAACAGTCGTTCGTTGGATTCTTTCCTATCTCATATTCTCAGTTCATATGTAAAAAGGAAAACACACAAAAAAGGAAGCCACCACACAGTTTGTGTGGTGGCTTTATGGCCAAAGAGACTGTACCAATTTGAATGAAATTTTCCACACACGTTGCTTATCACTACCGGAGCCAATATAGGATACATTTTATTCTGGAAAATCAAAAGTTCTCGCTAGAAAAAGGGTAAATTGGGGTGGCCTCTTGTATCGCTAGAATTTCATATTTTTTGAAGCAATACTTCTTGGCTTTATGGCGAACGGAAGTTGAAGGTGGTTCACGTATCTCCATTGTCAACATAACAACGTTAAAATTTGTATTATTATGTTGGTATGTCCGGTAAAATGATTTTTTTTTTTGTATTAATCTGCATTTCCACAGACACCTGGGTCCGTGCTTTTTGTTAGATAATTTTTTATATTTATGAATTAAGCCTATTATTAACATGAAATTATATATAAAGAACTTATAGAACTTATATATAAATATAAAATGATAATTTACAATTGTCAATATGGCGACATTAACATTAAACAAAGCAAAACAAACTTATACCGGCCGATAGATGGCATTACACTAAAGAAGTTTTACATCAGTCGCGTGGTCTAACACACTCGTTTTTTTTTGCATCAGACTTATCAAGCTTTGACCATCACCAATCACTACATTATTCGGCTTGTATTTACCACAGATACGGAAGAAGATACCCTGAGTCCAGAAATAAAAGCGTGTCGTCAACCCCTATGGGTGTTTCCTTTGTACTCGATGCTGAGTACCGCGAAGCAAGCCAGAGTGTTCGCGCCCCCGCCGGTCGGCGCTAGGCTATGCGTAGTTAGCACGGACGTGGCTGAAACGTCACTTACTATACCCAGTATTAAATACGTCGTCGACACTGGAAAGAAGAAGATGAAGTAAGTCTTTTTAGTAATCATCTTTGCCATGAAACATAGCCTCATTAGTTAATCATTTATGATTTGACGGCCTCGGTGGTGGGAGTGCAGTTCGGCTTATAACCGAAGGCAGTGGAATCGATTGTCACCAAGACAGAAAAAGCGCATATACTTGTTCTGTGTCTAGGTGTCGTGGGACCATAGTCCTCGTAGTTCCTGGGTCCCACTTATGAATCCTAGTTAGTGTCCAGGATCTATGTGCGTGATCCTCAAGCGTTATTTTTTGTTTATTTGTAATTTTTTTTAAAGTATATTAATCTCTATTTGGGATCCGCATAATATCACACTGGTGTCGATTCTGTGTCGCATTCTCTAAAACTAAAGTAAACTTAAAATATGGCGGTACTCTTCTGATAAAGGGGAAAAGAAAAATAAGTTAATTTCGTTTAGCTTTAGAGTATGCGACACAGAATCGACACCATTATCACACTAATATTATAAAAGCGAAAGTTTGTATGTGTGTTTGTATGTATGTTTGTTACTCCTTCACGCTGAAACGGCTAAATGGATTTGGATGAAAATCTTTACCAATATAGCTTATACACTGGATTAACATATAGGCTACATTTTATCTCGGATAAACTTAATTTTCCCGTGGAATGAGCAAATGATTAAAATACTTATTACCCGCGGGTAAAACCGCGGGGCGCAACTAGTATACTATAATTATAATTATGATATATGGTATGTATTATATGTTTAGTATAGATTGTTTTTTTTTTTATATTTGAAGTGATTATTATACATACCTATGATATCACATTGTTGTTTTTAGTATCTAAGTTGTAACAACACCAACCGCAATTTTGGTCCTTTAATTCCTGTCTATCCTGAGGTAGCCTGGAAGAAATCGCTTAATGTGATAAGGCCACCCTTTTTTCTACCATTTTTTGTAATGTTTTTTTAAGATTCATTTTTATGTATTAGTTGGTGTTCAATAAAGTATTATTGTATTGTATTGTATAATTATTTTCCAGAGTGTATGATCATATAACAGGCGCAAGCGCATGGCGCGTGGTATGGACTTCGCAAGCTAGTGCGGGACAACGGTCGGGACGCGCCGGCCGCGTCGCGCCGGGACACTCCTACAGGCTCTATAGCAGCGCGGTGTTCCAACACGAGTGTCCCGAACATCACCCGCCTGATCTATGCCGGCGGCCGGTCGATGACCTCGTGCTTACTATGAAATGCATGAGCATTGACAAGGTAATTATTACTTTAAGAGGTGTGTGATAAGGTCAAAATTGGTCCGGCAGTGTGCGAATTTGTATAGGCTTTATAGCTGCGTAGTGTTCCAACATGTCACGGACATCACCTGCCTGATCTACGTTGGCGGCTGGTCAATGATTTGCTTGCTAAATGCTCTTGCATTGTTAAGGTATTTGCTGCCTTAAATAGTATCAGATAAGGTTGAAATTAGTTCGGCGGGGAGCGAAATTTGTATAGACTAGTACCGCAGTGTTCCAACACTAGTATCCGGAACATTACCCGCCTCAATAGTTTTTCTTCACTGAAAGCTAAGTCAGAATAAAAGAAAGCAAGAAAGAAAATACATTTATTCAAGATATCACACAACATTACATTTTTACAAATAGGCAACTTATAGAGGACAAATCACACGAAACAAAAGAAACTAAAAATAATAATGTTGCGTGTCGTCATGATATAGGTCTCGATTCAGCATGCAATTAAGGTCGTAAGACCTTAATAACTGATTTTCAGTAAAACAAGTAAATAGGCGAACTTAATGCTAAGTATAATTTTCTTCCATTTTCTTAACCGTTGTATAATGTGGATGCAAAATGGATTGTACCGATAAAGGTAGATATGAATGAAAAAGTAGTGAATAGAACTATGGCATCTGATGGATGGTAATGGAAGAAAAACAAATACAGCACTTACCCCAAATCTTACCTTTAAAAACATTTCCACAACTTTAAACTTTATTTCCAGGTGGTGAACTTCCCATTTCCCACAGCACCTGACAGAATGCAGCTGCGATTGGCGGAGAAACGTTTAGAGGCGCTCGGAATCTTGGAGAGACCGGTTATGAAGAGCACCAAGAGAGATGACGATGAAGAGGTCAGTATTACACGGCCTTAGCCAGACGCGTCAGAGCAAGCATGAATATTGCTGTCTCACTTCCGCTACACTTGTGTCATTGTGGTGGGAGTGGGAAAACATTCTATAGCTTTCGTCAAAAATCACGGTGCGGTCAACGGCGTGCAAACCCCAATCCGCGAATCGGTTACATAAAAAAGCATTGTAAAGATCGGTAGAGTCATTGTATTGTAAAAATCAAAAAGTCAATTGAAAGGGTTGAGAATAATAAGGGTTTAACTGTCAAATTGAAAGTTTCGATAAAATTGACTTTAAACTTCAACGTCTTCATTTTAATGTAGAGTTAATGTAAGTTTCAGTTGCTTGAAAATGTTTTATTTTATGTTGTTGGCAATTTTTGTTGTAGCAAACATGATAATGTAATAGTTAAGATAATTAGAACAGCAGTTAGTCTTCAAAAATATAAATGAATACCATTTACAGCGTTTTGAGAGCCTCTGTGGTTTAGTGGTTGAGTGCGTTAACTCATAGCCCGGAGGCGGCAGGTTCGACAGGACAAGTATTTGAGCACAAAAAAGCGCAAATACTTGTTCTGTGTCTGGGTGTTGTCGGAGCATGGTCCTCGTACCTAGGTTCCAAGATACAGGGAATTTTAGTTAGGATCCAGGATCTATGTATGTAATCGTTGGGCGTTATTTATGTAGGTAAGCATCTATAATATTGCGTTTTCTTGTTCCCCAGGTGTTAAAAGTTACAGCTCTTGGTAAGGCGGTGTCTGCTTTTCCATTGCTGCCGAGGTATGGCAAGATGCTAGCGCTTAGCCACCAACAGAACCTTCTACCTTACACTGTGGCTCTTGTGTCCGCGCTTACTGTTCCAGAGGTAAGCTATAATCATCAGCTATTAATCATCTTCGTCACACACATCCCATAGGTGCCGTAGAGTCGGCTAAGGGAATATCTAGAGAATCTGTGATAAGCGTGGAGTGGAAACACAGTGGATTTTTATAGGGGAAGCCTATATTCAGCAGAGTTTTTACTTATAGATTTTTTTTAAATGTTTTGGCTCCACACTTTTGTGTATTTAGCCAGTGTCAAGTAATTGATCATTCATCAAGTTAATGATATTTCACGCAAATATGTGTCAAGTCACAGTCGAAGTCATCAAGTCAAGTCACAGTCATAGTCTAGTCAAAGTCATACTCCTAGTAAAGTGGTGGCAACTTTACTTGAAGCTTCTATGGAGTTTTGGAAACAACACGAAAAGAAACGTTTCACCATCATTATACCATTTTCCCACACTCACGCCTGTAATCCAGCACTTAACAAATAGAATGCCACCAATTTTATGCACTAACACTGAAAATAACACAAGTTTAGGAAAATAATACAATGCGGTGACGCAATCTTTTTCGCTTTCCCACCAAAACTCACTTATTTAGTATCAACAAACAGTACACAACAAACAATAATGCTAATGGACTTTTTTAAATTAGTTGAAGGCAAATCATTTGACCGCTACCTTGCCTGATGATAGGCAATGATGTGTGCTTTAGACCATACGACTGAAGTAAAACTTCTCCATCTATCGGCTGGTATGACTTTGTTTTTGCTTTGTTTAATGTTAATGTCGCCATCTTGACAAATGTAAAATGTCATTTTACCAGACATACCAACATAATAATACAAATTTTTAACTTTGTTATGTTGACAATGGAGATCTACGTGAACCATCTTCAACACCGTTCGCCTCGCATTCACCAGCTTACTCCCCAAGTCAATGCGTAAAGAAGTTTTACTTCAAAAATATCTGAATAAACGAGCTTCTGCCCGCAGCTTCGCCCGCGGCGAACCCACCCATTTCACCCTCTTAAGGGTGGAATTTCGAAAAATCTTAGCGGACGCCTACGTCATAACATCTACCTGCATGCAACATTTCAGCCCGATCCGTCCAGCGGTTTGGGCTGTGCGTTGATAGATCACTATGTCAGTCAGTCAATCAGTCAGTCACCTTTGAGTTATATTTAGATATTTTCCTTTTCAGGTGATGAGCGGGAAGCCAGATAGTTGGCCGGCGACCGGACACACTCTGTTGTTGGGAGATCCAGGAGTATTGTTGCGTGCGGTTGGCGCCGCGGAATACGCACATGTGAAGGGAGAACATGATTTGTTTTGTGCTAAATACGGACTTAGAGATAAGGTAGGTTAAATAGAGTTATATAATACTAGGTGCGCCCCGCGGTTTCACTCGCGGATATAAAGTATTTTAATTATTTGCTCATCCCACGGGAACATTTCATTTTTCCGGGATAAAGTGTAGCCTATAGTTAATCCAGTGTATAAGCTATCTTGGTATCGAATTTCTTCCAAATCTATTCAGCCGTTTGAGCGTGAAGGAGGAACAAACATACACACAGACACACTTTCGCCTTTGTAATATTAGTGTGATGTGATCATTTATTTATTTATTTTGTATTAGGTTTTAGAAGACTATCGATTATTATAAACTAAAATATACATTAAAATTAAGTAACAATAAAGCCATTAAAAATGTCTATTTTGATTTCGACTCTATTGATGATGTTCTTATTGGGATTGAAGTCAGTTAAAACCCCCCTTTTTTAAAGGAATGATTATAAAGTTACTACTAATTTTATTATAATCACCAGGCAATAAAAGAAATACGCAAACTTCGCAAGCAGCTTACTTCAGAGATCAATTTGAGCGTGGCCGGTGTGGATGCGACTATCGACCCTAATATGAAGCCTCCAGACGACAACCAAGCGAGATTGCTACGACAGCTACTGCTAAGTGGATTAGGAGACCAAGTTGGTAGGAAGATTGGACTGGATGAGGTTAAACAAGGTAACATTCTGAAACTAATATGGTACTAACGGTTTAACTCGCAGTCATAAAAGAATAAGCTATCTCCATTCCAAATTTCATTGAAATCCGTTCAGCCGATACGGCGTGAAAGGGGAACAAACGCACACACACACGTAAACATTCAAAATGATATCGATTGATTGATATGTGTATGACGGCGGCTACGTCCAGTTATAAACTCTATGCGCAGCGGGCAGTACCGTAATTTACCCTGTGGCAGTATTTTAATTTATTACAGTGGCAACACCGGCAACTGTCGTCGCTGCCCCACCCATCTGGCTATATAAAGGGATCGATTGGTGTGCTACGGAACATTCTTGTTCCAGACACAGCCCGGTGCACTTGCTGAAGGCCTATAGTTATATAGGTTGCAACCTACGCAAAACCCGTTCTGCCGATATGTATATTGTTAGGTTAATATTGAATGAATAAATAATAATAATAGTAAATATTTATGCACATTTCACACAGCGCCATCTAGTGTCAAACTAAGCATAGCTTGTGTTATGGGAACCGGCTAACTGATATAATACTACGATACTTTTTGTGTATATACATATATGTATATACATATACATATAAGACTGGCCCGAT
Source organism: Ennomos fuscantarius (assembly GCA_905220475.3). Classification (NCBI taxonomy): domain Eukaryota; kingdom Metazoa; phylum Arthropoda; class Insecta; order Lepidoptera; family Geometridae; genus Ennomos; species Ennomos fuscantarius. Next base: position 5,122,129 of record HG992044.1, read on the forward strand.
AGCTCAGTTGGTAGTAAGCCTGCCTTCTGAACTGTAGGTTGTGGGTTCGATTCCCACCCAGGACAAACATTTGTGTGATGAACATAGGTGTTTGTTCTGTGTCTGGGTGTTATATTGTATTCTATGTATGTATTTACAAACAAAAAGTATCTAAGTATTGTATCAGTTATCTGGTTCCCATAATACAAGCTTTGCTTAGTTTGGGGCTAGATGGCACTGTGTAAAATGTCCACAAATATTTATTTATTTATTTATTATAGAATACAATATAATACCCAGACACAGAACAAGCATCGATGTTCATCACACAAATGTTTGTCCTGGGTGAGAATTGAACCCACAACCTATAGTTCAGAAGGCAGAGCTACTGCCAACTGAGCTATTAGGTCAGTCACGTGAATGATATTGATTGACTAATGGACTTATTAGTGTTGATATGGAATTGAAATAATTGATATTTGATATCATAATTTTTTTTATTAATTTCTATTATATTAATATATAATATATATTATATTATTTTGTCCAATAGGTTTCTGGGGAAAATGTATTATAATAGAAAAAAAACAGCAATCAATAAAAAGAAAATAATCTAAATCTAATATTATATATATTTATTTATTTATTATTATATATATATATTTATTTTATTGATAATAATAATCATTGAACTTTCGTGTATCTGAGACCCAGGAACATCACAACACCCAGACTCAGAAAGAGTATTTGCGCTTGTACTCTCGCTAGAATCGAACCCGTCGCCTCTGGGTTATGAGCCGACCTGCTCAACCAACACGCCACAGAGGCTATCAAATTTCATTTTGCGTCACTTTCACACAATTTTGGAAGTAAGTTATTTTACAGGTGAAGACAAGCGTAAGTTCAAATATGCGTACCATTGCGGGAACTTGGAGGAACCAGTGCATCTACACTCCGAGTCTATACTTAGGAAGGTCATACCTGAATGGGTCGTATATCAAGAGGTACTTATTTTTTTTTTCTATATTATTGAATGATGTGACGAGCTAGTCGTTCACCTGATGTTAAGCGCCACGGCCGCCCATAACAGAACAGTGTCACTCGGAACCCTAAAACATAGAGTTTCAAGCGACACTGCACTGCGCACATCATCCTGAGACATCAGCACAGTCTGGTAATAAGATTACTCGACAGTGAGATCAGATCATAAAGTCTCATTTGCCCAGTAATTTCACTAGCTACAGTGCCCTTCAAACCGGAACACAGCAGTGCTTGCGCACTACTGCTTGGCGGCAGAATAACTGGCAAAGCGGTGGTACCTACCTAGACGAACTTTGCAATAAAGTCCTACCACCTAGTAAACACAAATGTCCTGTGCACAAATACTTGTCCTGCCGCGGGAATCGAACCCGCCTCCTCCGGGATATAAGTCGACCTGCTCAACCACCACACCACAGAGGCTTTGAAAAGGACTTAATAGTAATCGCAGCATAATAAGTAACTGTCATTATCGTCTACAGTTGTATGAAACGGGATCAGAAGCCAATCGTAAAATGGTGATGCGAAACGTCACAGCTATCGAACCCGAATGGTTGCCAGTATATGTGCCACAGCTCTGTAACTTAGGTAAGATACATATAACTCATGTAAAATAAACATAATTTAGTTAAAGAGACATATACTTATAGTAATAAACCTATAGTTTCCGAGGTAAACATTTTAAATTAAGCCTTGTTGAAATGTAATGTTACTTAAGCACGTATTTATATTTATGTTACTAATTTATATTTATGTTATGTTACCTACATTATTTAGGTCCGTATTACAGAACGATGCTCAGTCATCGATCGGTGCTCAAGTAGAGATTTCATTCACTAATTGATCAATTTATGGATGAAATCTCTGCTTGAGCACCGATCGATGACTGAGCACCGTTCTGTAATACGGACCTTAAAGTGACGACGAATGTACTCGTATTGAATTCTGTCTAACTTTGTTCTCATGGATGTGACTTTTATTGGCAATAAAATCTTTTAAGTTTGATACCTTAAGTGAGAGACATCACAAATTTACGATTACTCACTGTGAAACGCAACTTAAGAACGACACTCATACTACCGCTATTCTTCTCGCTCCAGGAAATGACGATCCTGAGCGATAGAGCACGAAAAGATACTATTCCGTGCTGACAGATATGGCTCTATACTTAATCGTCAATAAAATAAAACATTTTTGCAGGAGAACCATTAACGGATCCTGAACCGAGATATGACGAGAAGTCTGGTCGAGTGAAGTGCCACTTTAAAGGAACGTTTGGAAAGTCTGGTTGGGAACTACCCACTGCAGAGATTGATTACCCTGACAAAGTTGAGCGATATAGGTAAGTAATAATAATAATACGCCCAACGATCACATACATAGATCCTGGACCCTAACTAGAATTCTCTCTATCTAGGGACCCAGGAACTACGAGGACCATGGTCTCACAACACACAGACACAAGTATATGCGTTTTTTTTTCAGTGCACATACTTGTTCTGCCACGGGAATCGAACCCACCGCCTCTTGCTGTATAGTAATTATTTATATCTTTGTAAAAAAGGGATTTCTCGTAATCGCCTTAATTTTATGCTTGGATGATATTATCATAATATTTTACTATGTGGTAAGAATTTTGTGTTCTCTGATCTCATTCTAGTAAGCTTATTAATCTTATAACTAGACTATGCTGATTGAGGTCTCAGGATGATGTGCGCAGTGCAGTGTCACTAGAAACTTTATATTTTAGAGTTCTGAGTGACACTGCATGTGCACTGGATAACTGTGTCATATTATGTCGTGTATATATAATAAAAAGATACTGAAGCGATTTTAATGAAATTTCTAACATCAAAAAACTGCATATACAAGGTGGAATTTAATTCGTTTTTTTCCTTTAATGTATGTATTCATTCCATGCTATAGAATGCTCCCATATAACTAAATAAAAAAGTACTTATGAAACAAAACTTAAATCTAGGTATTATCAAATTTAAATTCTAAAGAAAAGCCTTGCGACATTGAACAAAGCAGGTGTTTTATTGCCTACGAAACATTTACAAAGCACTCAGCTGGTGCCCGCGCTGTGTGTACCGTTAAATAGACATTTCGGCTGTCATGCAGTTATTTTAGGAGGCACTAAATACTAAAACAAAACTTTTTTTTTAATTGGACCTTGTACGAATATTGTATAGCATGGTCTGAGACATACATTTAAGGAAAAGACTGAATTAAATTCTACCGTGTATAATAATAATAATAATATGTGCGGACATCTCACACAACGCCATCTAGCCCCAAACTAAGCAAGGCTCGTATTATGGAAACCAGATAACTGATACAATACTTGAATACTTTTTGTTTGTAAATATACACATATAATACAATATAACACCCAGACACAGAACAAACACCTATGTTCATCACACAAATGTTTGTCCTGGGTAGGAATCGAACCCACAACCCACAGTTCAGAAGGCAGGGTTACTACCAACTGAGCTATCGGGCCAGTATATATAATATTATTCCTTTTTTCATAGAAATTTCGCTTGGTGTTAGAAAATAAATCAAATTTTCTGTTATACATGCGGCTTGCAGGCAGTGAATAAAATAAAATTTCAAATAAAAAGATGTTGCTTCTTTTAGGTGTAGTTTTGATAAACTATTAATGTCATTACAAAAATATAGCGTGTTTTAAGGTGCGCCTAAAACGTTGGCTTGTTCAGCAGGCATTCTATACATACGACGAGTTTTTGACGTATAAAGTAAATTAATTAATTATGAATTGATCAATTAATTGTTATTTTATCCGGACCTCTAATCTTATTTTTAATCATATATTATTTGTTAATTTTTTACATATTATTTACTATACTTGTGATGTGACTATTACTATATACTATTCAATTGTACACACAGTACCTAAATAATATTTAATGACATGTAAATTGGTTTCACTAATTAAATGATTACTATGATTATAAACTGTATAAAAGTGCCAGTAATATAGATTATTATCATCGCTGGATGCCGCTAGCGTACTAATAAAAACCTCCCCTTCACAGATGGTTCGCCCGTTTCCTTCTAGAAGGATCAGTATATCCAAAGCTTCGTAAGTACAACGGGTCGCTTCTCTCACCGCCGTCGACGATGGTCAAGTCTTGGGCGAAACTTCAACCGCGGACGGAAACTTTGCTCAAGGCTCTGCTTATAAAAAGAGCTGGAAATAAACAAGCTTTAGAAGAAATTTGGAAGGAGAAACCTACATGTAAGTATTGGTTTTTTTTTTGTACATTTCATCAACGCCATCTAGCCCCAAACTAAGCAAAGCTGACTATGGGAACCAGATAACTGATACAATACTTAGATACTTTTTTTTGTAACTACATACATACAATGTAACACCCAGATACAGAACAAACACCTTTGTTCAACACACAAATGTTTGTCCTGGGTGGAAACCGAATCCACAATCCACAGTTCAGAAGGCTGGGTTACTAGCAACTGAGCCCTCGGGCTATTCAAAAAATCTTATATCGCTTACTAGTCGCGCCCTGTGGTTTCACCCGCGGATATAAAGTATCCTATGTGTTAATCCAGCGTATAAGCTATCTGTATTCCAGGTTTCATTAAAATCCAGTCAGTATTTTTTGCGTGAAAGAGTAACGAACATCCATACATCCATAAATAAAAATTTTCGTGTTTATTATATAAAGTAAGGACAAGACTAGCTGGGCACCGTGGTTTCACCCGCGAATAAAAAAAGTAGCATATTATGTGCTTATCTAGTGTCTCTTAGGTCCGTATTACAGAACGATGCTCAGTCATCGATCGGTGCTCAAGCAGAGATTTCATTCATAAAGTGATAAATTAGTGATTGAAATCTTTGCTTGAGCATCGATCGATGACTGAGCATCGTTTTGTGATACGGATCTTAGTCTATTTAAAATTTAAATTTAAACCCCACATCCTCTACAATAAGCTTTTTAAAATTATGTATTTTTGGCTTATTTTGATTTTTTAACATTTTGTTTCAGATCTCTTGGATGAGTACCTAAAATGGGTTCCCGAATCGGCGCATAACGAAATCACTCTTTACTGGCCACCCATATAGACAAGCTTGAATAATGAAATCAAATTGTAAATATTGTTGATAAAATTATTAACATGAATAATTAAAATGTTTAGTTGTATAAAATAAAACACATAAGATTTTTTATTATTACGTATCCTTGAATTAAATATAAGATTCTATTCTACGCGAATACGAATGTAAATGAAATGCTGCAACAGTACAATGGGTGACCTTGTACTACTGTAGAATTTGGTTAAAGTTGTTTTAATTACATTATTCTCTTCCAGGCAACCTTTAGTACTATGTTTTTTTATGTTTTGGCTCCATACTTATGTATTTAGCCAGTGTCAAGTAATTGATAATTTATCAAGTTAATGATATTTCACGTAAATATATGTCAAGGCACAGTCGATGTCATAGTCTAGTCAAAGTCATACTCCTAGTAAAGTGTTGGCAACTTTACTTGAAGCTTCTATGGAGTTTTGGAAACAACACGAAAATAAACATTTCACCATTATACCATTTTCCCACACTCACGCCTGTAATCCAGCACTTAGCGAATAGAATGCCACCAATTTTATGCACTAACACTGAAAATAATACAAGTTTAGGAAAATAATACAATGCGGTGACGCAATCTTTTTCGCTTTCCCGCCAAAGCTCTCTAGTACCTACTATGTTTATTAACGATTCATACTAGTGGTAGTGTGTGTATGCGTGTTCGTGTGCGTTCGCGTGTATGGGTGTGCGTTCGCGTGTCTGGGTGTGTGTGTTGTGTGCGTGTGTGTTGCCGTGAATTAATCATGCATGGCATAGTTATTTAAGAGTTGTTTATTTTAATTAGCGCAGTACGAGATGCTGTATTTGCTCTCGAGAGCAAATATTTCATTGCACAGTGTATAATATTATCGTGAGTAAACTTTATGTTTCGGTTGTCACGGGGAATGTGTGTAATAAAGTCATTTTATTAAATGTCCAGTCATACCAGGGGGTCTCACTATGTTAAGGTAGTCGCAGTAGGTTGCCGCTCGGCTCGCACGCTAGCCAAACGTAAACGAACAATGTCATATAATAGACTGATCTTGTAATTCGTATAAAAGATGATGTTGCCCTTACGGGAGTCTTAATAAACATTTAAGAGGTGTCAAGGGACACCCGCATAGAACGAAGTTCCTTTCGATGAAGGAATCGTAATAAAATTTTATTTAAAGTTATAATATTTTTTTTATTATTAACAAGTATAATGTAAATAGAAAGAATATTAATATAATATGATTGCGTAATAGAAAGGCGAAACGAAAATAACTGGCTTGCCTTCTATATGAGAGAGAGAGAGAGAGAGAGAGAGAGAGAGAGAGAGAGAGAGAGAGAGAGAGAGAGAGATAGAAAGAGAGAGAGACAGATACGCGCACGCCGCACGGCTTCAAAAAGTGTCGTTACAACTTTTGGTCTTAATTTTTTCCGTCTAGCTCCCGTTCGCAACGCGCGATAAGGAACTTCGTTCCAAAAATAAAGAACCAAGAACATTTTTAAATTCCTTTTTTTACGTGACAACGTCTTTTAAATCAAGGAACGCCGTCTGCACGCACGAAAAATTGTCATCCTCCTGAGCCGAGCGTGTAAGCGAGAGCGCGGAACACGCAATAGAGAGGCACGATCGCCCTGACGTTATCACGTAAAATTATCGTCCGTAAACCGACTTTACAGACAACTATTTTTTTACACTGTTAATGTAAACAAAACAAGTTATTAAAGTGCTTTGAAAAAATTAAAAATATATTTCAAGTATGTTATAGGCATGGGAAGCCGTGGCGTTTAACATCAAGCGAACGACTAGATCGTCTTGTAATTTGTTGTTGACAGCCTCTGTGGTGGTTGTTGAGCAGGTCGGCTCATTACCCGGAGGCGGCGGGTTCGATTCCCGCGGCAGGACAATTATTTGGGCACAGAAAAAAAAAAGTTTACTGAATCCCACTGAAAAGTGTTGAATTGGTTTTTCATTATCATTTTGAATTGAATAGGTTATTTACAGTGGCGCAGCTACCGGTGGGCTAGAGGGGGCAGTGCCCCGGGGCTCCAAATTCAGTGGGCCCTCGACTCTGACTGACGACCTATAAATTTTCACTAGTGAAAATTTTCTCCCACATTCGGAATATAAATAAACCTCGACGAATCAAGATACGACAGGAGTTTTTGCGGGAAAGCGAAAAAGATTGCGTCACCGCATTGTATTATTTTCGTAAACTTGTGTTATTTTCAGTGTTAGTGCATAAAATTGGTGGCATTCTATTCGTTAAGTGCTGGATTACAGGCGTGAGTGTGGGAAAATGGTATAATGATGGTGAAACGTTTCTTTTCGTGTTGTTTCCAAAACTCCATAGAAGCTTCAAGTAAAGTTGCCACCACTTTACTAGGAGTATGACTTATACTAGACTATGACTTGACTGACTTGACTCGATGACTTCGACTGTGACTTGACACATATTTGCGTGAAATATCATGAAATTGATAAATTATGAATTACTTGACACTGGCTAAATACACAAAAGTGAGGAGCCAAAACATTTAAAAAAAAAAAGATTACGACAAATCTGGAGTACGTCGAATTCGGAACACGAAAAATACGGAACAAACGATTTGAAACAGTTTATTTAGGGCCCTAGTTTATTGTTTGCCCCAGGTCTTCAGTTACCTAGCTATGCCACTGGTTATTTATCAGCCAGAGTCCAGACGTTCCATTACGTTACTCACGCCAGAGCATGCCTGATTCACACGTTCCCCGTGACATAATTTTGTACGCGTTCGCATTGCATTGTCCTATCATTATAATTAATGAGCATGAAACCACTACGTTTTAGTGATTCCTTACTTTTCAAAGAGGACACACATGTTCGGATTTGTCTTTATGTGAACAATATATTTGACAAAAAAAAATTTGTTTGACTATACGAGCTGCCCAAAAACTAACATAAAAGTATTGATTATTTGGAACTTACATGACCATAATGTAATATCATATTTATTTCGTATTTTTTTATAAGTTATAAAATGTTTTTGCTCGGTCATGTGTGGACATTTTTTTATAGCTGTAACGTCGTGTTAAGTTCTGCACCGAAATATTATAAACTTAATATTATACACTACAACGATTTCCATGCAAGGTAAGTTATGGACAATTTTAAAATAAATGACGCTCAACGATCACGAGCCTGAGGTATAACTGTTATTTATTCTGTGTCTTAAGGTCATTCGGCGATTCCACTGAATTTCACTAAATATAATTCACATCTTGTAAAAATTCCTTTTTAAAAAAGAATCCAAACTATTTCTTTCCCACCGCATTTGTTTATCACAAAAATGAGAATCAATGTAGGTACTCGTAGTTGAACAAATACAATTCATACATAAATTTAGTTGAAGTTGAAATACACATTAAGGATAACTCAAAAACTGCCCATCAGATCTGGATAAAATTGAAATGAGACCACACGGGAAGCACCAGCTATCAAATAACAAAAGAATCAACAAAATCGGTTCATCCAATCGAAAGTTCTGAGGTATATATGAGATGTATATAAGTCTCGCTCGTCACGCTGGTTGGAACCTGCGCACGGACGGTTTTGTTTAATTCCAGTTGTTTTAAAGTACTAAGTAGCTTGTGAAGTACGTAATATGATTCTACAGTAGTTGTTATACATAATTAGGTAGGTAGGTCTTTATCATTTATCATTTTTTCATTGATGAATAATAATGGCTGAACAGGTAAACACCACAGAAAAAAAAAAATTGGCGGGAAAGCGGCAATCGGATCTTCATTTGTTTTTTCGAGTTATACGAGTTTTGCTTATACCAAAGAGTATGTAACGCTACACTATACTTCCGTATAACAGAGATTTGTATTCACTAACTTTTTCTTTAGCTAATTCATTTTTATATTTTTACTTTTTTTTATTTTTTATTCGTAACAAAAATACTTATTTAGTCCCTAGGGTAACAATGTACTATTACAGATATGAAGAAACTTCAGTGAAGGAGGCGGTATGCCGTTTCAACAATGGCTCCTGCCTCGGTGGGTTTCCACGGCTCTACCACCACATCCATACACTTCTAGCTCAGAAGCCAGATGCCTTACTCCTGAATGCGGGAGACACATTCCAGGGTACATTCTGGTACACGCTGCTAAAGTGGAACTTAGCTGCGGAGTTCATGAATCTGCTACCCCATGATGCTCATGTGAGTATTGGGCCGTTAGGAAACCGTACATTAAAAATAACCTAAACAATTAAAAATAATGTAAGTACCTAAGACACATCGTTTCATGAATTTATCCACACTTAAGTTATAGGTACTACAAACGTGATTATAAAAGTCCCTGAAAATTAAAAAATACAAAAATTCACGATCGCTAGGTACGACTTTTCTGCAAAGTTCGTCTAGGTCGGTACCACCGCTTAGCCAGTTATTCTGTTGAAAAGCAGTAGCGTGCAATCAATACTGTGTTCCGGTTTGAAGAGCATTGTAGTGATATTACTGGGCAAATAAGACTGTATGATCTGATCTCGCACTCAAGTAATTATTACTAGACTATGTGATATCTTAAGATGACGTGTGCAGTGCAGTGTCACGATAAACTAAATAAACTAAACTATATCAGCCTTATTAATAAACACGAACTAGCTTTAGACTAGTTACACCATCTTTTGTCTCTTTCGATTCTGCTAAATATTCCAGTAGCAAAAAAGGACAAAACCTGAAGTAACTAATCCGAGACAAATACCTTTTATTAATAAGGCTGTATATGATTTAGACTTCCGAGTGATATTGCGGTCTGTTATGAGCAGCCGTTGTGATTAACATAGGCGAAAGACTAGCTCGTCACGTCATTCGCTTACATAATAAATCTTTGCATGTAAGTAACAATGAAAGCAAGGCATGGTTGCACCATAATCCTGTAAAGTTACTGCTACAGCTAAAATAATCTGTTTGTTAACCTTCACGGTTAACGGTCAATTCACTTAAACTATTTTTATTACTTAACTTTTTTATATTGTTTCTAAATGTAATATTTAAATTAATTCCTCAGGCAATTGGCAATCACGAGTTCGACGATGGTCCCGAAGGCTTGGTTCCGTACCTCAAGGCTCTGAAAGCGCCAGTGCTTGCCGCTAACTTGGATACCTCACAAGAGCCTTCCTTTCAAGGAACCTACAAGCCTTCTATAATCGTAGAAAGGCATGGGAGGAAGATCGGAATTATTGGACTGATAACAACGGATACTCCGGTAAGCTGCTTTTTTATTTATTAAAAAAGTTGTTTTTTTTGTTTGTATATAGGTATGGCGCCAGCGGAATTTACGTAGAAAATAATATTTTCTTAAACATTAGCGGAAATATTATCATTACTTTTGAATAAAGAACACGCGAAGTATCATATTTACGTAGACTGAAAAACAAAATCACTTCCCGGCGCATACTTTGAATTTGGAACGAAGAGCGCACCGACAATGTTGTATGAAACAGTGTGCTGCTTGAATTTAGAACTCTTTCATCTATCGTACACATTGCGTTCTCACAAACGGTAAAATATAAAAAAAAATTGGCGGTAAAGCGGAGTTCGTTGTTATTTGGTTGACTCTGAAAGTGAAAATGAAACGGACATTGACTGCACTGCACCAGATATAAGATCGGAAGCTAAATTAGCGATGGAAAACCTGCTTCCAGCGAAATCAAAAGAAAATTAAATTTATTATGTCAAAGGCCTTTTTTTATTTCCTTGCATTTTTTAAAGCACTATCAGGCGAGGACTTCAATGATACGAGAAAGGCAATTGCCTATTTAGCTGCCTTTGCAATAATGTACTATTCCTATGCAGTCATAAAACATGACAAATGACTGCATAATACAAGGTAAAACTTGAGACAAACAACTTGTTTATAATATTATGTTATTGTGCCAGGAAAATTGATAAAAAAGGTAATAATTTTCCTTATAATCACCCCACATACAGCTACCGGTAATAATGCACATCGAAATAACCGTCTCTGTCACTCACAGGGAGATGGTCGGCTTTGTAGAGCGTTGTCTCATTATCTCGTGCATTATATTATTTACCACACTTTACCTACATAGCTCTATCTGAAGGTTGATTCCGATAGGTACTATTATTTATTCTGTGACTTAATCCCTTTTTTACATTAGCATTAATTTCTTTCCGTTTCGCATACGTTGCCGGTGCTGACTGCGGTGGTGACCCTCGTCGTAAAAGTGGGTAGTAGAGACAGGATGAGAAAACTGAAAGCACTAGAACGCATGTTATAAAAGGAATTATTTATAATAATAATATAACGCCCAACTATCATATAAATAGATCTTGGACCCGCCTAACTAGGATTCCCTGTAACTACGAGGACCATGGTCCCACTACACCCAGGCACAGAATATGTATTTGCGATTTTTAACTCACGCTTGACTTGGGGAGTAAGCTGGTGAATGCGAGGCGAACGGAAGTTGAAGTTGGTTCACCTAGATTTCCATTGTCAACATTGTAAAAATTACTTAAAATTTGTATTATTATGTTGGTTTGTCCGGTAATGACAATTTAAAATTGTCAAGGTGGTGACATTAATAATAAGCAAAGCAAAAACAAAGGTATATCGGCTGATAGATGGAGCTAAACTAAAGAAGTTTTACTCCAGTCGTGTGGTCTAAAACACACTCGTTTTTTTTCTGTGCACAAATACTTGTCCTGTCACGGGAACAAAACCCGCCACTTCGGGGTTATGAGCCGACCTGCTCAACCACCACACTACAGAAGCTGTCAGTAATCGGTAGTATGTTTTGTTTTCAGATTTTTTCGACTACCGGCAAAGTGAAATTCACGGACCCTGGTGAGGCGACGAAGCGAGAAGCCGAGGCATTGAAGAAACAACGCGTCGATATTATCATACTCTTATCGCACTGCGGGTTGGAGGTGGACAAGTTAGCGTTACAGAGCCCGTCATTACTAAAGTCTATTAAAATACAACTTAGTTAAGCAACACTTTCCCCTGGGTTTTTTTGGTTTTTCATTCGCTCCACACTTTTGTGTATTTAGCCAGTGTCAAGTAATTGATAATTTCTCATGTTAATTAAATATATATATATGTGTCAAGTGAAGTCACAGTCCAATTCATCAAGTCAAGTCATAGTCTAGTCTAGTCAAGTCATACTCCTAGTAACTTTACCAAAAGCTTTTATAGAGTTTTGGAAACAACACGAAAAGAAACGTTTCACCATCATTATACCACTTTCCCACATTCTTGCATGTAATCCAGCACTTAACGAATGAAATGCCACCAATTTTATGCACTAACACTGAAAATAACACAAGTTTTGGAAAATAATATAATACGGCGACGTTTATGTAAGTTTTAGTTGCTTGAAAATGTATTCGTTCTATTTTAAAATACAAAGTGTAGTACTAATTTGTATAATTACTTTAAAAATATAATATTATAAATAAAATGATGTTTGTATGCTAAGCGAACTATATTCCTGTGTCAGATAAACCGTTTTTAGACTGACAATCTCGAGATTTAAGCCTCATTTCAGTATTTTTAGAATGTATTTAGATAATTTCACGCTGAATCCAACGATACCCATTTGTGACAAAAATCAGTTAAACCCTTCTTGATCTCATCCCTTCAATTGAAAGGGTGAGAATAAAAAGGATTTAACTGATTTTTTTCACAAAACAACTTATGAGTATCGTTGGATTCAGCGTGAAATTATCTACAATAATACATTCTCAAAATACCGAAATAAGGCTTAAATCTCAAGGTTTTGAGTCTAAAAATGGTTTATCTGTCACAGGAATACAGTTCGCTTAGCATAAAAACATTATTATATTTATTTTATTTTTTTATTTTTTTTACAGTAATTGTATGAATTAGTACTATATTTAGTATTTTAAAATAGAATTAAAACATTTTCAAGCAACTGAAACTTACATAAACCTTTTCTATTACCTTATAAGCACTCTACATTAAAATGACGCCGTTGACGTTTAAAGTCAATTTTCTCGAAACTGTCAATTTGACAGTTAAACCCTTTTAATTCTCAACCCTTTAATTGTTTTTTCAGGATTCTAGCAAGGGATCACGGGCAGTACATAGATGTAATAGTGGGTGGTCACACACACTCTTTACTTTGGAACGGCGAAGCGCCTAGCGGAGAGGTCGTGGCTGCACCTTACCCGGTGTTCATTGAAAACGCTGCCGATAACAAACACAAGGTACTACGATAAACCGTTGATATAGGACTTAAGAACTTCGTCGCAGTAAATTAGAAGTGCCCAACAGATTGCGAGTTTACTCTAACGTACTTTACTGTACTCGATATCATAAAATGTTTATATGAAATCCAATCACAGCGCCCCTAGCGGTAACTATACGTAACCAAACTTGGGTCCATCCGCGCTTTACGTGTTGCTACAAATACTTGGGAAAACGTGGCAATGGTGTCGATTCTGTGTCGCATTCTCTAAAACTAAAGTAAACTTAAAGTATGGTGGTACTCTTCTGATAAAGGGGAAATGAAAAAGACGGAAATATGTTAATTTCGTTTAGCTTTATAGTATGCGACACAGAATCGACACCATTGGTTACGCGTAATGCGTCAGAAGAGCAGCGCCATAGCGATAGAACGAGAGGCAACTGTTAGGGCTATTCCTATTCTATTCCTATTCTATTCCTATTCTATTCCTATTCTATTCCCATTCTATTCCTATTATATTCCTATTCTATTCCTATTCTATTCCTATTCTATTCCTATTCTATTCCTATTCTATTCCTATTCTATTCCTATTCTATTCCTATTCTATTCCTATTCTATTCCTATTCTATTCCTATTCTATTCCTATTCTATTCCTATTCTATTCCTATTCTATTCCTATTCTATTCCTATTCTATTCCTATTCTATTCCTATTCTATTCCTATTCTATTCCTATTCTATTCCTATTCTATTCCTATTCTATTCCTATTCTATTCCTATTCTATTCCTATTCTATTCCTATTCTATTCCTATTCTATTCCTATTCTGTCCCTATTCTATTCTATTCTGGAAATGAATTTTCAGGTGCTGATAGTACAAGCATCGGCTTTCACTAAGTATATGGGAGATCTGTCGGTATACTTCGACGAACATGGCAACTTCGTCAAATGGGAGGGCGGCCCTATATTCCTGGACAGGTCTATACCTGAAGGTATCAATAATTGTATGATACTAGCTGCGCCCTGCAGTTTTACCCGCGGATAAGAAGTAGCCTATGTGTTAATCCAATATAGAAGCGGTCGATATTCTAAAGGTTCCTTTTTACCATTTTGATATGGAACGCTAAAAATTGCTAAAAATCAATTTTAATTTAGCTAATTAATTTGGATGTTAATATAAACTATCTGCGTTCCAAATTTCATCCAAATTCGTTTAGTAGTTTTTGGGCGTCCCACGGGAACATACTATCGGGATAAAAGAGTCCTATGTGTTAATCCAGGTTATGAACTATATGTTCCAAAATCATCCAAAGCTGTTCAGTAGTTCTAGCGTAAAAATCCCGCGGCGTCGCCCTCGTGGTGTTCGATAATTGTCCCACGGGAACATAATGTCGGGATAAAAAGTGTCTTATATCTTAATCCAGGTTATAAACTATCTGTGTTCTAAATTTCATTCAAATCCGTTCTGTAGTTTTTTCGTGAAAGAGTAACATTAATCATACATCCATACTCACAAACTTTCGCATTTATAATATTAGTTTCAGTCTGCGTTTCAGTCAGTCAGCATTAAAGTCTAAGTCAGTATTTTTTTTTTACTTCAAACTTGTCTAGCATTTGACCACGCTCTCACCTGATGGGAAGTGACGATGTGATCGAAGGTGTAGCATGCTAGCCAAGTAAAAAAAATATTTATAATACAACTTGCTAAATAACACTTTCCCCCGGGTATTTGTACGTTTGTTCAATTCGCACCAAATAATGAACGCGCACGCTGAACAATACGTAATAGAGCTCCTAAGTTCGAACTTAGGGGCTCTATGACGTATATACTGCAAATCATTTGTATACATCCTAAAGAGATAAGTTCGAAGATAACTTCACTGTTAAACTTTAGTGCACGCGGGCATTTTTCATATTTGATGATTAAAATAAACCTTACTCAACAGTCACGTAATAACATTATCGGTACTTGTAGAGATAAAATAAATATTGTGTCATTCAATGTTACTTAATAAATGCCATAACTTTGAATATGTTTTGTTTCGAATATGATAGTCGGCGTGGTGATGAAATATAATAAAATATGAATTATTTTAAACCGACTATAGACAGGATTACTGATTTCGTTTTAGCAGCGTGTGTGTGCACATTTGTGTGTGCAAAAACGGATATCTATTAAGTAGGTAACGCTACGCTACTATTTTACGCTACCTACTGGTAGTGGGCTGGAGCATTTGGACTGTCTATAGGTCATCGCGGCCAGTATATAGGCCAAATGTTTCTTTTTTTTGTAGTAGGTAGTTTTTAGTATTAGTTATCAAATGATTGTAGTATTTGGAAAATAAAGGCTATTTGCCGTAATAAAAAATTGTCAATATTAAAAAAAAGTAGGTAACTAGAACGTGGCATTTTTATGGATTTCTAATCGATTATCCCTAATGAAAAGTTAAAAATTATCTATTTCTGTGCACCTTTTTTTAAAAAATGTATGTAGTCGGATTGGTCTCAATTGGCATCAATTTGCATACTAATAGATGAACAACAGAAATGCGTAGGTATTACTGTCGTACGATTAACAGTCTAGAGAATATACGTAACGCGGTAAAATATGGATAATACATTATTGCACAGGAATAAAACAATTAATTTAAAATAATATAACATACACATAAACATATACATACACACACACACACACATATATACATACACATACAAATACACATACACATACATAGTCATTTATTTATATAAAAAATACACGTCACATATAAATTAAGGTACACAGGTACATAGCAATTTGTTTTAAAATGTATGACTATACATATAAAATATATTATTATCATTATAATTACTCAAGTAAATTGTATAATAATAACAAAATATAAAAAGATGTCAAAATACACGAATTAAAAACATGTCAAAATAAAATAATCAAAAAATGTCAAAATAAAAATAAAATAATTAAAAATGTCATTACAATCTACTTATAAATCATATTAAAGATGTAATTGCAATGTCACTTCAAATAAATCGTACACGTACTCGTACACACACACGTACATATACACATACACGTACACGTTCACATACATACACATACACATACCCAAACCCATACCCACAGTGACACACTAGTTCGGGGGTCTATGGATTCAATACATAAACTGTTGTAAAAAATATTAATGTCATTAAATGATTTGTTTGTTTGTTATTTGTTTGTTTTAGTTAGATTTGTTTTACAGATCTCACTATAAAAAAGAGACTTGAACCGTACGCAAAGTTAGTTCATGACGCGGAGAACGCACCAGTTGGCAGTACGCTGGATACTTTAGACTCCGCAGAATGCTCGCTCGGCGAATGTTCCCTTGGGAATTTGTTGACGGACGCTATGGTAGAATATGTAAGTATATAAAATAATGGTACAAATTTTTTGAAGTGAAACTCCTTTACGCACTCTTGACTTGGGAAGTAAGATGGTGAATGCATGACGAGAGCAGAAAGGAAATCGACCGGGCGAGGCGAACGGAAGTTGAGAAGGCGATATAAGTTAGTGAAGATAGAAAGTTACGTAACGTATATACAAAACGTAGCTTTCTTTCTCTTTCTTCTCTCTCTCTCTCTCTGCCCCAGTAATATTCTCTCTCAGATAGAGAGAGAGAGCAGTGCGCGCGCACATTTTAATTCTCTCTTCCTCTTATAGCCAGTGCATGTTTACCTTATTAAGTTTTACTTCAGTCGTGTGATTTAAAGCTTACTAGTGTATTTTGATTGATATCTTTTGATTTATTTCTTTCACGTAATCAGCCCAATGCGGTCCCACTGCTGGGTCATGGGCTTCTTCCTCCCACATGGGTAGAGTGTAAGTGTGAATATACTGTAACTAATAGCCTATTTGACTACTATTAAAAAAGAACAAGTTAATATTATTTTACTAAAATATCCCGAAAATTACAATAATAATTAAAATCGGTAAGTAAATCACGGAACAGTACGCTTTTAATGTTGGTGAAGGAGGCATCGCCTGTCCTTGTCTCGCAAAGGTGAGGTCGAGTGAAGAATCCTCACAGCTACTATGAAGGCATAGCTTGTGACGTCACCTGCCAAAGAGATTGTATGTAGAGCTACTAAAGAAGTACCACAGATTAATAATGAGGTACCTCAGATTAACTAGTATGAAGGACTGGTAACCGACATGCTTGCGTTTGAGCTGTTTCTTTCTATTCTTGTATTTTAAAATACCTGTAACTTTGTAATTTTTTTTAGGTATATTATTTGTTTATGCTATAAAAATATAGCAATTAAAATGTTATTATTGTTTGTAATTAATATATATAAAAGTTAAATATTTTTGTTCCAGGCAAGAGAAAAAGTTGATCCGTCGTTGCATTATTTGGCTTTTCTATTATACGGGAACATTATGTCTAAAAAAATTGAGAAGGGAAGTAAGTGTCAGTGCTTTTAGCTTCTTTTATGAGGCAATAGAATGCATTACTTCATCCATTCATAGAGAGAGAGGCGTAGTGCAATGTAATGGAGATACCTGGAAGGACCGCGTCATTATCCACCTACATCCGCTAGAAAATTAAAAATATTTTATGAAATAGGTTCACGCGACTTTAATCGATAATTAAAAATAATAGTTTAATTATAGATTAAAGTTGCGTGTTAAAATAATAATATACCGAGAATAACTAAGATGACATATTTGGTCAAGTTATTTTAATTTATTCAAACCGCACAGAGGAAAAATATATTCTTGCGCCCAATCAATGTATGGAACCAATTTTAATGATTTTGATAGCCTCTGTGGTGTTGGGGCTGAGCAGGTAGACTCATAACCCGGAGGTGGCGGGTTCGATTCCCGCGGTAGGACAGATATTTGCACAGGAAAAAGACCAAATACTTATTCTATGTCTGAGTGTTGTGGGATCACGGTCCTCGTAGTTCTTGGGCCCCTAGATACAGGGAATTCTAGTTAGGGTCCAGGATCTATGATCGTTGAGCGTTAGTGTTAAATTTCTATGAGGCCAATCTGAAAGTAGCTACTTAGGTAACTAGGTATGGGTTAAACCGACTTATATGGCTTTTATACTGAGAAATACTATACGATAATTATTACCATACAATAACATACAGTCATTAAGATAAAATAATATTTACTGTAACTTCAAATTTAAGTCTTATTATATAGGCATTTTAAAGTGAACTCTCGTGGGGTCAAGGCTGATAATTTTTGCATGTGAGATAAATTACATTTTATTGCGTTGCATCAAGAGTCATTATTTATAATAGGTCTTTACCTATGAAATTGCCGTATTGCAGTACGGACTTTTTCAAACAAAAAAAAGTTTTGATTGGCTATGAATTCTAAATTCAAATTAATTTTGTTTTAAAAATATGACATTCTATTTACAATATAAGTCTTTTGATTATTGATTAGCGTTGTATTTTCATTACATTTCAACATTTTTCCTCATAATGGATACTTTGAAATTTCGTGTAATTATGGAATATGAGTTCCGTCGTGGCACCAACGCGGCACAAACGACACGTAACATCAACGACGTTTACGGAGAGAACTGTACAAACGAACGTACAACCCGTTATTGGTTTGCTCGGTTCCGTTCTGGGAATTTTTACTTGAAAAATGAACCTCGTGGTCGTCCGGAAACTATGGTCAACAATGATGAATTAAAGGCGATCGTGGAAGCTGATGAATCTCAATCTACAGCTGAGCTAGCAGCAGTTTTTGATGTTAGCATCAAAACAATATTGGTCCATTTGCGACAGATTGGCAAGATAAAAAAGCTTGATAGATGGGTGCCCCACGAACTTAACGATCGCCAGCGCAACGTACGCGTCGAGACTTGCCTTGCGCTGCTTAACAGGAACAGAAATGAAGGAATTTTGAACCGAATTGTTACGTGCGACGAAAAATAGATTCTTTTTGACAATCGAAAGCGCTCAGCAAGTTGGTTAGATCCTGGTTCGGTACCAAAGCAATGTGCAAAACGAAAAATGACCCCTAGAAAGGTGATGCTCACAGTTTGGTGGTCTAGTGCTGGTGTGATTCATCATAGCTTTTTACAAATCGGCGAGAGCATTACTGCAGATGTGTACATTGAAGAACTGACCACAATAATGGCGAAACTCGCACGTCTGCAACCAGCTTTGGTCAATCGGTCGTCTCCACTGCTACTTCACGACAACGCGCGACCCCATACTGCACAACAGACCGTCTCTAAGCTGCATGAGTTGGGTTTGGAAGCTCTCCCTCATCCGCCATACTCACCAGATCTTGCGCCTACCGACTATTACTTTTTCCAAAATTTGGACAACTATTTAGCGGGAAAAAAATTCAATTCCCGAGAGGCAGTACAAAACGCCTTTGAAGAGTTTGTTGTCTCCCGTCCTGCTGATTTTTTCAAGAAGGGCATCCATAAACTGCCACAGCGTTGGCAAAGATGCATTGATTGCAGGGGTGATTACTTTGAATAAAAGAAATAAATAAGTTCGAAAAAAAAATACTTTAACTATTTTCAAACAAAACGGCAATTTCATAGGTAAAGACCTAATATATAGGCTTCGGGTTAGGCATGGCGGGCAAACTATAAAACTATAGGCCTTCAGCATGCGCACTGGGTCGTGTCTGGAGCTAGAATGATCCGTAGCACACCGAGCGCTTCCTTTTTATAGCCAGATGGGCGGGGGAGTGATGACAGTTACCGGTGTTGCCACTATAATAAATTTAAAAACCTAGTAGGGTAAATTACGGTTCTGCCCGTTGCGCATAGAGTTTACAACTGGACGTTACTGCGTCATATATATCATTGCGGACTGAATCTTTAGTAGATACATAAATAAACTCTATAATGTAGATATCAAATAATACAGCAGTTGATTAAACGTTATGAATTATGGCTATCAATGTTGTAGGTATTTTATTTTCCACCGTTTTTTCCCACAGCGATCACTCAAGTGAACTTATTCGATATGTATCCCTACTTGGACCGAATTCTACAGTTTGAGATGAAACGAGAACATGTCATACAAGTTCTGGAGGACGCTGTCACAGGCGCGAAATCCCTCCATCCATTTGAAGGACTCGGATTGCAGCAGGTATCAGGTAATAAGTTTATTTGTACGATGAAGGTTTTAAAAAAATATATAGAAAATTAAATAAGCTTTCATTTTGTTTGCTCTCTTTTAATGAACCGACTGATCCGATTTTGATGCAATTAGTATGGAGATAGTTTTTTAACCCAAAACATAAGCAGTCATGAAAACAAAAATCAAATATATAAGCATTCAAAAATTATTAAATACTAGTTGCGCCTCGCGGTTTCACCCGCGATAAAAAGTATTTTAATTTTTTGCTCATCTCACGAAAATATTTCACTTTTCCGGCATGAAATGTTAATCCAGTGTATAAGCTATCTTGGTGCTGAATTTCATCCAAATCCATTCCGCCGTTTGAGCGTGAAGGAGTAACTAACATACAGACACACATACAAACTTTCGACTTTATAATACTAGTGTGATGACTAGCCGTAATAACTCTATGTTCTACATATAATCTCTTTGGCATGTGACGTCACAGATCATAAACTTCATAGAAGCTGCACTCTTACATACAATCTACGTCTACACTGCTTTTAGTTCTGGTTTCAAGTTCCATGCGATCTCTGTTATGCGAGAAAGGGACAGGTGATGGGGGTATTTCTAGAAGTTTTCAAAACTTACTATTGATAGATTTCACATTTTTTAAAATTATATCACCCTACCTAAAATCATACCTTGTTTATTTTTAATAATAATGATAGTAATAATATGTATGGACATCTCACACAACGCCATCTAGCCCCAAACTAAGCAAAGTTTGTACTATGGGAACCAGATAACTGATACAATACTTAGTTACTTTTTGTTTGTAAATACATACATAGAATACAATATAACACCTAGACACAGAACAAACATCGATGTTCATCACACAAATGTTTGTCCTGGGTGGGAATCGAAACCACAACCCGCAGTTCAGAAGGCAGGGTCACTACCAACTGAGCTATCGGGCCAGTCATATAGTAGTCAGTATAATAGAAGTCAAATAGCTTATTATTTAATTTTATTCGTTGATTCGTTAAGGGCTCCAAGTTACATACAACATGTCGCTGCCAGAAGGAAGCCGAGTGACGTCAGTAAATATTGGCGATGGTACTTCGTCTCAGCCTTTGGAAAATAACAAATACTACCACATTCTCACTGCTAAGTTTGCCTTGTATTTTGGAAAAGGGTTTCCGGTAAGTAACTTATTTTTAACCAATCGATCAATAAACTACCTGACCGTAAATTAATCAAACAACTGAACAAATAAACAACCTTTCAACCAACCAATTAACCAATCAAACAAACAAACAATCAATTAATCATGAATCCAATCGATTAATTTATAGATAGCCAATCAAACAAACCATTAACTAATCAACCAACCAAACAAACAACTAATTAACAATTACTTAATTGACTGGTTGAATAATTAGTATAATAGTAATACCCAACAAAATAGACAATCAACTAAACATTTATGCAACCGATTAACTAACCAAACAAACAACTAATCATTCAAACAACCAAATAACCAAACAACAAACCAACCAACCATTCAATTCGTCCGTTGATAAGGTGGTGTGAAATATTCTGTGATCATATCATCATTAATTTCAAACATTAGGCAGCGTTCTCACGATATTACTTAGGCTTTACCTCAGTAAATACACGGTATATAGACACGGTAAATATAGAGCAGTGTTTTTCTATACCTCTAAAAAGTTTAAAGAGCCTTATTAAGTTCTTACTGGTCAACATTTTACTAGGTGGTAGGACTTTACTGCAAAGTTCGTCTAGGTAGGTACCACCGCTTTGCCAGTAATTCTGCCGCCAAGCAGTAGTGCGCAAGCTACTATATTTAGTATTTTAAAATAGAATTAAAACATTTTCAAGCAACTGAAACTTACACAAACCTATTCTATTACCTTATAAGCACTATACATTAAAATAACGCCGTTGAAGTTTAAAGTCAATTTTCTCGAAACTATCAATTTTACAGTTAACCCTATTCTCAACCCTTCAATTGAAGGGTTGAGAATAAAAAGGGTTTAACTGACAAACATAATGTTTATATGCTAAGCGAACTGTATTCCTGTGACGGATAAACCGTTTTTAAACTCAAAATCTCGAGATTTAAGCCTCATTTCGGTATTTTGAGAATGTATTATTGAAGATAATTTCGCGCTGAATCTAAAGATACCCATAAGTCATTTTGTGAAAAAAAATCAGATAAGCCCTTTTTGTTCTCACCTTCAATTGTGGATTTATTTTTCAGAATCTACGCAACTTATTAGTAAATGTTCGTGAAATCGGGCGTGACTGGAGTACTTTGGAGGCCTACGTCAAGAAACATTCTCCTCTGAAAGTTGGCACTTATGGCAGGATTGTCATCAATAAATAAAACTTATTCTTTTACTGTTGTCATTATAATAATAATATAATACGTGTGGACATCTCACACAACGCCATCTAGCCCCAAACTAAGCAAAGCTTGTATTATAGGAACCAGAATAACTGATACAATACTTATATACTTTTTGTTTGTAAATACATGCATAGAATATAATATGACACCCAGGCACAGAACAAACACCTATGTTCATCACACAAATATTTGTCCTGGGTGGGAATCGAACCCACAACCCACATTTCAGAAGGCACGG
The DNA here is from genome assembly GCA_905220475.3 of Ennomos fuscantarius. Taxonomy (NCBI): domain Eukaryota; kingdom Metazoa; phylum Arthropoda; class Insecta; order Lepidoptera; family Geometridae; genus Ennomos; species Ennomos fuscantarius. The sequence goes on from HG992044.1 coordinate 5,145,243, forward strand.
TTACTACCAACTGAGCTATCTGAGTATCAGAGCTGAGCTTTGCATTAGTGCAAAGATCTGTACCCCTAGCACGAACATTTCAATAAATCGTATCGTAAACGTATCGAGTTTACCGTACACTTACGCAGCGCGACGCGAGGTGGTAGCACGAAGCATATTTTACAACTATCGAGACCTCGATACGATAACGTTGATGACGTCATTCGGCGTAAATACAGTTGGGCTGGCTTGGTAGAAAATTGATGAAATTGAATGAACATAGAACGAATATTTCACTGAAAAAGGTGATTTGACGGGTGACATCTGACATCTGTGATCTATCTGTCTTCGTGAGTTCGTGTATTTGTGCTATTCCATATCTATTGGAATATAAAAATGAGGACGAGTCAATTACAGTATCTGCCGATGCTTGAGCTCATGGAAAAGTAAGTACCTACCTAATTGCTTAATTCTTTTATAATTTGTGCCCGAGAATACGCTTCTGCTGGCGGTATTGTGATGTAGGTAGGTACTTAATAAAATTATTGTAACTAACTAAGACCACGTTTCTTTTTAGACATGGAGATTTTTCAAAACCTTCGGGGGGTCCTCGTGGCCGTCACTTTATCCAAGAAAAGTGGAAGGCCCTAACAATTTTGCTCAACAGTGACGGAACCCGGGATTCCAGGCCGGAGGAATAATGGCGCAAAGTATGTAAATAAGTGATTTTATAAGTACTGCACAAACATCACACTTGTGCTGTTTAATAAGTACCCAATTTACATGGGTCTAATGGCTTTGCATCTGCCTACCTACTAAAATTCGACTTGTTTACTCCTGCTTTAAAATATCATCACACACAATGCAAACTTTATAACCAGTCATGTTACATCTTCGGCCTAATACCTATGTATACTGGGACTCTCTCAGGGAGAGAGTGTAGGCTATAATCCATCACACATGTCCTTGTATTTTGTGATTCATGAACATGTTGGTTTCCTCATGATCATGGCCTGTTTTTCTTCACTATTGTAAGAGTGCTAATTCCGCACATGACTTGAATGTCATTGGTGCCAAGTAGGATTTGAAGTGCATCAATTTGAAAGTTGCATGGCATTGCATAACCCATTGATCACTATGTTCTTTATAGTCATAGTCATTTATCGGTACCTACCAATTTATGTCTTCATTTCAGGCTGTTGATGATGTAAATGATGATGGATGGAATGACTGCATTAAGGAAATTTATGTGGGTATGAATGTAAAGTAAATATTTATGTTTAAAATTTACTATGTTAATGTTACAGATTGGAACCAACCTATGGCGGGGCCAAGCCACCAACCGCCGTCTCCCACCGAAGAACCTCCACCAAAGAAAAGGAAGAAAAATGAAAATTTAGCAGAGTTGTTTGTAGAGAGTGACAGGACTGCAAGGGAGTATGCCAGGCAGCGAGATAGGGCAAACGAAGATTTAGAAAGGGAGCGATTGCGGCAGCGTGATGAGGAATTGAGAATAAGGGATTTTGAATCGCGTGAAAGGGTGAGACAGAGAGATGTAGAGCTCCAATTACAAGCTCGGTGGTTGGAGTTCCTGCAAGAGTGTTTGACCACAGCAAGGCGATATTTTGAAAGGCAGTAAAGAAAGAAGTAATGTTTGATACTGTTAGTGTAATTATGTAGTATATAAATATTCTTATATTATTTTTTATGTATGTTCCCCAATTACTCAAAGACACCTGAAAGTATACTTCCAAGGTGGTCCTATAGGAATTTTATCAAAATCTGTTTAGTAGTTTGACTTTAAACACAAAATAACTAAAAAAATATACAAATAGATGATAGCTATCATCAAATTATTTCTCAGTATGAAAATAAAGTGATTTAAAGTCTGCTTAACTCTTTTTTTTTTAAGGAGACACTTGTATAAAATCTACCTAGTATAGTTATGTAGCTAAGGGTTGTTTGGTATTTAAAAAACTTTTTTCAATAAATTATTAATTAACTTTAAAGAACCTATTAACACAAGTGGTTTTATTTAAATAGAAAAATTATATGTTATTAAAAACTTATATGTCATAGGTGACTGAGTAGGCATCTTTAACACTTACACAATATTTCTTATAATCTATACTTATAATAAATATGTGTGGACATTTCACTTTATTATATTATTGTAGAAATAATTAGTAGACTTCATGTTTAATCATGAAGTCTATTAATTATTTTTACAATAATTTGAAGAAGATTGATTAAGGAAGACCTCAGTTTGATTGTAGAAAGAATTAATATACTTGATGATTAAACATGAAGTCTATTAATTCTTTCTACAATCAAATTTCTGATAGCCCTTCCTCGTGCCAAACCATCGCTATTGCTAGTTTCTTGGTAAACATCTGTAGAAAACGCAAACGGTTAATTAGTGAGTTCTTCCAGTTCGGGTGTGCCAAAATCCATGGCAATATTGTGCAAGACCGAGCAAGCCATTATAATTTTTGCACATTTCTCTGGTGCGTAATGCAATGAAATAATACTAAATACTAATAATAATGAAATCTGTTTCTGAATTCAGTTTCTGAAATGTCTAAAGGGTCCCATTGTTTCCTCAGAATAACCCTTCGACTAATTTCTCTGAAAATAAGGAAATAGATACATTATAGGCCTATACCTACTGTTACAATTATAATGATACACTTAGATATAAGGCAGCATTGAAATAGGGGCTAATTCTTTGTGTACCTAAGTAGTATTTTGATATTTATATTCACCTTGTTTCTCTTTCTTCTTCATCTTCTTCCAATAGTCTAGCCGCGAGATAAAAGTGTGCAGCGTACTCCGCTCCATTTTCACTACTTTTAATGTAATTATGTAGGTACAAAGCTAAAACACAAGATTTATAACCTAAATTTATTCCTATTCCTATTTGAATTATAAATGTCTTAAGTGAATAATTTACACTAATGTTTAATTGGTGTTAATGTAAATATAAAAAAACATAAAAACACTAAAAATAAGCAACAATTTATTGTTTTAAGAGCTTACGTTATGTTTCTCACGAACAAATTCCAAGTGAGTAAACCTTCGTACGTTTTCGATGACACTACGATAGCCAGCCTTCGAGTTTACGCTAACGCGAAGTTCGTGCTCGCGTTTTCATACAAATTGTCTAACGTAAACGTTACGCGGCGATACGAAGGCGATACGATAGTAACCAAAACCGTTCGTGCTACCGATTTTTGATTCGTTTTACGCCCGGTAGGGGCGCTGATCAAATGCCATACAAATGACTTACGTTAACGTTACACTTACTTTCGCGTAAGGATTCGTGCTAGAGGCACTGAAAAGAGCGATATTTTTATTGGCATCTCACTCCCTCTATACTTTCGTTATGCTGAGTGAGAAAACAATATTCTATAGCTTTCGTTAGAACCGTTATATTAATAGCGCGTGTTGTACCAGTTTCATATAATTTTAATTGCATCTGTCTAGACTAATAAAACAGTGAAAATACTATAATGTTTAATTACCTATTTTTTTATTTATATTACTTTTACCTACTTAAGAACTTATTTTACTTTATGTAAACTATTTTATACCTATTTACATTATAATTATGATTTTTTTACTTCGTTTTTCATTATTTTTATCTTATACCTAACCCCCAACCACTTTAACCCTATATCTCATAACCGGTTCAACGTTATAAATTTGCTGCAGTCAATATTTGTAGAGAATTTTATTATATACAATTTTTATATTAAAGCAAAATCGATGAGGTATTAAAAGATTGTTTTTGTGATCTTTCATCTTGATTATCGTGTAAAGGACGTGACCTTATGCGACTTGAGACGATATTCAGACTGCTAAAGGTCTATCATAAAAAATAATACTCTTCTAGTGGATGTTTTGACAGAAACACAAAACTAACCTTATACACCTAGGTCGGCAACCGGCTGATATCGAAACTGAAACTGAATTGTAACAAATATAAACATGCTCGTAAATCATGGTTCTGAAATTGATATTATAAATGTGAGTATTAATGGCATCATAAAATACATACACTCAAGTATCGGTAATGGAGGTTTTGTTTATGGTGGTATGGAGAATTCGTGGTAAGAACTCAATTCCGGAAAAAGCGTTTAAAAATGTTTCTGTAACGTATAGTGTCAATCCCTAGCTCATAGACTCTTAATCTTAATGTAAATCTCTGAATCTTATGTAGATTAGAACTGTAGTTATATAGTTTATGGTACGACTCGCGAGAGTTCCGAAATGGCGTATGAAAATAAACACTTTCAAATAATAATTAAATAAATTTTTGCCCACCGACCCACACTACAGTTTTTATGTTTGGATTGTGTGGCCTAAGTGTCGTTTCTGAAAGAGCATACTTTGAAAGCGATAAAATAAATGAATTACTTGAATTTTGTGTATCATTGATATTTTCCCGGCACTTTCTTGACAGAGTATTACTTAGCACTTTAGGTCTATGATAGCATAACGAATTCTTCGGATTCTTCGATAAGTGGTTACAATGCCCGTCTGTACTAAAGTTAGACAGCCCCTAAATTCATTCTTATTCCTCTATGACATACCTACCTAAATTCACTGAAATAGGTATGTCATAGAGGGATAATTGCGAACTTAGGAGCTGTCAAACTTTAGTACGGACGGGTATAAGATGTGCCTAGCACCAGCAAAATGTAACGGAACGATAGCGGTGGGTTTTAAAGAGATTATTTTGAAGTTACACGCAATGGAAGATTAATTTCCTTTCGCGGTACATCAAGAAACTAGATTCTGAAAGCAGGCCGCGTGAATTGCTAATAAATTGCTATCAGCAGAGTACATTCATTGTCTCTCCGTTCACCTTTAACTTCAGTCAGTCGATCGATTCAACCGTCGCTCAGAAGACGGGCGCGCGATAACAGAAAGTGCGGCATAAGCGCGGGATAAAAAAAAGTAAACTAACTTTTAAATGATTGTTTGAAAACATTGTTGTTATAAATTGCTCGATTTCGAGATGATTCGTTTATTTTTTTTAATTGTTGCGTGTGGCTGTGTTTTCAGTTTCACTTTACCTAATGAAGGATTGTATAAACTAGATTTGATACACTATAATGATTTCCACGCAAGGTAAGGCTTTGTTTTACAATTGATTTTGTTAGTTAAATTAATTCGTTTTAAAATTGTTTTAATGTTTGTATTATATTCGTGGTAAGTCAATTAAAATATCCCCTCTTACTGACTTTGATAGTAGAGATAGGTAAACAAAGATAGGTAAGTATGTTCAAGGGATTATGTATTCAATTATAAGAGAAAATACCACAGACCAAGCAAGTAAGCAAGCATCAGCCCTTCAGCACTTTTCGATTTTATTCCTTACGCTTTAAAGTCTAATTTAAAGACAACCTTAAAATAAAACCAAAATTATTTTCATTTATATTCTATTCCTTCCCTGCCGTAGTAAAAGGTATAACCTATACGGTCAAGCTAGTGGTTAGCCTTAACGCCAGAATATTATAGATCATCGAAGGACTGCTGTATTGAAACACGGACCGATGAGGCATTAACATGACCTTCTGATTAAAGGTCACTTTTTCAGCGGTCACCCAACCTACCACTGTGTTGCCAGTTCGACTACTACAGAAGTTGCTGAAGTATTGCTAAAAATGGCAAATATGTGCTTAAAGCAACTTGTCTAATAAAAATAATTTAAACAATGCTGCCGTAATTAATTAATTTATTTAGGTACTTGCATATATTTGAAAAAAAATCCATTCTTGGTTAATTTAAATAGCAGAAATTGTTACTCCGGAACTATACAAGGCTCGGAGTACACGGTAACGCGAAAACGTACCTCTCACAGAAAAGATTATATAGTATTGAACATGTATGGGATGTGGGGAAGTGTTGTTACTTTTGTTTCATTAATAATAATAACGCTAAACGATCACACACATAGATCCTGGACCTTAAATAGGATTCCCTGTATCTAGGGATCTAGGAATTACGAGGAACATGGTCCTACAATACCCAGACACAAAACAATTTTGGGCTTTATTTGGACACAATAATACTTGTTCTGTCGCGGGAACCGAACCCGCCACCTCCGGTTTATGTGCCGACCTGCTCAACATCACACCACAAAGGCAAATGCATTATGCTAAATTAATATAGTATATGCTTAACGCTATAAAATAATGCTAAACAAGGAGGAAATATGCTAAGTTTAGCTAAATCGGCAATACTGTAATTTAATATGGTATACAAAATTCGAAAGTTGAGTTTATCGGACGGCTCTGTCACCAAATAACTAGCTCGTTTTGTACATTTGGCAACCATTTACCGCGATAAACCGTGGTGCTGTCATCTGGGATCCATAGAGTAAATATTTGATGTTGACAGAGAGAGCCAGAACAAGTTGGCACGGTGGCTGTATAAGACGGATTTTATAATGCCACCAACTTATCTGTAGAATGTAGCGATGGCGCCACGATCGAAAGGTAAAGCGATTAAACAGCACAGACATCATCGACTAACAACAACAATATGACGTTTTCAAAATGGCGTCAGTAGTTCCGCTTTTGGCCGTTCTACAGTTAAGTTGGTGGCACTGTACCCCTTTTTGTATCCATCTTTGTTTGTAACAAGTATAGTATGCTTAGGTCCGTATTACGGAACGATGCTCAGTCATCGATCTCTGCTTGAGCAGAGACTTCATTCACTAATTGACCATATTATGAATGAAATCTCTGCTTGAGCATCGATCGACGACTGAGCAACGTTCTGTAATATGGACCTTAGACACGATTGGTTCAGCCGTCTAGTACTAACAAATTGTTCTGATTCTAAGTTAAATTAAACAAATATATAATTTTACCTGCAATTGAAAAATCGACTTTATCTAACGTAATTAAAAATTCTCTACTAGTAGGGATAGGTAAGTAGGGATATGTGGAACAGACGATGAAAATCATAGCACTTTAGGTGCAAAAATTATAAAAGTAGCAACTTTTATGACTAATGAATACCTAGCTACACTTATCTGAAGATTATTCTACAGAGATATGCTTTGTTCTTGAGATAAATTTATGTCTGCATTTGTGTTGTTTCCGCTTTTAGATTAGAGGATCAATGTCAAACTTGATACGTGTAGGGAGCTAAGTGTTGTTGCATTCTTAACGCTGACAGCATTTTTTGTCAGTCAACCAAGGCGTGCAGAAAACAGTAAGGTTAGGCGTGCACATAAAGAAATGAGCAAAATCTTTATCATTAGGTATATAAATTATAATAAAATGATAACAACAATCAACATATGAACTTGTACTGTGCGAAATATTATTCAACGTAGGAAAAAATACACTTCGCGTTGCGTGTAGCCCGCCCTAATGCGCGCGAGCCTGGCATATTTTACCCGGCTAACGTAAACGTTTGTAAAACTTTCTCAAGGTTAGTTTACGTTTTTACTGTTATGGATGAGTGACTAAGTTTATGGTCATCAGGTTTTTTCACAAGCCCATCAGCTCTGCTTGACTGGCTTCTATAAATTTTCGTTCTGTTACTACCCATGGGCAGATTTAACCTGGGTCTATGTATATAGGTAGGTACCTAGTTGCTTAAAAGATGGTGTCGATTATATCCGTCGTTTTCATTTACCCTTCATCAAAAGAGTCCCACCATACTTTTAGTTAAGTTTAGCTTTAGTGAATGCCAAACAGATTCGGCACTACATACTTGCTTACTACGGATTAAGCAGATTTTTAAACAGAGCTCTTTTCTTCCAGATTCGAAGAAACCTCTCTCCAAACTTCCACATGCCGGTTCAACAACGCCTCCTGCCTCGGTGGCTTCCCGCGCCTCTACAGCATCATCACAGAACTTCTGGTGGAGAAGCCAGACGCTGTGCTGGTCAACGCCGGAGACAGCTTCCAAGGGACGTTTTGGTACACATGGTTCAAATGGAACGTTGTACAGGAGTTCATGAATCTGCTGCCTCATGATGCTCACGTAAGTTTTAAAGAGGCATTTCTTGCAGGCCACTCAGTGGTACTCAGTTCACAATTTCATTCCTAAGCACTCATGGTTTTAATCGTGTTCTGCATAGAACCAATGACTTTCCAGATTGATGAATGAAATTTGAACGGAGAAGGAAAATATATTTGAGGATATTGACATGATGAGCCGGGAAGACTTCCACCTTCTACTGCTGAATATTATCCCCATACATTGTAATTATACCTACATACTTCTTTTCCTTTCCTGTTTAATGAATCTATCCATATTAAAAAAAAAGGTTCCTTCATTTCAGGCACTCGGTAACCATGAGTTTGACGATGGCCCTGAAGGTCTAGTACCATACCTGAAGTCCCTAAAAGCGCCAGTACTTGCAGCTAACATGGACGTCTCCAGTGAACCCTCGCTCAAAGATCTGTTCAAACCGTTTACCATCGTAGAAAGGAAGAAGAGGAAGATTGGAATAATTGGGCTGATTACGACTGAAACTAAAGTAAGTAAAGGAAGTAAGTTCCAAACTAAGTCCTAGAACCGGGCCAATGGAAAAAGGCCATCAGCCCCAATAGCCTGAACAACTGTGCTCACCGCGCCCACGTTTTAGTCAGACAGATCGACCAATTATTCATGTTTTCAACGCCGCCTGCGCCGACGGGAAAGGGGCAGCGTGGATGAATTTTTGGAGCTGCATTGGTAATTGCACAAGAATTTCGATACCGAAAGTCTCAAGTAATTAAAGAGTATTGAGAAAATCACGATTTCATTACAGGATTTGGCGACTCCTGGCAAAGTCATATTCACTGACCCTGGCGAGGCGACGAAACGCGAGGCTCAGGCCTTGACTGACCTTGGCGTGGACATCATCATACTGCTATCACATTGTGGGCTTGAAGTTGATAAGTAAGTATCGTTAATGAACAATTTGCGAAGCTGCGATTTGTATGTATTTTCACTGTCGCAGGCCAAGAGTGGATATATCTACCATGCTGCAATGGTGGCCAAGGATAAAGAGATTTCTTCATTTCTTCATCTTTGTTAAGAGATCTGTACCAGACTCCAATGGTTGCCCGGTAATGGTCTTTTTAGTCTTGGCCAGTATATACAGTATCAGAAGAAGAAGGAATATAATCATAGGCCGATTTGTACACTTTTGTACATAATTATTTAGATAACAATACTTAGAAATAATTATCTAGATCTAGATCGTCTTTTTATCGTTTTTTGCGATTAAAGGGAATTTCTAGATGTCATCTATATCTTAGATTAAACACGGATTGTTATCAAAGTTTTTAGTTTTGTCGGGACAAACCTAACCTAGGTTTATATGCCTTACCGAACATAAATTGTATTTTACTGATTAAATAATAAAATTTACAAACTAGACTTATAACACTAGAATATGATTATAACAATCTCGTTTTAATGTACAGTGCAGATGCTATCATTTCTGCTGTCAATTGTCTAATGGATATTCAAGTGGATAATGCCAGATAATGCCACACGTCCTGTCTGCCTGTAATCTCAACAATCGTGTAGAAAGTCGTTGGATTACACACGTCACCATTTACAGCGTTTTTATTAACTGTTGGCCTTCATAATGTAGTAAATATATATTTTATTTTTATATTCCGTGACTTTAATTTACTATTTTTTTATTTATTACTTTTAGGCATTTATTCACAAAATTAAGGATACAAATGACATATAAAGATAATACTCAACTAAACTAGGCCTAAAAAACTTCATTATACCTAAAAACTTAAAAAATATGAAAAAAATAATCTTATAGTAACCCGTTGGTGAAGGGAAATGTGCCTAGAATGCTGGCCGCATTACCACGTTGAATGACAATGCTTATAATGCAAATGTTTTGGTGGTAATGGTAAAATGGACATGCGTTTGACAACAACTTACCTGATGGTAAGTGACGAACTTGTCTAAGGTGGAGCACGCTTGCCCATGAGATGCCTATTCACTCTTGACTTAAAAAGACCCAGGTTATACCTAGAAACACTGTTGCTGGAAGAGCATTCCATTTCTTGGCCGTTCGGACTATAAATGACCCAGCAAAACCCGTAGTGCGGACTTGGGACTTAATATTTACTATACTTATTTGTTTTTTTTTCTAGACAACTAGCCCGGGACTACGGCCAGTACATAGACATAATAGTGGGAGGTCACAGTCACTCACTCCTGTGGGACGGTATAGCACCCAGCGGTGAGACCGTCGCGGGACCCTACCCGGTCATTGTTGAGACTGCTTCTGATAGAAAACATAAGGTAAAAGATTTATTTTCTTAAAATGTAAAAAAAGGAAGGATTTTTTAAAAAAGGAAACTGATGTACCCGTAGTACTAGATTATTCAAATATACATTACTGTACTTGAGAATTGTAAATGCATGTATGTATGTATTGGGGGGCGAGTTGGCTGGACTGTAGTCGCGAACCCATCTCGCCCGTTACATACGGACAAGTTATATAGTATATACGGTTTATACTTAGGGTTGATGCTGCTCTATGTTGTTAATAAAAGATGGTATTGCGGTGCACAAGTGCATTGTTCGGCGTCTACATGATGACTGTCTAACTTAGTACTAACTTATATGCTACGTCAGCTAAATTATGTAGGTTGGCCGTATTCATACACTACAAAGCTTAGCCATAGTTTCCCGTTCTAACCCTTTGAGGACTAAGTACTTAAATCATACTGAATCACACTAATATTATAAAGGCGAAATTTTGTATGTGTGTTTTGCACTCCTTCACGATCAAACGGCTGAATGGATTTGGATGAAATTTGAAATATAGATAGATTATATAGTGGATTAACACATAGGCTACTATTTTTCGGTTTTTTTAAATTATTATTATTTTATTTAACTATTTTTTTTTCATAACCGCGGGGCGCAGCTAGTTACAACCTGATTTTGATTGCTAATAATTTCTGTTATTTTCAGGTGTTGATTGTCCAAGCGTCAGCTTTCACAAAGTACATAGGCAATATGTCGGTCTACTTTGACTCATTCGGCGACTACGTGAAATGGGATGGCAGTCCTATCTACCTAAACCGATCCATACCGGAAGGTTAGTAATTTGTGTTATGATTTATTTCATTTTTTGCAACATTACAGTTTCATCCAAAGCGTCACAAAAATATAGTCATTATATAGGTACATTATACAACCAAAAATTAAAAAAAAAAGTATTATTGGTGTCATTTCCTTATTGATAATATTATAGTGTAAGTATACAATTAGATATATAATAATTATACATTATGTATAAAATAAAATAAAATAATTACAGTCACCCATTTCAATAATTTCATTGCAATAATTAAAATAAAAATTGCACAATCAATACTTAGTACTATTACTATCATAGATACTTATGGTACTATTACTATCATAGATACTTATGGTACTATTACTATCATAGATTCATAGATTTATTCACCTTATAACATCGCGTTCCACTGGTACGTCAATTTACAACAAAATATTATAATGGGCTGGTCATATCTGCCGAAGAAGCGATAACCGTTGGGGTCGACGTGTTCTGGAGTGGAGACCGCGGATCGGCAGTCGTAATGTAGGACGACCTGCGGCGAGATGGAGCGATGACATACGCAAGGTAGCTGGCAGTAACTGGAAAAATAGAGCCGAAGACCGGGCTCAGTGGCGTGCCTTGGGAGAGGCCTATGTCCAGCAGTGGACTAATATAAGCTGATGATGATGATGATATTAAATCAACAAAATTTAAAATCAAATTACCAATGAACAAATATAAATATAAGTCGTGAAACGTGACTTAAAAGTAAAATTACACTATTGAATTTCTTGGTCACCAATTATAAATGCAGATTCTGTCAGAGGCAATCTCATATATTCGTTCAAGGAATAAAAAGGGTAAACTTGGAAGAAATTTTTAATGTTATTCTTAAAGTTATTATATGGCAAGTCGCTTATACTGAGTGGCAATTTATTGAACATGCATATTTTGTTATAATATATCTAGAAAGGAAGAAAGAAAATTTATTTACTGAGAAAAAAACGAGTGTGCTTTAGACCACATGACTGAAGCAAAACTTCTTTAGTTTAGCTCCATCTATCGGCCGTTGTTTAATGTTAATGTCGCCATCTTGAAAATTGTCATCTTACCGGACATACCAACATAATAATACAATTTTTTAACGCTGTTATGGTGACAATGGAGATCTACGTGAACCAACTTCAACTTTCCTTCAACCGCATACAAATTTCTTCCGGGATACAAAATGAAGTAAGAATATAGTGACTAGATTCTTACTTCCTTTTTTATTTAAGATGAACTTCCGCGAACTTACGCCTAATTCTATCAATAACCGTGCTTTTATTTGCATTCTTGGAGACTGTTAGCCCGTTTGCTTGCTTATAGACGAAGAAATGAAGAAGCGTCTAGAACCGTGGGCCAAAATTCTCCACGAAAAGGAAAGCGCAGTCATCGGAGAAGCTCTCTCCACGCTACCATTCGAAGATTGCGTTTTTGGAGAGTGCGCTATTGGCGACATGCTTACTGACGCTTTGGTTGAATACGTAAGTGTCATTTTAAGTTAGAGAACATATCGTGGCTAAATACACAAAAGTGTGGAGCCAAATCTAAAAAAAAAAACATTGTGCTTTACATCCACCATTTTTCTATTTTGTAGTTTTTTGTTGTTGTTAAGGAATGACGTGACGAGCTGACCGTTCGCCTGATGTTAAGCGACACGGCTGCCCATATCAGTTGCACTGTCTCTCAGAACTCTAAAGTATAGAGTTTCGCGTGACACCGACACACGTCATCCTGAGACATCAGCACAATCTAGTAATAAGATTACTAGACTGTGATCAGGTCATAAAGTCTCATTTGCCCAGTTATTTCACTAGCGACAGTGCCCTTCGAATCTGAACACAGCAGTGCTTGCGCACTACTGCTTGGCGGCAGAATAACTGGCAAAGCGGTGGTACCTACCTAGACGAACTTTGCAGAAAAGTCCTACCACCTATAGTAAAAGTTTTTTACTCACGCTTGACTTGGGGGTAAGCTGGTGAGGCGAACGGAAGTTGAGAGGGAAATGTACCTATAATACATATACTTATATCTCCTCATCTACGTATAGATAGAAGAATTATGTTGCGTATATGTACTGTATGTACTGTAGGGGCTAGATGGAGCTTGTGGCGTGCCGTACTGCAGAACCTGAAACAGAAAAACAAAAAGCAGTATATAATCATTCGTCGTAACAATTGAAGCGGTGAGAATAAAAAGGGTTTATCTGATTTTTTTTGAGAAATGACTTATGGGTATCTTTGGATTTAGCGTGAAATTATCTACAATAATACATTCTCAAAATACCGAAATGTGGCTTAAATCTCGAGATTTGAGTCTAAAAACGGTTTATCTGTCACAGGAATACAGTTCGCTTAGCATAAAAAAATTATAATATTTTTTTATTATATTATATTTTTACAGTAATTGTATGAATTAGCACTATATTTAGTATTTTAAAATAGAATTAAAACATTTTCAAGCAACTGAAACAATACATACACCTTTTCTATTACCTTATAAGCACTCTACATTAAAATGAAGCCGTTGAAGTTTAAAGTCAATTTTCTCGATACTATCAATTTGTCAGTTAAACCCTTTTCATTCTAAACCTTTCAATTGTATTTCTCATTTCGTGCTAAAAATATTACAATTTATGATTTTTAAACTCTCTGTTTATTAAATCGTTATTGTAAACAGTGAATAAAAGTGAATCGAACATTATTAAGTGTATTCCCGATAATCCGGAAGTCCATATATGCATTCAATTTCAACATATAAATGTGGGTTAGTTTCACCCACAAGCTAAAGAAGTTTTACTTCAGTCGTGGGGTCTAAAGCACATCTATTTTTTTTAAATCTGTGATTATCTTTCATCTGTCTTACCGATGAGAGATAAGAGACAACATGATCGATGACGAAGCATGATTTAGAAGATACTGGTCTACTCTTGCTGTTGATAACTCGCGCTTATTGTGACCACGAGCTTCTGCCCGCAGCTTCGCCTGCGGCCTATGGGAAAATAATTCAACCACCCATTTCACCCTCTTAAATGTGGAATTTCGAAAAATCCTTTCTTAACGGATGCCTTCGTCATAACATCTACCTGCATGCTAAATTTCAGCCCGATCCGTCCAGTAGTTTGGGCTGTGCGTTGATAGATCACTATGTCAGTCAGTCAGTCACCTTTGAGTTATAGATATTTAGATAAACCGAACCTAACCTCATCAGAATGTATGATCTCCTGGTACTTTAAGTTACTTCAAAAACAGATAAAATAGATATTTTATCATTAATGCTATTAATATTTTTAACCGACTTTCAAAAAGGAGGAGGTTCTATATTCGACTGTGTGTATTTTTTGTGTACGTTCATCGATATTTTCATCAATTGTGAACCGATTTAAATAAATCTTTTTTTATATTATTGAGCACTGTTAAATTCTTTCTTTATTTGTCTTACTGGTCTTATAGATCTAATGGGAACATCTGGAAATTATTACCACTATAATATTATAGAAACTGACGTAAGTAGTACTAGTAGTAGTACTCATAACTACAACTATTACACGGCTAACACTCCCGAGATGCAGTCGAATAACTCGACCGGTGTTCGGGCAATATAGATGCCCATCCTCAAAGAGTACGCGCGTTATGATTACCACTGTTTCCTTTGCCTAAATCTCAAGCTAATTAAAGAATTCGGATCCACCACGAATCTCAAGTAGCTCTTACTACTAACTGAGCTATAACGCTTAAAAACGCGCATATTACTTGTAAATTGCCACGAATAAAGAATAGGTAAAGCTGTTTTACTTATTTCTGTTTGATTTCAGGCCAATAACAATTTTTCACCCGACGACCACTTCTTGGCGTTTATTCAAAGGGGAAATATAAAATCTTCAATTCCTAAAGGAAGTAAGTATAAATAGTTCTATATATTAAAAATGATAAGTTAAAGTATGACTTCACGTGGGCACTGTAAGAGCCAGTAAAGCAATATCCAGGGAATGGGCTGGAGCATTCCCCTCGGCACATTTTTTTTGATAAACAATAACGCTCAAAGATCACATACATAGATCCTGGACCCTAACTAGGATTCCCTGTGTCTAGGGACCCAGGAACTACGAGGGCCATGGTCCCAGAACAAGTACTTGCGCATTTTTTTCTGTGCACAAATACTTGTAATCGAATCCGCCGCCTCCGGGCTATGAGCCGACCTGTTCAACCACAGAAGCTGTTATCATTAAAATCTGCGATCACCAAGACATCATTTTTATTTCAGACATAACTCAAGGGATACTGTTTGAGTTGATTCCATACAACGACCGCATTGAGGCTTTCAAAATACAAGGGCGGTACATTCTGGAGGCCCTAGAACGAAGTGTCAGCGATCCTTGGGGTTACGACCCGTTTAAAGGGCCATGGGTTTTGCAGGTCGCAGGTTGGTTCTGTTGTATTAATACAAAGACGTTGTAGTTCATACAGATCTGCACTGCAGCTAAACAATTGATTAATAATAATGACGCCCAACGATCACATACATAGATCCTGGACCCTTACTAGAATTCCCTGTATTTAAAGACTCAGAAACCACAAAATTATATTGTATGTCTCCATATTGTAATGTAATGTTGTGTGTTTTCTTTTTTGTTTTTTCTTTATGTTTAGGTATGACGTGACGAGATAACCGTTCGCCTGATGTGAAGTGACACGGCTGCCCATATCAGTTGCAGTGTCACTCGGAACTCTACACTATAGAGTTTCGCGTGACACTGCACTGCGCACGTCATACAGAGACATCAACACAAACTAGTAACAAAATTACTAGAATGTGACATCAGGTCATAAAGTCTCATTTGCCCAGTAATTTCACTAGCTACAGTGCTCTTTAAACCGGAACACAGTAGTGCTTGCGCACTACTGCTTGTCAGTTAACCTACCTAAACGAACTTTGCAGAAAAGTCCTACAACCTAGTAAAATATGATGTCCTGAATTAGTGTTTTATCTCTCATTATTTCTTCTTTCTACGCCGGTTCCCAAGTCACCCATCTTTATTTAACAAGAGTTTTGTTCACAGGTCTTCGAGTGACGTACAACATATCCCTGCCCCAAGGGAGCAGAATAACTAGCATACATTTAAACAATGGCAGTGACATTGTTATGGATGACTATTACAAGATCGTCACTCCAACTTATTTAGCTGATGGAGGAGATGGCTTCACGGTAAGCCTCTAAGACACTATTTTAGTAGTCTTTTTCGTAAACACACTTTTAATTTAGTTTAATAATTTTATTAGATCAGCCAGTGTAATGCGTATGAGATGATCAATGATGAGTGTTGCCAGGACACACCACCAAAATTCCACCAAAACACCAAAAATAATTTACAACATTGCCAGCATGGCACCATAATAAAGACGACCTATATCTATTACAACAGACTCCAATGCACTAGTACAAGTTTTTTTTCATATACATAGATATGGACCCCAACTAGGATTCGTACGTAACGTAGGTGCATCTAGACACCTAGGAACTACAAGGACCCTGGTCCCAATACACCTAGACTCAGAACAAGTATTTGCGCTTTTTTTTCTTGTGCACAAATACTTTTCCTGCCGCGGTAATCGAACCCGCCACCTCCGGGATATGACACCACCACACCACAGAGGCTGTCAAACTTTGATAGCGAGGTTTGACAGCTAGGTTCGCATTTATCTTTTTTTGCCATACTCAAATCCTACCTTTTACTTTTTTATATAACTACGTAGCATTTGTTATTTTAATTTTCCCAAAAATGTTATCTTTGTTTTAAACTTTTTCATATTTGTTACATTGTTTTTAGTTTGGAACTTTACTGTCCCATTTACGGAGGAGGACGTTGACATCTGAGACACAGTCTTGTACTTTTGCAGGTGTCATCGATTCTCATTTGCTTTTAAGCGATACTGTTTTTATTTCCTAATAAATACTGAAAAATACTTAAAAAATACTACACCGGTAACACGAGCTCTATTAGAAATCTACATATCTCTTCTCCCGAGAAAGTTTTGACCAATGAAAACGTAACAAAAGGCTTATGACGTGATCCGCGTGGTCTTTCATTGGTCAAACGCTTTCTCGAGAAAAAAAACAGTATGTCGATTTCCACAGCTCATGCTACCCATGCAGCAATACATTTGGGTACGTCCTAGGGAGATATGGTGCAAACTTAAGAGATTTCAAACTTAAGTGCAGTCGGGAACAATAAGCATAACATTGGTATAACCTGGGTCTTTTTAAGTCATGAGTGAATGGGCATCTCATGGGCAAGCGTGCTCCACCTTATATAGACAACTTCGTCACTTACCATCAGGTGAGTTGTTATCAAACGCATGCCTATTTTACCATACAAAAATGTATCGTTTGACCATATTTTATCTGGTGATAGGACTGAATGTGAAGTCATACTACGAAGACTTATTCGTCACTCAAATAGGTTATACCCGTTAGATCCCACGTATTAGCCCCCATGAGAGCCAAAGGAATTTAAACTCTATTGCGACCCACGTATCACGGCAAAGTGTAATGTTATATATAAAACGAGGTGATTTATTGTAAGCATTATTACAGATGTTCAAAAACCACAACACGAACGTAGAGGTATTCGGAAGAGACCAGGAGATGTTGAGGACTTACATCGCAACCCATTCGCCACTGAACGTCACTACAGAAGGAAGAATTGTTATAAATAGTTGATGAATAAAATATATATAGTAATTAGTTATTAATATAATAATGCCCAATGATCATAGATGCAGATCCCGGACTCAAACTGGATTAATTGCAACAGACCCCACTGGTGGCGACTATTATACTTCTTTTTTTTGAACGGCCTAATTGTCTTGCATCTGTACTAAAAATTTACAGCTCTTAAGTTTGTAATTATCCCTTTATAACATACTTTATTGACAACCTTTGTGGTGTGGTGATTGAGCAGGTCGGCTCATAACCCGGAGGCAGTGGGTTCGGTTACCACAACAGGATAAGTATTTGTGCACAGAAAAAGAGCGCAAACTTGTTCTGAGTCTGAGTGTTGTGGGATCATGATCGTCGTATTTCCTGGGTCCCTAGACACAGGGAATCCTAGTTATCCAAAATCTATGAATGTGATCGTTGGGCGCTATTTATTTTTATTTACTTATACCTACTGAAATGCGATAGCGTATGGCACAGAAGAATAAGTGCGAACTTAGGAGTTGTCTAACTTTAGAACAAACGAGCATTAGTCTCTACCGACCTTTACAGCGTTACTTGCATAAGTCGCCCAGCTGTGAAAAGCGGGTGACAACTAGCTCAAGGGCACCACTGAGGAGTGAGCCTTTTTTATGTTTAAAGGTTAAAGTTTCGCGTGACACTGCGCACATCATCCATAAGCACAGTCTGCTAACAAGATATTCGACTGTGAGAATAGATCATAGTCTCTTTTGGCCAGTAATTTCACTAGCTACCAGTGCCGCCAAGCAGTAGTGCTTGCACATTACTGCTTGGTGGCAGAGTAACTGGCAACTGGCAGTGGCAGTATAATGTGCTTGCCATCCGTCTCCTTGTAGGAACCGAAGTACAAAACTGTTGAACGCAACGATTGCATTACGACAATTGTAGATTTTTGACAGATGTTTTATAGAAAACCGGTCAAAAATACCAATAATAATAATAATAACGCCCAACGATCCTGGACCCTTGGACGCATTTTAACAATTTCGGTACCTAAATGAATTTTATAATAAAAATCATTAACTCTACATACTTAGTAGCACCTACTATGTAAATCATCCAACGAATAACAAAAAAGAACAAAGGGTGTGAAAAATTGCCAGTGACTGGGAGGGGTGTAGCTACGTTTATTTGTGTCAGGTAAAAAAGACGTCCCCAAGTCCCTGAAAACATTCCGAGGGCAAAAGTCAGCAAAACACCGCACATTGACGAGAAAAACACAAAACCATGCCATCAGGTAAATGGGGCAGGGAACCATGTTTTTAATGAAAGTGAAAATTTACGTCGCGACTCATTCGTTTTTTTTGTCGCTAGTGAAAGGATGTTTTGACGTGTCGGCGACGAACATTCACTTTTGTTACCTTCGTTTCGTCTTACGTTTTGTAACTAGTGAAATAATCATTGAAAAAGTGGTTACCATTATTTATATTACCATTTTGACAAATAACGTCAAAAGCGTTGATTACTCGATTATTCTATATTCAGGGCTTGTTCATAATAAAAAGATTTGCTTTCGGATAGTATTGTAATAACGCAAAAAACGTTTACATGTATCCATTTTAAATTCATTGCATATATTAATAAATACAGCTGTGATTTTTTTGATAATATATTATACCTATTATTAGGTATGTATATATAAACCTATCACTAATAAATACATAAATAACCGTTTCGTTCTGGTGAGTGCTACAACATTTTTTGTTAGCGTTTATTTTTATCAAGTTACGTGTATAATTTAGGTTACATTTTACCAATTAAAACTCAAGGTTGACACAAAATAAGTATCTATTGGAATTGTGAAAGTGTTCTTAAAATGACAAAGGATTTCATTGCGAGACATATTTGTGTCGACGCCATAAATAACGATAGATAGTAAGCAACACACTTACCTCAAATTTAATTTTATTTCAAAATTGTTTGGAAATAAAATAACATATCTTATGCATTTTTAGTGCAGCAGAAAGAAGCCAAGTGAATTTATTACACTTGTACGTATCGAAAGTATAAATTACATTTAAATAGTACATCGGATCATTTTTCTAGAAGGTGCGAGAAAAATTTATTAGAAAATCTCTCGTTAAC
The DNA here is from genome assembly GCA_905220475.3 of Ennomos fuscantarius. NCBI lineage: Eukaryota > Metazoa > Arthropoda > Insecta > Lepidoptera > Geometridae > Ennomos > Ennomos fuscantarius. The sequence continues at coordinate 5,165,149 of HG992044.1, forward strand.
CACACACGTTAGGAATCACAGATAGGATAGGAATAAATTATTGTTTTTTTTTTATGTTAAGGCATGACGTGACGAGCTAGCCTAAAAAACTAAATCATACCTAAGAACTTATAATATAATATAAAAAAATAAAACTAAAAATTTTAAAATAGCCCGTTGGTGGATGGCAATGTGCCCAGTATGCTGGCAGCATTACTACGTTGAATGGCAATGCTTATCTTTTGTGCAAAATAAAAGCCAGCATTCTGGTCACCTGATGCTTCCACCAAACGTTTGGCCAAGTCCCTATATGTTTCCATGGCAGCCGGCCCCCACGGACCCATTGTCTCCACCCCAAACGGCACAAACATGTAGGCCCTGTCAAGGAGTGCATATTTGTGTCGTTTGAGGTTTTCGGCCTTGACGGCGGCCGCGCCGTAGTTAAAGGAAGATGGGACAGAGCCATCCCATCTTCCAGGGGATGAGGGTCATCCCGTCGGGTCTTTTGCCGTCATCATTAAATAAATATAAATAAATATGTGTGGACATTTCACACAGCGCAATCTAGCCCCAAACTAAGCAAAGCTTGTACTGTGGGAACCAGATAACTGATACAATACTTGGATACTTTTTGTTTGTAAATACATACATAGAATACAAAATAAACACCCAGACACAGAACAAACATCGATGTTCATCACACAAATGTTTGTCCTGGGTGGGAAACGAACCCACAAATACATTATTACTGCTTATTTAATAATTCATAATCATTACTGTCAGTAATGATCATAATATCTTTTTAATACCTATAATTATCTCTTGCAAAAATACGTGCGTGCGTATCAATATCACCTCTGGCCTGTCAAGATTATTACCTAACCTACATTTATAATATATTAAGTAAGTAGGCAGAGAGAACGGTAAGTACTATGGTATATCATACCATTCTCTATACAAGGCTAAACCTTGACAAGTATTAATATCTGTTTAACAATAAAATTGTAATGTTAGATAGGTATAGATTGCAAATTTCTCTATTAACTAGCTACTGGTGTCGATTCTGTGTCGCATTCTTTAAAACTAAAATAAGCTTAAAGTATGGCGGTACTCTTCTGATAAAGGGGAAATGAAAAAGACGGATATATGTTAATTTCGTTTAGCTTTAGAGTATGCGACACAGAATCGACACCATAGTTACATTTAAAATTTAAGAAACCCCCTACACAACATAATTAAATGAATGCAATTCGCCATTTTGTGGTGACGGCCATCTTGGATTTAAAATAGTGTAAAGTATTCTATTAGTCAAGCCCTTTTATTTGATATCCATAATTGAGTTGTGAAAAATATGTAATCCGCCATTTTGTGGCGTCGGCCATCTTGGACCGATTTTCTTAAAACAACTAAGAATAATCTCGAATAATTCATCGTAAAAAAAAACGTAAAATCAAAATTGGTTCATCCGTTCGGGAGCTACAATGCTAGACACACACAGACACGTCAAACTTATAACACCCCATCGTTTTTACGTCAAGGGTAATACCACGTACAGGAAAAACTGGTAACTGGTAATGAGAGACTTTTTAGTGAAATGAAAACAAACGCTTTTAGTTATTTCGGGAATTATATAACGAATGCAACCCTACAAGCCTACAGGCATAAAGCCGTTACAGATGTTCCGCCACTGCTGACACCGACAAGATGTAATAATAATACCATGTCGGATAAAAATCCCACAACAAGCCTGCACACACTCCAACCGCATTTTAGCCCGCCCGACCAGTATTTAATAATAATTGAAGGGTTGAAAATAAAAAGGGTTTAACTGTCAAATTGATAGTTTCGAAAAAATTGACTTTAAACTTCAATGGCGTCATTTTAATGTACAGTGCTTATAAGGTAATAGAAAAGGTTTATGTATGTTTCAGTTGCTTGAAAATGTTTTAATTCTATTTTAAAATACTAAATATAGTACTAATTCATACAATTACTGTAAAAATATAATGTAATAAAATAAATATAATAATGTTTTTATGCTAAGCAAACTGTATTCCTGTGTCAGATAAACCGCTTTTAGACTCAAAATCTCGAGATTTTGAATTCCCATTTCGGTATTTTGAGAATGTATTATTGTAGATTATTTCACGCTGAATCCAACGATAACCAAAAGTTATTTTGTGAAAAAAATCACTTAAACCCTTTTTGTTCTCACCCCTTCAATTATGTAGGTATACAGAACCAACTACCATACACACGCTATGACGCGGCTGTCGTCCACCCGATACCTAACTATCTAGGAATTTATAGGGTAGCGCCTCTCTGAAGCCTGAACCCGATCTCCCTGCCGCATGCCCACCACTTGTCCAGTTTCTGCTATCTACTTATACCGTGTAATGCGGCCTTAATAACAGAGCAAATTGCTCATAATATCTGAATGAGGCTAATTTTAACTCAATCCAGTCTTGATATGATCTAACAGGTGTTTGTTCTGTGTTATATTGTATTCTATGTATGTATTTACAAACAAAAGTATTGTATTTGACGGCGGCAACGTCCAGTTATAAACTCTATGCGCAGCGGGCAGTACCGTAATTTACCCTGTGGCAGCTTTTAAATTTATTACAGTGGCAACACCGGCAACTGTCGTCGCTGCCCCACCCATCTGGCTATATAAAGGGATCGATTGGTGCGCTACGGATCATTTTTGTTCCAGACACGGCGCGGTGTGGACATGCTGAAGGCCTATAGTTATATAGGTTGCAACCTACGGACAACCCGTTCTGCCGATATATTCTATCAGTGATGTGTGGGGTGATCACGGTCGTTTGATTGCAAACAGGATAAATTTCATTCATAATTTGAATATTTCCTTAGTAATTATGCATATAATCTACGCATTGAAACTGTAAACTTTTTGTTTCTATATGTTGCAATCAAATTCAGTGATTCCTGGGGGTGATCACGAAACTTTGATTGCAATGCAACAAGATAAATTTCCATAAATGTCCGTACTAACTATGCACATAAGCTGCGTTTTGAAACTGTCAAATCCATACAAATTTGTGTTATTATCGGTCGGTCGGTGATCGCCCAGCAGTTTCCATGGTACAAGCTTGATGGAGTTATATGAAATGTCCACAAATATTTATTTGTTTATTTCTAATATACAATCTCATGACAGTCATCTTTATTTGTCAACTAGTTGACCCGCCCTGGCTTCGCACGGGTGAATTAGTAAAACGCGATCGAACAGAATAAAAGGCATCCTATGTCCGTCTTCTGGTTCTGAGCTACCTCACCACCAACTTTCAGCCAAATCGGTTCAGCCGTTCTTGAGTTATAAATAGTGTAACTAACACGACTTTCTTTTATATATATAGATTTAGTAAATTATGCAATTTTAGCCAAATAAATGTTTTACTTCTGATTTTTTTAGTTATTAATTCCGAACTCAGATAAAATTAGAAATAAATAAATACACTGGAGATAAAATTAGAAATTGAGTTTAATTTTAAATTATGCTCTAGTTATCTCAGGCCTTATCTTGTAAGAATTAACCACGACCTTATATTTGCGGTAATTTTGAAGTACTTAAGTAATTGGATAATTCGTTGTGTCGTTTTACGGTATATTATCTAAATTTCCTAATAGTACGCACTTAGCATATACGCGTATTGTTAGGAAACGAAGCGTAAATATGTGTTGTAAGCATCCAACCATTATCTAAATGTTTTAAAACCTAATTATCCAAATGTAATTGTCTAATGTTTAGGTACTTATTAATTATATTTACAAGAACATTTACTATTGTTAAATAAAATAATTATACTACTTTTGATGTATAATAAATACCTTAATAATTATTGTTTCAATACATAGTTATGTCTTAATAATAGATAACGTCACAGATTGAAGATTTCACGTCACTATCCATTGTTTAAACTTGACAATTGGGCAACAATTATCAAATCATAATCGACCGTATTCGTCAACTATTTAAGGTTTAAAATGACTCAGTAAATGCCAATTTGACGATTAAAATGATTGTGTTGTTGTAAATTTAGTGTAAGTTTAACTCACGAACTGGATAGACCTATATGTATTTTGTGCAAAGAATATGACATAGAATTTATTATATATAAAATTTATTTTAATTCGCGTAATTTAATATATATTAGCTTTTAAAATGAATTGGTGTTTCTGGAAAATATGTTTCAGTGTGTTATGTTCATTGGAGTTAGTTAGAACTGCAATAGTGCGAAAGAGAAGTTTGTTTCCGTTGGATATAATCCATTATAATGATTTCCATGACCGGTAAGTTAAAAGAATATTTTTAAAATAGAAATTTGTCACATATTGCGAATATTTTACGTTTACTTAAACTTACGTAAGTACTCAAGTATTTCAGGTCCTTTAAAAGGAATACTCGTAATAAAAATAATCTTTTTTTTTTCTTTTTTATGTTAATAAATGACTTGACGAGCTAACCGTTCACCTGATGTTAAGCAACACCGCTGCCCATATCAGTTGCAGTGTCACTCGAAACTCTAAAGTATAGAGTTTCGCGTGACACTGTCCTGCGCACGTCAACTGAGACATCATTATTGGTCATTATTATTTTTTAGACAAAGCTTTTGACCACTGTCTTACATAATGGAAAGTGATGATGCAGTCTCCATGGTGCGTGCTTGCCTAGAAACTAACCAATATATCGAATATATAAAAGTGAAACATTGTATGTATAGGTTTGTGATCTTGTCCATGTAGCTTTCACGTCAAACTGGTTGAACGAATTTCGCACATGCATGTCTAACATTAAATAAAGATGCGGGATTAAAAGACGTGGAAGTCGTTAACTTATAATTTTGACTAACATTAATTTTAACCATAATATACCTATGTTTACCTACTGTATTCGTCATATTAGGCTTGAGCTTAGCGAAGTCCTCCTATACTAGTGAATCCTGCATTAATGCCGGTCTTCCCTCAAGTTTGAAAGCTCCTAAGTTCGCGCTTATCCCTCTATAACATACCTACTGCAATATATTGGGCATGTTACAGAGGAATATGTGTGAACTTAAAAGATAGGCATTAATTTTTTTGGAAAGTCCATCTGTCATCACATAATTGACATATTTAATTAATAATAAATAATAATAATAGTGGACATTTCACACAGCGCCATCTAGCCCCAAACTAAGCAAAGCTTGTACTATAGGTACCAGATAACTGATACAATACTTAGATACTTTTTGTTTATTACTATTAACTGACTTCCAAAACGAAAGAGGTACTATATTCGTCTGTATGTCTATATGTATTTTTTTAATAACATTATTGCTTAGATAGTCAATTGAGTTTTTCACTAATACTCGTTTATATATCTGAATATTAAACAAAGCAAAAACAAAGTTTTTTTTTGTCACGGCAAACTGCCTTTAATTTCTAAATACTACAATGATATAATAACTAATACTAAAAACTACCTACTAGTACTACAGAAAAAGATAATTATAATCTGAATACTTGAATATATATAAATCGTATATAATTATGCTTTATTTGACATCATATTTGGCAGTCACCTGTCTACCCGAAACAGTTTAGCCACAGTCATAGCATAGTTTTTTTTATTTGGAAATTAGGGTCGCACGCACCATCAAGGCCATAGAGCACGCGCAAACCATCAGCGGAGGTCACTGCAATGTTACGCCACTTTGGACTCTAATCATGGGTTTATTACTGGGATTTATCATAGGCGTTTATTATTGGGATTTATCATAGGCGTTTATTATTGGGGTTTATCATAGGCGTTTATTATTGGGGTTTATCATAATCACGACGCTTGGTCTCTCTCCTCTCGCTTGCTCGTTCTCTGGATATTCATTTAGCCGACTTTTATGGAACCCATGGGAGTAGAATGCTATTCTCACACCGCTGGGACGAAACTGCAACTCGAGACAGCAACACTTTAAATAAAAATTTATGGAATCACACTATCACACTAATTCACACTAATATTATAAAGGCGAAAGTTTGCATGTGTTTGTGTGTATGTGTGTATGTTTGTTACTTCTTCACGCTCAAACGGCTGAATGGATTTAGATGAAATTCGGTACCAAGATAGCTTATACACTGGATTAAGATACATGCTACATTTTATCCCGAAAAAGTGAAATTTTCCCGTGGGATGAGCAAATAATTAAAATACTTTTTTTCCGCGGATGAAACCGCGGGGCGCAACTAGTAAATAATATACAGAATAAATAAAAAGCCAGGGTGATTTGCGTGTGAGTTAGACCACACGACTGAAATAAAACTTATTTAGTTTAGCTCCGTCTATTGACCGGTACAATTTTGTTTTTGCTTTGTTTAATGTTAATGTCTGGCGACATTAACATTAAACATTGATAATTGTAACTTATCATTTTACCAGACATACCAAGATAATAATACAAGTTTTTATCTTTGTTATGTTGAAAATGGAGATCTGCGTTAACCACAAAACTTTCAACTTCCGTTCGCCTTGCCAGCTTACTACCCAAGTCAAGCGTGCGTAAAGAATTTTCACTTCAAAAATAGTAATATAAATAATAATATAATATATAATATGTGTGGACATCTCACACAACGCCATCTAGCCCCAAACTAAGCAAAGCTTGTGCTATGGGAAACAGATAACTGATACAATACATATATACTTTTTTGTTTGTACATACATAGAATACAATATGACACCCAGACACAGAACAAACACCTATGTTCATCACACAAATGTTTGTCCTGGGTGGGAATCGAACCCACAACCCACAGTTCAGAAGGCAGGGCTACTACCAACTGAGCTATCGGGCCAGTCAAAGCCAGTAGCTACAGATGTAGGCAATTAACAGCTACATTTGAACTTTGTTGATAATTCGATTCACCATGAACTTGTGCGAATAAAAAAAAATCCCCCCGAGGACGCCCGGATTTCCTTGTTGTGTATAAGAACATTGTCTCATACTTTTTATAATACTTCACACTTTTTTTATCTATCGTTCTTTCAGTTTAAGGTGTTATGTTAAGTTTTTTACTAGGTAGGACTTTGTTGCAAAGTTCGTCTAGGTAGGTGCCACCGCTTTGCCAGTTATTCTGCCGCCAAGCAGTAGTGTGCAAGCACTACTGTGTTCCGGTTTGAAGGGCACTGTAGCTAGCGAAATTACTGGGCAAATGAGACTTTATGATCTGATCTCACAGTCGAGTAATTTTATTATCACTCTCGATTTGAAGACTCCAAGGTTGTAGGTTTCGGGAAATACGGATGCCGGTAAAGCGTTCCACTCTTTGGCTGTTCGCATGATAAATGTGGAGCCAAATCTTAATTAAAACAAAACTTAATGAAACTTAAAAACTAGTTCACCTAAGTACTTAGGGGAACTAGTTTTTAAGTTTTAAAGGCTGCATTTGTTTACACCTTGCCCGTTTGTGCAATTAAGTATGGCATCAACGTACTGGTTTTACAAGTTACTTATACATAATCATGTTCGTATAGGGTTCGATACCACTGATATTACAAGTATTTGTGTTCAAGAAAAAAACTGCATATACTTGTTCTGTGTCTGGCGTTTTGGGACTATGGTCCTTGTATTGCCTGGGTCCGTATATACAGGGAATTCTAGTTAGGGTCCAGGATCTATGTATGTGTTTGTTGAGCGTTATTATCAGTTATATTATTATAAATGAGCTAGTGAGCGAAGGGACTCGAACCCACTAAAACCCCCCCGTGAGCCCTCGTCCGCCGCACCGGGGCGAGAAGGGGTCGCGACTGCAGTCCAGCCAACTCGCCACCGGCGGCAGGCCCTTTCGGGCTTCTCCGCGCCAATGGATGGGTAACCTTGCTCACCAAGGTCACCCACCAGACGTGTAGGGCTCTGCAAGCCGGCGGAGAGTCCCCCGTCTCTCCACCAGTGGCCCCAGCGAATGAGCTACTTGTCACACAGAATACTTTTGTGCTTATAAATAAAGTACATCTAGAAACTTAAGACATAATGAAACCACAAATTCGGTATTAATTTCAACCTCATGAAACCTCAATCCAAATTTCTGAGACAGTATTTGTTACTTATCTTGGAAAGGGAAGCGGATAAATCTTCATTATATTATAATTGGTCAACAATTTTTTTTTATGTTAATCAATGTTGTGACGAGCTAGTCGTTCACCTGATGTTAAGCGATACGGCTGCCCATAACAGAACAGTGTCACTCGGAACTCCAAAATATAAAGTTTCGCGTGACACTGCACTGTGCACATCATCCTGAGACATCAGCACAGTCTGGTAATAATATAACTCGACTGTGAGATTAGATCATAAAGTCTCATTTGGCCAGTAATTTTACCAGCTACAGTGCTCTTCAAACCGGAACACAGTAGTGCTTGCACACTACTGCTTGGCGGCAGAATAACTGGCAAAGCGGTGGTACCTACCTAGACAAACTTTGCAGAAAAGTCCTACCACCTAGTAAACAAAGCGTAATTATCAAGATATGATAGGTAATTATTAATTATAATAGCAGCCAAGGCCAAGTTGAAATAGCTGTAAGTAATGAGAACCTGTACTTGTACCATTATTTATTATATTACCATATATGGTATTCTTCTTCTTGGTTAGACGATCTCAGAAATTATGTGATGATGATCTTGGCATGTTACACAGAGCAGGGAAATAAGTAACGCTTTCGTTTTTGCGTTGTTTACTAAATTTAGTTACTTAAAATAAGTTTATTAATGTCACCACCTTGACAATTGTAAATTATCATTTTGCAGGACATACCAACATAATAATACAAATTTTAATTAACTTTTAACTTTGTTATTTTGACAATGGAAATCTACGTGAACCAACTTGAACTTCCGATCGCCGCGTATTCCAGCTTACTCCCCAAGTCAAGCGTGCGTAAAGAAGTTTTACTCCAAAAACAATTATTTACAGATTTGAAGAAACCTCATCAGCATACCCAATATGTCCAACCAATGACAGTAATTGCGTTGGTGGATTCCCTCGGCTGTACCACGAGATAATGACTCTACTTCACGAGAAACCTGATGCTCTACTTCTGAATGCTGGAGACACCTTCCAGGGAACATACTGGTACACGCTGCTGAAATGGAATGTCACTCAGCATTTCATAAATATGCTGCCGAATGATGCTCATGTAAGTGGTAATACCCAAATAACATATGTAATCTAGAACATGTAATAATGTGTTTACTAGGTGGTAGGACTTTTCTGCAAAGTTCGTCTAAGTAGGTACTATTTGCCAGCTCTCTTGCTCGCACTCGTGGACTTGTTAATTGACGCGTGCAGGATGGCAGGCGAAGCCGATTCCCAGAACGGTTACGAAGTATGGTTGCAGCTCGGCTTATAACCAAAAAGCTGACACGTCATCGCTTAACATCCGGCGAGATATTGGTCGACTGGTTTGAAAAAACTGTGTTGATTTAAATAAAAACATTATTTTTCAGGCATTAGGTAATCACGAGTTCGACGATGAAATAGAGGGCTTAGTGCCGTACCTCAAAGCTCTAAAGGCTCCAGTATTGGCAGCTAATATTAACACTACCCTCGAGCCTTCCCTGAATGGGTTGTACAAACCTCACATCGTGGTTGAGAGAAAGGGAAGGAAAATCGGAATTATTGGTCTCATTACAACTGATACGAAGGTCTGTTTATTGTATCCAAAGATAATTTAGTCACGTAGAGTGACGTCATTGAAACTCAGTTGCTCTGAAGTTAGGCCTTGCGCAAATTATAGTGTGTATAATCATATTCTTATCAAAGTTATTTGAAAAAATGACTGCGCAATAGCCAACTTTATAGCAACAATGTTTTTTATTTTTAATCCCAAACCAAACAAAGGTTATTTAAGTGTAATAAATATAATATAAAACATGTACTAGTGTATATTTCTGTCTAGCTTCCAAACCGATGAACCTATTTTGATTTTACTTTCTTTTAAAGGCGATTTTGACCAAGACTGTTCTTAGTTACGATTCAAGTAAATCCGTTCAGCCGTTTGAAGATCGTCAGTTTTTTTTTTAATCGAGAAGGAAATGTTGGGATTTTTTAAATTTTTTTTCCGAGATATTTAGCATTTTCTTTTATCTTCTAGTTCATCTCTCTGCTCATCAATTTATACTTTCAATACGTACTCTTTTATGTATTTACGTGGCTTCATCATGCTAGGCTGAGTATGCATAGGATTTGCCACGTTTCTTTGAATAAAATGACTTGTTAAAAAAATATTTCCATATTTTATGTATTTTTCATCAAATAGGTTATCAAAGTTTGCTACTAGTTACTACGATAACGATATTAGGATAAATAAAATAACAAAATTGTTATTCAAGCATTTAAGATAAATTGTTCTTACACCATTAAATGGTATCTGTCAATTAGAATAAACACCTGTAAATTAGATAACTATGGCAGGCATAAATAACAAGTACTTACACTACAGTCTGTCTAATTAACATTTGACTGAAAATTAGACACACTGCGTCTAATTACAAAAAAAAAACTTTTTGTAGAGATCTTCCAGACCGGGAAAGGTTGAATTTTTGGATCCGATCAAGGTAGCAGAGGAAGAAGCACAGTTACTGAAAGATCAAGGAATAGATATCATTATTCTTCTATCACATTGTGGAATTTTGGTTGACAAGTGAGTATATTTATACGTATATAAATAGCACCCAACGATCAAATATGATGTTGATGAAATTTGGTAATGTAGGTAAAGCTGAAACATCAATAACTTATCTCAAAATAACTCCACACCCAAAAAAACAAGCAGTTAACGCACCCTTCCGATTAACTCCTATTTATTGTTTTCTATACCTAAAAGGTTACATCAGATGTTTTATAGCATAAAATTTAAATAAAAATGTTATGAAAATTACCATGGTACTAGCGACAATTTAAACCAAAATGACCTTGTATAATTTATCTTCACAACTTTCAAATTAAGTACCTGTTTCAAGCGGAGCGTTGGGTTGCTGTATAATGATGGATTTAGGAATATAAACTGTACACCTAGTACGTCTCGAATTAAACCACAGCAGATCTAATAACGTTTAAACATCAATTTAGTAAAAATACTACATACTTATACGGCACGAAATTCTTGCACTGAGCGTCATTGCGCAGAAGTCAAACATTAGGTATCACAGGGGGCTAGAGGGACGAAGGGTGCGCGTGCGTAGCGTCGGTTGGCTAGCCAGTCGTACTCCGTCCCCCGCCCCATACGACGCTCCGCGGACTTCTGACTGTACAGTCGCGTTCTAAGGTGTATTGTTATTGCCATTCATTGTTATTGTTTTTGGTTAAGTTTGAGTTACTTTTTTATTAGTGTATTTTTAGTGGATAATCAATATGCCCAGCAGAAAAAAGGTTTTGAAAAGACCGGCACGAAAAATGGTGTATGACGTGCATTGTTTAAGCACCAAATATATTTAAGCAATAAATAACTAACTAAAATAAAAACCAATAAATTGATTGATTCCTTAAAGCAAGATTTAAATAAAATGAGGTTAATATTGCATAGTAAAACGACCTGTTACAAGCTATGCAAAACTTTACCATTAACTATTTATTAAAGTTTGCGCGCGCGACAGTACCCATACCACCAGTACCTACTACTATACCCGCTGAAAGCGAAATATCATTTATGTTACAAACTTCGACTTTTTAGCCATAGATTTGCATTTTAAACAGTATTCAGCACTAAAGTGAAGCGATCTATCAGGATTTATCTAAATCAGTGTTCTCTTTAAAGATAAAGTTATAGACGATTTAAATGCAAAGATAGTTCCAGCTTTTACATTTTCCAATAAAGATGTCAAGATATCATTAGGTGCAGAGTATAGAAAGTTTATTATAAATTAGAGACGCCACGCGTTTCCCATGGGACCGTTCAGTTTTCTGTGAAAATGTAGGTTACATAATTGTTGACGCCTGTAACCCGCTTACATTATTGCATCTAAATCTGTTAGCCGTTTTGGCGTGAAAGTCACACTAAGAAACAAACAAATAGGCAACGCTTTTATTTTGAAACCAGTTGACGTTATTAATAAGACAGAATGCATTTTTAGTTTGCAAGGAGAATGATGGAGCTAGGTTATATTATTTCTAAACTTTGTTTTGGAATAGTTGTTGTGCAATATTTTTTATTATAACGGTAGACGATTAAGTAAGTATGGTAAGTGACTCGAACAGTGTGATTATTGAATTAGAATTAGAAATTAAATAACATAATAATCATATCCGAGGGAGTAAACATTCTTATACTTCATAAAAGTAGCTCTAAGATATACTTATCGTAATAATAATATTTATTATAAGTTGAAACATCACATTGGTAATTTGTCTGTAATGATGCATATAAAATAACATAATATCATTGTCTTTTAATTTTAACACGTGACCAAAATGCTGATCTCCATTTAGCCCAGAGGCTAAGCATTTCAACAACCATTCACCGGCGAAATAGTTTTTTTTTTTGTGAACGGTCTAATGCTTTTTCATTCTAAGTCTTTACCAACCTTTACAGCGTCACCGGGAGGGTAGGTGCTCTAGGCGCCCAGCCGTCATAAGTGGAGTCAACTAGCTCAAGGGAACCCCTGGGGTATTAGCATCACCGGAAGGGCGTCACCGGAGAGGTTCAACGGAGCAATGCCGCCAGCATTTTGGGCACGTTGCTTAATTGTAGCGGCTTCTTAGATCAAGTTTTCTTACTACATTGTTTTTAATTTAATTTTATATTGTGTCTTTTTTGTTTTCATTTGTTTATTTCACTTGAATTGAATACACCAACAATTATTTATGACTTTTTCAGAATGATCGCCGCAGATGCTGGTCAAAATATTGACATAATTGTTGGGGGCCACTCGCATAGCTTACTGTGGAATGGAGATCTACCGGCGGACAGAATGGAAGAAATAGCCGGCCCTTACCCGGTGATTATAGCCAGTAAAACCAAGCCTGATCACATGGTATGGTGATATGCTTTTAATTTTAACTTTGACTTTAACCGCATTATATTCGAGTATGTTTATGTCTTTTTAAAATTATGGATCCTGAAGATGTCCACTGCTGTCATAGGTCTCACCCTTAGAAGCACCTGCTTGCTTCTTGCATCTAAAGACTTCCCGTGGTTTAGACCAGGGAGGTGATCATGAAACTTTGATTGCAATGCAACAGGAGTAATTTTCATACTAACTATGCACATAAGTTACGAAGCTTATGTGCATAGTTGGTACTTCAAACTGTCAAATCCATACAAATTTGTGTTTCTAATGGTTGTAATCGAGTTACGTGATCGCCCAGCTGGTCGTCGGTCTACCCAGTGGAAGGTCAGCTTACGCGTTAATGAGCCTTCTGGTTTGTGGTCTCCACTTGTATTTGACTTAAAGATTGTAGTTAGTTGGTAAAAAGGACGCTGGCAAGTTGTTCCACTCATTGGCTGCTCACACTATAAAGTGCGTAGCAATAACGTTTTGCTAACTACACATTTTTGATGTAAACAAAAATTTATTTGCAAATCCCTTATTTGCAGACTTTTGTTGCACTCGTGCTTTTTATAAGGTTAGGTAAATAAGTAAAGATTGGACTGCCTCCAACTGTTATCTACGAGTATTATTATATTTTCCTCCACGTCTATGTATATTTTTAGTCCGTATTAAAACCGTGTTCCACAAAAATTTTATATTTTGCTTCCAGGTACTGGTGGTTACTGCGTCAGCGTACTCTAAATATGTTGGCAATTTGACAGTAAATTTTGACGCAGAAGGCGAGCTAGTGTATTTTAGTGGAGACCCTGTGTACTTGAACAGATCTATCCCTGAAGGTAACATTCTGAATATGTTACGATATTTTTATACTGTTACGGTCAATGCCTTATTTCCATAATAAGTACTGTTCCATATAAAATATCTTTATTGTAAAGGTAACAAAAACCTGATGATCTTTTTCGATAAGGAAATAATATTAAGCTAATTTTAAAATGTGCGATTCCGATGGTGATGGCGTTGGGACACAACATACAAAGCTGTGCTTTATTTATAACAAGCACTATAATAACAATTGTCTTCTAATAGGCACAAGTTAAAAATATGGAGACATTTATTTATAGTAAGCAATAACCATCTCTTTCTAATTAGACAAAAGTTATATATATGTTATTATATGTTATGTTATTATTTATATGAAAACAGACAGAAAGAAGAAGAGAAAGTAAAAATCGATCATTCGCTTCCGGTTTGCCTTTGCACAGATTTAGCCCTAAATCGGAGTAAAGTCAAGCCGCGAAGCCAGTCAAGTCAATTTCAAAACTATTAATTTTTTATTAGTCAGCCTCTGTGGTGTGGTGTTGGAGCAGGTCGGCTCATAACCATGGTCCTCATAGTTCCTGGGTCTCTAAACACAAGGAATCCTAGTTAGGGTCCAGAATCTATTATGTGTTCGTTGGGCACCATTATTGTTTACCTTCACCTTATTTTGGACAACTCGTCAACTGTTTGTTCTCACCCACTGAAAAGGGATCATATTTTTTCCAGATCCAGAAATAAAAGCACTCTTGAAGCCGTATGCGGATAACTTGAGTAAGATTGTAGGAGAAGTGGTGGGCCAAGCTGATGATAATCTGTTGTCTGAATCATGCGGATTCGGTGAATGTGCTATTGGAAATATTATAGCTGATTCGTTTCTGAATGCTGTAAGTTGAAAAATACATACACGACAATGCCATTCGCGTCAGTTGTCGCGCTGTAGGTACCGCTGACAAGATTCGGCTATTCTTGTTTTCGCCATATAACCTAACTAGCTTCTGCCCGTCGCTTTGCCCGCGTGGACTATAAGAAACGAATGGCATATTTTTCTACTGAAACGAACATTATAAACGCTCTCACTCTATCTCGTATACAAACTGACAATATCCCAAACAGTGCAAATTATAGAACATGTTGTGTATACATTTTCGAGTCGATTGATCCAGACAAGAATTTTTTTCATAGATAATTCAACTATCCATTTCACCATTTTAGAGCTAGAGTTTCGCTAAAACCTTTCTTAGTGGATACCTACACTTTACAAAGAACATACCCTCCAAATTTCAAGTCTCTAGGACCAGCGGTTTAGGCTGTGCGTTGATATATAAGTCAGTCAGTCAGTCAAGACTGAATTTTATATGTATAGATAGACAAGCATATCACATCAGCAGTCGGAACACGTCCTCTGCTGAACAGAGACTTGCCCCATTCAGGTGGTTTACCGTAATCACCACCACGTAATCACCATGATTGGCCGGTTGGTTGATGATCCTAGTAAATTATAATGCCAACCAAAAATGCTGTTCCCCATTTACTAGATATCCCCTTAGCCGGCTCTTACGGTGGATGGTTTTATTATTGTGCCGGCACCATACAGTATATGAGCATATGGTTTTGAAATCATTGCATTTTAAGCTAGTCATCTGTCACATGAAATAACTCAACTCCTTGCATGGGCCGTCAATGGTTCTTCTACAAAGCCTCCATGCCATATTCCGTAAAATAAGCGATGACTGTGATATTAAAACTTATTTTTCCAGACAAACAAAATGAAACCCTCTGAACTTCCTTCAGTCGCTTTTCTCACAAGAAATATGATCAGAGGATCCATATCAAAAGGAGGTAAGAAAAACATAATATTTCTCAATTTTGATGGTTTCGGTATAAACAGTATTGCCTTGCGATCACCAAACAGCCTGCCAAGCGTGGTGATTATAGGAAATCCCCCCAAGTTATCATAAGCAGCCAAAGTGTGGCCATATCTTGGGGGGATTTATGATGTAGGTCCATTACTCATCAGTGGACTTTGTCCGGCTGATGATGTGACCTTTACGTTCCGTATAAAAAAGTATATTGTTATAAGTTGAATCAGACATTTGGTTACCTTTTTTTTATTTATTTTTTTATCTTTTATTTATCTGACAGAGAACTAAGGTCACGATATTACACACCGTATTTTAGCCGCTGGGGTCGACGTCTTCTTTAATGGTGATCGCGGTTAGGTAGCCGTAGCCTAAGATGCTCTCCAATTACATTAGTGGAAGAACAATATACGCATAGAGTGGCTGAAAGTGGCTGAATGCAGCTGTACGAAAATAGCTAAAGATCAGGCTCAGGGCGTGCTTTAGGGAGTTTTTTGGTGTCCACCACAAAACTAATACTCTACGAGCCACGGAATGCTTTTTCTACGATATTCACGCATTTGGGTGCATTGCGTAAATGTCATTTGTTTTTTCTTAAGTAGACCTAAGTTTATAGTCTTTTTAAAGCTCAAAGTAACGAGTATTTTGTTTTCTATCTACTCCCATTCAGATATAACCATGGGAGCAATAATCAACGCCATGCCATTCACCAATAAGGTGTTGACATTAGTCCTCCAAGGAAGACATCTGGTCAGTGCGCTGGAACGGGGTCTATTGCTGTTCTGGCGTGAGAAACCCTTCTCCGGACCTGGGTTGCTTCAAGTCGCTGGTAAGTTTTTTCTTGCTTGATCAACTTATATACGTATATTATGACAGCTATGGCCTGTGATTTCAAATACTTTGCGGTAGATTAGTGATTTGCCGTTGAGGATTGTCGTAGGGTAATTTCAAGTTTAAGGTTCATGGAATAGAATTCCATATTCTGTGTTCATATGGTTTAGAGTACTATGCTACGAGTTTGTCTGTTTTTTCACCATCTCTTTCTAATAGGGTAGTGAAGTAAGGAATAGCTTCGTTAAAATGAAGACGGAGTATTCAGATAAGTTGTGGCATCATTAAGTCATTAATTATTTTACATATCCATTCTATTCTTGGCAGCCTCTGTGGTATGGTGGTTGATCAGGTTCGATTCATGCGGTAGGACAAATACTTGTTCTGAGACTGGGTGTTGTGGGACCATGGTCCTCGTAGTTCCTGGGTTCTAGACACAGGGAATCCTAGTTAGGGCCCAGGATCTATGTATGTGATCGTTGGGCGTTATTATTTTTATTATTATAGGTATGCAGTTGACCGTTAATACGACATCGAGGACGATATCGGTGCTGGTGAAGGAAGGAGACTCCTACCAACCACTACAGTTGGATCAAGATTACCAAGTCACCGTTCCTGATTTTTTGACCATCGGTGAAACTGGTTTCAAGGTTTGTAATTTAAATATAGTCACAGATAATATAGTACTGGTAAATAACATAATTATAATCTCCACTCACCTGCTATCACATCACACTAATATTATAAAGGTGAAAGTTTGTAAGTGTTTGTGTGTATGTTTTTTACTCCTTCACGCCCAAAACGTCTGAATAGATTTGGATGAAATTAGGTACCAAGATAGCTTATACACTGGATTAACATATAAGCTACATTTTATCCCGAAAAAGTGAAATTTTCTCGTGGGATGAGCAAATAATTAAAATACATTTTATCCACGGGTGAAACCGCGGGGCACACCTAGTAATATATAAAATGACTGGCCCGTTAGCTCAGTTGGTAGTATCCCTGCCTTTTGAACTGCAGGGTTCGATTCCCACCCAGGACAAACATCGATGTTCATCACTGGTGTTATATGATGGTGTTATATTGTATGTATGTATTTACAAACGAAAAAGTATCTATATTATTGTATCAGTTATCTGGTTCCCATAGTGCAAGCTTTGCTTAATATGGAACTAGATGGCGCTGTGTGAAATGACCGATATTTATCATTTATTATTATTAAAATTGAAAAATCTGCTGGTTCGTTTATATGTGTCATCAAAACTGCTTCACCCATTTATATGGTACACAAATTTCTTACCGAGATCATCATGGTATAAATAAGTAATTTTTATCCCGGAATATTTACACATAGATCAGTTTACTGTCACTAATTGACTATTTGATTGGCTCGATAGCTCAGTTGGTAGTAACCCTGCCTTCTGAATTGTGGGTTATGGGTTCGATTCCCATCCAGGACAAACATTTGTGTGATGAATATCGATGTGTGTTCTGTGTCTGTATTCTATGTATGTATTTACAAGCAAACATTATCTAAGTATTGTATCAGTTATCTGGTTCCCATAGTACAAGCTTTAAGCTTTGCTTAGTTGAGGGCTGTGTGAAATGTCCACATAAATATATTATCCTATTATATTTTATATTACATTGTATATTATATGAAATTATATTATTACTATAATATGGTTTTGTATAAGTAAGCGATGGAGTTATGGCGGGAAAATGAAAAAGCTCGTGTCACCGCATTGTATTATTTTCCAAAACTTGTGTTATTTTCAGTGTTAGTGCATAAAATTGGTGGCATTTTATTCGTTAAGTGCTGGAATACAGGCATGAGTGTGGGGAAGTGGTATAATGATGGTGACATGTTTCATTTCGTGTTGTTTTTAAAACTCCATAGAAGTTTATGTCGCCAGTAAAGTCGCCATCACTTTACTAGGAGTATGACTAGACTATGACTTGACTTGACACATATATGCGTGAAATATCATTAACTTGATAAATTATCAACTCCTTTACTAACTGGCTAAATACACAAAAGTGTGGAGCCAATACACAAAGAAATAATTGTTGTATTTTTCTTGCAGATGTTAAAAGACAACAAACGAGATGTGAAGCTAGTTGGAGTGGACTACAAAGTGCTTAAGGACTATATTAGTTTAAAATCGCCTATCTCTGACAAGTTGGACAATCGGCTTACTCTAATCAAATAAAGTACGATTATGGTACATTATTTAAATAAAATATTATTAATAAGAACAATTATTAAATTGTACAACAATGTCCATATTTATTTTTATTTACCCATTTTAGTAAATTTTATTATATACCTATATACTGGTGGTAGGACTTTTTTGCAAAGTTTGTTTAGGTAGGTACCACCGCTTTGCCAATTATTCTGCCGCCAAGTAGTAGTGTGCAAGCAATACTGTGTTGCGGTTTGAAGGGCTCTGTAGCTGGTGATGGTGAAATTGATGGGCAAATGAGACTTACGATCTGATCTCACAATCTAATAATCTTACTGTTTGTTATTTTAGAATTCCGAATGATATTGCATCTGTTATGTGCGGCCGTGTCGCTTAACACCAGGTGAATGACTAGCTCGTCACATTGTTCATTAACATAAAAAAGAGATATTTATTATTAGACTGAAATCAAAAATTATTTTTCATTATTATTACAATAGATAGATAATTCTTAATTGTCTCACCAATGATACATTAACATAATACAGGAATAAAATAAATATTACGTACTAGTGCAACAATGGGCGCTCTTATCGCTAGTAGTGATATCTTGCAGACAACCTTTGGATGGAAAGTGTCAGAAGATAAAAATACATGGTGGTGTAAAACAATTTAAAATATAAATAAATACAGATAATTAGAAACTATTTCAGCTCAATTTTCTTATTTTTTTCTGTCATATCTCCTGACAATAATGAACACAACAAAAAATAATTAGCGAAAATGTTCCATCCTTTGTATTTCCCAAGGAAAATAATTTTTACATGTGTATAGATAAAAGATTATCCGAAACTTTAGTTCGACTAAATGAATAACCATTTAACATTAGACTGAAGAATATTTTAATGCAAAAAGGCTATTACAGTATTAGTGACTATCAAGGTGACAGAACTTAGTGACTAATATTAGGTCTTTACCTATGAAATTGCCGTTTTGTTTGAAAAAAGTTAAAGTATTTTTTTTTCGAACTTATTTATTTCTTTTATTCAAAGTAATCACCCTTGCAATCAATGCATCTTTGCCAACGCTGTGGCAGTTTATGGATGCCCTTCTTGAAAAAATCAGCAGGACGGGAGACAACAAACTCTTCAAAGGCGTTTTGTACTGCCTCTCAGGAATTGAATTTTTTTCCCGCTAAAAAGTTGTCCAAATTTTGGAAAAAGTAATAGGCGGTAGGCGCAAGATCTGGTAAGTATGGCGGATGAGGGAGAGCTTCCAAACCCAACTCATGCAGCTTAGAGACGGTCTGTTGTGCAGTATGGGGTCGCGCGTTGTCGTGAAGTAGCAGTGAAGACGACCGATTGACCAAAGCTGGTTGCAGACGTGCGAGTTTTGCCATCATTGTGGTCAGTTCTTCAATGTACACATCTGCAGTAATGCTCTCGCCGTTTTGTAAAAAGCTATGATGAATCACACCAGCACTAGACCACCAAACTGTGACCATCACCTTTCTAGGGGTCATTTTTCGTTTTGCACATTGCTTTGGTACCGAACCAGGATCTAACCAACTTGCTGAGCGCTTTCGATTGTCAAAAAGAATCCATTTTTCGTCGCACGTAACAATTCGGTTCAAAATTCCTTCATTTCTGTGCCTGTTAAGCAGCGCAAGGCAAGTCTCGACGCGTACGTTGCGCTGGCGATCGTTAAGTTCGTGGGGCACCCATCTATCAAGCTTTTTTATCTTGCCAATCTGTCGCAAATGGACCAATATTGTTTTGATGCTAACATCAAAAGCTGCTGCCAGCTCAGCTGTAGATTGAGATTCATCAGCTTCCACAATCGCCTTTAATTCATCATTGTTGACCAAAGTCTCCGGACGACCACGAGGTTCATTTTTCAAGTCAAAATTCCCAGAACGGAACCGAGCAAACCAATAACGGGTTGTACGTTCGTTTGTACAGTTCTCTCCGTAAACGTCGTTGATGTTACGTGTCGTTTGTGCCGCGTTGGTGCCACGACGGAACTCATATTCCATAATTACACGAAATTTCAAAGTATCCATTATGAGGAAAAATGTTGAAATGTAATGAAAATACAACGCTAATCAATAAACAAAAGACTTATATTGTAAATAGAATGTCATATTTTTAAAACAAAATTAATTTGAATTTAGAATTCATAGCCAATCAAAACGTTTTTTTGTTTGAAAAAGTCTGTACTACAATACGGCAATTTCATAGGTAAAGACCTATTATTTAAAAGTTTAATTTATTTCGTTGTAGTTTTTTCTTTGCGTTTTTTATTACGCTCATCTTTATCAATGCTATCTATATATATAAAACTCAAAGGTGACTGACTGACATAGTGATCTATCAACGCACAGCCCAAACCACTGGACGGATCGGGCTGAAATTTGGCATGCAGGTAGATGTTATGACGTAGGCATCCACTAAAAAAGAATTTTTCGGAATTCCACCTTTAAGAGGGTGAAATGGGTGGTTGAATTATTTTCCTATAGGCCACGCCTCGAGCGAAACTGCGGGCAGAAGCTCGTTAATTATAAACTGATATAATTATCTATGTATCCTTTCGACATTCATGAGTATACTTTGGTGCCAAAATGATGAATAAGTGACATATGAAACGTTTAATAGTAGTTCTGGGACGGCAGAAAGCACAGCTACCAAAACTATACCATATTTTTTAAGAGCGAGTGTGCTGCTTTACCATACGACTGAAGTAAAACTTTTTTAGCTCCATCATCGGCCCGTATTTTTTTTGCTTTGTTTAATGTTAATGTCACCATCTTGACAATTGTAAATTGTCTACCGGACCCACCAGCATAATTACAACTTTTAAGATATAAGTAATCTTAAACTTAACTTTGTTATGTTGACAATGGAGATCTACGTTAACCAACGACTTTTGACTTCCGTTCACCTCGTGACGCATTCACCAGCTTACTCCCCAAGTCAAGCGTGCGTAAAAAATTTTTACTTCATAAACTCAATCAAGTCCTTAGTACCATAGCACTGCAAACCCATTCGCAAAGTCAAAGATAAAAATGTGGAGCTGCATGAATTTTACAATTACCCCAGACACTTTTTAGATAAGCTTTCACAAACTCCCATTTATTTGCTCCTCAAAATATAAACTCTGCAAGTTGTCCAGTAAAGAACTTTAAAGTACTGTTTTACGCCATTATGTAAAACGTTTTTTGACGATACAAACTTTGTTGCCTGTTACTCGTATGTTCTTGCAGACACATTATTTTGGTTTATTCAGTCCAAATGTTTTTTGTAGTACGGTTGTGTAGCTAGTAGCTGTTACCAGTAGTTATTACTTATCATTATTGTAGTAGTTTAAATAATATAAGTATTTTTGTTTTTGCTTTGGTAGATAGCTGCAGGAAAGTGCAAGGGTTGTGATATCCTGACAATTAGAATGAAGCGAAAATTTTAAGAAAACACACCACTTTAAGCACTCGAATCAACCCCATGTAATAGGTCTTTACCTATGAAATTGCCGTATTGCAGTACAGACTTTTTCAAACAAAAAAAAGTTTTGATTGGCTATGAATTCTAAATTCAAATTAATTTGGTGATGGTCACAGTTTGGTGGTCTAGTGCTGGTGTGATTCATCATAGCTTTTTACAAAACGGCGAGAGCATTATTGCAGATGCGTACATTGAAGAACTGACCACAATGATGGCGAAACTCGCACGTCTGCAACCAGCTTTGGTCAATCGGTCGTCTCCACTGCTACTTCACGACAACGCGCGACCCCATACTGCACAACAGACCGTCTCTAAGCTGCATGAGTTGGGTTTGGAAGCTCTGCCTCATCCGCCATACTCACCAGATCTTGCGCCTACCGACTATTACTTTTTCCAAAATTTGGACAACTTTTTAGCGGGAAAAAAATTCAATTCCCGAGAGGCAGTACAAAACGCCTTTGAAGAGTTTGTTGTCTCCCGTCCTGCTGATTTTTTCAAGAAGGGCATCCATAAACTGCCACAGCGTTGGCAAAGATGCATTGATTGCAGGGGTGATTACTTTAAATAAAAGAAATAAATAAGTACGAAAAAAAAATACTTTAACTTTTTTCAAACAAAATGGCAATTTCATAGGTAAAGACCTAATATTTATCGAAATTGTATATATACGTTATGGTCATTTTAAGTTTTTTTTTTATTTTCCCCTTAACCGATAGCTACTCTAATGGCAAAGTGATCCTATATAAGGGACTAGTTTCTGCCTGCGCTTAACCTGCGTGGCCTATAAAAAAATAATTCAACTACCCATTTCACCCTCTTAGGGGTGGTTTTGAAAAACTCTTTCTTAGTGGATACCTTCACATTACAAAGAGCACACCTTCCAAATTCCAAGTTTCTAGGATCAGTGGTTTAGGCAGTGCGCATAGGTCAGTTAGTCAGTCAGGACTTTGTATTTTATATGTATTTAATTTTTTTTCTCATATCAAAGTACCTTGCCGCTAAAAATGACATCGTAGTAGAGTAGTATAAACTTGTATGCCGGGATATTAATAGTGAAAATTTACAAGACCAAATGCGGGTAGTTGGAGACGACGCCCGTTCTGCACGATGCTGACAACCGCTACTCCAGTCCCCTCGTGACCTCGGCCAATGTAACTTGATCGAAACGTCGAGGTTACTCACAATTTATGTTTTGATAATTTTTGTGCGCGAATAGATCCGTTTTATCTTTATAGTATAAACTAAGTATACCCATATGGGAGTGGCGATGGAGGTAAGCCTACTACGAGATATGGAATTATAAATATTAGGTATCATCATCATCATAGGTAATCTATGTTTTTTGTTATTTGATTTATTAATACCTTCTTTCAATAAGTCTGCGTAAAAGGAAAAAAATAAAGAAACGAAGCAATTGGAGTAGACAAGCGTCAATGTTGAAAACATATAAGTACTTAATGTAAGGTGAATTCTGTGTTTGTAAAATGAAATTTTGGCATGTGTTAGGCCGGTCCACATCGCACAATTATTATAAAACATCTTAAAAAATTATAATGAATAAAATCGATTGTCTCATTTAAAATTATAATCTTAACTTTTATAATATATACAGTGTTGTAAGTATGTTGATCATTCATTTATTATCTAATTTTTTCATTTTTTTAAATCGTCTCTGCAATTGTCGTTACAACAAAACAATTGGTGTTTGATTCTTTTAGATTTTTTTTGTGGCATCTCTCTGTCCGTTTCATGTCAAATTAAGCGTAACAAATAAATTTTAATATACAGAAGTAATAACGAAATTAAAAAAAGATCAGCAATGCTAAGGTATTTTATTATATACTTAGTAATATAATAAAATAAAATAAAGTATAATATTTAAAAATAGTGTCCTTCCTTCCCCCATTTTTCTCTTTTCTCCCAACTCGCCGTCTCCCTCCAGGGTCAGATTTAGCACAATCACAACCTAGATAGGCATCCTAGGACCCAGGACGGACCCTTAACGTGACAGCCTGGAATTTTTATATAGATAGCGCCTTCGTATGATACCTGAGCAGGAACATAAGCAAGTAAATTGTAAATATTAAAATTAATTTCAAAGGAGTCTACATTATCACATCTGCATTACGATTTATGATACTGATCTGAAAACAGAACGCTGTATAAATTTTTATTTTGTATATACACATCAAAGTGTTATAATAAAAATAAGTGTTTTTTTAAACAGAATCCCATGAGCTTGATTTTATTTGAAAATAAAATAGGTAGAGTCTACCTTGCAGTATGGTCGTATTTTAATACACAATACAGTAGTTTATAAAGAAAAAACTAAAGAATGAGTATAGATGGAATACAGATAATAAAACAGACAGATTGGACACCAACAGTGATTTTACTAGGATAATGTTGTTAAGTAAATATTAATAATTACCAACTTATTGAACCGTGAAAACATAAAAAAAAAACTGTACTTAAAAACTGTCTTCCTATATTTTTATTAAATACCTATATACATTTTGCAATTTAAAAACAAAGAATATAAGGAAGTAATTTCTTAAAAATTCATACTTATTTTTAATTATTTTTAACAACGTTATAAAATGAGATTCTCTTAGGTGTAAAATAAAAATAGACTTTTGGACAATAGTTACACGCTTTGTAAACTGAATTTAAAAAAAGAAGGTTATTTTATTTGGTTTTATATAAAAGCTAATAGCTTGTGTAAGATGTGGAATAAGTGTGTGTGTTTAAGATGTGGAATAAGCTATCCTCAGAGGTGTTTCCGCTGAGCTATAACAAAGGGCACTTCAAACGTCGGGTAAATAGAGTCTTAAAAGGTAGGCAACGCATTGGAAGCGCCCCCGGTGCTGCAGGTGTCTATACGTGACGGTAACTGCTAACCATCAGGTGGGCCGTCTACTTGTTTGTCTATGTTATAAAAAAATCTTTAGTTCTTATTCCAAGCCAAGGGATTTACGAACGGACTCCATTGCAGTATACGCTACAGTTTCACTATACATTTATCTCTTCGGCTTTTGGAGGGTTTGATTCTCGCGAGATGACAAGTTTTATATATGTATAGAAAAAAAAGCGCAAAAACTTGTTCTGTTTTTGGGTGTTCTGAGACCATGGTTCTCGTAGTTCTTGAGTCGCTAGATACAGGGAACTTTGGGCGCTATTATTATTAACTAACAGTATTTAGAGGGAGGATCAAACGAGTATTATTATAGACTCGATTGAACGGCGTGCCAAAAAGCTTATTGACGGCGACACTTTGGTTGCCCATTGCCAAAAGCCCCATCCCCTAGCACATCGACGTAAGGTGGCAAGTCTGTCGATCTTTTACAGATTACACCATGGTGAATGCGCACAAGAACTGCATGATCTCATTCCCCCATCACCATTCCACTACCGGACTACAAGACGCTTGGCTAAGCCCCATCCCTTCCTGGTCAAAATACACCTATTCGTACCAAGCGATTTGATTCCACGTTCATAATTAGAACGGCTAAGGAATGGAATGCCCTGCCAGCGTCTGTGTTTCCCGCGAAATATGACCCGGCCGTGTTCAAGAGAAGAGTGAATAGGTGTTTAATTGGCTGGCATGCTATACCTTCGATCGCATCGTTGCATCCCATCAGGTGAGAGCGTGTTTAAATTCTAGAAAATTCTGAAGTGAAAAAAAAGCAACGAGTTATTGGCACGTCCAGTACGAAGATGTCCACATGTGATACCTATAAAATAAAAAGTACTAAATAAAGAACTCTTTCGATAAATTGTAAGACGAAATGTGTTTATTTGCACCCACAAAGAGGCAGAACACAGTGTATCACTCTAGTGGAGCATATCGCGTATTCCTCGGAAGTGTCGTTACAGGAAATGTTCTGAGACGTCGAGACGCTTGATTTGTCAAAGCGCAAGCGATATAGAGCATGTGAATTGTGATGTTACCTTACTTAGAGCGACGTATAGGTAAAGTAAACGCGGAGAGTTGGATACAACAGACATCAATAAAAATTGGGAACATAATAATGATAACAATAATAATAATAACGCACAACGATCACATACATAGATCCTGGATCCTAACTAGGATTCCCTGTGTCTAGGAACCCAGAAACTACGAGGACCATGGTCCCACAACACCCATACTCAGAACAAGTATTTGCGCTTTATTTCTGTGCACAAATACTTGCCCTGTCGCGGGAATCGAACCCCACCGCCTCTGGGCTATGAACCTACCTGCTCAACCACCGCACTACAGAGGCTGCCAAAAGATGCCGCACTAGCTTCACGAAAGTTTAATGTTCTGATTTGAGGTGGAATGCACACAATATCTTTTTTTTAATAAAACTCCTTTACGCACGCTTGACTGGGGGAGTACCTAAGCTGATGAGAACGAGGCGAACGGAAATTGAAGTTGGTTCACGTCACGTACATTTCCATTGTCAACATTACAAAGTTATTTTTTTTTTATTATTATGTAGGTATGTCCGGTAAAATGACAATTTACAATTGTCAAGATGGCGACATTAACATTAAACAAAGTAAAAGTTATAACGGCCGATAGATGGAGCTAAACTAAAGAAGTTTTACTTTAGTTGTGTGGTCTAAAGAAACTTTTTTTCCGTATCAAACAAAATATGGTTTAAATTGTTATGTTTTGTATATTATCGTGTTGGGTGCGCCAGCCGCCCCTCTTCCCTCTGTCGCAGGAGTGGAGTACCCTCGGCGTGTAGGGGCACTTTCCTTGACACCCTCCCACTTAGCGTAACGTTGTTTTGTATTACTTTTGCTAAAGTTCGTTGCCTACTAATAAAGTAAATAACATTTTCACTTTTTAGAATATGTAGTCTACCATTTAATTTTAAAGCATAACAATAATACTAAATATTTGTAGACATTTCACACAGCGCCATCTCGCCCCAAACTAAGCAAAGCTTGTACTTTGAGAACCAAATAGCTGATAGAATACTTAGATACTTTTTTGTTTTTAAATATAATAATAATAAAACGTCTGGACATCTCACACAACGCCATCTAGCTCCAAACTAAGCAAAGCTTGTGCTATGGGAACCAGATAACTGATACTTAGATACTTTTTTGTTTGTTAATACATACATAGAATACAATATTACACCCAGACACAGAACAAACACCTATGTTCATCACACAAATGTTTGTCCTGAGTGGGAATCGAACCCACAACCCACAGTTCAGAAGGCAGGGCTACTACCAACTGAGCTATCGGGCCAGTCAAATATATACAAAGAATATAATATAACACCCAGACACAGAACAAACACCTATGTTCATCACACAAATGTTTGTCCTGAGTGGGAATCGAATCGAACCCACAACCCACAGTTTAGAAGGCAGGGCTACTACCAACTGAGCTATCGAGCCAGTCAAATATAGACAAAGAATATAATATAACATCCAGACACAGAACAAACACCTATGTTCATCACACAAATGTTTGTCCTGGGTGGGAATCGAACCAATATAAAAGTGTGTCCTTTCAAATAAAATGAGAATTTATAAATCGATGTATTAATTACGGAGATATGAGGTAACAAACATTTTGAAAATCATTAAAATAAGAAATTAATAATTCAATCAACCGAATTGAGTCACCTTTTTTGAAGTCGGTAAAAACTCAAGCTCATTGCAGGATTCGAACCTACAATCCGCTATACCAGCTGATCTATTATCGCTTTGTTTGTATCCTTATTTTAGCAAAACAATTTGCTGGGATTTATGTGTTATTTCGGAGTTGTTTCCAGAAGCACTCGTCAAGAGATTTCCGAATTATGACGTCAGAAAATCCGGCCAACCCAGTTAGAATATGAATTGCCGAAATTAACCAGTTATTACCAGATATAACCGGAATGGAACCTGTCTTTGAAGATATTATGCAATGAATCCGCGGCTCCTAAACTTAGTTTGGAACTTAAGTGTGAGATATGTTCGCAGAATTATAGGGTTATTTAGACTAGTTCAAACTATCTATTCTAAAATGCAATATTCTAGTCTTAATGTGAACATTGCAATTAGTCTGAATCACCCTAGAACTCTGCGAACATATCTCACACTTAAGTTCCAAACAAAGTTTAGGTAATGGGATTCTTGTAATAACGAAATGTATTGTCTGCCAGACTCTCTTCCTGTGACATGATGAAATGTTTCGAGATCGAACATAATGCATCAATAGATGCCTTGATACGCAATATGGGACGCGGGAAGGAAAACCTATTTATAAATTTATGATTATAAGGTAGGTTGGGCGTTCTTATATAAAAATATTAATGCCTAATGATCACATACATAGATCTTAGAGCCTGCCTAGGATTCCCTGTATCTAGAGACCCAGGAACTATGAGGACCATGGTCCTACAACACCCAGACACAGAACAAGTATTTGCGCTTTTTTCTGTGCACAAATACTTGTACTGTCCCAGAATCGAACCTACCGGGCTATAAGCCAACCTGATCCACTACCACACCACAAAGGCGATATAGCCTTGGGAGTTATTTATATTTGGTAAACCACCGTTCGAAAAGTTCTTGGTAATAAACGTTTTATAAGGCCTCACCTTTGGTACATTAATTGAGCGAGCAAGCGCGATGCGCGAGCGAAGTATCTCCGTTTTAGCTTTTCTGCAAAATGTTTTCATAATTCAAGGAGTGAAATCAAAAGGGTTTAACTATCAAATTGATAGTTTCGAGAAAATTGACTTAAAACTTCAACGGTTTCATTTTAATCTAGAATGCTTATTATATATAATGCAATAATAGAAAAGGCATATGTAAGTTTCAGTTGCTTGAAAATGTATAATTCTATTTTAAAATACAAAAATATAGTACTTATTCGTACAATTACCGTAAAAATATAATAAATTTAATAATGTTTTTATGCTAAGCGAACTGTATTCCTGTGTCAGATAAAACGTTTTTAGGCTAACAATCTCGAGATTTAAGACTCATTTCGGTATTTCGAGAATGTATTATTGTAGATAATTTCACGCTAAATCCAACGATACCCATAAGTCATTTTGTGAAAAAAATCAGTTAAGCCCTTCTTGATCTCATCCCTTCAATTATGTCTAGGGGATGTCGAGACATTTTGTAAGCTGGTTAGATAATATATAATTGATTATGATCGCATTTTTGGGTCGTTCACATTTTGGATATTTAAAAAAACGTCGGCGTTTGAAAACGTCATTTTTTTTCACTTTTTAAGTATATTTTATGGGCAAGCGTGCTCCACCTTAGACAACTTCGTCACTTACCATCAGGTGAGTTGTTGTCAAACACAAGCCCATTTTCCCAAAAAAAAAAAAATGCGAAAACCAATTGAATTAAAACAACTTTTTGCGATTGCAAATTAAATTAAATTAACTCTAAATAGAAAATAACCCGGTGGTTTATCGCTAATTATTAGGTACCTATGTGATTGACTTGCCTAGTAGCTCAGTTGGTAGTGGTAGCCTTCTGAACTGTGGGTTGTGGGTTCGATCCCTACTCACGACAAACATTTGAGTGTTTAACATAGATGCTTGTTCTGTCTGGGTGTTATATTGTAAATGTATATTTAGAAACAAAAAGTATGTAAGTATTGTATCAGTTATCTGGTTCCTATAGTACAAGCTATGCTTAGTGTGGGACTAGATGGCGCTGTTTATGATTATTGTGAATTATGTACGTATTATATATTTTGTAGAATATTTAAAATAGATTCGTGCTACAACACATTCTGTTGTCAACTTAATGGAGGTCATTCCACTTCTTATTAATTAATTTCTGGTTTTCATTGATTCACCGAAATTAATTTTATTGCGGAAAGACCTTTATGTATTTACTTTGTCTTTTCCTGTGTGGCTTTTCCTGCCCAATAGTTGTTTTATTTAATTTATTGAAATACATTAAAGCCGTCTTAATCTCAACCTCAAATATTTTTTATCTCTGATGGCCTCTGTGGTGTGGTGGTTGAGCAGGTCGGCTGATAACTCGGTGGCAGCGGGCTCGATTCCCGCGGCAGAAGAAGTATTTGTGCACAGAAAAAAAGCGCAAATACTTGTTCCGAGTCTGGGTGTTGTGGGACCATGGTCGTGGTTTCTGGGTCCCTAGAACAGGGAATCTTAGTTAGGGTCCAGGATCTATGTATGTGATCGTTGAACGTTATTATTGAATAAATTTAGAACAAAAAAGAAAAATTCGGAATAAATTGTTTTTTTTTGGTTATACTTGAGAACTCCATCCGTTTTGGTAAATAATTAAAAGTTTAATATATAGCTGCGCTCCGCCGATAGGAAGTAGCGTATGTGTTAATCCACTATATAAGTTATCTACATTCTAAATTTTATCCAAATCCGTGCCCCCGTTCGAGCGAGAAACAGTAACAAACATCTCGCATTTATATATTATAAGATAGTAAATACATTTTAATCTAATACAATTATTCGTACGTATACCCTTGACAGGTGCTTACAACATTTACAAATACATAGCGGCAAAGCAAAAAAAAGTGATATCTTATGAAAAACTTATGTAAATTATACATAAGATATCGCTATTTTAATTATGAAAATTTTAATGAACTTTAAAAGTTGTTTTGGCCTTTGGCTGCTAGATAAATTTGTCGGCAACATTTTGCATTCAAAATCATTTTTGGACTCTGTTTCGGTGGCGACCTACAAACATAAAAAAATACTCCAATAGAAATAATATAAGGATATTACACTGCATGGATCTTCCATACTTGCCACACCTGCATTGTCTAACAAACTATATTTAAGCAAAAGAAAAAAAACAACGTGCTTTAGACCACGCAATTGAAGTACTCTTTAGTTTAAATTCATCTATCGGCCGGTATAACTTTGTTTTGGGAGTTTTGACGGGGAAACGAAAAAGATCGCGTCGCCGCATTGTATTATTTTCCAAAACTTGTATTATTTTCAGTGTTAGTGCATAAAGTTGGTGGCATTTTATTCGTTAAGTGCTGAATTACAGGCATGAGTGTGGGAAAGTGGTATAATGGTGGTAAAACGTTTCTTTTCGTGTTGTTTCCTAAACTCCATAGAAGCTTCTGGTAAAGTTGCCACCACTTTACTAGGAGTATGACTTGACTAGACAAGACTATGACTTAACTTGATGACTTGGATTGTGACTTGACTTGACACATTATATTATGATATTAATTAACTTGAGATATTATCAATTACTTGACACTGGCTAAATACACAAAAGAGTAGAGCCAAAACCAAACAAAAAAAAACTTTGTTTTGCTTTGTTCAGTGTTAATGTCGCCATCTTGACAATAATTGTAAATTGTCATTTTACCAGACACACTGACATAATAATGCAATTTTTTAACCTTATTATGTTGACAATAGAATCTACGTTAACCAAAAATTTTCAATTTACGTTCGCCTCGCCAGCTTACTCCCCAAGTCAAGTGTGCGTAAAGATGTTTTCCTTCAAAAACTGAGCTAAATGTATTTAAAGTGCGACCTCTACAAGTCTACAATCCACCTGCATTATTATTTTGCTGGTTTTTATTCGTTTAGCATACCGCATAAGGGTGCACAGTTCAGCGTTTTACGACTCCAGTTTAGGAGACTTGCAATTTCGCTCCATGAATTTCAATGTTTCTAGTCCTCTTTTTATGTTTACAAAGCCAACGTTATGTGTGTGGGTGTTCTTGTGAGGTGTTTAGTGGAATTTGAATTAAATTCTTTATCGGGTTTCTTTTGTTTTTGGCTAAAATATAAAGTAATGTTGCGTTGCAAGAAGTTTTGACATCAGTTGCTACATATTCATTATCTCAACTGTAATGAATTATATACATTGTAAAAGACAGTAAAAAGAAGAAAAAAAAAATACATCACTGTAAAGTTTTTTGTAGTTTCTTTTTTTACAGTAGTAATCGAAGCTTCGGATCGGAGTTTTCCGTTCTGCATTGTGCCGTATTGCTTGCACCAGTAGTGAGAAAGAGAACTGCTTTTTTTTTCAAACTCATATATTATAATGGGTTTGCTATATATTATTTGACAATAAGCACTTTGTAATTTTATATGCTTAGTGAAATAACTTAATTGTAAGTACCTAATATAATTTTGACTTGTGCTAAAATTAGCCTATTTGTAATAAATCTTTTGACTATGACTTTGACTTAGGTGGTATAGGACTTTTCTGTAGTTATTCTGCCGCCAAGCAGTAGTGCGCAAGTAGTGTGTCACGCGAAACTGTACATTTTGGAGTTCCGAGTGACACTGTAACTGATATGGGCAGCCGTGTCGCTTAACACCAGGCGAATGACTAGCTCGTCATATAATTTCTTAACATGACAAAATATGAAAAAAATAACTTTTTAACAGGAAAAATTATAAAATGGATTTTAAAGTGTAAAACACTATATTTAAGGTAAGTTTGTTTGTAATGGTAGGTAATGTATGTTTGTATTATCTACAAAAATATTTCTATGTAAGTAGGAAAATAGACAAAGACTTATGGAAAATAGTAATTTTGCGTTTAGTTTGCCAGAAAATAAATATTCATGATAAAACAAACATTAGTCCTGATGTTACGAGGGACACCATAAACCCTTTATCTAGAAAGGTCCCTTCAATAACAACTCTATTATATTGTAGAGATGAACTCGATATGAAATTGTATTCCTGATAGTAACTGGAGATAATCGTCGCCAAAGAGGTTAGGTTAGACTGTGAGACAAATAGTTTATTTTAAAGTTATGCACAAATAATAGTAAGTACAGTTTTGGCGGAAACGCGAAAAAGATTGCGTCACCGCATTGTATTATTTTCCAAAACTTGTGTTATTTTCAGTGTTAGTGCATAAAATTGGTAGCATTCTATTCGTTAAGTGCTGGATTACAGACATGAGTGTGGGAAAGTGGTAAAATGATGGTGAAACGTTTCTTTTCGTAGTGTTTCGAAAACTCCATAGAAGCTTCAAGTAAAGTTGCCACCACTTTACTAGGAGTATGACTTTGACTAGACTATGACTTGACTATGGCTTGACTTGATGACTTTGACTATGACTTGACACATATTTGCGTGAAATATCATTAACTTGATAAATTATTAATTACTTGACACTGGGTAAATACACGGAGGTGTGGAGCCAAAACATAATAAAAAAAAATAGTAAGTACCTACCTACACTTATTATTACTTACCTACTTCCTAGTGGCCCTGTAAGCTGTAAATCTGGCGAGTCAACCTTTGCTTATCTTAAAACAGAAAAACCAATTTTACGTTTTCAATTCCCCTAGCTCCACCAATTTGATAAATTTTCAAAAACTGACATTACTTTACTTGGCTAGCACGCTACACCTTCGATCGCCTTCCCATCCAGGTTAGAGCGTGGTCAAATGCAAGACAAGTTTGAAGTAAAAAAAAAACTGCTCTGATAAAAAATAAATCTATATAATTATCGACTGCTTACAAATTTTCATGAGAATCGGTTTATAAATGTGACCTGTACATCCGCCTATAAGTACAGCTGGACATCCATCGGACATACGAAATCGTGTTTTCCCAAGCTGGAACAGAGATGCTTCGCTCGAACTTTAATTTTATCTTCTGCATGTCTTTGTGCAAAAAAAGCAAAGCATGCGTGAATAGATAAGCGTTATTGTACGATCCGTCATCAAAAATAATAGAACTTGGAGAGGCAAACTAAAATAAGTAAGTAATCACATCACACTAATATTATAAAGGCGAAAGTTTGTATGTGTGTATGTTTCTTGCTCCTTCACGCACAAAAGGCTGCATGGATTTGGATGAAATTCGATACCAAGATAGCTTATATACGTAATTAACATATAGGCTATATTTTATCCCGTAAAAGTGAAATTTCCTCGTGGGATGAGCAAATGATAAAAATACTTTTTGTCCGCGGGTGAAACCGCGGGGCGCATTTAGTATATTATATAATAAAAGGTAAATTTCATGACCATAATTTAAATATAAATATAACACTAAATTAAACTAGACCTAAAAAACTAAACTACACCTAAAATTTAAGATAGGAAAAATTATAATAACCCGTTGGTGGAGGGAAAAGTGCCTAGAATACTGGCAGCATTTACATTTACGTTGAATGACAGAGTTTAAAAAAATCTAATATAAGTATATAAATAAATAAAGTAATATTAAAATGAAATAGTACCTACTAGTACGACATTAAATAAATGTAGTAAACCCAACTTCCAAGTACGTAAAACAGAAACTTTGTGTAACTGTCATCTGAAACCAATTGGGTCGAATTTTGAACACGCGGATTGTTTCTACCTTAGTTTAGTAAGTAATACCTGATTCAAGAATTTTGATAGTTTTCATCTCACAATAGTAAAATTACCGCGGGAAAACGGGTAAGTTGCATCAGTTTTCTCTT
Organism: Ennomos fuscantarius; assembly: GCA_905220475.3. Lineage (NCBI taxonomy): Eukaryota > Metazoa > Arthropoda > Insecta > Lepidoptera > Geometridae > Ennomos > Ennomos fuscantarius. Next base: position 5,199,791 of record HG992044.1, read on the forward strand.
CATATTAAAGAGTCTTGCTTTTGTCGGATTAATCGCCACCGTTTTCTACCTTAGCTAATGAAGAAGATAAATGTCACGACGACGGTAATTTTATCTTTTATTTAATCTGTATGTGCACTTTTAGGTCTCCGCCTTCCACTCTTCTACCTTTCCTTCTATGGTGGTTTTTATGAATTATCATGTCGTATAAACAAACACAAATGCATTTATTGACGTAAATATTTTACAACAGTGTACATTAGTTTAGGAGTCTATGGATTAGTGAATCCATATTCATCATTCCTCCTGAACTAATGTACACTGGTGTTGTAGTGACATAAACTGTTGTAAAATATTTACGTCAATGAATGCTTTTGCGTATGCGTATGAGTATGAGTATGAGTATGAGTATGAGTATGAGTATGAGTATCCGTATGCGTATGCGTATGCGTATGAGTATGAGTATCCGTATGCGTATGCGTATGCGTATGCGTATGCGTATGCGTATGCGTATGCGTATGAGTATGAGTATGAGTATGCGTATGCGTATGCGTTTTTTTGTAAGCGGCAGCATTGCTGTAATACTCGAATTTTCGAAACTTTAAATATCCAGAGTCAGATACCTTCAACCCAAAAGTTTAAATTTCTCTAACTCGTTGAGACCTTTATCGACAACATTACACTGTAAACGCAGATAGAACGGAACATCATCAAAGTTATTAAGTTAGCAACTCATTCGGGACCCGTTGGAGAATCGAACTTGGTTTTATGAAAATTTTAATGAACTTTAAAAGTTGTTTGCCCTTTGGCTGCTAGGTAAATTGGTCGGCAACAGTTTGCATTCAAATTATCATTTTTGGACTCTTTGCTTCGGTAATTGTTAAACAATAGAAGTTAAATATTTATAGAGTTTAATAAACTCGATTCAGTTTGAAAGTCATTGTAAAATGAAGAATTTTTTTTATGTACTTTTTCATTTAACATAAAAGCCCGTATTTTGGAAAATTGCATAGATCTTGCTGATTAATCTGCAGATAATTACGAACATTAGTAGTATTAACATAATTAGTAGTAATTAATACTTTTATTACACGAACACTCAAACTTTATTCCCTTATTATTTATTTTTAATTTATTTTTTAAAGTAAATTAATGAGGTGACGAGCTAGTCTTTCAACTAGCAACACGGCCGCCCATAACAGTGTCACTCAGAATTGTAAAATATAAAGTTTCGCGTGACACTGCACTGCGCACATGACGTGCTCAGTGCAGTGTCATACGACTGAGACATCAGCACAGTCTGGTAATAAGATTACTCGACTGTGAGATCAGATCATAAAGTCTCAATTACCCAGTAATGTCAAAAGTTCTTTCAAACTGGAACACAGTAGTGCTTGCACACTACTGCTTGGTGGCAGAATAACTGGCAAATAGGTGGTACTAATACTATTAAGCCCCCAGTTTCACCCGGGGATAAAAAGTATCCTGTGTTAATCCAGCGTATAAACTATCTACATTTCAATTTACTTACATTAAAATTGTTTCAGTAGTTACGGAGATTAATGGTAATAAACTTTCACACATACACATACAAACTTCCGCATTATTATATTCAACAATTATATTATACATATTATATTAATTATATCTTCTTCTCTTCGTTTAATGGCCTGCTATCACTTTTTAGCAATAATTCTGCCAGTGTCAAGTGATGAATTTTGTACGGTTATGTCATGTCAAAGTCTTATTCTATCAGTAAAAATGCAACAGTAAAATGGTGGATATTTTACTGAAGCTTCTAGGAAGCCTTGAAGAGAAAACGAAAAGGCATAGTTTTAAAACTTGGAACCATTTGCCAACACTGGTGCGCGTTCACGAAGAATTAACGGATAATAATCCACCCTTATTACACATTAAAATTCAAAAATACACTGGTAATGGAAAAAAGTTCATAATTCACAACCGCCATTTTCGGATTCTTTTCAACGAACCCCGTATTAATCATAATTGTATAAATATAATTCAATTTTACAAAGTATAAGAAAATGATTTTCAAACTGAATAGAGTTTATCATACTCTATAATTATTTAGCAGAAGAATACAGCTGGGCTGGGCAGCATTTGGGAAACTTCGTCATGTCTTTTCATCGTCCATACCGCAATGTCTCAAGACGAAAGTCTTCAACCAGTGCGTCCTACCAGTCATGACCTACGGAGCCGAAACGTGGACACTCACGGTAGGAATGATCCACAAATGTAAGGTGCTAGCTATGGAGCGAGCTATGCTCGGTGTTTCTCTGCGGGATCGGATCCGAAACAAATTTATTCGCCAGAGAACTAAAGTTATCGACAAAGCTCAGTGAATTAGCAAGCTGAAGCAGTGGGCTAATCATATCTGCCAAAGAACCGATAACCGTTGGGGTAGACGTGTTCTAGAGTGGAGACCGCGAACCGGCAGACGTAGTGTAGGACGCCCTGCAGCAAGATGGAGCGATGACATACGCAAGGTAGCTGGCAGTAACTGGAAGAGTAGAGCCGAAGACCGGGCTCAGTGGCATGCTTTGGGAGAGGCCTATGTCCAGCAGAGGACTAGTTTAGGCTGATGATGATGATAATTATTTAACTTCTACTGTTTAACAATATCCTACGATATTCTCTAACCTGTGACAATTCAGTATATATACCACAATGCAACAATCTTAGATATACACTGTAGTATCAAGAGAAAATAATTACCCATGCAAACACAACTTCAAACGTAATGTATGGTTGGACGGGCTGGGTACCCCGGAAGGGACACCGGACAGCACAAACAAATATTTTATTGTCATATCCGATTCCATTACCTGGAATATATTTCAAAAATAGGGACGAGTAGTTCTTAATTTTGAAAACATTATTTCTAGTCGTGGAGTGTGCCTGGGAATAGAAAAAGGTAGCGATGTGGGTATCTTTTTATTGACTGGCCTGATAGCTCAGTTGGTAGTGACCCTGCCTGAACTGGGTTCCCAGAAAGAACATTTGTGTGATGAACATCGATGTTTGTTCTTGTGGGTGTTATATTTTATTGTATGTATTTACAAACAAAAAGTATCTATGTATCAGTTATCTGGTTGCCATAGTACAAGCTTTGCTTAGTTTGGGGCTAGAGTGTTAAATGTCCACAAATATCTATTTAATTTAAAAAAATCGATTAATAATTCAGGTATCTTTTTAAATATATATAATTCAAAGGTGACTGACTGACTGACTGACATAGTGATCTATCAACGCACAGCCCAAACCACTGGACGGATGCGCCTAAAATTTTGATGCAGGTAGATGTTATGACGTAGGCATTCGCTAAGAAAGGATTTTTCGAAATTCCACCCTTAAGAGGGTGAAATGGGTGGTTGAATTATTTTCCCATAGGTCACACCGCGGGCGAAGCTGCGGGCAGAAGCTCGTTGTATAATATAAATAATGGTATATACTTAAATTTACAAATTCTATGGTAAAACCTACCTATAATATAACTATTACTGTGTAACGTAATCTGACTATATTTATCCATTATACTTTTGACTTGACTGCATTTGACTGCATTTGATTGACTCCATTATATTGTATATACACACTCTGATGCATCATCTTCACTGAATTGCTAAAATGGAAAAAAAATAAGCAAAATACTGGCTTAAGATTTAAAAAAAAAAAAACACGCCAGTATTTTGATGATAAGCATTGCAATTCGAATGGGCTCTTTCTCTCCACCAACGGGTTATTTTTTTAGGTACATACAGTTTAGATCCAGGGCAGTAAGTGCGAGAACATTTATTTTAGCTTTTGAGAATCGTTAGAGTGTCACAAAATATATATCTTCTCAATTTTTGTGCACGTAGAGTGAAACAATATAAGGGTAGAGCAAAAGGGTATAGCAACAGGGTAGAGTCAAAGGTTTTATAAATTATTTATTATATTCGGACCATAAATGCTATATTCGCACAGACTACTAAAAAGCGGTATACACTAACTACTTTTTTGGCCAGTGGAATACGTCCATGCGAGCGGAATACCAGTTTTACATTTAATCTTAATATTATTCGAGTAATTTATTCATTCCTGATGACCTTTATAGCTAGCTATATTAGCAAGTTGTGGTATGTTGGTTCTTTCCTTATCGTTATCATACACGAGCGAGACAGCATTATATCATCTGCTTTGTCATTACGCGGATGCGTTGAAAAATTAATTCCCGCATGTTCACAGTCATTCGGTCAATCGGTCATTCCGGTCATTCGCTCCTCACTCACTCATTGCGCAAGTCTACTTTCTTCGACCGCCAGTGCGCATGCGTTAACACTGTCAGACGGACACCGCTGTTTTCTCCTAACCTCATTCAGCAAAACCGAACAAAATAGTGATTTTAAAAGAATAATGGCTTTTTCTGCGCTAGAAAAAATTGCCATAGTGCTGTTATTTGTAATTCTGTTTAATATTGTGAAGTTTATATTTAATATTGTTTATACTTACGCAGTGGGCCCGATCATTAATAAAGTGGACTTCAAATCCAAAGGAAAGTGGGCACGTAAGTACTTTTTAATTAAAACTATTAAGTATCAATCACGTATCTATCGCTCTTATTTATCCCATTATTGCTACCAAGCAAATTACAATATTGTTGGTCTGTCTGTTGAACGAGTATGACCTATTGAATGAATTATTATATAGGTCAACTATGTACTTACTCGTCTAATGAACTAGGTAGGCATAGGTAGGTATTTCTAACATATTTATTAAACGCCCGTAGATACATCTTGAGTAAGTAGGTATTATTCTATTCTATTACAATAAGATGACATAATTTTTTGCCAAAAAATTAAATGTTACAATTTGTTAATTAGTGTGCAAAAATAATAATTTCCTTCAAACTATACTTACTACAGAACAAATAATAGCAAGTACATGTATGTATTGTTTATATTCTTATAGGTGATGCATAAATGGCATCTTTAGGTACGATAATATAGATTAAACAACATTTGCCATTGGCATTGGCACAGTACTTTTTAGCATGGACAAGGGTGATCCGTCCATTTATTTCCTGTCCAAGCTCTTTATGGCATTATGGCAATGTAATTCCATAATGCATTAGTTTACGTCGATAGTTTATAAACTCCATTTTTAGAGGCCGGTACAAATAGATACATTGGTGTCGATTCTGTGTCGCATTCTCTTAAACTAAAGTATACTTAAAGTATGGCGGTACTCTTCTGATAAAGGGGAAATGAAAAAGACGGAAATATGTTAATTTCGTTTAGCTTTAAAGTATGCGACACAGAATCGACACCATTCTGTGGGTATGTGTACCTTTTTTACATAATCGTGAAAAATATTGAGCTACGTAAAAAAAGTTTAGTAATACATGCAATGCAATGTTAACTCATTGAACTTATAGTTGTCTTTTTGCACACTTGACTTGGGGAGCAAGCTGTGCGAGGCGAACGGAAGTTGAAGTTAGTTCACGTAGATCTCCATTGTCAACATAACAAAGTTAAAAATTGCTTAAAGTTTGTACTATTATGTTAGTACGTCCGGTAAAATGACAATTTACAATTATTGTCAAGATGGCGACATTAACATTAGCAAAGCAAAAACAAAGTTATACCTACCAGCTGATAGATGGCGCTAACCTAAAGAAGTTTTATTTCAGTCGTGTGGTCTAAAACACACTCGTTGGGAGTTTTGGCGGGAAAACGAAAAAGATCGCGTCACCGCATTATATTATTTTCTAAAACTTGTGTTATTTTCAGTGTTAGTGCATAAAATTGGTGGCATTTTATTCGTTAAGGGCTGGATTACAGGCATGAGTCTAGGAAAGTGGTATAATGAAGGTGAAAAGTTTATTTTTGTGTTGTTTCCAAAACTCCTTTTGGGGGTTTATGTTTGCTCGCGTCCGTAGGCTTTAACCCTAGTTTCCCTACACGTGACCCCTGGGTGGTGCCAAAAGAGCAACCAAATAACTGGTGGAAGGCCTTAGCCGCCGGCTTAGTTACCACCCATTAGACAAAACCACGATGCCAAGCGACTCGTCGTGTTCCATCGTGATGTCTAATGAAGCCGTTCTGACAAGTAGATGTGGACAGTTGTGTTGGGTATGCAGACCGGTATTGGTGATGGAGATGCTTTCGCGTCGGAGACCTTGCTTCGGAGGGTAGCGGGATCCGAAGCACGGTGCTCTCTGCTGGCCGACCGCAAGTTGTAGGGGGCCCAAGTAGTAGTCTAGCCAACTACGAAAGGCTGCCCCACCGCTTGTGTAAAATCCTGAGGTTGTCCACAGGGCCAGTTGGCGACTGGAAGTGAGGAACTTGTGGGCAATTTCAGGGGGGTTCGGGCGTCCCCGCAGTCTCCGCGCAAGTTCTCCATTGGCGTAGGAGCTTCTCTATTACTGAGGGTTAGCATCCCAATATCTCGTCCACTTCCTACTTGTCTACCTAACTCACCCAACTATGAAAAAGTCAAATAAATTGAGCAAGTTTAAACGGCAGATGCACGTCCTCACTCTTAAAGTGCACCTCACAAATATTCGTGGGCTGCACTCAAATCTGCAAGCGGTCCATCATCATCTGGAGACCAACAAACCGCACTTGCTCTTCTTGACTGAGACGCAAATAGGATGTCCATCAGACACGGCATATCTGGACTATCCAGGATTCATATTGGAAAACCGCTTCCTTCCACGCGCTGGTATCTGCGTTTACGTCCGTGATGACATTTGCTGTTTGCGTCTCCGAAACCTTGAACATCCCCACTTTTCGGTGATTTGGGTGCTTGTGGACACCGGCATTGAGAAAATTCTCTATGCTGGTGTGTACAGATCACATAGCGGTGACCGGGAGACAACTCTTCTAATGGAGTATCTCAGTGAAACGGCAGATGTGGCTCAGCAACGCTATCCTTCGGCTCAGCTTGTTGTTCTGGGGGACTTTAATGCTCACCACCAGGAGTGGTTAGTTCCACACCGGATCACGGACCACGCTGGGAGAGAGACGCGTAAGCTCGCTTTGGCGCTCAATTTAACGCAGATTGTTAAAGAGCCAACGCGAGTGCCTGATATTGATAGCCACACTGCTAACTGCCTCGACTTTCTGCTCACGACTGAACCAGACCGATACTCTGTGGCGGTATCCTCACCCATTGGTAGTTCCGATCACTGTCTGGTCAAGTCCGTTTCAGTATACTCCCCGCCTGACCCAAGCCCTAAGAGCAATCGGCGTGTCTGGAGATACAACTTAGCAGACTGGGACGAGATGCGTCATTTCTTCGCTTCATATCCTTGGCGGCAAACGTGTTTTTCTTCTGGAGATCCGACGGTCTGCGCGAATGCGGTTACTGAGGTAGTATGTCGGGCTATGGAATATTTTATTCCATTTTCCGATAAACCCGTGACCAGCAAAGCCAGCCCATGGTTTGGAGCCGAATGTGCACGTGCTGAAGCGCAGAAGCATGCGGCATATCTGGCATGGGCTGACGCTCGAAAACGCAAGGCCTCGGACACTCGAGCTAAGAAGAAAGCCTTTAACGTTGCCGCCAAGGCCTGTAAGAAGGAATTAAGGAAGGCTCGTTTCAATCATATTGGTCGAATAGGGACTAAACTTGCTTCCTACCCAGCGGGTAGTAAGGCTTTTTGGTCCCTAGCCAAATTGGTTGAAGCGAACTTCTGTCGATCCTCACTGCCTCCATTATTGAAACCAGACGGATCGCTGGCTCACACTGCAAAAGAAAAAGCAAACTTGTTTGCCACTCTCTTTGCAGAAGCTTCGCGTTTAGATACTGCTAATGAGGTACCTCCCTGCCTTCCACAATGCGGTGTTTTCATGCCGGAAATACGCATACGTCAGAAGGAAGTACTAAAAACATTACGCAGTCTAGACGTGAACAAAGCCAGTGGTCCCGATGGTATACCTGCAATTGTACTTAAGAACTGTGCACCTGAGTTGTCTCCCATTCTAACACGCCTATTTCGCCTCTCTCTGGACACCGGAATAGTCCCTATGAGTTGGAAGCTAGCCAACGTACAACCTGTACCTAAGAAGGGCAGTCGTGCTGATCCTGCCAACTATCGACCCATCTCAATTACCTCCATTCTCTGTAAGAGTATGGAGCGTATAATTAATAACAAGCTCTTGGCATACCTTGAAGACAATGATCTCCTCAGTGACCGGCAATACGGATTTCGCCGAAACCGGTCCACTGGGGATCTTCTCGCGTATGCCACTCACATATTGAGCGAAGCCTTAGTGATGCATGGAGAGGCACTTGCTGTATCTCTAGACGTCTCTAAGGCATTTGATCGGGTCTGGCACGACGGTCTTCTGAATAAGCTTCCATCTTACGGACTACCTGCTGGTTTGTGCACTTGGATATCAGACTTTTTGAGGGAACGATCGCTTAGAGTGGTTCTTGATGGCTGCTCTTCCGATCAATTAGCTATTAATGCTGGTGTACCTCAGGGGTCAGTTCTTTCAGCAACACTATTCTTACTCCACATCAATGATTTGCTAAAGCCCGGTACCTTTGGGTATGCAGATGATAGTACTGTTGTTGAAAGATACACATCCAGTGCCCGAGCCAGTGGTGACGACGTCCGGATTGAGAGAGAGGCTATGGTTGAGCGCATGAACCTGGCTTTGAAAGCCGTGTCCGATTGGGGCGATGCTAACTTGGTTAGGTTCAATGCTGCAAAAACACAGGCGTGTTTATTCACTGCTAAAAAGAGCCCACTCCATCTGGCTCCTTCATTCCGTGGTGTATCTGTAAGTTTAGGAAACCATCTTGAGCTTTTGGGTGTTGATCTCACGTCAAACCTAAACTTTGGATCCTACATCGAGTCCAAAGCCAAAGTAGCTTCAAAAAAACTCGGCATATTGTCCAAGGTAAGGCGGTACTTCACACCTGGACAGCTTCTAAATCTGTATCAAGCACAAGTCCGATCGTGTATGGAGTACTGCTGCCACCTGTGGGACGGGTCTGCCAAGTACCAGCTTGAGGCTCTGGACTCGATTGAACGGCGTGCCAAAAGGCTCATTGACGACGACACTTTGGTTGGTGAAAGGCTCCAGAGCCTTGCACATCGACGTAAGGTGGCAAGTCTGTCGGTTTTTTACAGATTACACCACGGTGAATGCGCTCAAGAACTGCATGATCTAATTCTCCCATCACCATTCCACTACCGGACTACTAGACGCTCGGCTAAGCGCCATCCTTTTGTGGTCGAAATACCACCCATTCGTACCAAGCGATTTGACTCAACGTTCTTAATTAGAACGGCTAAGGAATGGAATGCCCTGCCAGCGTCTGTGTTTCCGGCGAAATATGACCCGGGCGTGTTCAAGAGAAGAGTGAATAGGTATTTACTTGGCTAGAATGCTACACCTTCGATCGCATCGTCACTTCCCATCAGGTGAGAGCGTGGTCAAATGCTAGACAAGTTTGAAGTAAAAAAAAAAAAAAAAAAAAAACTCCATAGAAGCTTCCAGTAAAGTTGCCACCACTTCACTAGGAACTGTATGACTTGACAAGACTGTGACTTGACACAAATATACATAATATTAATTATTTTGAGAAATTATCAATTACTTAACACTGGCTAAATACACAAAAGTGCGCAGACAAAATAAAAAAAACACTTTTTTTTATATTTAAATGTGTTCATTACGTCAAAAGAGTATAGGTCACCAGTGGCCCATGCAAAGCCACGAACCCTGATTTAAATTTGAAACAGCCCTGCACCTGACTTTACATTTTCGAGTTGTATTTAAACTTAAATTCAGAAGTCATAGCTCTTACGGCAATTTAGATGAAGACCTAAACAGCCTTATTAATAAACGGATATTAGTCTCGGATTAGTTACTTCAACTTTTGTCTTTTTTTGCTACTGGAATATTTAACTAGATCGAAAGAGACAAAAGATGGTGTAACTAGTCTAAAGCTAGTTCGTGTTTATTAATAAGGCTGAAATTGAATACCTACAGTATAAATTGTATGGTCATGATCAGCAAAAATGCAAAAGCACAAAGTCTTATGTGCCCAGTAATTTCTCTAACTGCAATACTGTTTTAAACCGGAACAGGGTAGTTCTTGGACACTACGTATTGATTGGTGGTGGATCTGGCAGTTGTACCTGTTTTGTCTTGCACAAATGAAAATTATTGTGTGCCTTCACACCTAAAAAATAAAGTTTAATTTTAAAATGCAATGACGTGGAATAACTTTGGTTGGCTTTTAAGTATAAACCATCCAATCACTTCCCGGAGCCAAGGTTTTCAAGATTATTTGCATTTCTCACCTTGACTTTCATCAGATTGCTAGAGCTTAACGTAAATAAGACTGCAAGTCAAAAGTAAGTCACAAATAAGTCCAAACCAATTCAATGAATAAATTTTCACGAAGAGTTTCCATCTGAGAAATTTCAAACTTTTATGTAGTTTACAATCATCAAATCGAGTTGTTCCTGTCTGTCCACGAGCGAGAGGACAAACGGGAATAAAAATTGACGGGAAAACGCAAACCTTACTATTAATATATTATAAAGTATTCTAGGTGATCTGTTTTTATTCAAATTTAAACAAATTAAATTTATTAATATTCAATAGTTCCAATAAACAAGGTCAAAAAATCACTCGCACACTACCTGTTCTCCATATTTTATACTATATTATTATTACACCTTTGTGGTGTGGTGGTTAAGCAGGCCGGCTCATAGCTCGGAGGCAGCGGGTTCGATACCCACTACAGGACAAGTATGTGAAATAAAATCTATCTACTTGTTCTGTGTCTGGGTTATGGGACCATAGTCCTCGTAGTTCCTGGGTCTCTAGATATAGGAAATCCCAGTTAAGATCTAGGGTCTATGGTCGTTGGGCGTTTATTAATTAATATTATTATTATTATATAAATAGAAGTGTTTATTGTTTCATGGAATCTCTCTCTCTCTCTCCCTCTCTCTCTCTCTCTCTCTGTGTGTGTCTAGAAACTGCTATGTCTAACGTCCGTTTAATTTCTATCACCAAGCTCCAATAATTATTTTAAATAAATAATAATTCTTAATTCTTTCCGTTTCTTTCCTTTCCGTCCAAAGGTTGACTGAAAGATATCGCTTTTAGCGATAAGTACGCTTTTAGCGTAGGTAGTTAAAATAAATAGATTCGTAAGTAATAATAATTATCATGAAACGGCAAGTTTTCTGTATTTAAAGTGCGTTTTGAATTATTCAGAGTCCCCTTTGGAATTAATCAATTGGAAATACTTATTGAAAGTTATGTTAAACATTCTTCATACAAAACGACTGTTTGAACAGCTGTTTAGCAAGTAAACTTGGGGTTATTTATTGTTCACATTATAGTGCAAAATAATAATGTATAGTGCAAATAATGCTAACTGTCATAACGATTAACGATATCTAATAGTTTAAACAATGTTTTGTAGGTATAAGCAAAGCACGGCTTGACTTTGACTCTTCTTATGCAACTAGGTTTACTTACTAAATACAAAATAATACTAGAATTTAAAATAATAGAACTTAATAGAGAAGGGAAGTACTCTAAATATTTGTACCATATAATTGTATCTTGGGTGGTATATATTTCTAAACGTGCAGGCAGATCATAGACATTTTTAAATTACTCTTATTTATTTATTTTTTTGAGGGGGGGTAATGCCCTCGCACTTCCCTGCCACCACGGGGGTGGTGGCAGGGGGTACGTGGGACTCGAACCCACTAAAACCCCCCCGTGAGCACCTCGTCCGCCGTACCAGGGGCGAGAAGGGGTCGCGACTGCAGTCTAGCCAACTCGCCCCCCAAATTACTCTTATTAACCCAATCGGGTCTAAGATAGATCCGAATCCCCTGAATTTATTCCAAATTATTTTAAAATTATATTTTTAATTTTATTTTAAAAATGTATTTTAATGTTTTAATCTCAACTTTTTGGAATTGAACTGGTAATTTATAAATTAACGAATAAATAAATGTTGGCAAGGTGTCATAACACCTATGGCGGGTAAACGAAAAAGATCGCGTCACCGCATTGTATTATTTTCCAAAACTTGTGTTATTTTCAGTGTTAGTGCATAAAACTGGTGGCATTTTATTCGTTAAGTGCTGAATTACAGGCGCGAGTGTGGGAAAGTGGTATAATGATGGTGAAACGTTTCTTTTCCTGTTGTTTCCAAAACTCCATAGAAGCTTCTGGTAAAGTTGCCACGACTTTACTAGGAGTATGACTTGACTAGACTAGACTATGACTTAACTTGATGACTTGGACTGTGACTTGACTTGACTTGACACATCATATGATATTAATTAACTTCAGATATTATCAATTACTTGACACTGGCTAAATACACAAAAGTGTAGAGCCAAAACCAAACAACAAAAAAATGATGGCAAATGAAACTGGTAAATTAAAAAAAAAAACTAAATGTTGTATGGTCTGTCTAATGGTATGTGTCGAAATGGTAAAAAGCAATAAGGACCGACTTCTTAAAAAAAACGGTTGATGGTAGGTATTAACCTAGCAATCACTTATTCACGGATTGATCTTTTTTGGGTTCTGCGCTAAACATAATTGAAGGGGTGAGAATAAAAAGGATTTAACTGATTTTTTTGACCAAATGACTTATGGGTATCGTTGGATTCAGCGTGAAATTATCTTCAATAATACATTCTCAAAATACCGAAATGAGGCTTAAATCTCGAGATTTTGAGTCTAAAAATGGTTTATCTGTCACAGGAATACAGTAAAAACATTACTTTATTTCTTTTATTATTGTGGGGGAGGTGTGTTCGTCTTGTCTTCCCATAATCAAGCGTGTTCCTCTCTATGGTGCCGGGGACTCCAAGGAATACTAGGACTCACTGGATAAATATATATATTTCGAGTCGGTATACATTATCGGTTACACTACAACATGACGCGGTACTGGTGGAGAGACGACTGAGGAGGCCAGAGCGGCGCGGTATTCGCGTGCAACAATTTCTGCCGCGTTAGCATTCTGTACCCCTACAATTATATTATATTTTTACAGTAATTGTATGAATTAGTACTATATTTAGTAATTTTAAATATAAATAACACATTTTCAAGCAGCTGAAACTTACATAAACCTTTTCTATTACCTTATAAGCACTCTACATAAAAATGACGCCGTTGACGTTTAAAGTCAATTTTCTCGAAACTGTCAATTTGTCAGTTAAATCCTTTTTATTCTCAACCCTTCAATTATGACTTCTAAACATTATTTGCTTGTTTTGCATCAAAGAAATATTTGCGATAAATATCTATATATTATTAAAAGTAAAAACGAGACGGTTAAGGTACGTTGCGAATAAAGATTGCACTTATCACGCTGATTTTAGGTTGCATACCGCTGTATAGTCACAATCAATGAAATATTTTTATAGCGCTGGCACGTCCATAAAGATAAGAAGACGATACATTTCACAAAGTCGTTTACTCACGGCCTTCGTGGCGTGGTTATCTACTAGATCCAAACAATTTGCTCTCAGAAAAAAAAAACGAGAGAAACTACGGTCCGTATTACAGAACGATGCTCAGTCATCGATCGGTGCTCAAGCAGAGATTTCATTCACTAATTGATCACTTTATGAATGAAATCTCTGCTTGAGCACCGAGAGCACGTTTTAGTCCTTATAGCTTACGATTTGCTTCCAATAGTAGGTATGTGAGAGTTTGTGCGTGCGTACTGAATCATTCATGTGCACTAATTCTCGTTTAGGTAAAAGGTGTCAGTATTCTCTAAAGTGCCTGAAAGAAGCATTTGAGTTGGCTTAAAACGTTACACCAACAAAAAGCACTTTTTCGATGTCACTAATCGTCATTGCGCGTGCATAAGTCGCTATGTACTATTTATTTTCCGTTTTAGATGCAATTTTAATCGTTGTTTCAATACAAACATACTGTAAAAAAGAGCTATGTGATAAATGCAATATTTAAAGAGTTACGTAATCTAGCTAGTTATTCATTTATCAAAAGTTTCATAAACACGTTATATATCAATTAAGAAATTATCAATAACTAAATAACACAGCGGCTTTTGCACGCGCAACGACGTAATGTGACATGATGTGTCAGAACTATCATATGAAAAAAGTGTGAATAGAAAATGAAATGGAAATGACCGAAAGTAAATTAACCGAGTTTTATAAATTAAAATTCTAATGACTCTAAAAATACTTTATAAACGTAGTTCTCTATATTTTCAGCGATATGCGACTGGTATTCTAAAGGAATGACCAGACAAAATATTCATTTAACATCCACATTTCACGTAATACACAAAAACCCCGCAAAATTAACACGTTTTCTAGCGTAAATCCAGTTTGACATCAAATTATAATGTGCGTTTTTGAATATTAAACAGACCGCAAAAAAACTAGCTATGACAGAGCCTTAATAGATATTAAGGCTCTGTCATAGCTAGTTTTTTAGTGCACAACCCAGTTGTCATAAATTAAGCTAGTTAGCTTAATTTTTTGGACATTTTTGAGTTGTGCACTCCAAAGCATCCTCGTAGTTCTCAGTTGTTAATTCCATGGTGATCACACAGACAAGTAATGACTGAATCGAAGGCTGCCCATTAGTCGACACACCCCTCAGTTTCCCTTTTTTAGTTTGGCCTATTTCAAACTTGATAATGAGAAACAACATACAAAATAACTATCCGCTCCACAACATTTATTAGTAAGTGAGTAGTATTAAATTAAAGAAGTAACACAATTATGTATTGTATCTATACTTTAAAACGATATTACAGCGATGTTCCAAAGTTTAACTTGAAGATTACTATTCATTCGTATGTAGACAACGCTTTTTAACAAGTAAATGACGTCATCGTCATTAACAGTTTAAAATGACTGTATGCGTTATTGTTAAAATCTATTGTATTATAATTTGCAAATATAAAACTATTTTCTGCTTGTTTTGGACATTTTTATACAATTAATTACGTTTTTTTTTTCAGAAAATGCTGATAAAATGTTAATACGTTGTAAAAATATCAGAATCACGCAGATGATAATTTATATTAATGTTTGTAAAAAATATATAAATAGAATTTATATTCATAAATAGTATTGCTATTTATGAATGCAGTAGTGTGCAGTGTAAGTACTCCGTTGCCTGTGTTTACTCGAGTATCTTTACAACTAGGTGGAAGGACTTTACTGCAAAGTTCGTCTAGGTAGGTATCACCGCTTTGCCAGTTATTCTGCCGTTAAGCAGTAGGGCGCAAACACCACTGTGTTTCGGTTTGAAGGGCTCTGTTGCTAGTGAAAGTACTGGGCAATTGAGACTTTAAATGTGATCTGATTTCATAGTGACTGCTGATGTCTCAGGAGGATGTGTGCGATGCAGTGTCACCCTAAACTTTATATTTTGGAGTTCCGAGTGACACTGTTTTGTTATAGAAGCCGTTTCACTTAACATCAGGTGAACAACTAGCTTGTCACATCATTCATTAATTGTATAGAGGTAGACAGAGAACTGGCTGGATCTTATCGTTATGGGTGTAGGCGCGGGAAAAGCGAATTTTTGCGAAAACGAAATCAAAAAGTAAGTTGCTGCAATGAAAGGATGATGCGATAGAACTGCGTAGGAATTCGGAGAGAAAAAAACACAGTTCCAAATAGGAAAGGAGCACAATACCTTAATAGTCCAATAGTGCTGGTCCTTTAAGAGTCCTTCCAAATGCGGGGGCATCCAAATACACCACAATTTCACACACAAAATTCTAAATTCAACGACGAAAGCGGAGGTCGGTCGGCCATACGAAATTTTCGAGCGCGCAATCTAGTTTTGGCCCACTCGCGTTAGGGTACGCTACTGTCGGAGGGCGCATGTAGCGGTCTCCGTTGCACATATGCAGATAGGTATGTGCAGGAGTGGGATAGAGGTATAGGGAAATAATTGCAGCAACTAAGACGTTACGTTTTACTAAGAAACTTAACATTGAATCAGCGCAACCATTCCCCCGGACTTGAAGGAACGCCTTCAAAATGTGTCCTATTATGTATGCTAAAATATCGACTATAATGCTAATCTAACAAAAACTGTATGCTAAAATATCGACTATAATGCTAATCTAACAAAAACCTAAGCTAATCCCCTAACCTAAACTAAAGCTCTCTGAACTATTGATCAGGTATAGGGCAGAGACGTACAACCGGACGTAAGTAAGATCCAGTCGCAGTCCTAACACGTACTATTCGTGTCACTCCGTTCGAACCGGGAAAAACTTCCCCTACAATACCCAAAGGCCAGTGAAGAGGAGGCGAGTTTTCAGTTATGAGGATAACAACAGTCCCGACCGCGATTGGGTTAACTGGTGTATTCCATTTTTGACGCGACTGTAGAGTATGTAGGTAGTCAGTTCTCCAGCGCTTCCAGAATGATTGAACTAGTTTATTGAGCAAATCGTGACGCGAAAGAGTGTGCAAATTATCATCGATTTGTACGGCTGGTAAGCATTTCAGCGGCGTAAGATTCAGAAAATGTGCTGGAGTCAATGCGAGCGGTTCCGAAGGATCATTAGAGAGCGTTCTACAAAGAGGTCTAGTATTCATAACCGATTCGATTTGAGCGAGCACAGTATTGAGCTCTTCAAATGACAGAATTTGTTCACCTATCACGCGGTATAAATGATTCTTTAGACTCTTGATGTTTGCTTCCCAATTTCCGCCAAAATGACTAGCAGCTGGGGCGTTAAGCGACCAATCTATGCGGTTTTCAGCTAATACATGACCAAATTCTGTGTTGTGATGTTTTGAAATCAAATATTCATGGAGTTCCGAAAGTATGCGCTTAGCACCGATATAATTACTACCATTATCCGAGTAAACTCTAGCTACTGGACCACGGCGCGATAAAAACCGCTTAAAAGCTCCCATAAAGCTTGCGGTACTCAAGTCACCAGCTAGCTCGATGTGCACTGCACGAGTTGTCATACAAACGAAAAGGCACACGTATGCCTTTGTTGATCTAATGCCACGACCGCGACTCGTAGTGACCTTGAAAGGGCCAGCATAATCTGTACCCGTATGAACGAAGGGCTTCGCGGATTGTACGACACGACATGAGCGGTGATCCGCCATCTCAGGAAAAGACGGGTTAGGTCGAAGACGAAAGCAAGGGAGACATTTATGAACTCTATTTCTAATTAAGTTACGTGCCGAAAGTATCCAATACCTCTGACGTAAGAGCGACATTAACAAGTCTGGACCTGCATGACAATGTACCTTGTGATGGTAATCCACAAGCAAATCCAGAATGTGGTGCTTTCGCGGAAGCACGACAGGATGCTTTTGGCAATAATTCAAGTTTGAATTATTCAAACGACCACCAACTCTAATCAAACCGTCCTCAAGAAAAGGTTTGAGGTGTTGAATGGAGCGACTACAAATCTGACCAGCTTGCAGCTTAGAAATCTCAACAGCGAAATGCAAGCGTTGAATTTCGCGAAGAATCAATACTTCTGCGAAGTCAAGATCCGAAGACGATATACGATCACGCGGCGGTAAGAGGTTTGCAAATCTACAAATGTAAACTACACAACGCAATAGTTTCGACCACGACGATAAGCGATTAGCTAACGAAATTATGACAGATTCTACAGGCGGCGCAGATGTCACTAGCGAGTGTTTCTTTTCTTCAAACACTTCTGTCACTGTGGAAGGATTGAAGGCAACCACAGGCCACTGCGAAATGTCTGAGCGAGCCCAAGGCGGGCCATCAAACCAAAGCGGATGGTCAATGATTTGCGAAGGAGTAAGTCCACGGGACAGACAATCTGCTGGATTATCCGTACCGGATATGTGATACAAATGTTTTGGTGACAAATCATTTTGTATCTTCGCCACTCTGTTGGCCACAAAGGTATCCCACCGATGCGGTGACGAATGCGCCCAACAAAGAGCAACGGTCGAATCCGAAAACGCAAATATGTTTCGAATTTCGAAACGAATTTTGCAAGCGTCGATTATGCTCTTCATTAGCTGAGCAAGAACGAGTATAGCGCAAAGTTCAAGACGAGCAAGTGAAACGACTTTACGAGGGGAAACCCTTGACTTCGCACTAATAAGACTTAAGGTATTCCTATCATCGTTTTGAACGTGGAAGTAGACCACTGCCCCGTACGCCTTCTCACTAGCGTCTGCGAATCCGAGAACTGTCACGACACTATCAGCGGTGATTCCCACATAGCGAGGAATTTTAATCTCGGAGAGACAAGAAAGCTCTTCTCTGAAGCGTGACCATACGCGAACTATGTCGTCGGGAGGTGTGTCATCCCAATCACATTCGCATAACCAAAGCTGCTTTATTATCAGCTTCGCGTATAAGACAACAGGTGCGACAAATCCCATTACATCCCATATTTTCGCGACACATGATAATATGGTGCGTTTCGTACAAGTTTGAGCGGGCGTATTAATTTTAAGACTAAACTGGTCTGTTGCGGGTGACCAACATAAGCCGAGTATCTTATGTTGTTCAGATGCATCGAATTCCTTAACCGATGAAAGTCGATGCGATGGTGGTATCGAAGCTACAACCGACTGCGAATTACTCGTCCATTTTACGAGTTCAAATTGACCAGATTTCATAAGGCCTATCATTTCAGAAGCAGTAGATATGCCCTCTTCTTCATTTTGGACAGAATAGACCACATCGTCCATGTAAAGACCAGAGTCAATAATCTCTCTAGCCTTGGGGTAAGAGTCGCCTTCATCAGTTGCGAGCTGTCTGATTGTGCGCAGCGCATGATATGGGCTCGATTTCAATCCAAAAACGACTCGATTAAACTCGAAAACCTGTAAAGGCTCTTGCGGGGAGAAGCGATATAGAATGCGTTGAAACCGACGGTCGCATTCACGAACGCCGATGCTGAGAAACATTTGACGAATGTCAGCCGAAAGTGCGATCGAAAACAAGCGAAAATTAACGATTATATCAAACAAATTACCTTGAAGGTTTTGACCACTATATAGTAGGTCATTCAGCGATACTTGAGTACTAGTCTTGGAACTACCATCCAGTACAACACGAAGTTTAGATGTCACCTTGTCCTCTCTAATAACCCCGTGATGCGGTATAATATACGACTGAGATTCCGATGTATGCATGTCTGTAGATGCAGGAGATATATAGCCTTTATCTAAATATTCCCTCACAACACTATCATAGGCAGCCTTCAACTTAGGAGAAGCTTGCAATTTTTTCTCTAAGCAGAAAAATCGCCGTTCGCTTACTTGGCGAGAGTCACCGAGAGAAAGAATATTTCCTTTGAAAGGCAGCGCCACTACGTAGCGGCCATCATCATCACGAGAGGTCGTGCTGCTATATATATCTTCACAGATTTTATCGTCTGGGCTGAGTATAGGTGGGACGTTCACCTCTTCAATTTCCCAAAATTTACGGACGGCTGAGTCAAGAGAATTATCGATACAACAATAAGAAGCGGTTTCGTAACTACCAACGTGAACTGGTGCTTCACCAACGATCACGTATCCAAGGACAGTTTCTAAAGCGAGCGGCGAATGATGCGAAGGTTGTCCTTGAACCTTGTGAGACAAAAGAAGATGCGGGAAAATCGAAGCTCCGATCAAAACTTCAATAGGACCGGATACAGAGTAAGTATCATCCGCCAATGGTAGATTTTTAAAGTTCGACAAGCGCGAGATATCTACTGCGGCAGTCGGCAAACGTTCAGTAATTTTATCTACCACTAGCGATTCTATTTCGTAATTAATATTACGATCAAAGCGCGAGAAAAACTCAATATTTACTGACCCTTGAACGGGTTTAGTTGAACCTCCTATTCCCTTTACTACGGAACAAGAAGGGTTTCGATATATATTCAATCCTAAGCGTTGACAACAATCACGACTAATAAAATTACTTTGAGACGCGCTGTCTAACATAGCGCGTACGCTATGTTCCTTACCACGAGAATCAACAATTACACGCGCGGTCGCGAGTAATATCGTGGTTGGGCCTCGAGACACGAGTTTGGTTTTGTTGTTATCTGATAACGAACATAGAGTGACGTCATCATTTCGAGCCGGGCGAGCGAGTGCGATGGACGCGCCGTCGGACCCCGCTGATTGCACAGGGGCGGCGTGCGCGCACGATACGAGCGAACTATTGCGAGCGGCAGATGCATCCCGGAAACACAACAAAGTATGATGTTTCGAATTGCATTTTTTACACAAGGAATTGGATCCACACGCGGACACGCGATGTCCTCCACTCAAGCAATTAATACACAAATTATTTGCCTTAACGAATTTAAAGCGTTCATTTGGGTTGTAGTTGTTAAATGCGGTACATTTGTATAAATGATCATGTTGACTATTACACAACGAGCACGAAGATTGCTGAGAACTGGATGCGGCATTTACATAAACATGCGTAGTTTTATTAAATTTAGAGGCCGTCTCCACTTTACGATCAACGTACTTTTTTGTAACTTCCGGTTTTACAGGGGAAGTGCGTTGCAATATTTTAATTTGATCGCGAACAAATGATGACAAGTCATTGAAGGATGGCATTTCAGAAGTACGATTGAATGACTCAAACGAACGTGCGGTCTCTGGATCCAATTTCTTTAACGCGATGTATAAGAATACGAAATCTGAAAGGTCATTGACCTTCAGGTTTTTCAAAGCGGCGACCGAAGATGCGAATTTATCTAGAAACTGTTCTAGATTAAATGGAGATGCGGACGAAATACTTTTAAAATCGAATATTTGATCTAAGTACGTAGCGGCTACTAACCGTTTATCTTCGTACTTATTTTTAAGCATATCGAAAATCAAAGAATAATTCTCGGCGCACGGAGTTATGCCGGCACAAACCGAGCGAGCCTTACCGGATAACCTTCCGATTAAATAATACAATTTTTCCGATTCGGTTAGTGACGCATTATCGTGTACGGCGTTTTTGAAACTAGCGAAAAATAACGACCAATTTTTTATATCACCGTTGAATTCGGGAATTTCAATCGGCGGAAGTCTAGGCGCCTTATATTGGCTTGATGGTGGCGGTTTGACATCAGTTTGCAACTGGAACGCCTTCGCGGCGCGTTTGACACAACCTAGCAAATCCTCAAATGATGAAAGCGCCTGGTAACTGATAACAAAGTCGGGGTTTTCTTTTACCTCAAGGTTGACTATTTGATCCAGCACACTTTCGAAATCATGATGCAATGAGTCTACGGTTTCCATTTCGCACAGAAACGCTTCCCTAGCCGACTCTAAATCAAGACTGTTTACGCGATTAGAAATACATTTCATGCGAGCAAATATTCTATCTCTTTTGGCGTATAGCATCTTCAACTTTGTTAAATAATCAGCAGGTGCCATTCTAATCAATTCACAACAATTTAATAACAAACAATAAACGTAGATAAGCGGCGGAGAACCGTAATTACCTACACACACCGGTGTGAAAGAAGTGATCTATATACGACACCGAATGATGTAATTGTAAACGTATTTATTTATTGCAAGATGCAGTTAGAACGAAAGCGAATATAATCTACGAAACAAATACTATGTGGACTGTATAATAAGTAAATAAATTATTTACCTATGCGGGGCGAACGAAATAAGTAGGTAAATAAAATATTTATTGCGAAACGACAGCAAAAATTATGAATAATTTTTAATGCGATATGATTTACTAATCTAGTACACAACTTATGAAGTATGTAGGTAAAAGTTACGGTTACGGTCAACTGTACCTACTGTTTACCTACTTTATGCGGGATGAGCGAAATAACTACAAGTTCGTTATGTATCTAAATAATAATAATAAATAATAAAGTATCTAAATTATAACAAGAATTAAAGCGAAAGATAACGATTACGAAAGCGACGATTTCTTTGAGGCGAAGGAATAAACGAAAAATGGGGGTAGGTGTTTTAAACCGTACCGACCGACGCGAATATTAAGCGATTTATTACGACAATTACTATAATTTGGACAAATATCTAGATGGCTAGGCACTGATTCAATATGCGGATCGATAGGACCAAAAAATGTAGGCGCGGGAAAAGCGAATTTTTGCGAAAACGAAATCAAAAAGTAAGTTGCTGCAATGAAAGGATGATGCGATAGAACTGCGTAGGAATTCGGAGAGAAAAAAACACAGTTCCAAATAGGAAAGGAGCACAATACCTTAATAGTCCAATAGTGCTGGTCCTTTAAGAGTCCTTCCAAATGCGGGGGCATCCAAATACACCACAATTTCACACACAAAATTCTAAATTCAACGACGAAAGCGGAGGTCGGTCGGCCATACGAAATTTTCGAGCGCGCAATCTAGTTTTGGCCCACTCGCGTTAGGGTACGCTACTGTCGGAGGGCGCATGTAGCGGTCTCCGTTGCACATATGCAGATAGGTATGTGCAGGAGTGGGATAGAGGTATAGGGAAATAATTGCAGCAACTAAGACGTTACGTTTTACTAAGAAACTTAACATTGAATCAGCGCAACCAATGGGCAGGTAAAATGTGCGCCTGTTATGGTTGAATAACCTTATTTATAATAGAACTGCATATACTAGCCCGATAGCTCAGTTGGTAGTAGCCCTGCCTTCTGAACTGTGGGTTGTGGGTTCGATTCCCACTCAGGACAAACATTTGTGTGATGAACATAGGTGTTTGTTCTGTGTCTGGGTGTCATATTGTATTCTATGTATGTATTTACAAACAAAAAAGTATCTAAGTATTGTATCAGTTATCTGGATTCCCATAGCACAAGCTTTGCTTAGTTTGGGGCTAGATGGCGTTGTGTGAGATGTCCACACGTATTATTATTATTATTATTATTATACATATTTTATTTTATTAGTTTTTTAAAGTACTCTAAATTAATATAAAACCAGCTAAAAGCAGTGAGAGTTACATACGAACGTTCAAAGTCAACAAAACTTTTTAGTTTACTTACACTAGAGAGCAGAAAGTTTTGTTTTGTATGCTCTTGAAAAGGTTACACATAACTTTCTTAAATCAGGTAAAGTTAGCTAAGATTCTGGCACGTTTTTAATTATTCCTACGTATACGTCACTATTTATGTTGATGACATAAATGTGAATAATGTTTGATAAGCTTTAATCACCATCACCATTGGACATAGACCTCTCGCAATGTATGCCACGGAGCCCAATCAAAGGCTCTTCAAATATTAAAAAAAGCTACTTAAAGCAGTTGGTACTGTTATTTTGTCATAATAATTACGCCCAACGATCACATACACAGATCCTGGACCCCTGTGTCTAGGCACCCAGGAACTACGAGGACCTGGTCCCACAACACCTAGACTCAGAACAAGTATTTGTGCTTTTATATATGTATACCATTGTTTCCAGAAACCCATCCAGATATAATTGTATCACCGCAATAACTTTATTACCACACGTTACTTCCATGTCCACTATAACTTAAGTGAAAGTAGTTGTGTGCAAGTGAAATGATGATAATCATTCTAATGAATTACTTAATGTTCTAAGTAGAATATAACGGATACTAGTTCGAACATTAGGAATTACGTTAAATAGCCTGTTCATGAGAAAACAATGTGCTAATAACAAGAGAGACTTGTAAACTAGTCATTGTACTAAATTATACTAATTCATTAGGCGAAAAATTACAAGAACGAATTCCTTTATAGAACCAATGCTTCTCCCATTAACCAAGAATTTAATTAGACACTCGTTTGAGTCATAAAATTCATTAATTATCCCACAAATTATATTTCTAGGTAATGTCCAAGCTTATGGTGCCGTAGATATAATTTCTTTAGATGTAATGAAATTTTTGGACGGCTTATCTTGTTGGTAACGTATAAGGAAGAGAAAGTGACACGGTTATTACATCTGCTGTACAAAATAGTATTATGGCATTGATGATAAGTATTAAAAAGAAAATTCATATTCAGTATTAGCAATAATATAATATTTAATTCGAAGTCTATATTTCAGACACAAAAGATGTAAGAGCGTTTGTTTACTCTCATCCTATGAGTACTCTCTAATCTACAAAAATGTCTATTTCAGATAGAAACGTTATAACTGATGATTATAATAAACGATATTAACCATTACGGACATAGTGATAAGGCACAAATTAACATGCACCGAGTCATGCACCTACATCACGTTCCTCTATAAAAACACGTGGTCTGCGAATCAACTACATTAACTTTCACTTCCGCGCGGTGACTTCTGGTGCAAAGCAAGTTCAAGGGATTCTGTCTTATAAATTCTACAGATCTGCTTGTATTATATTAAAGTCAGCCTGTTCGTGATTATCACTACCATCATTACCATCATCATCACTGATAACTTCACTAGTCAACAGCTTGACATTACTTTCTTCTAAAGCACGGTCTTCATTTCTATATATTCTCACAGTTTCTACCAGCTATGCATATCGTTCCATTTCGCAACACTTGGGTTCCTATATATTATCCAGCTCATTGCCACTGGTCACAAATTTGGCCTATTCTTATAAAGTGTAGCTGACGTCATATTATCTACATATCAATCGTCAAATTAGTTTTTGGTCATACCCTTGATTCGTCAAATTGTAGGGTTCGTAGAATCCTAATTTCGTCAAATTCCTAAAATCCTTTCTTCGTTAAATTTGTTTTTCTTCAAGTCTTCGTGCTAAGATCTAGAGGAAGATTGATAAAGCCCTGAGTTTCAAGTTTTATTTTGCATCCCTCTATCTAATAAATAAATATTATCCTCATTAACGTCATACTTAGAATGAAATTAATGTTGTCCGGTCCTTTGTTTGTTTAAATAGTGATAAATAGGCAACCAATTTCACAGAAATTTTGCAGACAATATTGTGGTACTCTACCGAGACCAATATGACTATTTTAAATTTGTATCAACTATTGTAGCTTCCAAAATGTACTCAACATTTTTTTGCAATTATAAGAGCAGAAGCGAAAACTTTGATTCACAATACAATGCCATCGACACCTTTAATTTAAAATTATAATCACGTTGAGTCATTCGACTTTCACCTGCGTCTGAGCCTTCGTTGAGGACAAGTTCACGGTATTCCAGTCTGTATGGATTCAATAACGACGTTGAATATGCCTTGACAAAGAAAACCTTTGACATTACATATGTTTATGGGATGATAAGAGTTTAAAAGAAAATGAATCGTATGATTTGAGAGGTAGGATCGTTTCTTTTTTTGGCAAGTGGTATCGTATTGGCAAAAGTAGGGTCGAAGATAATATGTCCTTTATACGAAAGGGCAAGGAAAAAGTACTAATAAGCAATGGTTCATGCTTAATTCCAGATATAAATAAGTACGAAAAAGAAAACTAATTAGAAAACACTCGAAGACGATGAATAAACAAAATAACATCCAAACTTTTATTAAATTAATTAATTATTATTTAAAAGAAATATTAAAAATTATTTTTTCTTTGAACCAGTTTCAAAAGTTTCGTTTAGATGTCAAAATAGGCCTCTGAAAATATGAGCCCTTAATATAATATTAGGTCTTTACCTATGAAATTGCCGTTTTGTTTGAAAAAAGTTAAAGTATTTTTTTTCGAACTTATTTATTTCTTTTATTCAAAGTAATCACCCCTGCAATCAATGCATCTTTGCCAACGCTGTGGCAGTTTATGGATGCCCTTCTTGAAAAAATCAGCAGGACGGGAGACAACAAACTCTTCAAAGGCGTTTTGTACTGCCTCTCGGGAATTGAATTTTTTTCCCGCTAAAAAGTTGTCCAAATTTTGGAAAAAGTAATAGTCGGTAGGCGCAAGATCTGGTGAGTATGGCGGATGAGGGAGAGCTTCCAAACCCAACTCATGCAGCTTAGAGACGGTCTGTTGTGCAGTATGGGGTCGCGCGTTGTCGTGAAGTAGCAGTGGAGACGGCCGATTGACCAAAGCTGGTTGCAGACGTGCGAGTTTCGCCATCATTGTGGTCAGTTCTTCAATGTACACATCTGCAGTAATGCTCTCGCCGTTTTGTAAAAAGCTATGATGAATCACACCAGCACTAGACCACCAAACTGTGACCATCACCTTTCTAGGGGTCATTTTTCGTTTTGCACATTGCTTTGGTACCGAACCAGGATCTAACCAACTTGCTGAGCGCTTTCGATTGTCAAAAAGAATCCATTTTTCGTCGCACGTAACAATTCGGTTCAAAATTCCTTCATTTCTGTGCCTGTTAAGCAGCGCAAGGCAAGTCTCGACGCGTACGTTGCGCTGGCGATCGTTAAGTTCGTGGGGCACCCATCTATCAAGCTTTTTTATCTTGCCAATCTGTCGCAAATGGACCAATATTGTGTTGATGCTAACATCAAAAGCTGCTGCCAGCTCAGCTGTAGATTGAGATTCATCAGCTTCCACAATCGCCTTTAATTCATCATTGTTGACCAAAGTTTCCGGACGACCACGAGGTTCATTTTTCAAGTCAAAATTCCCAGAACGGAACCGAGCAAACCAATAACGGTTTGTACGTTCGTTTGTACAGTTCTCTCCGTAAACGTCGTTGATGTTACGTGTCGTTTGTGCCGCGTTGGTGCCACGACGGAACTCATATTCCATAATTACACGAAATTTCAAAGTATCCATTATGAGGAAAAATGTTGAAATGTAATGAAAATACAACGCTAATCAATAAACAAAAGACTTATATTGTAAATAGAATGTCATATTTTTAAAACAAAATTAATTTGAATTTAGAATTCATAGCCAATCAAAACTTTTTTTTGTTTGAAAAAGTCTGTACTGCAATACGGCAATTTCATAGGTAAAGACCTATTATTAAGGTGTTCCGCATCGCACTTTTCGATTTCCCATAAGAATAACACAGAAAAAGTTTTTTTTTCTGATTTTTGTAACTACTGAAACATAAATTTTTCCGCAAATCCCATTAAATATTTTTGTAGAGAATTGAACGCTCTACAAAAAAGTACTGATATCATTTTTCGAAAAATCAACTCATTCAAAAGTTATTCGAGGTCAAAGTTGAATGAAATGAAAATGAAAACGATAGACACATTGATAAGTGGAGTAAAGTAACTAAGTGTAATATTATATAAACGTAATCAAAAGAGGAAGTTAAGTAAGCCTAACAAAGTTTAGTCTAAAACGTGAATTGCGTCATGCTCTAATTATTATTTAAGATGCGTATTGTGACGGCTGGACACCTTAAACGCCTGCCCTCCGACCCGGTGACGCTGTAAAGGTCGATAGAGACCAACAGTATTAGCCAAAAAAAAAGATGCGTATTGCCTCTTTTTATTTCAGGAACTTTTGTGCGTTGCAATGCTTAATTTAAGTGGAGCATTTTTGGGAAGCTAATTTGTTGTCTCATCTTACTTCGAAGTTCATAAAACCTGAGTAACTCCAACTCCAAGTCTAACTCCATTATCAGTTAGAATTTTAATGTACAATACAATAGTAATGATGACGATTGACGATCCTTATTTTGACACAATTCTTTTAAACGGAACAAATTTTATTATTATATTTAAAGAAAATATTGATCTGTTTGTTACAGTTGTCACTGGATGCACGGATGGTATCGGCAAGCAGTATGCACGAGAGGTAACCATTTTATAAGCTTTGTATTAACTTCCAATGTACCTATGTATGTTCGGGTCAAGTCTTGCAACTAAATTTAAAAGCAATTATTCTCAACTGATTAAGGTTGAAATTTGGCATAGATGTTTAGTTACGAACGTAGCAAATCACACTAATATTATAAAGCGAAAGTTTGTATGTATGTATGTGTGTATGTTTGTTACTTCTTCACGCTCAACTAGATTAATATATAGGCTACATTTTATCCCGGAAAAGTGAAATTTTCCCGTGAGATGAGTAAATAATTAAAATACTTTTATCAGCGGGTGAAACCGCGGGGTGCAACTAGTTGTTAAATAAACTGGCGGACGGCCCAAGATGGCGGACTATTTATTTTTGTGTACGCCCAAGATACGGGTATTGAATGAAAAGTTTTGCTGAGAAGAATATTAAAAATATTTTTTTTATAATACGTTCACAATTGCGGAAAGTATCGATGGACATACATTAAAAAAACATACAGACGAACGTAGTACCTCCTGCTTTTTGAAAATGAGTTAAAAATTAAAAGCTTGTATTTAAAAATAGTTTAAAATATTAAAAAGAGAGTGAACAAGTATTTTCTAGGCAAGCATGTTACATCCTAGACCGCATAACGGATCGTTAGGTTACCATTATTACCTTACCATTAGGTGCGATAGAAACGAAAGCCTATCAAACAATAAAAAAAAAACTTTTACCTAATTTATTAGTTTCTATATAAGAGTTCGATAGATGTCTACCTAAATGTACAGGAAAAGAGTACCTATATACTAAGCATGTATATTAAAGTTGTAGAGTCGAAAAATATCACCACAGTTTCACCAGTGTAGGTGCGCTGCATAATAATGAAGCAAGCCACCCAAAAATATAGTGTAAACACTAAAAGGCAGTTTTACACTAATAAGTCCACTGTAGACGTTAAATGTAAGAATTGACTAAACTTCATATACTTAGTGTAAAGTCTAGCGACTAGATAAACACAAAGCAGCGAAGCACTGGATTTCCATATCTTAGCTCAGTAGATGCCTTAAATCCACTGGAAGCTTTTCAATGCAGTATTCACGTCTCTAGGATTTCTCGCTGTAGAAATATGCTCGGATGAAAGCAGCGACCGGGCAAGCATATTGGGAAAATAATGAAAATACCTGAGACTATATAAGTTTGACTTCTCTGAAATCGAAACATGTTTGTTCTAAGCGTTTTACTGCGAATATCATATATCAATCGGAAGGTCGACAGTACCTATCATAGTTTACTGCCAACCCCCCACACGGTTTTGACCAGATTTTTGATCCACTTAGTTGGGGGCAGTTTCTAATTACTATTCTGCTCTTTTATTATTGCAAACAGAAATATTTCTTTGATGATCTTGTTGGCAATGACTGCTGAGGTTCCATTAACATTCAAATTGATTAAGAAAATCTCATTTAAATACTTAATTTTATTTTCTGTGAGGTTAAACAATCCGATTGTCAATGTCATGCTGACTTGTACACGAATCACTCCACGGTATTACCTGCAATTTACCCGTATTACTGCGGATTTTTTCGTGATAAAATCCTTTGGTGGTCTCAGTAAAGTAAGCAATTTGTGTGCGAAAATTCATCTAAATCAGTAAAGACGTTTTGGTGTAAAAGACAAACAATAAAGACACCATTAACGTTTATTTACATATTAGTAAAGGATGGGGAGAAGAGCGAGTGTGGCTCAGTGGTAACCAGTGCGGTTTTCAAAATGACGCATCCAGGTTCACACTACCACTCGTCCCTACATTAATGAATTTTAAGTGTGTCATTCGCCAACCCGCACTTGGCCAGCTTGATGGTTTATGGCACACTCCCTCCTTGTCAGACAAGACCCGTGTCCCATTAGCAGTGGGAAAGTACAGGGCAGATAACGAAAGGATAATGACATTGCTTATTATTATAACCCTTGTAGTATTATTTGGTCTAAAATTATTTTCCATCCAAAATGAATTTTCAATGTCCACCAATATTTCTTTGAACAAAACAAAAACCATAGAACTCGCGTCGTCGTCACCGAACGCTTCCCATGAGCTATATGTATACTTTGTACATAATTATATATATGTGTACTTTTTGGGTGAACAAAAAGCGTGAAACTCGCGACATCGTCACCGCACGCTTCCCATGAGCTATATGTCACAAGTGACTTAGTTTTCACTTCTATCGGCAGTCCCCAAAGACTGCCTCGCATATTTTTTACTTATATTTGCAAATGAGTGGATAACCTCTTGGTTACGATTAAATTGTATTCGATCATATATTCAAAATGTTTCGTTTCAGTTGGCGTCCCGCGGCTGTGATATCGTTCTAGTCAGTCGATCAATGGATAAACTAAAGGCTACTGCTGAGGAATTAGGTAAATCATATAAACTACATTGAAATAAGCACATTCAAGTGCCCATCTACACTTAAGTACTTAGCTAAGCAACACTTTCCCTCGGGTTCTCGCGCGTTTGTAAAACTCGTGTCAACTTGGTACACCAAATACTGAACGCTCACTTCGACCAAAGAGCGTAATTGACTGATTGATTGATTGGTGTATTGACTTGAAGCGATTTTGATAAACGTATGAGTAACTGGAGAGCTAGAGCGATAAGTGGGAACTTAGGATAACAGCTCCGTTTAGTGCAGGCGAGCATTGGTCAGTCAGCAAATTTTTGAAGTAAAACTTCTCTACTCACGCTTGACTTGGGGAGTAAGCTGGCGAGGCGAACGGCTAACTCCATTGTCATTTTGGTCCAACTTTTTGTTTGGACTGGCCCGATAGCTCAGTTGGTAGTAACCCTGACTTCTGAACTGTGGGTTGTGGGTTCGATTCCCACCCAGGACAAACATTTGTGTGACGAACATAGGTGTTTGCTCTGTGTCTGGGTGTAATATTGTATTCTATGTATGTATTTACAAATAAAAAGTATCTAAGTACTTGTATCAGTTATCTGGTTCCCATAATACAAGCTTTGCTTAGTTTGGGACTAGATGGCGTTGTGTGATGTCCACACATATTATTATTATTAGTTATTTATGTCCATCTTAGAAAAACCGAAGTACTTAATTATTATCAACCAACGGTGTCCACTTTAAGTAGGTAGGTACCTGTTTCTAAATTCTGTGACTGGAGGAAAATTGCTTTTTTATATAGAAAAAGAATTCAGCGTCAGCACGAAGGTCATCCAAGTAGACTTCTGCGAAGATGAAAAGATCTACGAGAATATCGGAACAGAGATCTCCGGGCTGGAGATCGGAACACTAGTCAACAACGTTGGCATATCTTACTCTTATCCAGAGTACTTCTTGGATCTGCCGGATTGGTGAGTAAAAATATCATCATCACATATTATGTTCCTATCATTCTATCTCTCTTTATTTCAGATCTCAGAGAAAGCCTGCGTTATTATTGAGTAGCGACCACAGCGGTCACAGAACTTTGATTGCAATTCAACAAGAGAAATTTACTTCCTGATTCGAAAATTTCCATAGTAACTATGCACATAAACTGCGTATAATTTTACAATTAACGCCATCTAACGGCAAAATATTAACTCAGGTATAATGATAACCCAAACCTAGCTTAAGGCACCTTGCCGGCAGATAGCGAGATCACTGGCGGTAGGTGCTTGATTCTTCATACAAAAAAACGAGTGTGCTTTAGACCACACGACTGAAGTAAAACTAACTGCGTATTAAAACTGTCAAATCCTTACAAATATGTGTTTCTATTGATTGCAATTAAGTTACGTTATCGCTTTGCAAGAATCTCCGCACATATTACAGAATTAAGTATGTTCAGTCGTCGATTGATGCTCAAGTAGAGATTTTCACTATTCATTCACTATTTAATCATTTTGAGAATGAAATTTCGTCTTGAGTAGAGATTCACGACTGGGCATAGTTCTGTAATACTAGCCTGAGGTTTTAACTTATATAGTTATCTGTTATGCACCATACACCACATTCACAACATTAATATTTACACACAACTTTTCAAAACAAATCTAAAGAGAATATCTTATATTTCCCAATAGTTCCGCAATATGAGAAGCCAACAAAGCTTTTAAAATTTCGAATGTCGAGAAGCAATCGCGTCTCAATAGCAGTTGCCGCGTCTTTGGCTAATATCGACGTCTGGATTGAGACTAAGGGGAAACTACACTGAGTGTATTCTTTGGCGTATGTACTTACAATCAAGGATTAGAAGAAAATTTGTCTCAAACTGCCTCTTACAGTATTAAAATAAAAAATATAATTGGCCCTATTTAATCGCAGGTATATACTCATAATATATTTTTTTTCGTACTTGCATATATTACAAACTGCTTATAGAAAATATCATCATGATGTGTGTCACTTAAACTTTGTGAAATCAAAGTCAATTAAGTACAGTACTTGAAATATCCTGTCATATTTTTGTCGACGTAAAATGTCACGAGGGAAAAAGAGACGGCATTTTAAGCATGGCGTAATCTCATCTAACGTCTCTAAGTAATGCTCTTATTTAGTAAGTATTGTCACCGCATTTTATCAGCGGAATGAAAAACGAAAGTTCTATAAACACAAAAGCAAATCCGTATTGATGTATGAACAATACGCATCGTGCGGTCGAAGCTTTATTCATTCGCACTTTGGCTCGTACCGTTCAAATTGATCGCGGCAAACCGCACGGGTACGATTTGAGAGCGATTTTCAAAAGCACCAGGTGCGGTCCCACTATTCCTTCATATGGAATAAGTGCCGCAGAAATTGAAATATTATTCGAACTATCGGAGTTCTATCGAGCCGGATTATTCGCGGGGGCGTATTTATGGGGCGATGGCGGGATGCTTTATAAGGTTTTGAAATATTCGTATGGGGTGATAAGCTGCTGTAAGCTGTTCAAAGGGAACGGGGATGATGTTTCTACTAAAAGTCAACGCTCAATATCAGTCATGGGCATAAATGTAGCTATACAATTCTATGCAATTTTGTGAAGTAAAACTTTTGCACGCACGCCTGAATTGGGAAGTAAGCTGGTGAATGCGAAGCGAACTTAAGTTGAAGTTGATTCACGTAGATCTCCATTGTCAACATAACAAAGTAAAAAAAAAGTGTTATTATGTTGGTTTGTCCGGTAAATTGACAATTTACAGTTGTCAAGATGGCGACATTAACATTAAACAAAGCAAAAACAAAGTCATACCGGCCGATAGATGGAGATAAACCAAAATGTTTTACTTCAGTCGTGTGGTCTAAAGCATACCCGTTCTTTTAAAACTGAATATTTATATTTATCCGCGGACTAACCTGATGGAAAGTGACGATGTGGTCTATGGTTTTGGTACATGCTTGCCTAGAAGATACCTATTTACAGAGCTATTTACCCGCAACTCGAAAGGCTCCAGATCGTACTTATCAAGAAACAAAGATGCTGGTGAAGTGTTCCATACTTTCGCTGCTTGAATCATAAATGTTGAATCGAACCGCTTTGTACGAATCGAAGTACTATCAATCATTACGGATAACGTGTATAGCTGTACGTCTTATCGTCCGATGGTGAAACAGAGATGGTAGAATTAGATTATGATTGTGTTAGATTTTCTAAAATGTTTCTATTTATTAGTGTACGAGCTACTGCTCGCAGCTTCGCCTGTGGCGTGGCCTATGGGAAAATAATTCAACCACCCATTTCACCCTCTTAAGGGTGGAATTTCGAAAAATCCTTTCTTAGCAGATGCCTACGTCATAACATCTACCTGCATGCTAATTTTCAGCCCGATCGGTCCAGTGGTTAGGGCTGTGCGTTGATAGATCACTATGTCAGTCAGTCAGTCACCTCTGAGTTATATATTTAGATTCTTTCCTAAAATTATTTTTTAATTCTAGACAGAAAATGGTGTCGATTCTGTGTTGCATTCTCCAAAACTAAAGTAAACTTAAAGTATGGCGGTACTCTTCTGATAAAGGGGAAACGACAAAGATGTAAATATGTTAATTTTGTTTAGTTTTAAAGTATGCGACACAGAATCGACAGTAATGTAATTACCAGTAATGTATTTTGACTGGCCCGATAGCTTAGTGACTGGCCCGATAGCTTAGTGACTGGCCCGATAGCTTAGTTGGTAGGAACCCTGCCTTCTGAACTGTGGGTTGTGGGTTCGATTCCCACCCAGGACAAACATTTGTGTGATGAACATAGATGTTTTTTCTGTGTATGGGTGTTATATTGTACTCTATGTATGTATTTACAAACAAAAAGTATCTAAGTATTGTATCAGTTATCTGGTTCCCATAATACAAGCTTTGCTTAGTTTGGGGCTAGATGGCGTTGTGTGAGATGTCCACACATATTATTATTATTATATTATTATTAGTAGTAATAACTAATCTTAACAATTTTTTTCTCAGGGATAAGACCATTTCGAACTTGATCAAAGCGAACATTGTATCAGTGACCAAGATGACCAAGCTGGTTCTCCCGGCCATGGCGGAACGGAAGAAGGGCGTAATCATCAACATTGGCTCGGCTTCTTCTATCATTCCTTCACCTTTGTTGACTGTGTATGCTGCTACTAAAGTAAGTAAGCTAGTGAAATGACTTAGCAAATGAGACTATGACCTGGGGCCTTACCGGGTAAGTCTGGTGGAGATCGTAATCGTATTCTCTCTTGCTCGCACTCGTGGACTTGTTAATTGTCGCGTGCAGGATGGCAGGCGAAGCCGATTCCTAGAATGGTTACGCGGTAGGGGTGCTGCACCTCTAACTCTAACGAGTGCGAAAAAGAGAGATCACGATTACCATCTCCAGACTTACGCGGTAACGCTCCTGATCTCACAGTCAAGTAATCTTACTAGATTGTGCTGATGTCTCAGGATGACGTGCGCAGTGCAGTGTCACGCGAAACCTCATACTTTAGAGCTCCGAGTGATTCTGCTGATATGGGCAACCGTGTCGCTTAACATCAGGCGAACGGTTCGATCGTCAAGTCATTCCTTAATATAAAAAAAGTACTGACGAAGTTTAGTTGAAGGAAAGCAATATAAAAAAAAACCATTTAACTTCAGCTAAAGAAATATTGCAATCTTTCTATGCCTTCTGAAGTTTATTTTACTTCATATTGGCCAATTTCTGTTAACAATTTCTGTTTACAATTTCTGTTTAAAATTTCTGTTTCCAATTTCTGTTTACAATTTCTGTTTAAATTTCTGTTTACAGTTTCTGTTTACAATTTATGTTTACAATTTCTGTTTACTATTATGTGCCGTTATTATTTGTCAATATGTTTTATGATATCCAGGTATTTTTACCCTTAATAATAAACGGTTTATAACAGTGGAATAGTTTGTCTTTGCCCATTTCAGATTCATTAGATAAAGACAAAACATAAAATAAATATTCCAGAAGACAACTAACATAAATAGTGAAACTTACCAACGAAATGAAAAAGTTGGTATGGTCATCATCAGTTATGTATACTTAATAATAATAATAACACCCAATGATCACATACATAGATCCTGGACCCTAACTAGAATTCTTTATATCTAGGGACTCGGGAACTACGAAGACAATGGTACCACAACACCCAGACTGAATATGTATTAGTGTTTATTTTCAGTGCATAAATACATGGCCTGCCATGGAAACCGAACCCGCCACCGACTGCTCACTTAGCCGACCTGACCCGACCAACCACCACACTACAGAGGCTTTCAAATACTGTATTTTTTTATTATTGTCTACAGGCCTACGTCGACAAGCTCACCGAAGGCATAGATATGGAGTATTCCAAACAAGGAATCATTGTCCAATGCATACTTCCCGGTTTTGTCTGCTCTAATATGTCGGGCATTCGCCGAAAATCTATGCTCGCGCCCACGGCAAAAGAATTCGTCAAATCGGCTATTGGTCTAGTTGGTACTGAGGTGAAGACCACAGGCTATCTCCCACATTCAGCATTTGTTAATGTGTTGAATTCCATACAAGCGGCTTCTAAGACCTTCGCTACGTGGGTCGTGACGAGGTCCATGGAGACAAGCCGCCTAAAAGTTCTGAAGAAGTATAAGAAACAATAAGTTTTTGCTTTGCATTCTGCTCTATGCTTTTTTATGCTCCGATTAAAATTGAATAGGTACCTAATTTAAAATCAATCAGATGCATATAATAATAATAACGCCCAACGATCACATACATAGATCCTAGAGCTTAACTAGGGTTCTCTGTGTCTAGGGACCCAGGAACTACCGGGACCATGGTCCCACAACACGCAGACTCAAAACAAGTATTTGCGCTTTTTTCTGCGCACAAATATTTGTACTGCCACGAGAATCGAACCCGCCGCGTCCGGGTTGTGAGCCGACCTGCTCAACCACCACATTACAGAGGCTGTCACATAATTATATTTATTAATATAATTAATAACAATGAAAAGTCATGTTACGTTGTATGTAATATGATTAAGATTACATAAATGGAAAATTTCTAATTCGTATGAAACTTATGACTTTTATTCACATTAAGTTGTATATATTTGTATGCGTTCTATTTCTTTTTTTGTACTTTTCCTGTTCAAATTTAATCGGAGTAGTCCACTTGCATGTTCTCTATAACCAAAGATTTCAATAAATCGACACGTTTGCCATTTTAGTAAAATTAACAATGTAATTTTAGTAGAGATGCAATTGTAAAAAGCTGTGATTTTAATAATTATAAATATAATAAAATGTAGTTACCAACAATTAACTTGTACATTTTTTTAAAGTATATCTGTGGTTTATGGTGTGTTTACACGGGCGTATTTAATTGAGCATACCGTATTTATGTTCCACTTACCAAAACAAATGTACCTATATAATTATGTAGTCATTTGGAAATATTTTCTGTGTCATGAAAACAAGTTTTAGGAATTTTAAATTAAATAAACTCTGGTATTATATCGTAAATAGCACGATGAGGTTTAAGTAAAAATAAATATTAAGATTAAAATACCAATCATATAACATCGTCAAACATCGTTTTTAAACTATACGTTATTTAGGCTCTTACCTCATTTCAGATCACTGCGCCATCTTTGTTAGTTGGTTTCATAGATACTTACTTTTCTTAAATTAGGTACACAATTTTATTTATTTAAGCTTGTGGATGGTGGACGCCATAAGTGTTAGAAACGCGCCTTAAGTGTGGATGTTAGATGGGTGTACGGAATTACTTTTATCAGTTAGCTATTATAGCCTTCAGTTAGAAATATTTGGTTTAACCACAAAAGATTTAAACTAATCTTAAACTTGTGTTAGATTGCTGTTTTGAATTATTAAACACACGTTTCACTTCTGTTTAAGCCTTGGTTATGCATTTGTGCTAATACGGATTAAGTTTTTGTTTTAGTTTAAATTATTGTCATTTTAATGCCAACACTTGGTGTTAAAAATTAGTTAGAAAACGGTTCTAGAAACACTGGTAAATATTGTTTTCCCACACTTATATACCTACTAGCTTTGATGATAGTATGGTGGAAGTAAAAATGGCCGCTTTTTCCTAATGAAATTTTCCTTATTAGAGCTAGTAGCAATTTTTCAAACTTATCCCTAATAAGTTATGTTTGTATGGGTTTGTATTTATAATACGTTTGGTTCTTGAATAAATTCTCTCAGAATTAATAATGAGTTTCTATTAACCTCGGTGTCGGTCGCACTTGTAAATCGATTGTTTACACACTGACTTAAGATTTTTGTCACGTTCAAGAAAAAAATCAATATTTTTTTAGTATTAAATTATACAATAATATTCACAGTGACATTTATAAGTATAGTTAAAATAATACTGATATCAAAACCATAGTACATCCTAAAATAATGGTAAGTGTTAATAATATAAATATGTCGGCAGAACGGTTTGTGGGTAGGTTGCAACCTATATAACTATAGGCCTTCAGCATGTCCACACCGCGCCGTGTCTGGAACAAGAATGCTCCGTAGTACACCGAGCGGTCCCTTTTTATAGCCAGATGGTTGGGGAAGCAATAATAGTTGCCGATGTTGCCACTGTAATAAATTTAAATGCCACCATAGGGTAAATTACGGTACTGCCCGCTGCGCATAGAGTTTATAACTGGACGTAGCCGCCGTCAAATATATAAATAAGCGTAGACTAGTTTATGCCTGTAAAAACAATAATATAATGAGTAACATTTATAAGGGCAAAGGTGTGTGTATAATATTTAGATTTTTAGAGGAAATAGAGGGCTGAATTATTTACTATTTACTTGCTATTATGTTTTGCGGGTTGATCCTCGATTTAGTTTCGTAGATTAACATATTGTCCCGCATTAAGTGATTTGGAGATTTCTGGTTGTTTTTTTATGGTAGTCTGTAAAAAGATTGTCAACTCATAACAGCTAGTCACTACCCCAACAAGCTCCATTCCACACTCTTGCTTTGCAACTTTTTTGGAACACTTGCTTTAAAGAAACTGTTTTTGTGAGCAAAAATCTTATAAATATATGAAAAGGTTTCAAAGTAACTATGTCGCGTGGAATCTCAAATTGTTTTTTAGATTTTTAAAAATAAATTACAAATTGAGTCGCGTCAAATCAATCTAACAAGCTTAAGATTAATAAAAAAAATTATATACGAATACAGTTGTGAATGATTAGTACGTATTTTATGTGTGTTAAAGTTGCATGAAAATGAAAACAAAATATAGAAATACAGTAATTATCATTTAATTAAAATGGAATAAATGTTTTAATTTATGTTTTGGTTTAATTTATAATAAGGATACAGTAGGTAATTTACCTTCAATTCACGTTTCCTGAAAAGGTTGGGAAAATACTCATTATGGTCTAATATAGGTTGTATAAATATAGTGTATTTTGTATTTAGATGGGTGATAATTAGAAATTGCGAGGATCAACCCGTTCACATATTTGTGATCGAAGTTCACTTGGTAAGTTCATTAGTTATATTGTAAATAATTTAATATTGTCAGAAATTTATGTCGTGAGACGAACATAAAAAAAAATTATTAACAATTTTTTTCAGGAATGGAAAATTGGACGCTTGACACGCTGAAAATACAGAACCTATAGTTATCTACTTAATTACATCGTATAATTTTGTAAGACTGGATCAAGCTACATTACTAGGAAAATAAATGATCACAAATTAATATTAAGTGTTAGAAAACTATTTGATTGTAAAAAGACTTGAAACAATTTGTACAGAGAGAATTAATTTTTTTTAAGTGTACAAAACAATGCGCGATCGAATAAGAGTCAAATATATTACACATTTGAAATCTATGCTTTAAATGTAAACTTTGGATTACCTGGACCATTGGTAAAGATTTTTCAAGATCCAAATACAAACAATTTATAAAAGCATATTAAAATGGATAGGTATATTTTTTTATTTTTGCGTGACAAGTTACTATGGTGGAGATATGGCAGTTTTTCAAATTTAGAATTTATAATAGGTCTTTACCTATGAAATTGCCGTTTTGCAGTACAGACTTTTTCAAACAAAAAAAAGTTTTGATTGGCTATGAATTCTAAATTCAAATTAATTTTGTTTTAAAAATATGACATTCTATTTACAATATAAGTCTTTTGTTTATTGATTAGCGTTGTATTTTCATTACATTTCAACATTTTTCCTCATAATGGATACTTTGAAATTTCGTGTAATTATGGAATATGAGTTCCGTGGTGGCACCAACGCGGCACAAACGACACGTAACATCAACGACGTTTACGGAGAGAACTGTACAAACGAACGTACAACCCGTTATTGGTTTGCTCGGTTCCGTTCTGGGAATTTTGACTTGGTAAATGAACCTCGTGGTCGTCCGGAAACTTTGGTCAACAATGATGAATTAAAGGCGATTGTGGAAGCTGATGAATCTCAATCTACAGCTGAGCTGGCAGCAGCTTTTGATGTTAGCATCAAAACAATATTGGTCCATTTGCGACAGATTGGCAAGATAAAAAAGCTTGATAGATGGGTGCCCCACGAACTTAACGATCGCCAGCGCAACGTACGCGTCGAGACTTGCGTTGCGCTGCTTAACAGGCACAGAAATGAAGGAATTTTGAACCGAATTGTTACGTGCGACGAAAAATGGATTCTTTTTGACAATCGAAAGCGCTCAGCAAGTTGGTTAGATCCTGGTTCGGTACCAAAGCAATGTGCAAAACGAAAAATGACCCCTAGAAAGGTGATGGTCACAGTTTGGTGGTCTAGTGCTGGTGTGATTCATCATAGCTTTTTACAAAACGGCGAGAGCATTACTGCAGATGTGTACATTGAAAAACTGACCACAATGATGGTGAAACTCGCACGTCTGCAACCAGCTTTGGTCAATCGGTCGTCTCCACTGCTACTTCACGACAACGCGCGACCCCATACTGCACAACAGACCGTCTCTAAGCTGCATAAGTTGGGTTTGGAAGCTCTCCCTCATCCGCCATACTCACCAGATCTTGCGCCTACCGACTATTACTTTTTCCAAAATTTGGACAACTTTTTAGCGGGAAAAAAATTCAATTCCCGAGAGGCAGTACAAAACGCCTTTGAAGAGTTTGTTGTCTCCCGTCCTGCTGATTTTTTCAAGAAGGGCATCCATAAACTGCCACAGCGTTGGCAAAGATGCATTGATTGCAGGGGTGATTACTTTGAATAAAAGAAATAAATAACTTCGAAAAAAAAAATACTTTAACTTTTTTCAAACAAAACGGCAATTTCATAGGTAAAGACCTAATATTATAAGGCTTCATAGGAGTTTTGGCGGGAAAACGAAAAAGATCGCGTCACCGCATTTATATAATTATTTTCCAAAACTTGGGTTTTCAGTGTTGGTGCATAAAATTGGTGGCATTTTATTCGTTAGTGCTGGATTACAGGCGTAAGTGTAGGAAAGTGGTTTAATGTTGGTGAAACGTTTCTTTTTGTGATGTATCCAAAACTCCATAGAAGCTTCTGGTAAAGTTGTCACCACTTTACTAGGAGTATGACTAGACTAGATGACTTGGACTGTGACTTGACTTGACACATATATACATTAATTAACTTGAAAAATTATCAATTAATTGACACTAAATACACATAAGTGTGGAGCCAAATCAAAAACAAAAAAAGGATTCATAGTTTTGAAAAATATTTATGGGCTTCATAGGGTGCTACCATCACCACGCTTGACAGGCTTGGTGGATCTTAATATACCGAGGAGAATGCTGCTGCCCATACCCTAGATATTCTCTTAGCCAGCTCTCACGGCAACTGTGAAAAGAGATGGGTTTTATATATTATTACACTGCCGGAACCACATGGCCAATAACGTTTTATTAGGTGGGAGGACTTTTCTGCAAAGTTCATCTAGGTAGGTGCCAACGCTTTGCCCTGTGCCTATTGTCATTCTGCCGCCAAACAGTAGTGCGCAAGCACTACTGTGTTCCAGTTTGAAGGGCACTGTAGCTAGTGAAATTACTAGGCAAATGATACTTTATGACCTGATCTCACAGTCTAGTAACCTTAATAGATTGTACTGATGTATCAGGATGACGTGCTCGGTGCAGTATCACGCGAAACTCTATACTTTAGAGTACCGAGACACACTGCAACTGATATAGGCAGCCGTGTCGCTTAACATTAGGCGAACGTCATTCATGTAGATAAAAAAATAAAAAACCACCTTATAATACCATAAATAAACCAAAGCGCATTAAAACTTCTTGCGTCGGTTCCGTTGCAAACTTTCTTAGAACAAAACGAATATAAATACTCAAACTTTGCACTCTATGGATGTAAGTGTCAAAAGCTGTCAAGACCTGTCAAAATCAAAACGTTGCAAATATCAATACCGCAAAATACAAAAATAAAAATGCAAATTTCTGCAAAATTCAAATTGTAGATTACTAATCATGTGGTATTCATACTGCGTTACGATGGAGATATACTAAGCAATGGGTAAAAAAGTTAGCTCTAATTGTGGGCTCCAGTTTAACTTGAACCAGCTGCTCATGGTGATAGGTTCTGTTGTCATACTGGTTCTACTGTTCCTGGTCGTATGCCATATCACAAGTGGAAGGTAGGATGGGGAAGAAAAATGTGTGCTACAACATTGACGTACTCCAAGTTTTGCTGATAGCATTCGCTTTTGTCACACTTCTTATTGTCATGAGCTGGATGTGCAAGTACTTTCAAGGATTATAGTTTGGGTAAAACATACTGAAGACAAAATACTGGTTATCAATACTCGTACTTGATACTCGAGACATATCGTGCTTTGAAGGTAAATAATGAATACTTGACCTGAAGAACACATCGATTAACCTACGTGATACATAAATGCAGCTACAAATCTTCTATCTTTTAAATCTAAGTTTCGTTAAAGGCTTTGTGATTTGTTTGGTAGTACTTTAGTTTGAGTACTTAATACGATAAATACTGCTATGGCGAAAACATGTGGCCTTTCGTTTACTCTGAATCAACTGTTGACCGTTGTCGGTTCTATGGTGGTTTTAGCTCTACTTTTTACTCTTGTGTGCAGCGTAATTTCAAACAGAATATGTAGATACCAATAGACATAATAAAAAAATTAACGATTGTAATTTTTTTCATACTTAATTAATTATATTAGCGAATAAGGTTTATCCAAAAAAAATTGAAATTGTGAAACATATTTTTACAGACAATTTGACTTGGATTCATATACCTACAAGATAGATTGAGTTATAGGTAAGGTACAATGTCTAAGCCACATAATCCGTGGAAGGAATTGGATCATTTCCAAGTAATATTAATCGGTTTCGGTTTTGTTTTTTGGGTAATAATAATGCAGTTCATGTCTAAATACATAAGCGAGCTGCCACCGTAGAATAATGAAACAATACATTTTTATAAAGTTTAATTGTATTATCATGACAAAGAGAATTTTTTAATACTGGTCAATATTTGCCTTCAGTTTTTTCGTGTTGTTTACTTATTATAGTTATACTTTCTTATGCGACTTTTTTGTTGGTTTGCTTACCAGATATTTGCATTCATTTCTTGATTTCGTGTAAAAGAAAATTTGGTCATTCCCACCAATCACAAGAAGGTCCTGAAAGCTAAATATATGAGCAATATTTAGTACAAGGGTGGTGTCGATTCTGTGTCGCAATCTCAAAAACTAAAGTAAACTCAAAGTATGGCGGTACTCTTCTGATAAAGGAGAAATGAAAAAGACGGAAATATGATAATTTTGTTTAGCTTTAGAGAACGCGACACAGAATCGATACCAATGAGTACATAAATCTTGCTAGTTTTCATATTCACAACCAAATTGTCCAGTCACTTTAAAAAAAGATTTTTTCGCGTAATTGTTTTTTTTTTATATAAGTAGATTTGTTTTCTACTTGCCTACTTTCAAATTATTATTTATTTAACCAGGAAGGTGTAGATTATTTGTACAATTTAATCTTTAGGATTGTTGACTTATTTTATCTTTGTTTATTAATAAATCTTTTTACAGTTTTAATGATTTTTAGTGATTCCTAACACCTATTTTGAAACAGTCATCATATCATCAACCTGTTTAAGGGATCTAAGCTTATCTTCTACTTAGATACGTTGGTATGGATTTCATGCCATTTTCTATACAAATAGGTTTGAAAATGGCGTGAATTTTATGCCGACGTATAGTTAATTGCATAATCATAAGGTTTTATACTTGGTGGTCTACTGGTTAACGTAGGCCACCAAGTTTAGTATAAACACGATTTCAGAATGCAACTCTATGCATCCAGTTTGCATGTAGCCGCTTTCCGCAAGGTAATAGCAAAAGTGTCTTCTAGGCAAGCCTGCGCCGCCGCCGTCGTAGTCCACGTCATTGTTTAAGATATATATAGTTTTATTTTATATTGGTATACGCAAAAAAGAGATTTTCTATTCTATTCTATATATAGTAGATAGCATATAAATATTTTGGAAAAAAAATTTAACCACACCAAACCAAATGCTTAAATATTCTACAATTTCTTTGGGAAACAATCCATTAAGCGGCCTTGTTTGAAAGTCCATAAGTTATTATCGTTTTGATTGTTTGCTACCTATATTTATAAAGTATAAATATAAACAAAAAAATACATACAATTAATTAACAAGCTTGGTATTTCTAAGTTCAATTTTGCCCAAACAATTTAATTAAAACTAAGTAAAGAATATCAGGTTCAAAATGTAATAGCTTTTCCAGACTTTTCCAGATTCAAAGTTTTCCTCTACCCACCAAGCGACACCAGATTGGATTTAAATATTAATTAAGGCAGCACTAACTGACCTAGATGTCCTTAGTTATATGGAATTAACTAGGTAACAACTTTTTGAACGAAAAATTTAGATTAGAGGGTGCTCTGAAGTTTTG
Organism: Ennomos fuscantarius; assembly: GCA_905220475.3. Lineage (NCBI taxonomy): Eukaryota > Metazoa > Arthropoda > Insecta > Lepidoptera > Geometridae > Ennomos > Ennomos fuscantarius. The sequence goes on from HG992044.1 coordinate 5,243,836, forward strand.
GGAGAGCCGTTTCATCTGATTATATAAAGGTCATGTAATAAAGTATATAAAATTTAGGTAAGTAATTATGGATTACAACTATTACACGGCTAACACTTACGAGTTACAGTCGAATAATTCGACCAGTGTTCGGGCAATATAGATGCCCATCCTCAAGGACTCGACTGTATTCGACTGTATCTCGTGAGTGTTAGCCGTGTAAATAGTTGTAGTTATGAGTACTACTCACGTTTCTATAATATTTAGTAATTATGGACATAACAGTAGCAAAATTCTTTTTCAAAGGGCACTATGACAAAATAGAATTCCTTACAGCTGTTATAATGAATAAAGTACCATAATAAACTTATACTAATTAGCCAATTAAGCCACCCTCGTAAAACTAAAAAGTAAGTATGCGGATCAATAATCCGCTGAACAACTAGGTACTAGGCCTAGGTAGGTACCACCGCTTTGCCAGTTATTCTGCCGCCAAGCAGTAGTGTGCAAGCACTACTGTGTTCCGGTTTGAAGGGCACTCTAGCTAGTGAAAATACTGGGCAATGGAAACTTTATGATCTGATCTCACAGTCGAGTAATCTTATTACCAGACTCAGGAGGATGTGCGCAGTGCAGTGTCACACAAAACTATATATTTGGAGGGGCGCTCTACAGCGCTATGTTTAAAGTTGAAAATACCAGATTTTATTTGATATTAAACGGGGTCTTGCTTGAAGCTGCGTTAATTTTGCTATGGATTGAGTGATGTTTAAAACATAAGTTAGGCTATTTAATACAAAAAAAAAGTTGTTCTCGCTGAAAATTTGGAGCTTTTACGGTGACAAAGTATTTTTTAGGGTTCTACGATTTATTTTAGATAAACCAAACTATTAGTTAAATTGTATTCGGTCATCGTTCTCGCCCCGCGGTTTCACCCGCGGATAAAAAGTGTTTTAATTATTTGCTCATTCCACGGGAACATTTCACTTTTCCGGGATAAAATGAAGCCTATATGTCAATCCAGTGTATAAGCTATCTTGGTACTGTTTTTGCCGTTTGAGCGTGAAGGAGTAACAAACATACACACATACAAACTTTCGCCTTTATAATATTAGTGTGATTTACACTTTTTTGTTATCTGATTCTTTTGTTTCACAGGAGGTCGCACAGGACTTTACAAATATAGTGGATTTTGTTGATTTTGTGAAAAAATTATGAGGCAACTTTTGAGCCGCAGAAGTAACACAACTTTCGTACATACTAACACACACACTCTACTTCACTCATACACAATCTATACATGTGCACAATAACACACCGTCACGTTCACACGGTCGGTCGCATGCATACACACACACCCACACACACACACCCACACACACACACACACACACACACACACACACACACACACATATTATTTCATAAAAAGCTGTTTTGGATAATGCGGTTAATGCACATTAGGGTATTGACAATGATACCCGCTCGCACCGGTTTTTTCTTCTCGGCGATCATCAGTCCGAGCAAGGGGTGGCTTGAAAAACAGCGCAGCGTGCACGTGAATACGTACATGCTGCACAATGCTGAAGTCATCCTTTTTGCTTCCAATAATAATAATTGTGATCATTATGTTGTTATATTATGTTAAAAAAGGCAATAAAGTACATTTTTTTTTAGCTTCCCCATATTAAATTACATTTATTTTCTCTTTTATTTGATCTGTATAAATATGCCATTCTAGTTCTGCCACTTCCTCTAGAGATACGGGGTATCTCAAAACAAAGAAAACTATACTCTAACCTATCATACCTAAAATCACAAATCCTATCACCATAAAACTTCTCTACAATTTTAACGATTTGGGTATTATTGTTAGTTATGGTTAGGACAATAATAGCTGTATTAACGAAGTTGGTGTCGTATTGTAATATCCGATTCTGATTTGACATTCAGCATCTTTATGTCGATTTTAACTGTTTTGATTGGCTTAATGGGGTACTAAAGTTGTTTTGATTAACTGGTTAAATTCGATTTTATTATCTTCGATGTCTAATAAAGTAAACCTCTTTTGTATATATATCACATCACACTAATATTATAAAGGCGAAAGTTTGTATGTGTGTTTGTGTGTATGTGTGTAAGTTTGTTACTCCTTTACGCTCAAACGGCTAAATGGTTTTGGATGAAATTCGGTACCAAGAAGAGTTTATACACTGGATTAACATATAGGCTACATTTTATCCCGGAAAAGTGAAATTTTCCCGTGTGATGAGCAAATAATTAAAATAATTTTTATCCGCGGGTGAAACCGCGGGGCGCAACTACTATGTATATATATACAGATTATGATTTATAGTAGTATCGTTAACCCTGTAAGTTAGTTGTGAAAGGTGAAAGATTATAAGATCACTATTCTCAACATGTCCCAGCTTTAGAGATGGATAGACGATTCCTAGATTAAATAGTGGTTTAAAAACCTTTTCACAAGTCCAACTCGCATTTGGCCAGTATTTAGTACTTATTTGATGTTATACTTACTAAACAGTATGCAGTTGGACTTGCGATAAAAGATTTCAAGCAATTCCATTTAGGGAGCTATTTTGTTTGATCTATTACAAACTTACCTAAATACTTGTGTACAGAACCCTCGGCGCGCATGTACACAACACACTTGGCCGGTTTTTTTACTGCTCAGAATATACAGCTTTGTTCAACAATCATTCTCTCCATGACTTTCCTTCTTTACTTAGCATCCTTACATAAATGAGCGTGACGTCACTATCCTTTCATTCACGAACCAAATGGATTAGCTCTGGACTGTATCTAGAACAATGAAACATGGGAAGGAAAAAGACGGTTGGAAATTGCTTTTCAGCTGCAGGAATGGAAAATGCGTAAGTATCTATTCTCTACATATTCTTTACCATTGTTAGAAATGAGGATGCGTGTCTTTGAATGCCCGGTCCTGGAACAATAGGATATGTTATTTAACGATTCTACGCGCCTTCAGAGTAGCTGGTAATAAATTTATATCATCGAAGCTCAGTTTTAGTTTTTCCTACTATGAGCCTTTTTTGAAAATAATTGCTTATGCCATAGTTATAAGTATATAGTTGTTGTATTTAGAAACTACCCTACCAGCAAAGATTTAATATTTTTTTTTATAATTTATATCAAGCCTAGCATCGACCATTGTCTCACGTTATCAGGTGAGTTAATGGTGGATGCTGATAGTAAGTATATGATGAATGCAAATTGCTATTATATGTATTGCAATGTATTGCTATTATATATAATTATTGTATATGTAATTTTGCTATTATATATAAGCTATTACATTTTACAAGTAATTTAAAAAAGAGAGCTTTGAAGTTTCATTCTTTCATTTTACACAGTTCATTTATAATAGCTGTCTCGAGGTATGGGATTCCAATGATTTAAATGCATTCTCAGTAATTTTTAGGATTAAACCCTTACTTCTTCAATAATATTAGAATTTAATAATGTCCAGCACCCCTACCGCGTAACCGTTCTGGGAATCGGCTTCACCTGCCATCCCGCACGCGCCAATTAACAAGTCCACGAGTGCGAGCAAGAGAGAACACGATTACGATCTCCACCAGACTTCGCGGTAAGGCCCCTGTTTGGAAAGCAGATTGAAAGCACTCCGTCTATGAAAGGTACAACGATTTCTTTTTAATATTATTGAATTTTGCGACGCGATACGGGCGCCCATTTCAGAACAGTGCCACTCAGACAGAATTCTAAAATATAAAGTTTCACGCGACACCGCGCACATTGTCCTGAGACATCAGGACAATTTCTACGTAGGACCAAAGGAAAGATTACATTAACAATCATCGAGATAATTATGTAGGATTAAGAATAACCAAAACATAACATACACAGCTGTAGTTGTAATAATAATAAAAACAAAACAACTTACCAAGAGTTTGGATCGTGGAAGTATAAGTTTGGATCCTCGATATGAACTTCATTTGTTTTATGAACAAATTTCTAGTTAACTCATCATCCCCCTACCCTTACTCCATTTAAATGGGGTGGGTGCAGCATGTTTTTCTCTTCGACGTCATCTTAACATTGATTCCCTTAGCACACATAATCATTCTTCACATAGTCCAACCACACTTTTTTCGGTCTTACTCTACCTCTTTTGCCATCAACATTCATATTCAAAACTCTCTTGGTGACATGGCTTTCATCCTTCCGTATAACATGGCCATACCACGCTAGCCTATTACTCCTCAACTTTTCCGTCACCAGTGCGACTTTCAGGCTATCCCTTACATAGTCATTTTTTATATTTTTCCACTCCCGTTACACTACACATCCATCTCAAAATTCGCATTTCAGCCGCATGCAGTCTTCTTTCACACCTTTTGTTGCCCAGTTGTCTAGTTAACTACAATACAAATTCTACCATACATAATGACTAATTGGGACTATAGGTAATTGCAGAGTATTTTGTCCTACAATTGAAGCTTCGTCCCCCCGGACGACTCCATGCATATTAATGTATGTAAATAATTGTTCAATCGAATCGACACATATTGGAAGGCGCGCGTGTACGACAATACGCCACAATTAGAATCAGTTGCTATTGTTGCTGCTATCCTGGTAGAATATAGAGCGAGGTTGTGAAAGAAATAGTCATTTGCAGCATTGAATTTTATTGTGTCGTAACTCTGTATTTGCAGATGCATAATTTTCAGTGTTTATTTGAATTTAAAAGGTTGCGTCGGGATGCAAAACTTTACGGAGTTTTCTTATTAGATTTTAATACGAGAATTAAAAGGAGATTAAAGTGACTATACATATTTTATTATAGTTTTACAAATACTAAGTATATATTTATATACAAGTGAGCGTAAGCACTTCATTTAAAATTTAAATTAATTTAAAGTGCAGTCTCATCGTTAAGGTCCAGTGTTTCCAGCACACATAATACCAAATTGTTTGTACCAATGACCAAAGCTCAATTGCACCGTCTGCAGTTAAGTATTTAACTACAGTCAAATGTGCAGGTAAACTCTAGTGAAGGTGAAATGTTATACTCATATAAGTGTTGTAAAATAACGTCATAATTTAATAATCGCTTTAATTATCATGATAGTCCTGTTAAATTTGAGGTTATGGTAAAAACAGTCAAACATTGAAGAAAATGTGAATCAATGCATGTAATGATAAATATGAGCTTGCAACACAATATGTGGACTACATATTGATAGCCTCTGTGGTGTGGTGTTTGAGCAGGACAACAGATAACCCGGAGGCGGCGGGTTCGATTCCCGTAGTAATACAAGTATTTGTGCACAGAAAAAAAGCGCAAATACTTGTTCTGATTCTGGGTGTTGTGGGACAATTATTCTCGTAATTCCTGGGCCCCTAGACACCTAGTTAGGGTCCAGGATCTATTTTTGTGATCGTTGGGCGTTATTATTATTTTATTATTATTTATTACATACTGTGTTCCGATTTGAAGGGCCAGTGCCAGTAGCTAGTGAAATTACTGGGCAATTGAGACTTTATGATCTGATCTCACTGTCGACTAATCTTATTACCAGACTGTGCTGATGTCTCAGGATGATGTACGCAGTGCAGTGTCACACGAAACTATATATATTTTGGAGATCCGAGTGACACTGTTCTGTTATGGGCAGCCGTGTCGCTTAACATCAGGTGAACGACTGGCTCGTCACAACATTCACTAACATAAAAATTAATAAAAAATAAATAATTTTTACAGGTAATCAAATACCTATCTAGGTATATAATATATGTATATATACATAGGTCCATGAATGTAGGTATGTATAATATATGTATGTATATATGTATAATATATAAAATAGTAGCTAATTTTATACTTAAATATACCTGCTTAATGAAACTGGTCAAATCACATTCAGTTACTTTAGTATAAACCTGCTCGGTTCAATAAACTTGACAAACACTATGTGTTCCTAGCTCAGAATAGCCTATTGAATTGAGCAGTACTATACGCAGTGATTAAACTGTGGGCGATTACCACATTCTACATTATATATATGGCGTGTCCATACAATATGCAATAGAGGTTAGGACACTTCAATAGCGCAGTCACTATTGTACACAATGCCCTGGCTGTACAAGTGTGCAACCAGACTGATAAAAAATATTTCACCAGTAGAATCTCCCTGATAAACATAGTAATAATAATAACGCCCAACGATCACGTACATAGATCCTGGACCCTAACTAGGATTCTCTGTGTCTAGGGACCCAGGAACTACGAGATCCATGGTCCCACAACACCCAGACCCAGAACAAGTATTAGCGTTTTTTCTGCGCAAACATATTTGTCCTGCCGCGGGAATCTAGCCCGCCACTTCTCGGTTATGAGCCGACCTGCTCAAGCACCACACCACAGAGGCTGAGAGGGAGAATAAATATATAATCCCCCATGCGAAGCCGGGGCGGGCCGCTAGTTAGCTATAAAATAACTATCCTGATTTTGAATTTTCATTAGTATAATGTTACTCGTTTACGAAATAGATTTTTCGGTTATTACGCCTTCTGCCCCTTTTTTGGTTACCATACTACGTTGTTTGTTGTTACAAAGGTTGTATGGAAGAGATCGCTGTCAGCGATAGGACCGCCCAATGTTACACTAGTTCGTAAATGTTATATTTATTCCTGATTATGTTCTTCATTGGTGAGACAGTTTCAAGAGTTGTTTATCTATCAATCGATCTACGTCTTCTTGTATATTGTTTAAATGCCTTCATAATTTTCACTTGCTCCTTTAAAATAAATTACGCCTGCACGCGCTAAAGTAACTAGCTTTAATTAAATCCTTTTTACAAGATTGATGAGTTTCTTCTGAGCACCTGAGGATGCATTCACGTTCCGATAATAAATCTCTTTTTTATTAAACTCATGTTCCTTCGGGCATGTTAAGTAGGTGATAAATTGTTTTGTTAGAGTTTCGGATCTGTTTTGGTTGTCAGGTACTTTTTAACCTGCTTTTAATTATAGCGAGTCAGTTTAATTGAAAACCTCAACCTATTAATAGTATGTTTTACTTTTGTGTAACATTTGATTCAGGTCTGATATTTTGTGACACAATTTAGATTTTTTTTCAATAGTACGGCGCCTTGTGAATACCTATCCGCAAAGTTAATAGTATAAAAAATATTATAAACATTAATGCGGCGCCTTGTAAATACCTATCCGCAAAGTTACTAGTATATAAATTATTATAAACTTTGCTTATTTTGATAAAGTAATTTAACTTATATTGAATTCAAACAATAGAAGATAATTATACTTTTAGTAAAATGTTCCTCCTCGAGGAAACAGTTCTCAAAGGGTTCCAAGATCTTTGCAAACAGCGATTACAATCTCACTTTATTGTTGAAAGCTGCATTTACCTTTAAACAACTTTTTATATCCAGAGAGATTGCAACTTTTACAATTATCCGTGGAACAAATTATAATATTTTTATTTCTCTTTTTATTAGAGTTTTATGTACTTTTTAGTCAAGTAGATACGGGTAAGCTGAAGAACGAACCAGTAGGCAATTAAATAGGTAGGTAGGTATATAATTTTCACAATATAATAGTATACAATTTTCCAGTAATAATTAATGTTAGTTAAAATCCAGACAAGGTGATAAAATTCAGATTAGAATGTCTTTTTTTTCTATTAGAATTGTTAATTTTATTTTATTCAGTCATTTAAATGTATTGATACTAGGTACCTACTTAGAACTTAGTATTAATACAAAAATATTAAATAACGATACTACATTTATATTTTAAGGATTCTTCAAAAATAACTGGCTATTTTAAAACTTTTGAGATGGGACTAGGTCATAAATTCTAGTTTCAAATTTTGTTTTGTACAATTCCAAAGTTACTTATATTAATCATGCACAATTCTAATAATTTCTCTCCAAGCTCCTTCTATTTTATTCAAGCGAATTTAAATTCTATGCGTTTAGAATTTCAGTTTGTAACGACCACTTAACAAAATGAGTCGTTTGACTTTTACAGAAAGGAGAGCCTATGTTAATGGGATATGGTCATACACACAGTAATTACTTTAGTAAACACTATTCAAAACTCCGAATTCATAAAAAAAACTATCCAAAATTCCGAATCAATATTATTATTAATTCGGAATTTCGGATAGTTTTTACAAAAATAAGAATAATAAATATTTGTACACATTTTACTCAGCGTCACCTGGCCCCAAACTAAGCAAAGGTATTATAGGAACCAGGTAACTTATACGATACTTAGATACTACTTTTTGTTAGTAAATATACACATAGAATATGACGGCGGCAACGTCCAGTTCTAAACTCTATGCGAAACGGGCAGTACCGTAATTTACCCTGTGGTAACATTTAAATTTATTACAGTGGCAACACCGGCAACTGTCATCGCTTCCCCACCTATATAAAGGGAGCGCTCGGTGTACTACGGATCATTCTAGGTCCGGACACGGCGCGGTGCGCATGCTGAAGGCTTATAGTTATATAGGTTGCAACTTACACACAACCCGTTACCCTATATATATATAATATAATACCCAGACACAGAACAAACATCGATGTTCATCACACAAACGTTTGTTCTGGGTGGGAAGCGAACCCACAACCTACAGTTAAGAAGGCAGTGCTACTATAGCTATACACTAAGCCTAAGGAAACTGATGTAGCGCTTTGGCTTAATATTACCTTTACTTAAATATTTAATGGTCAAAGTTAAGTATCAGAATTTGTTATCACCATACCGAAACAGTTTTGTATCCCATAATAAAACCCGCACAAACAATCTGAAGGGTCTCACCGCAGCCAGTTAAAAAGGGTTAGTTAATAAACCCGCTAGATGTAATTAATTTCTAGTTTAATTGTTAATTCGCTTTCTAGGGAACGGACGAGCAAATAACATACGAGTTTGATACACACAGATGGAAGAGAGAGACAGAAAGTTGCAAAAATATGCATGACAAAAAGAAACGGAAATCGTGAGTACATTGTATAAAAAAATGCTCTCTCTATTAAAAGACCTTTGGGTTTTTGGCGGGAAAACGAAAAAGATCGCGTCACCGCAGTGTATTATTTTCGAAAACTTGTATTATTTTCAGTGTTAATGCATAAATTTGGAAGCATTTCATTTATTAAGAGCTGAATTACATGATGAGTGTAGGAAAGTGGTATAATGATAGTGCAACGTTTATTTTCGTGTTATTTACAAAACTCCATAGAAGCTTCTGGTAAAGTTGCCACCACTTTACTAGGAGTGTGACATGACTAGACTAGACTATGTAGTGTAGTGTGACTTGACACATATACATATACATACATATATATATTATTTAACTTGAGAAATTTAGCAATAACTTGACACTGGCTAGATGCACAAAAGTGTGGAGCCAAAACAAAAACAAAAAAAAAAAATAAACAAGTGCCAAACGAAAAGAAAAATACAACAATTGACAGTAATCTAATCGTGTATTAAACTAGCTGCCAGTATGTCCAAAGTGTAAATGAGGGTCCAGTTATTTGAGTTTTATTTTCCAAGTGTCGCGTTGGTCTCGTGTACGTATTTAGAAGGGGCAATGGATGACACTTTGTATTTGTTGGCCGTTCATATGTCACTCACTATTTTGTTAGTGTAAATGAGTGTTTCGGGAGTTTAAATGAAATACGTTGAAAAACGTTGTAAAAATTGTCACCGAATTCAGTTTGATGAATACGAGGGTAATAATTATATGCACATTTCGAAATCGCTCGTTAGCATATATCGCTAATACTTTTGACATTTTGTAATAAAAATAAATAAATAAAATAATAATAATAAATCGACGCGACGCGTGACCAAAATTCTGGCACTTATTTGGCACAACTAATAAGCATTGCAATTCAACGGGGCATTGCTGCCAGCATGTTGGGTACGCTACCTACTGGTAGTGGGCTGGAGCATTTGGACTGTCTATAGGTCATCGCAGCCAGTATATAGTCCAAATGTTTTTTTTTCTTTGGAGTAGTAGTAGTAGGTAGTTTTTAGTATTAGTTATTAAATCATTGTAGTATTTTGTAATAAATAGAAGTTGAAATGTTAAAGATAAAGATCTTTAACATTTCAACTTCTATTTATTACAAAAGTCCTATTATGCACCAATAGCCACAGAATAACAATAGCACAAGTAGCTGGGTTACTAAAAATAAAAATAACTTCTTACATGTATAAAATAAAGCCAAAGCCTCCATTCTCGTCACCAAAGCCCGTTTTCAGGAGACTACAACGTTGCATCAGTAATGCACTGCGCCGCTCGCTAGAATTTTTCCACTGAAGGTAAATTTTCCACTCGCTTCAGACCTTATTAAATTTTCACGGGCTTGCAATCTGATATAGTGGGTGTCTCCAAAAGATTTACTTTTGAAATGTGGTGAGAAATAGCACCTTTTTTTAGTTCGTTAATAAGCAGGTTAGCAGAAATGGCGACTAATGCTTTCAGTACAAGGTTTAAAAAAAAACGAGTGTGATTTGACCACATGACTGAAGTAAAAATTCTTTAGTTTAGCTCCATCTATCGGCCAGTGTAACTTTGTTTTTGCATTGTTTATGCTAATTGGACATACCAATATAATAATACAAATTTTTAAACTTTGTTATGTTGACAATGGAGGTCTACGTGAACCAACTTCAACTTCCATTCGCCTTGCATTCACCAGTTTACTCCCCAAGATAAGCGAGTGTAAAGAAGTTTTACTTCAAAAAGGTAACCATAAGAAGTGTTCATTTTAAAGCTGAAAGATCTACTGATGAGTATTAAGTTATAGGTAAGTAGTTGTAAGTAAGTTGATTTTGAATTGTTGTTGATTTAATATATTTTGTTGTAAATTGACTTGCCAGCGTAACAAGATCAAATGAGATGAATATATCTATGAATTTATGATAAAAATTAAATCCAAAAGTTGGCTATTTATGTTAGTATCAACTAACAGATTGAAACAACAGGTTGTATGCTTAATATATTGTATACATCATCAAACAAAGCGGTACAGAACAGCACGTGAATACACCAATTAAGTACTATATATCAACCTGTGTTAGCTAAGCTCAGTGGTCAGCATTGATTTCATATCGAGTTATGGCATTTAGTTTGTTTGTATTTAGTTTTCGAATAGAATTAGCATAACACCTAGATTTGTATCGTTGAGCAATGACATTTCACCTATAAATGGATTACTTAAATTTTTCTATGCTAGATTTACACTTGACTACTGCACCTGATGGTAAGTGACGATGCGTTCCAAGATGTAGCATACTTGGCTAGAAAATACCGTTCACATTAGCCTTAAATCTCCCATATTATAGTTGTTAGGTAGGAAACAATAACAAAACTGTCCTAAAGGTAATACATTTTTGCATTTAGCTATACCTAACGGGTGAACCAAGGGCACTATATTTTTTAAATTTACTATATTATTTATGGTATACCTATTAGGTAACCAAGGGCATTACGTTTTTTGCATTTACCTATGGAGTACCTATTGGGTGAACCATCAAGAGCACTATATTTTTACATTTACCTACGGTATACCTATTGGGTGACCAAGGGCACATTTTTTTTGCATTTACCTGTGGTATACCTATTGGGTGATCAAGAGCACAATTTTTTTTGCATTTACCCGTGGTTCACCTATTGGGTATACTCCGGGTACACGCAGGTGTTCCACGGGTAAAAACCTTTCTAAATATCATTTAAAATTTGGCCTCACTGCTGATTTTCCTAATAAGTATAAAGCATGAATGATTACTGTGTATTTATAAAACCTTATTCTATGTATAAGGTGAAAAGTGCGGTTTTATGGGTATACTAACCACTTTTTAGTTTGAAAACTATCGTGAGTATGACACATTTTGTTAGATAAATAACGGCTAAAACTCACGTCAGTTAAAAGTCGAAAATTACTCCGACCAGGTTTCGGACATATGCGATGACCTGGTCTGAGTAATTTTCGACTTTTAATTGACGTGAGTTTTAGCCGTTATATATCTTACAAAATGTAAACCACCATTCTAATGAGATACACAAAGTACGTAATTTATCCAGACCTAAACTGAAAAAGGTACCTAATTCGTCTATTCATTCGCCCTTTTAGTCTTCCTTTCAATTTACGCACAAATTGGTGAAATGAAATTTTAAATAGAGCTGTCCTTCTGATACCGTAGAGTTCGTATAAATTGAGGAAACTTCTCTTTTCATTTCGTCAAGGTGATTTTCTAAGGCTTTTATTTCATATTGAATAGGGATGCTACACTATCGGAAGTTTACCGTCAAAATACGGAAAAATAGCGTACACAAGTAGCGTATTTATCATGTTTATTCATAGCCATTTTTAGACGAGATTTGGAGGCATTCTTAAAAAAGCAACAATTTTAGAACATCAATAGAGCACCTAAATTATTCTCTCAAAAAAGCATCAATTGTGTTATTGTCATGTATTAATGCTCTTTGGGGAATGAAAAACATTGAAATTAATTCCGAATTGAGACTAGTGCAGTGTGAATGAGGTTTTGGTATGTATTTCAGCACCATGTTTCAGGCGTTTTTCACAGACCCAGAACTAATTTGAACAAAAGGTTTAAATTGAATCTGAAAATAAATACACTGTGATTACCGAATAATTTAAAGATGAAACTTAAAACTTAATTGTATACAGATAGGGAGTTTTTTAGTTTGGATGCCTCATTAGTTTTTGAGCTCTTTTCATTTTCAGAGCACCTTTAGAAATTGGTGCTATTTTGGTAATAACACATTCTTACACACGCTTGGTATGAGTCCATTTTGGTATATCATTGAGGAAATATATGCCGGATATAATGACATCGTACAGTTGTTCGTCAAAAATTATTTCACTCCATCCCTATGAACTTTTCACGGCTTTTTGATTCGGTCGCTTGAATTTACGACCTCTCTCTGATTCGATTCGTTAGAGGTCCTCATTACGTTAAGGACTCGCGGTAGATCCAACGATTTTATATTGATTTTATTGTAGGATAATATAGCGTGGATTTCGAATTTCATGGGTTAAATATATTTTTTAATGAATTACTTAAGCCGGAATCGTTTCGATGATAAAGATTTTTCATATTTTTCCGTATCGAGACAAAATATGCACAGAAAAGAGAAATGTTTTATTTTTACCCGCCTTTTTTGCAAAGGAATAAGTCAATACTATCGATTGACTTATTCCTTTGTGAAAGTGTCTTTTCAATTGACTTCAAAGAGGAGGTTCTTAATTCCAAATGTATTTTTTTAAATGTTTGTTAATGCTTATCTCGGTCATTTCCGATGAGGAAATTTCTTTTTTCTATGAAAGGATTTTAAGATTTGTCCCATAGAAATTTGATTAAATTGGTTCTGTAGTTGTTTTTTTTTAAATAAAAATAACTGTTATAATATAAAGGCCAACGGGTTTCTGCGTAGGTTGCAACCTATATAACTATAGGCCTTCAGCATGTCCACATCGTGCCATGTCCGGAGCAAGAAGGATCCGTAGTTTTTTTTTTTGAACGAGTTATTGCGGTTGGTCTCTACCGACCTTTACAGCGTCGTCGAGCGAGCCGTCAGCCGTCAGCAATGATCCGTAGGACACCGAGCGCTCCCTTTATATAGCCAGATGGGTGGGGGGAGCGATTACAGTTGCCGGTGTTGCCACTGTAATATTTTTTTGTTTTTACTTCAAACTTGTCTAATTGGAAGTGAAAATAAATGTAAATGCTACCACAGGGTAAATTGCGGTACTGCCCGCTGCGCATAGAGCTTACAACTGGACGTTTATTTTTATTACATGTTTACAAACATCGGTTTAAACATAAAACCGTCTACGAAAAATACAAATAAACTAAGGTAACTTATAAACTAAGGTAACTTAAAGTGACGTTGAACCAAAATGATAATTTACGATCATCAGCCGCCATAACGCAATTCTCATCGCTTTTGGGATGAAAACTACATAACGGCGTTCATGACCTTGTCTATACACCAATATCTTCTCTTATTTTAAGGTTCTAACTTTATTAACAACGTATAGGTACGTAATAATGTGTAAGTAGCTAATGTATTCAAAGCAAATTATTCGAAAGATTTCGTTGCCGCCGTCATATATATATATATATATATATATATATTTATGGTAAGATGGGCATGCGTTTGACAACAACTCACCTAATGGTAAGTGACAAAGTTGTCTAAGGTGGAGCACGCTTGCCCATGAATATATGACCTAAAGGCAAAATAAGTTGATGTCTACCAAATGTATTTGAAGATATTTTTTTGCTCTTTTTTATAAACGGTTGACCGGGACCTGATGAGATAGTTGTTTCATGGCCAGATGTTGTTCACGGCTGGAGGAAGCGTATATGGATTTGCGTTTCACTATATACTCTGTCAAACTTTGACATGGATATAATATATCTTTTCTACATTGTGCCGGATTGCTAGCACCAGTATAGTGAGAAAGAGAACTTCTTTTAAAAAAAAATCGTATTTTGAAATGGGCTTGCTATGTAATATTTGACAATAAGCACTTTGTAATTCTGTATGCTTAAAATTAAGTGATGTACATCAAGTGATATTAGTGAGATCATTATCACATAGATTGTTTGTACACTTAATTTTAAGCTCTTAAATAATTTTGACCTGTAAAAGTGATAAAAATTGCCTATTTGCAATAAACCTTTTGACTTTAAGTTTGACTATATATTCATTTAAGAACATGAAAATATACCTTTATACTTTTAAATAGAATAAACGTATAAAAATTATAAAAAATGCTCAGGCTTCCAAGATAGGTATCGCTTGAAATGAACTCTCTCCCAAAGCTCTAAGGAAGCTGTAAGATAAAAAGATCTCACCAATAACATTACTTCCAGCTCATAAACCAGCTAAGATGTTACATCCTTTAACTTTACTAGAGCGTGCTTGTAAGAAGAGTTAGGTACAGTGAGGGAATTTAGTAGTTAAGTTAAAAAAAATAAGGCATAACCTCTATAGTGTCTTGCGACTTTACTTTTACGGCTTTTAATATTCATGCAGATTCAGATTGAGGCATAAGTGTCTTACACTGATAAATCCGATACTAGAATACGTCTATGCACGTCACTACGATATTAAATGATACTTATTGCATAACTGAATTCTTCCATGTGCTTTTTACCACCGCTCAACATGACGTAACATGACATCCGTATATCGCGGGCATTCCTTCAATCCGCACAAAACGTTTCTTTTCAACATTTGTTGCGCTGTCAGTAAAGGAATGGAACAACTTACCAGCGTATCTGTTTTCTGAAAAATATGATCTAGAAATTTTCAAGGCAAGCGAACTGGTGTCTTCTAGGCAAGCATATTCCGTCATCGATCACGTCGTCACGTACATGGTATGGTAAAAAATATTGAAAGTGTTTATTTTAAATCCACGAGAATAACATAAAGCTCTACATAGTGGTAAAATTTACGATTTTGTTTTTTCTTGTGATATCCAACACACTTAAATGCGACACACTACATCATTCTCAATGACAACGGATGTTCCTCATGACATTTTTGAATGATTATAGCTAGAACCATAACTGTCGGGTGTCTTGGTAGGTATGTCTGTTTTCAACACCAAAACTCTAATTTATGTTCCATGAGCAACATGAGATAAATGTCAATTTCAATTTCAATTTTTATTTGCATTCCACAATGTTGTACAGGTGTAGGTAGTTAAATAACAGTTCATCGTGGACCCTGTCGGGCACGCAACATTAGAAGAGAGGAAGACAAAATTAAATTTTATTAGATTAGAAAGGAGCGGTTACTTATTTTATACTAAAATTAAATGAATTATTATTTGTCGTTGTCGTGTGTGATGTCGTTTCATAATCATAAAACATACACTATTCTGTTTTGATAACGCCCTACAGTCACGCATACAATAGATCCTGAACCCTAACTAGGATTCTCTGTATCTAGGAACCCAGGAACTACAAAGACCATGGTCTCACAACACCGAGCCTCGATCAGAATAAGTATTTGCGCTTTTTTTCTATGCACAAATACTTGTACTGCCACGGGAATTGCCGCCTCCAGTTTAAGCCGACCTGTTCAACCACCGCACCACAGAGACAGTCGAAAGCTGTGTGTTCGATAGGTTCTTATCGTCATTATTCTGGAAGACGTCCACTGCTGAACATACAGGCCTGCATCAAAGAGTTCAAATTACAAGCAGCTGTTTGCCTCTTGCATCCAATGGTTCCCCACAATGTCAGATCTTCCTAGACCACTTCGATTTTTATAGTTACTGCTAACTTCTAGGTATGCAAAGTAAATCTGATTGATTTGCTTGCTTTCCTCGTATATCAGACAAAGTTATGCGGCCAATAAATACTTCTATTCTGTTCTATATGCGACCTTGGCTAAACCTGGCTTGCTTGAGACCTGGTTGAAAGCCGCGGGGGAGCCGATGGATGCAAGAAGCAAACCACCGCTTACATGGCTCTCTATATGGGAACTGTATGTTTCTCAGTTGACGTATTCAGGCAGTTGATAAAGGATAGATTCTATTCAAAATTAAAATAACAAAGAACCGTTTTTAAGTCATCTTAAATGCTTAGGTACACAAATAATAACTCTATCGGTTACACGTTGTGTGACTACATTTTAATACGTTCAACAGCGGTAGCTTTAAGATGAATATAAAACCAGAAGTGTGCATTTTATGTATTCCCCGACTGTACAGTTTGAACTACCCATTAGAGATGTAGTGCCAGTGATACATTGGATTTCGTCAGGGTCCATTGCTTCAGAACAAGACAAATGGGGTGGATACACGCGTGGCTTAACAGCTACATTGCTCTGCAAATAGGTAAGTTACGTATACGTATGTATGTAGATGTTTCAACCTGCATGTAAGATTATAATTGGTGTGTGGATTGTGATCGGTACAAGGATATCAGTTTATGTAACAGGTAAAGTTTCTTACTACTTAAATACAAGGCAAACATTATAATGTTTCGTTTGTATTTAGTTATTTATTATTATTATTCCCTAGCAAACAGACAATTATCTGTTTGCTAGTAAGTTTGCTTGTTTGCTTGTGTACCTTTCACGCCGAAATAGTTGAGCCAATCTACTACCCATTTCTACGTATATAGGGTACTTTCATCCCAGAAATTTAAATGTTTCTAAAGGAAAACGGGTAAATCGCAGGTGCGACTGCTGGGCGATAAATACCGTTTGCTTACGGGAATACTTCTATCTTGTGTTGGCAAGCCTTGGGATCCTCTTTTTTTTCTTGAACGGGTTAATGCTGTTGGTCTCTATCAACCTTTACAGCATCACCGGGCGGGAGAACAGGCGCTTAAGGCGCCCAGCCGTCAAAAGTGGGAGGCAATTAATTTAAGGGCACCCCTGGGGTGCAAGCCTCGGTTTGGGCCGTTACCAGGATAAGAGGAACGAGAAGATTACGTCCACTGGAAGAGTGGATCCTATAGAAACAAGCCTTGGGAGCCTACCAACGATCCGATACCATCAATTATTAAAGATCTAAAATGAATAGCTACAATACATCGGTCGTCTACTGTATTGAGGTAAGAAATTTCGAAAAATTTTATAATCACCTGGCTTGGTATAAAGACTGTTGTCTTACGAGAATTGCCAGGACCAAAAGCATAACGGACCATCTAAAACACGGCATCAATTAGATGCCAATACAAAAAAAAAACAACTTTATTCCAGCAAATCATAGAACCCACAATAAATCAACGAAAGTCATTGATTACAAACGGTTATTAACCGACGAAATAATGCTTTTAAGACAATAATGAGAATGAGACGACTGATAAATGGGATGACTGATCAAAATGAAAATAGCTTGCGTCGTCTTGGAAATTCTGCTTAGACACGTTCAGATCGAACATAGAAATGTGTGGAGACTACCTTTTTATAAAGTCTCTAGAGTAACAAACTCAGTACCTGGTGCCAATTTAAATGTATTCGTTGTTTTCTACTCAACCTGCGATGGACTTGTCGGTCATATACGTTAGTAAAAAAGAAGGTAAAAATATATCGTATGGTTTTTATATGGAGTAGTGGAGTTTGCCGTCCTTGTATTGACATAGATTATAAACATAAGGAAAAGTTTCTTTAACATAACATAAGAAAAAGACTATGTATGTATATTTACTATAATATAATACTAAGTATTATAAGTATTATATTATAGTAAATTATGTCATTAGTATGCTGTACAAGTGCACCCCGTCCATACGACTTTGTATAAATCCTCTCCGTCCAAAGGTTGCCTGGAAGAGATCGCTTTTAGCGATAAGGTCGCCCATTGTTCCCCACTACTTGTGATTCATTGTAATTTGAAATTTTTGTTTTTATGTTGTGTGTACAATAAAGAGTTAATCTATCTATCTATGTAAATCGTTTTTTAAGTCTCAATCGTTTTGTGGCAACTTAATGTTTCCTTCTAATTGAATTCATTCACCTATGATATCTCCTACAGACTTTTATAGGTTGACCAAAAGTTTGACGCTTGTTTAAAAGAGTAACGGGGTTCCATAATAATGCCCAATGATCACATACATAGACCCTGGACTGTAATTAGGATTCCCTGTATCTAGGAACCCAGTAACTACGTATTGTCCCACAACACTCAGACTCATAACACTAGTATATGCGCTTTTTTTCTGTGAAAAAATACTTGTCATGCCGCGGGAATCGAATTCCGCTGCCTCCAGGTTATAAGCCAACCTGCTCAACCACCACACTCCAGTTAAATTACGTTTAAAGTTTATTTATTAGTTCACATAAAAAAATAAAGCACTCATAATTATACATCTGAGAATATGGCAGCCAGACCAATGGCTGCCATATTAAACTAATAAAACAAAATATTACTTACTAATCAACTCTACGCATTTCTATATCCTAACAGCGCAATATGCGTCGGGCCACACGAATGTGAGGTCATTACTCAAAATCCGGTGTTCACCCACTAACTTACTTTTTTCCTCACATTATAGAAATATTCGGTCATTCTGCGAGGAACTATACCTAAATAAATGAGTAACTGATAGGGTAATTTCAATTCAATGCATATCTCATTGATTTTGATTGAAATGGACATTATATTTCGTTCAAATGTTGAGTTTAGTCTAAGTTTTTCGTGATGGCAAACAGTTAATTATGAAAACAGTGGTCACATATATTTATATTATTTTATTCTCAAAGGAAAACTTACAGCTAATTTTATACATACAAGTAAATAGGTACGGAAAGCTAAATAAAGGTTTATCAAATATTTTATAAAGAATACAACATAAAACAGTAGAAAGACGAATGTGCACAAACAGAATTATCATTTAAAGTGAAGAAAAAGGTTATTGTTTTTTTTTGTATAATATAAGTGCTTGATATTAATTATCAGTTTCATATATTTAATTTAAAAACAAATCATTTTATATTTACAATTCATGCATTAAAAAACGCTAAACAAAGTGTTTAAAAATGCTGTTGTCTTTAAAATTTCACACCTTTCCAAATAAATTTCTAACAGCAAAGAATTATCGCAAATATCAAACTTTACCGTAGAACTAGCGCAGGAGGCTACCACAAAATTTACCGGTGTGAACTTGGCAGCCAAAAGTTAGCAGCCAATAATCCGACCAAATTAAGACGGTCAATTTTTTAACTACTGAAATATTCATGTATTGATACTGAAACACCAAGATTTATGTGCAGGCTGTCACGCAAGCACTAATTATGATGCCGGATTAGAAGTGATTTACCCCACGAGCGTCGTGGAGAATATCTTCCATAATATTTAGTAAAAACTTATTGAAACGCTTTTCACCCCAGATACACTTGTAATCCCCTTAAATTTGAAAATATTTTTATTGAATTGAAAAGCCTACAAAAGTACCTTTACTATGAGTATGGTGAAAACGTGGCTTTGAAACGATTTATGCATTCAATAATCGATCAAACTATAAAAATCAAAATATCCCGAAATTTTTGGCTGTTGAAGATTTTCAGTGTGTGAAACGCTGAAGTTTTAGCATATAGTTACTGAAACATCTTGACCATTCTATAGGCTATAATACCAGTACTATGTTATGCCGGCTTCGAAAAGATTAAAACGGCGTCTTCCATAATATTTAGTAAAAACTTATTCAAACGCTTTTCGCCCTAGTACAACCTGTAATCCCCTGAAATTTGAAAATATTTTTATTGAATTGAAAAGCCTACAAAAGTACCTTTACTATGAGTATAGTGAAAAGGTGGCTTTGAAACGATTTATGCATTCAATAATCGCTCAAATTATGAAAAGTAAAAAATATCCCGAATTTTTTTGGCTGCTGAACATTTTCAGTGTGCGAAACGCTGAATTTGTAGCATATAACTACTGAAACATCTGGCACTATGTATAGGCTATCATACCAGAACTATGTTATGCCGGCTTCGAAAAGATTACACCCACCAGCGTGTTCCATAAAATCGAGAAACATTTTTTTCAAACACTTTTCGCCCAAGTACAACCTGTAATCCCCTGAAATTTGAAAATATTTTTATTGAATTGAAAAGCCTACAGATATATCTTTACTATGAGTATAGTGAAAAGGTGGCTTTGAAACGATTTATGCATTCAATAATCGATCAAACTATGAAAAATCACAAATAACCCGAATTTTTTTGGCTGCTGAAGATTTTCAGTGTGTGAAACGCTGAATTTGTAGCATATAACTGCTGAAACATCTAGAACTATGTACAGGCTATCATACCAGAACTATGTTATGCCGGCTTCGAAACGATTGAACCCATAGCGTCTTCCATAATATTGAGAAACATTTTTTCAAACGCTTTTCGCCCAAGTACAACCTGTAATCCCCTGAAATTTGAAAATATTTTTATTGAATTGAAAAGCCTACAAAAGTACCTTTACTATGAATATAGTGAAAAGGTGGCTTTGAAACGATTTATGCATTCAATAATAGCTCAAATTATGAAAAGTAAAAAATATCCCGAATTTTTTTGGCTGCTGAAGATTTTCAGTGTGTGAAACGCTGAATTTGTAGCATATAACTACTGAAACATCTAGAACTATGTACAGGCTATCATACCAGAACTATGTTATGCCGGCTTCGAAACGATTGAACCAACCAGCGTCTTCCATAAAATTGAGAAACATTTTTTTCAAACACTTTTCGCCCCAGTACAACCTGTAATCCCCTGAAATTTGAAAATATTTTTATTGAATTAAAAAGCCTACAAAAGTACCTTTACTATGAGTATGGTGAAAAGGTGGCTTTGAAACGATTTATGCATTCAATAATCGATCAAACTATGAAAAATCACAAATAACCCGAATTTTTTTGGCTGCTGAAGATTTTCAGTGTGTGAAACGCTGAATTTGTAGCATATAACTGCTGAAACATCTAGAACTATGTACAGGCTATCATACCAGAACTATGTTATGCCGGCTTCGAAACGATTGAACCCACCAGCGTCTTCCATAATATTGAGAAACATTTTTTCAAACGCTTTTCGCCCAAGTACAACCTGTAATCCCCTGAAATTTGAAAATATTTTTATTGAATTGAAAAGCCTACAAAAGTACCTTTACTATGAGTATAGTGAAAAGGTGGCTTTCAAACGATTTATGCATTCAATAATCGATCAAACTATGAAAAATCACAAATAACCCGAATTTTTTTGGCTGCTGAAGATTTTCAGTGTGTGAAACGCTGAATTTGTAGCATATAACTACTGAAACATCTGGCACTATGTACAGGCTATCATACCAGAACTATGTTATGCCGGCTTCAAAACGATTACACCCACCAGCGTCTTTCATAAAATCGAGAAACATATTTTTCAAACACTTTTCGCCCCAGTACAACCTATAATCCCCTGAAATTTGAAAATATTTTTATTGAATTGAAAAGCCTACAAAAGTACCTTTACTATGAGTATAGTGAAAAGGTGGCTTTGAAACGATTTATGCATTCAATAATCGATCAAACTATGAAAAATCACAAATAACCCGAATTTTTTTGGCTGCTGAAGATTTTCAGTGTGTGAAACGCTGAATTCGTAGCATGTAACTACTGAAACATCTGGCACTATGTACTGGCTATCATACCAGAACTATGTTATGCCGGCTTCGAAACGATTGAACCCACCAGCGTCTTCCATAAAATTGAGAAACATTTTTTTCAAACACTTTTCGCCCCAGTACAACCTGTAATCCCCTGAAATTTGAAAATATTTTTATTGAATTAAATATGAAATGAAATGAAATGAAATAGTTTATTAAATGTTTACAAACATCGGTTTAAACATAAAACAGTCTACGAAATATACAAATAGTTTACTCCTGTTTGGAAAACTTTGGTACCCAAACTAGGAAAACCTGTGTTTTGGCATACCAATGCCCTCCGCCGGACAAAATTTTTTCGAGTACTTACTTATTGAACATTTTGTTTTCATTTTATTTATTTACTATGTAAACGTTTGTACATGTGTAAAATTATAAGTAACACGTAGTAAGTATATTAAAAATAAAATAGATTAATAATATAATAAAATAAGAGAAATGTGAATGCATGCCTGGGTGATTTTGAGGTGTAACTGGGTGTAAGGGTTTGTGTGAGTGTATGAGGGTGTGTGTCGTGTGTGAAGGTGTGATTGAGTGTGTATGTGATAGGAGAGGGGATGAAATGCAGCTGAACAAATATTTATTTTATTTATAATAATTATGACATAACAGATAATATTGATTCTGTTGATAGGTAGTTTTGCTGTAGTAGCCATTCTTTAATCGTAATTTTACAAGAGTGTCTAGTCATTGGATAAATCTTTAGTATTTTATTTAATTTATTATAAATGTAACCTCCGAGAAAGTATGGTTGTCTTCTTGCAAAAGTCGTAGAGCAACGGATGGATTTGAATATTATGCTTTTTGCGGAACGCGAGAGAGACTGGTTAGGATCAAAAACTGTAGTTTTGTGGTATAGAAGTGTGAGATCAAGGATGAAGAGTTGGCGCACTGATAAAACTTGGCAATCCGTATATAAACTTTGGGTAGAATACCGGAAAGGTTTAAAAGTCATAACTTTGAGGACGGAACGTTGTGCTCTTTCAAGTTGAATCAGTTTCGCTTTGCATGCACCACCCCGAACCAAGATGCAGTAGCTAAGTTTGATCGATTATTGAATGCATAAATCGTTTCAAAGCCACGTTTTCACCATACTCATAGTAAAGGTATTTAAGTAGGCTTTTCAATTCAATAAAAATATTTTCAAATTTCAGGGGATTACAGGTTATGCTAGGGCGAAAAGCGTTTGAAAAAATGTTTCTCAATGTTATGGAAGACGCTGGTGGGTTCAATCGTTTCGAAGCCGTCATAACATAGTTTTGGTATGATAGCCTGTACATATTTCTAGATGTTTCAGTAGTTATATGCTACAAATTCAGCGTTTCACACACTGAAAATGTTCAGCAGCCAAAAAAATTCGGGTTATTTGTGATTTTTCATAGTTTGAGCGATTATTGAATGCATAAATCGTTTCAAAGCCACCTTTTCACTATACTCATAGTAAAGATAATTTTGTATGCTTTTTAATTCAATAAAAATATTTTCAAATTTCAGGGGATTACATGTTGTACTGGGGCGAAAAGTGTTTGAAAAATATGTTTCTCAATTTTATGGAAGACGCTGGTGGGTTCAATCGTTTCGAAGCCGGCATAACATAGTTCTGGTATGATAGCCTGTACATAGTGCCAGATGTTTCAGTAGTTATATGCTACGAATTCAGCGTTTCACACACTGAAAATCTTCAGCAGCCAAAAAAATTCGGGTTATTTGTGATTTTTCATAGTTTGATCGATTATTGAATGCATAAATCGTTTCAAAGCCACCTTTTCACTAAACTCATAGTAAAGATATATTTGTAGGCTTTTCAATTCAATAAAAATATTTTCAAATTTCAGGGGATTACAGGTTGTACTTGGGCGAAAAGTGTTTGAAAAAAATGTTTCTCAATTTTATGGAAGACGCTGGTGTGTTCAATCGTTTCGAAGCCGGCATAACATAGTTCTGGTATGATAGCCTGTACATATTTCTAGATGTTTCAGTAGTTACATGCTACATATTCAGCGTTTCACACACTGAAAATCTTCAGCAGCCAAAAAAATTCAGGTTATTTGTGATTTTTCATAGTTTGATCGATTATTGAATGCATAAATCGTTTCAAAGCCACCTTTTCACTATACTCATAGTAAAGATATATTTGAAGGCTTTTCAATTCAATCAAAATATTTTCAAATTTCAGGGGATTACAGGTTGTACTTGGGCGAAAAGTGTTTGAAAAAAATGTTTCTCGATTTTATGGAACACGCTGGTGGGTGTAATCTTTTCGAAGCCGGCATAACATAGTTCTGGTATGATAGCCTATACATAGTGCCAGATGTTTCAGTAGTTATATGCTACAAATTCAGCGTTTCACACACTAAAAATCTTCAACAGCCAAAAAAATTCGGGATATTTTTTACTTTTCATAATTTGAGCGATTATTGAATGCATAAATCGTTTCAAAGCCACCTTTTCACTATACTCATAGTAAGGGTACTTTTTTAGGCTTTTCATTTAAATAAAAATATTTTCAAATTTCAGGGGATTACAGGTTGTACTAGGGCGAAAAGTGTTTGAAAAAAATGTTTCTCAATTTTATGGAAGACGCTGGTGGGTTCAATCGTTTCGAAGCCGGCATAACATAGTTCTGGTATGATAGCCTATATATAGTGCCAGATGTTTCAGTAGTTATATGCTACAAATTCAGCGTTTCACACACTGAAAATCTTCAGCAGCCAAAAAATTCGGGTTATTTGTGATTTTTCATAGTTTGATCGATTATTGAATGCATAAATCGTTTGAAAGCCACCTTTTCACTATACTCATAGTAAAGGTACTTTTGTAGGCTTTTCAATTCAATAAAAATATTTTCAAATTTCAGGGGATTACAGGTTGTACTGGGGCGAAAAGTGTTTGAAAAATATGTTTCTCGATTTTATGAAAGACGCTGGTGGGTGTAATCGTTTTAAGCCGGCATAACATAGTTCTGGTATGATAGCCTGTACATAGTGCCAGATGTTTCAGTAGTTATATGCTACAAATTCAGCGTTTCACACACTGAAAATGTTCAGCAGCCAAAAAAATTCAGGTTATTTGTGAATTTTCATAGTTTGATCGATTATTGAATGCATAAATCGTTTCAAAGCCACCTTTTCACTATACTCATAGTTAAGATATATTTGTAGGCTTTTCAATTCAATAAAAATATTTTCAAATTTCAGGGGATTACAGTTTGTACTAGGGCGAAAAGCGTTTGAAAAAATGTTTCTCAATGTTATGGAAGACGCTGGTTGGTGTAATCTTTTCGAAGCCGGCATAACATAGTTCTGGTATGATAGCCTGTACATAGTGCCAGATGTTTCAGTAGTTATATGCTACAAATTCAGCGTTTCACACACTGAAAATCTTCAGCAGCCAAAAAATTCGGGTTATTTGTGATTTTTCATAGTTTGATCGATTATTGAATGCATAAATCGTTTCAAAGCCACCTTTTCACTATACTCATAGTAAAGGTACTTTTGTAGGCTTTTCAATTCAATAAAAATATTTTCAAATTTCAGGGGATTACACGTTGTACTGGGGCGAAAAGTTTTTGAAAAAAATGTTTCTCGATTTTATGAAAGACGCTGGTGGGTTCAATCGTTTTGAAGCCGGCATAACATAGTTCTGGTATGATAGCCTGTACATAGTGCCAGATGTTTCAGTAGTTATATGCTACAAATTCAGCGTTTCACACACTGAAAATCTTCAGCAGCCAAAAAAATTCGGGTTATTTGTGATTTTTCATAGTTTGATCGATTATTGAATGCATAAATCGTTTGAAAGCCACCTTTTTACTATACTCATAGTAAAGGTACTTTTGTAGGCTTTTCAATTCAATAAAAATATTTGCAAATTTCAGGGGATTACAGGTTGTACTTGGGCGAAAAGCGTTTGAAAAAATGTTTCTCAATATTATGGAAGACGCTGGTGGGTTCAATCGTTTCGAAGCCGGCATAACATAGTTCTGGTATGATAGCCTGTACATAGTGCCAGATGTTTCAGTAGTTATATGCTACGAATTCAGCGTTTCACACACTGAAAATCTTCAGCAGCCAAAAAAATTCGGGTTATTTGTGATTTTTCATAGTTTGATCGATTATTGAATGCATAAATCGTTTCAAAGCCACCTTTTCACTAAACTCATAGTAAAGATATATTTGTAGGCTTTTCAATTCAATAAAAATATTTTCAAATTTCAGGGGATTACAGGTAGTACTGGGGCGAAAAGTGTTTGAAAAAAATGTTTCTCAATTTTATGGAAGACGCTGGTGGGTTCAATCGTTTCGAAGCCGGCATAACATAGTACTGGTATGATAGCCTGTACATAGTTCCAGATGTTTCAGTAGTTATATGCTACAAATTCAGCGTTTCACACACTGAAAATCTTCAGCAGCCAAAAAAATTCGGGTTATTTGTGATTTTTCATAGTTTGATCGATTATTGAATGCATAAATCGTTTCAAAGCCACCTTTTCACTATACTCATAGTAAAGATATATTTGTAGGCTTTTCAATTCAATAAAAATATTTTCAAATTTCAGGGGATTACAGGTTGTACTGGGGCGAAAAGTGTTTGAAAAATATGTTTCTCGATTTTATGAAAGACGCTGGTGGGTGTAATCGTTTCGAAGCCGGCATAACATAGTTCTGGTATGATAGCCAGTACATAGTGCCAGATGTTTCAGTAGTTATATGCCACAAATTCAGCGTTTCACACACTGAAAATCTTCAGCAGCCAAAAAAATTCGGGTTATTTGTGATTTTTCATAGTTTGATCGATTATTGAATGCATAAATCGTTTCAAAGCCACCTTTTCACTAAACTCATAGTAAAGATATATTTGTAGGCTTTTCAATTCAATAAAAATATTTTCAAATTTCAGGGGATTACAGGTAGTACTGGGGCGAAAAGTGTTTGAAAAAAATGTTTCTCAATTTTATGGAAGACGCTGGTGGGTTCAATCGTTTCGAAGCCGGCATAACATAGTACTGGTATGATAGCCTGTACATAGTTCCAGATGTTTCAGTAGTTATATGCTACAAATTCAGCGTTTCACACACTGAAAATCTTCAGCAGCCAAAAAAATTCGGGTTTTTTGTGATTTTTCATAGTTTGATCGATTATTGAATGCATAAATCGTTTGAAAGCCACCTTTTCACTATACTCATAGTAAAGGTACTTTTGTAGGCTTTTCAATTCAATAAAAATATTTTCAAATTTCAGGGGATTACAGGTTGTACTTGGGCGAAAAGCGTTTGAAAAAATGTTTCTCAATATTATGGAAGACGCTGGTGGGTTCAATCGTTTCGAAGCCGGCATAACATAGTTCTGGTATGATAGCCAGTACATAGTGCCAGATGTTTCAGTAGTTATATGCCACAAATTCAGCGTTTCACACACTGAAAATCTTCAGCAGCCAAAAAAATTCGGGTTATTTGTGATTTTTCATAGTTTGATCGATTATTGAATGCATAAATCGTTTCAAAGCCACCTTTTCACTAAACTCATAGTAAAGATATATTTGTAGGCTTTTCAATTCAATAAAAATATTTTCAAATTTCAGGGGATTACAGGTTGTACTTGGGCGAAAAGCGTTTGAATAAGTTTTTACTAAATATTATGGAAGACGCCGGTTTAATCTTTTCGAAGCCGGCATAACATAGTACTGGTATTATAGCCTATAGAATGGTCAAGATGTTTCAGTAACTATATGCTAAAACTTCAGCGTTTCACACACTGAAAATCTTCAACAGCCAAAAATTTCGGGATATTTTTGATTTTTCATAGTTTGATCGATTATTTGAATGCATAAATCGTTTCAAAGCCACGTTTTCACATACTCATAGTAAAGGTACTTTTGTAGGCTTTTCAATTCAATAAAAATATTTTCAAATTTAAGGGGATTACAAGTGTATCTGGGGTGAAAAGCGTTTCAATAAGTTTTTACTAAATATTATGGAAGATATTCTCCACGACGCTCGTGGGGTAAATCACTTCTAATCCGGCATCATAATTAGTGCTTGCGTGACAGCCTGCACATAAATCTTGGTGTTTCAGTATCAATACATGAATATTTCAGTAGTTAAAAAATTGACCGTCTTAATTTGGTCGGATTATTGGCTGCTAACTTTTGGCTGCCAAGTTCACACCGGTACAAAATTTTACTATTCACAAAATTTCTCGTCTACATTATAAAAGTAATTAATTTTACTGAAACATATTTTTGATCATGACAAGTAAACTTACAGTTTGAAAACTATCGTGAGTATGACACATTTTATAATATGAATAACGGCTAAACTCACGTCAATTAAAAGTCGAAATGACTCCGACCAGGTTTCGGACATATTCGATGTCCTTCTTCTGGGAGCCAATTACGCAAGCCGCGGTGGCGTCAATATGCGACAGTGAATCCAGGTTTCGGACATCGAATATGTCCAAAACCTGGTCGGAGTAATTTTGACTTTTAAATGACGTGAGTTTAGCCGTTATTCATCTTACAAAATTTACATTTTACAAGCTTGGTTTCTTAGCAGAATTCAGGGTAGTTATAATTTACGTGCGAAGCCCTGACAGCTCGCTGTGGTCGAACGCCCCTGGAGTGTAGTAAATTCTTATAATTGAACTGAGAAACTAACACCTTCGGTCTTGAGATAGAATTCAGGTAAAGAGTTTGAAAATAGAAGGAGCTTGGGATGAGGAGTTATTGCATTTTGGGTAACTATGATATTGCATCAGGCTTAGATTATGCCCGTTATCGAATTCGGATTAATTACGTCGTATATTGTGTGTGACGCATAATTATAATGAGGGCTTTACACGGGTCGATTTTCGCGGTGCGGCTGGTCGCCTCACCAAGCCACATCGCTAGCCCATTTACACAGGTGACTAAAATCGCACGCGGCTAGGTCATTTCTTTCGAAAACATTGAGCTGAATTTTGAATTGTATTCGTATTGGAATCTAAATAGTTAGTTAGCGCAAAACACTCCTTCATTCGGCGGATGATTGCCTGGAACTGATCGTTTAAATGGTCAATTTTAGGCACCAGCTGCATGCGGCCAGTCGCCGTGCCACCAAAGTCAAACTTTGGGGCTTGCGGTTTTAGTCACTTGCGACTTAGCCGAATTGCCATTGTCAAATGCCAACGGGCGATTTTCGCCGCGCGGCAAAAATCGTGCGGATTTAGTCATCTATGTAAACCCACCTTAATAATTACATATAATATTAAATAAGGCAATATTATAATAAGGCAGAGTAAGAGATGAAACTATAGTTATACTGTATTGACTTAAATGTTTAGGAAACCTTTCATTGTCAACACCTAATAGCTGGACAGAACCCCAACACCTAAAAATCTCGTTACAAAATAAGTACATTATCTAAATAAATTTCTTACAAATAAATTAAATTATCATTCAATAAATCCTATCCTACTAATTTTATAAATGTTTGTTGTTTTTTCACATTTCATAAACAACTGGACGGATTTGGATTAAATTTGGAATATAGATAGATTATATAATAGTGGATTAACACATAGGCTACCTTTTATATTATATATTGATTTAATCGCTGATCTACCAATCAGCTAAAGTTGTAGAGTTATTATTTTTTTACAATTATAATTTTGTTAAGAACAAATTAATAGGATAAGGACAAACAAGCCTGCTTGTTCCAAATTTAAAAGATAAAAAACGTTTTTGTTTTATTTTCGCTGAGTGCATTTACTGGCTATCGTAACTGTTTTGTTCTTAACAACATTTTATGTCCATATACTCACATATTTATAACTACTTTTCTTCCGAAACGACCATACTTCAACGAAGTAACTTCAAATGTCGCTGTACCTTATCTATGCCAATAAACAATGGGAGAAGGTCCGTACGATAAATATTTATAGTGTGGAAATAACGGCGGTATACTGAGGGATGTTCTAGTAAATATCGAGATCATATCGATAAAATGGCATCGTTAACTGTTTTCCTAGTTTTAGCCACCTCTTTTTAATAATTAGAAAGAAAAGGTGGACTAAGCCGCACAGCCATTGTATAAATTAGCTGGATTTAACATTTTTTTTTCATAAAATGACTTATGGGTATCGTTGGATTCAGCGTGAAATTATCTACAATAATAAATTCTCAAAATACCGAAATGAGGCTTAAATCTCGAGATTTTGAGTCTAAAATCGGTTTATCTGTCACAGGAATACAGTTCGCTTAGCATAAAAACATTATTATATTTATTTTATTATATTATATTTTTACAGCAATTGTATGAATTAGTACTATATTTAGTATTTTAAAATAGAATTGAAACATTTTCAAGCAACTGAAACTTACATAAACCTTTTATATTACCTTATAAGCACTCTACATTAAAATTACGTTGAAGTTTAAAGTCATTTTTCTCGAAACTATCAATTTGACAGTTAAACCCTTTTTATTCTCAACCCTTCAATTATTTACCACCGTAATATCGACCCCATTTGAGTGTTGTATTGTCCAAATTCACCTTTCCACATCGATTAATATCTTCATTTAACGGTTTCTCATACATAAATATTATATCGGTTTCCTTAGTTTTTGAAATCTCTTTCTAATAATTAAAAAAAGAAGGTGGACTAAGCCGCACAGCCACATAATAAATATTACTATAATATATATACTATAATAGCTACAGAATTAAAAATATGTACTTTTAAGTACTGTCCAAATTCACTTTTCTACATCGATTGATAACTTCATTAAACGGTTTCTCATAAATACATATTTATACACAAAGTTAGGTGATTACGTAAAAATATTTAGCATTCATATAATTGACAGCCTCTTTGGTGTAGTGGTTGAGCAGGTCGGATCATAACCCGAAGGCAGCGGGATCGATTTCCACAGCAGCATAAGTATTTCTACATACGAAAAAAAAATGAGAAAATACTTTTCCGAGTCTCGGTGTTGTGAGGCCATGGTCCTCGTAGTCTCTAGGTCCCTATGTACAAGGAATTCTAGTTAGGGTCCAGGAATTATGTATGTGCTCGTTGGGTGTATTTTATTAATTTACTTATTTATTTAATTTATATTTCTATTCTTCCAATAACAGATTGCACTATCACTGGGAAGTCTTAATTATAATGTTTCGCATGACACTGCGCACGTCATACTAGTAATTACTAGAATGTGAGATCAGATAATAAAGTATCATTGTCCTAGTAATTTCATAAGCTACAGTGCCTTTTAAGCCAGAACACTGTATTAATTGCACACTACTGCTTGGCGACAGAATAACTAACAAAGCGGTGATATACTACCAAGACGAACTTTGCAGTAAAGGCCTAAATGGTGATAATTTTTGAGCTGTGGTAAAATTAGTTGTAGGTAATTATCATCGATAATTGTTTACGACTATTCTATCGACACTATAAATACACCGTTGCAACCCTAATTGCTGGGAAATAAAAGAAATATATTATATCATACTTTTAAAAGAGGAGAAACAACCGTATCGTTATTTATGATAACCTCGTAGTGTGTGATCCCAAGTTTTATAACTTTTATAAAACATGGGATATAGCATCTTTCCTTGTATGGCACACGTCGGTATCAATCGAAAAGTTATGCTCATTAATAAATTCAATAAATTTTATATTTTTGAAGTAAAACTTCTTTACGCACGCTTGACTGGAGTAAACTGGTGAATGCGTAACGATGAGAACATTGATAGTTGTTGGTTCACGTAGATCTCCATTGTCAACATAACCAAGTTAAAAATTACTTACTTAGTAGTACTAGGTCTTACTAGGTGGTAGGACTTTTTTGTAAAGTTCGTCTAGGTAGGTACCACCGCTTTGCCGCTGCCACCAAGCAGTAGTGCAAAGCACTACTGTGTTCCGGTTTGAAGGGCACTATAGCTAGTGAAATCACTGGGCAAATGAGACTTTATGACCTGATCTCACAGTGTCACTTGAAACTATACTTTAGAATTTCAAGTGTCACTGCAACTGATATGGGCAGTCGTGATGCTTAACATCAGGCGATCGACTAGCTCGTCATGCCATTTTGTAACGTAAAAAAAACTTATGATTTATATTATTATGTTGGTATGTCCGGTAAAATGATAATTTACAAGTGTCAAGTTTAACATTAACATTAAACAAAGCAAAAACAAAGTTATACCCGCCGATAGAAGCTAAAGAAGTTTTACTTCAGTCGTGTGGACTAAAGCACACTCGTTTTTTTCCCAAGCTTATTTTAAAACTAAGACCTAAATTACCTCAAGCAGCTGAGAAATTTCACACCTATGTTATCGAGTTTTCAACGCCCCCATTGAAGGCTTTATCGAGCTATTCGAGTCGGCAGTATAGATTCTTGATCGCTATCCGTTTCCACTCTGCACCGAGCAATATTATTCATGACGCTCTACCTGGTTTACATGTAAAATGTATTTTATCTTCTTTATGTTCTGTTTATAGTTTATAAAACTACTGTGGCGGAGGACTTTTGAAATGTTTATTGTTCTTAGTCGTTGCCTCAGCAGCCTTAAACGGGTCTCTTGACCGACATAAAACTTTCGGTCTCTACTTTTACTATGCTTATGCTGTCTCTTTTCATAAAATAAATTTTGTTATATATAATAATATAATATATTCGGGGCCGATTGCTCGTAGTAACATTCTGAACTTTTAAGTTGAGGGTTCGATTCCCACCCAGGACAAACACTTGTGTGATGAATATCAATATTCGTTATGTGTCTGGGTTTACATTGTAATCTATGTTATGTATTACATATATACAAAAAAAAGTATCAAGTATTTTATCAGTTATCTGATTCCCGAAGTACAAGCTTTGCTTAGTTTGGGCGTCATCTAGGCGCCGTGTGAAATGTCTACACGTATTTATTATTATTATTTAATATACTGTTTTTATGTTATTGAATGATGTGATGAGCTAGTCGTTCACCTGATGTTAAGCGACACGGCCACCCATAACACAACAGTGTCACTCGGAACACTAAAACATAGATTTTCAAGCGACACTGCACTGCGCACTGATCTTATTACTAGACTGTGCTGATGTCTCATGAATCATCCTGAGACATCAGAACAGTCTGGTCATAAGATTACTCGACTGTGAGATCAGATCATAAAGTCTCAATTGCCCTGTAATTTCACTAGCTACAGCGCCTTTCAAACCGGAACACAGTAGTGCTTGCACACTACTGCTTGGCGGCAGAATAACTGGCAAAGCGATGGTAGCTACCTAGACGAACTTTGCAACAAAGTCGTACCACCTAGTAAATAATACGTACTCAGAGGAGCTATAATCTTATAGATAGAACTGCTGTTGATAAATACTAAGGTATTAAATTATAAACCAGTCTGTAACATATTTTTTTGTTTAGCAAATTCGTTTCAATTCCAAATATAGCACCACTGGAGCTCGCAGCTGAATCCTGAAAGTTAAAAACACAACATCGGAACATAGGAACCAATTGGGAGCCGTCGTAAAACACGGAGTTGGTTCACTCTTGATAAGAGACCGCCAACATGAATACTGTTGAATGCAGGGCCAAAGGTCGAGACTTTCTCAAAATAAACTTTGAATTTTGGTGGTCAGTAGGTTGACTCATAGCCCGGAGGTGGCGGTTTCGATTACCGCATCAGGATAAGTATTTGTGCATTTAAAAAAATTGTGCCAATACTTGTTCTGTATTTGGGTGTTGTGGGACCATGGTCCTCGTAGTTCCTGGGTTCCTAGATACAGGGAATTCTAGTTAGGGTCCAAGATGTATGTATGTGATGGCTGGGCGTTATTTTGATTTTATTTTAATTAAATTTTAGTTAATGTATTGCCAAGTGATTTCCAATATCACATAACATCATACCAATATTAAAGGCGGAAATTTGTGAACGCATCTTTATTTCCTCTTGAAGTCTCAACGGCTAGACGGATTCGGATGAAATTTGGAACGGACATAGCTTATATACTCGATTAGTTTATAAGCTACTTTTATCAACTGAAACAACTGGTTTTAATTGATTCGTGATACATTTGCTGTCATCTCCGTTTTTGTCTCGTACTCCATCATCAGATCTGCGCCAAAACTTTGGGTGATTTGGTTCGGAGAGAAGCGGCCCCATACCTAATATGAAAAAACTTTAATAGGCAGTCCCATGCAGTAAAACTTCTGATACAAAAAAAAGAAGAATCAAAAGAAACAGTGAGGTTGAAGAATGAAACGAAGAACTAAGGTTGAATGGAAATTCAAATGGGACCATGTAATTTTTTTTTTTGAGGGGGGGAAATGCCCTCGCACTTCCCTGCCACCACGGGGGTGGTGGCAGGGGGTATGTGCGACTCGAACCCACTAAAACCCTAGAACCTAGAACCCTCGTCCGCCGTACCGGGGCGAGAAGGGGTCGCGACTGCAGTCCAGCCAACTCGGCCCCGGGACCATGTACATATACCAACAACTAGCAGCTTAAAGTGATTTCTATAAAACCTGTAAAACCTATTTATTAATATGGTCTATCTGTACTTTAATCTAAGAAATGTTGGATAAATGGGCACCCATCCAACTGTCAGTTCTTAATCAATAACTTATTATGCAAAATGTTAGCATTCAACTTAATGCAAAACTCGTAAAAGAAATGCAGGCACATGAAACAGCTGTCACATGGTAAAATTCTAGAGCTGAACATCTGACTTACGTTACCAGAGTTTACAACAAACTATAGGGTTGCCATTGCTATTAAAACTAACAGCGCTACGACCAAAATATTCACAAATACATTTTTTATTGACCCCATAAGGGCTACAAAAGCAGCCATCAATACCAGATTTTAAATTTCGTTCCGTTTTACATGAATTTAAGATGAAATGCACAATAATAAACAAAAAAAAACGAGTGTGCTTTAGACCACACGACTGAAGTAAAACTTCTTTAGTTCAGCTCCATCTATCGAACGGCATTTTATTTTTTGTTTTTGCTTATGTTAATGTGGCCATTTTGACAGTTCTAAATTGTCATTTTACCGTACATACCAACATAATATTTTTTTTTTTTACTTTGTTATGTTGGCAATGGAGGTCTATGAGTTCGCTTCGCTACGCTTTCACCAGCTTACTCCGCAAGTCAAACGCGTGTAGTTTTACTTTAAATTGAATATTGAATATGCCAAAATTATGACATCATAAGCTGAACACAGCTTCTAACAAGATGGTATTAGTAATTATTTATGACGCAAATAATTTCGGAGTACAGAAAAATATACAAAAAAAGAAAAATATGGCGGCACGTTGGCAACCCTGTCACCCAAACAAAGGTAGTGTCGATACACTGGTGGTTTAGTTGGGATCTTTGTCCCGCTCGAGTCTACGTATAAATCAATGGTGACAGTAGACAGATTGTCGGAACTTGATAAAACGGACTCGTACGGTTCGCTAGAAAAACAAGAAAAATCGGTACAGCCGTAAACCGATAGTTTATAAACGGTGCTCTAAAATTCGGTGTTCGTTTGGAAATACCGTACATTTTCATGTCCATTAGATGTTATATTTTTTGATAGATGAATTTTATTTTGATTTAAAGGAAAAATTTAAATAATAAACAGAATTTTCCGAATTTTAAGGATTTTACTTTTACGAAGAATTTTACTTTAAAATTTATACATATTAACTATCATTACGCTAAGCAAAAAAATCTGTATTTTATTTTAAATTATATAATAATTATACTTAGTAATAACGCTCAACGACCATATACATAGATCCTGGACCCAAACTGAAATTTCCTGTATCTAGAGTCCCAGGAACTACGAAGAACATGGTCCCATAACAGAAAAAGTATTTGCGCTTTTTTTCTGTATACAAATATTGTTTCTGTCACAGGAATCAAACCCACCGCCTCCTGCTCAATCACCACACCACAAAGACTGCTAAGTATGCAATCTACTAAATAATTTTGAAATAGAGCAGTTATGTTTGCAAGAGTCCTTGCTCAAATGTGTTAATGTTCCTTTAGTAAAAAAAAATCTTATGTTATATCATCATATAGCCAGAATACGCTACTGCTAAACTTAATTTGAATCCGTGTATTCCCACATCTAAAAAATCTTTAATTTTGAAATGCCAACTGTAAGTAAGTTCTGGGTTTTTATCAGACTATGATATTCCTTTTCTCCTATGGTCTGCGGCTATATGTAATAACCAAAAAAACGTAATATAACATAAGTGAAATTAAAATCATTGCAATAGGAATACTTAATCTCAGAAGCCGCTACCAATGACAATGTGCCCAAAAATGTTACATTACTTTTTAATGCCGCCAGTATTTTGGTTGGTAAAATAAAAATGGTACTAATATTTTATTTTATCAGTATCTGTGATAGTACCTATAAACGGTTATAAAAGGTGATTATCAAAGATTTTATATCGGACTTTTGTTTATTAGGTACCTACTCATCTTCCATTTTTAATAACTTAACACCAATGGTGGTGTTTGCACTGAGTTGGTAGTAGCTCTGCCTTCTGAATTGTAGTTGTGGATTTGATTCCCGCGCAGGACAAACATTTGTGTGTTTTTTTTTTTTTTTATATGTTAAGGAATGACTTGACGAGCTAGCCGTTCGCCTGATATTATACGACACGGCTGCCCATATCAGCTGCAGTGTCAATCGGAACTCTAAAGTATAGAGGTTCGCGTGACACTGCACTGCTCACGTCATCCAGAGACATCAGCACAATCTAGTAATAAGATTACCAAACTGTGAGATCAGATCATAAAGTCTCATTTGCCCAGTAATTTCACTAGCTACAGTGCCCTTCAAACCGGAACACGGCAGTGCTTGCGCACTACTGCTTGGCGGCAGAATAACTAGCAAAGCGGTGGTACCTACCTAGACGAACTTTGCAGTAAAGTCCTACCACCTAGTGATGATTGAGCATCGATGTTTCTTCTGTGTCTGGGTCTTATATTGTATATATTTATCTACAAAAAGCATTCCATCAGTTATTTGGTTCCCATAGCCTAAGCTTTGCTTATATTGGAACTAGATGGCGCTGTGTGATTCGTTCACAAATATACTATCATTTACTTATTACAAAAGGTTTGCAAAATGTCAGATTTGTAGGAAGAAGTTGTTTGTGTTGAGTGCATTCTATCAATAAAACAGTAGTAAAAAAACGAGTGCGCTTTAGACCACACGACTGAATTAAAACTTTTTTAGTTTAGCTCCATCTATCGGCCGCTATAACTTTGTTTTTGCTTTGTTGCCATTTTGACAATTGTAAATTGTCATTTTGCCGGACTTACCAACATAATACTAAACATTTTTTACTTTGTTATATTGTCACTGAAGATCTACGTGAACCTACTTCAACTTCCATTCGCCTCGCATTCCCCAGCTTACTCCCCAAGCCAAGCGTGCGTTAAGTTTTACTTCAATATAATGTTGTTATTATACATCTTATAGTGTCATTACAGTAGTATGTACCACTTCTATATGCTTATATCTGCATTAGAGAAATTCTAGAGACAAATTTAAATCGTATTGCATAATAATAGAGATATCTCTACCGACTCTACCTGAGCTGAGTTTATTTCAGCTTTGTTACTTCAACTTGTTTCTATATGTAGGGCTGTCTCTACTTTAATCCGTTATTAATCTATATTTCAAATGTTAGCTCATATCACGGTAGAGATATAAAAAGAATGAGAGAGGGATAAAAAATGATACAGAGCATAAAATGATACAGAGCATAAAATGATACAGAGCATAAAATGATACAGAGCATAAAATGATACAGAGCATAAAATGATACAGAGCATAAAATGATACAGAGCATAAAATGATACAGAGCATAAAATGATACAGAGCATAAAATGATACAGAGCATAAAATGATACAGAGCATAAAATGATACAGAGCATAAAATATAGATCAAGTAAAGTTCAATGTTTTATTATATTAGTAACAACAGTGTCAACTAATTTTTTTATTTAAAAATCGTTCTGTGGGATTCGATATTTATATTTTCGTATGTGATTCAATATTTCTAAGAATATTAAATCTATACATATAAAATTCAAAGTCCTGACTGACTGGCTGAATGACTGACTTATATATCAACGCACAGCCTAAACCGCTGCACCTAGAGACTTGAAATTTAGAGAGTGTGTTCTTTGTAAAGTGTAGGTATCCACTAAGAAAGGGGTTTTTCTAAATTATATCCTAAAGAGGGTGAAATGGGTGGTTGAATTATTTTCCTATAGGCCACGCGGGCAGAAGCTAGTAATTAATAATAATAATAACATTTAATGTTATGAATTAATATGCAACCACGTTTTAGATTTAAAATTCGTTGTAACATTGGCAACCCTCATGCCAAGTACTGTTGACTTCCGTGCATCCTAGATATGAAATTGCTATTTCAACCTATGCATTTCAAATCTACCGTGGTAGGTATACGTCTTCAATTTTTTAAAGAAAAGCAAAATTGGTTATTTCTTAACAAAATTCATAGTTTTTCTATCAAATTAGTGGTTTTTGATTTTTTTGTCCTGATTAGTCAATTTGAGGTTTTATACCTAAAAAGGCAAGATTTAGCTGTGACACTGGTAAAAGTCGTAACCACTCGAAACGAACTAAATTTGGATCAAACTTGGTATTCTAATGAAAATAGCTAATACTATGCGATGTTGTCGTCCGGATCACCCAAGGTGGTGTCTAAAGCGGCTTCGTCGGCGTTAATAATTGTAGTTCTGTACCCAATAATTGCTATAGAAATGGTGAATAAATTGGTTTTTGCTTCTATTATCATCATCACTAACGTCACCGGCCTGTATTACCACAAAAAAAACATCTCTCCTAATCAACACTTTGTAGTTTTTTTCTTACCTATAAAGTTTTTACAGCAGTGTTTGAGCATCTATGATTCAAGCCACTTTTATTTTAAAAAAGCAAAAACGAGAAGCAACTAGCTTTTTCATTTGCACCATCAAACCAACGAAAAAATTTGACAATCTGTAATCAGCGATCTAGTTTTATTAGAAAACGAGCTTCTGCCCACAGCTTCGCCCGCGGTGTGGCTCATAAGAAAATAATTCAACCACCCATTTCACCCTCGTAAGGGTGGAATTTCGAAAAATCCTTTTTTAGCGGATGCCTACGTCATAACATCTACCTGCATGCCAAATTTCAGCCCGATCCGTCCAGTGGTTTGGGCTGTGCGATGATAGATCACTATGTCAGTCAGTCAGTCAGTCACCTTTGAGTTTTATACATATAGATAAACAGAGATACTGCAACCGACTATATCCAAAAGCATCCAAACCTTTTAAATAAAATAAACCATTCGATGGTAAATACATTTTTGTTAAAACACAAAAGGTATCTTAAATTGATACAATGAACTAAATAAAAGATGTTTTATCTCCTTTTGTTAGATAAACTTATCCTTTCGTGATATAATCATATTAGGAAAAAATGATGAACAGATTAGGTACATGGTTCACGAAACGAGGTTTTCCTTAGAGTCGTTTAAAAACATGTAAAACAGATGAATTGTATATTGGTATAGTATGGAAGTGTTTATTCAGAGAAAAATCAAACAAAAATAACGTTTTTTTATGATTTTTCTCTTTATCTTTATCTTAATTTTTTATTTATTTTACATATAAAATAAGCCAAATTAACTATTGAGTAACTAATCATAATAAATTATACTCCACAGAAACAAAAAAAAAAAAACAGGCCATACTTTATTACAATTAGATTCTCTGCATCAGTTTAAATCTCATTGTATAAAAGGATTAGTTAACTAAATATTTTTTTTGATTTGCTGAAATAGGACATAATTATTATCCTACTTGATTAACCATATTTATATTTATGTTTGCTGATAAATGCTGTTAATTGGTAAGAAACACGGCACTTTTTTTTATTTTAAAATGTCAGATTTTTACGCAAAATAGGAGAAATAGTTTTTTTTTATATTAAATTGGGCTCACGTTTACCACATTTTGTTTGATGGGTAATCGGTAATGGCGAGGTCGAAGAAGAATTCCAATAATAGTAATAACTATCTCTTCTCCGTGACTTTGGTAATCATGCGTTTGTTACGTATAATTATTATTTGTTATTCAATTATAATGTATTGATTATATTACCTATATAAAAGTTTTGGTGTGACGTTCACATCAAAACAACTATATAACATTTTTTGTACATAACGATTACGGAATAGGTACAATAGAAAACGGAAAATTAATACTGTATTTAAAAACGATGGTAAATTGTGTGTGTGTGTGTGAAATCAATATCACAGATTAAGTACGTGTATCTACGTAAGTGCCAACACACGGTACTGAACATACCAATAGCTCAGTAAAGTGGGTCTTAATCGAAAATCTTTAATCAATTAATTAAATTAAGACTGGCTGGTAGCATAACTGAATAATCCAGGTTTATATATATCTAGTTGCGCCCCGTGGTTTCACCCGCGGATAAAAAGTATTTTAATTATTGGCTCATCACATTGGAAAATTTCATTTTTCTGCGATAAAATGTATATATGTTAATCCAGTGTATAAGCTATCTTGGTACCGAATTTTATCCATATTCATTCAGACGTTTGAGCGTGCAGGAGTAACAAACATACACGCAAACATACATACACACATACAAACTTTCACCTTTATAATATTATGTGTATATGTATGTATTATGTGTGTGATGTCACTACTAAGCTGAAAATGGTATTGTTGTTTTTTTATTGATTTGGTGCCTTAAAGCTCCATTTGCAATTGTCGGGCAGCAATTTAGTAAAAGATTTCATATTGTGCGAGCGAAAACTGAAAGTTTGCTTTGCTATAGTTCTTAAATTTATTGTTTTATTTGTGCTATAACATTGTATGTTTTTTTGTTTATTTTTTTATGTTACTTAATGACATGACGAGCTAGTCGCTCGCCTGATGTTAAGCAACATGACTGCCCATATCAGTTGCAGTTACACTTGAAACTCTAAAGTAGAGTTTCGCGTAACACTGCACTGCGCACGCCATTCTGAGACATCAGCACAGTTTAGCAATAAGATTACTAGACTGTGAGATTAGATCATAAAGTCTTATTTGCCCAGTAATTTCACTAGCTACAGCGCCCTTCGAACCGGAACACAGCAGCGGTTGCGCACTACTGCTTGGTGGCAGAATAACTGGCAATGCGGTGGTACCTACCTAGACGAACTTTGCAGAAAAGTCCTACCACCTAGTAAATGTAATGTAATGAGCCATTTAAGGTTTCTAGGTTTTAGGAAGCATCAATGTGTGATGCGTGAAATCATACCAAAAAATGGTCGAAAAATTTACAATTGATCCGTTTTCCCACGGGAACACTTATTTTTGCGATAAAAAACCTTGATCTTGGTAGTATGAAATCTCTGCAAAATTTCGACTAATTTGGTTTAGTCCATGGTTTCCTTTGTTTTTACTCTGAAACGACAGAATTAATTTAATACTTGAAAATAGAAGATTGAAATGAATAAGTTTTTACTTAAAAACGGGGTAACTTGTGAGTAAGATTGGGGACCATTTTAAGTTTGTATTAAGTAAGCAATCATAATAAACAGTAACATCACTTTCATGAAAATCTTTTAATATCTGAGGTGAAACACATTCAAAGTTCATTCAAAAACTCTGCCAAGCTAACCGCCCACTTGCTCGCTCTTAATTTCTTAAGACAATCGTCGCTTATCCTAAAGTACCTCGACAAAGGTAAACACAGCATTTCTCCTTTTAACAAGGGTATTATCCAAAGCTTGCGCAATTTAAAAATCACCAATTTGCTTAAACTTTCGCTTTAATACGTCCCTTATTTCCTCCCGAGGCGAACAAAGAATCCTATCTTGCAATCTCAAGACAATATTCCCACAAAAAGCGGTTTAAAAGAGAAAAACTGTTTAAGGAATCAGCGGAATCCAAACGATAAACAGAAGGGAAACGTCTTAAGAGATATTTATCGGTAAAATATTCT
The DNA here is from genome assembly GCA_905220475.3 of Ennomos fuscantarius. Taxonomy (NCBI): domain Eukaryota; kingdom Metazoa; phylum Arthropoda; class Insecta; order Lepidoptera; family Geometridae; genus Ennomos; species Ennomos fuscantarius. The sequence continues at coordinate 5,286,092 of HG992044.1, forward strand.
CACCGCGAAGTACTGAGCTCATAAAATGCGGTCTGCAGAGGGCCGGATTTAGTCAGCCTATACATTATGCACTAACTTCGTCAGAATTGGTTGGTGTAAAATATTATCTTGTTTGTTATTGTGTTCAAATATTGCTAGTTCTATATTTAAATATAATACGTGAAATAGGGCGATTGTATCACAGCCTTGATTTATTATTCATTTTGAATATTTGCAAATGCTTTACAACAGAGCATTTTCTATCTGTTTACTATTTCACTTATTAAATACAATAAACAATACAAATTTACGATATATATATATATATATATATAAATATAAATTTAGAACACATTATATAATTGAACGTAGGAGAAAGAAAAAACTAAATTATACATAAGAACTTAAAATAAATAATTGAAAAAAAGTAATATTGTAGGTAAAAAGTATATCATATAATATATATATGGTATATTTATTTAGTTTAGTTTTTTAGGTCTAGTTTAGTTTTGTATTAACGATTCTAAAATAATACCTTCTCTTTATACTTTTTTGCAATTCGTTTAAGTATTTAAATAATTAGGAAATTAATTTGCAATAAATAAAAAGTTACCTCTAAAAAAACTGTATACAAAATGAATATGCCATCCAACTCAAAATAATTTAAATATATTTTTTTGCAATTCCTTTCATATTTAAATAATTAGGAAATTAATTTACTACAAATAAATAATTACATCTAAAAAAAATAGTATATAAAATCAATATGCCATCCAACTCAAAATGATTTTAATAATATTAAAAGCTTTACAGATAATTAAAAAGAACGTAGTCTGAGGTCCAATAATGATATTGGATCTCATAATAATATTGGACCTCAGACTACGTTCTTTTTTCTATTATTTTTAAATAGAAAGTAATAACCTTTTGTTCGAGATCAATTAATTTTAAATTATCTGTTCAAAAACCAAAAATCTTAAGAAATAATATAAGAAACATCCCAATCTTACTGAATTCACCAGTTAAATCAATACCAGTGCAGTTATGATATATTCATAACAAAATACAGTTTTTAATTTATCAATCCAATTTATTGTATTTAATTCTATTATATTCATCATTTTAGATTCGAAATAAGTAATAAAAAAATGTTTGTGGACATTTCACACAGCGTTATCTAGCCCCAATTTAAGCAATACTTGTGCTGTGAGAACCAGATATCTGATACAATACCTATATACTTTTTTGTTTGTAAATACATACATAGAATATAACACCCAGACACAGAAGAAACATTGATGTTCATCACACAAATGTTTGTCCTGGGGGGGAATCGAACCCACAACTTACAGCTCAGAAGGCAGAGCTACTACCAACTGAGCTATCAGGCCAGTCAAAAAATAAATGCGTAGTCAAAGTAAGGATAGTACCAAAAAAAATCGCCTCTTCTGTGGCCCAATAAAAGAATGTGTTTTGTTTTCCTTATAGCGACAATAGTGCCATGTATCGGGGCTTTACATAATGCGATGGTCTCCCAAACCGTTAGCAGTCAAGAGCTCCGTCAGTTGTAGGTACCGCCATTTTGAAAAAAGCAAACGGTCTTAAAAGCTTGACGAGGTAATAATATACAAGGTGGCATTTAATTCACTCTTTTCCTTAAATGTGTGTACTCAGACCATGCTATAGAATATTAATACAAGGTCCAATTTAAAAAAAAAATGATTTGGTCTTAGTAGTCAGTGCCTCTTAAAATAACTGCATGACAACCGAAATGTCTATTTAACGGTACACACAGCGCGGGCACCAGTTGAATGCTTTGTAAATGTTTCGTAGGCAATAAAACACCTGCTTTGTTCAATGTCACAAGGATTTTCTTTAGAATTAAAATTTGATAATACCTAGATTTAAGTTTTATTTCATAAGTACTTTTTTATTTAGTTGTATGGGAGCATTCTATAGCATGGACTGAATACATATATTAAAGGAAAAGAACGAATTAAGTTCCACCATGTATATGAAGACTATAGAGTCTTCATATACAATTCGAAATTATTTATTTCATTTTATTTTAATTATTTATTTAGACTTATTAGACTCTTTAGTCTTCATATAGACTGACACATCTGATAATGATAATGATGATGATGATGATATCTAATTGTCATCATCATGATCATAGTCTGTGTTAATCATAGGCCTCTCCCAAGGTACGCCATTGAGCCCGATCTTCGACTCTTTTCATCCAATTTCTACCAGCCATTCGGTGCAAATACAGATATGTGTAGTTGCAAAACATATTTTTTAACATTTGTGTTTATATAAAAAATCTAATATATAAAATTCTGGTGTGACAGTGTTTGTAACAAAACCCCTCCGAGGCGGCTTAACTGATTGTTATGCAATTTTGTGTGTATATTCAGTAAGTCTGAAAATAGGTCATAGGCTACATTTAGTCATCATCATCACCGTTTTTCATCACCACGCGGGTGAAACTGCGGAGTGCAGCTAGTAATCATATAATATAAGTAAAAATTAAAAAAAAAAAAAATTTTAGCTAATAAATTAAGCGTTTATTTTAGCACTGTTTGCATGTAGGCACCAACTCCACGTTGACTTATGCTAGTCAATAATAAAAGTTCTTATAAATATATTTTTTATAGACGTAGGTGCCTGTTAAAGCTACTTACGGCGTAGCTTCTACCTACGACGTAGCTAACGTAGACACGTCTACGCCGCCCATTTTATACTCGTGTATTTGACATACTCAAGGCTCGGTGACAAAAACAAATCAGAAGATAAACTTAAAATAGCCGGGAAAATGAATGCTCACACACACATGGACTATGTAGCTATTAAAAGTTATTTGAGATTCAATCAATTGACGCAAGTAGTATTAGTAAAATATTTTTTTAATCAACATACCTGACGTTTTTGTCACTTGATTCACTAAAATGTAGATTTAGACTTACGTGCATATACTTTGTGATTTTTATTTGAATGTATACAATATTTCAAGTTCTTTGAATTAACAAGTTGAAATGTCGACGAGCATGCCACATTGCAGATTTGACAACCGATGGGATAGAAAGGTTTTTGAAAGGTGACCACGAACTGGAAGGCGCAGTGTAAGCTGGCCCCTGTGGTTTGGCGACTTGATTAAATGCGCGGAGAGCCAATGAATGCAAAAAAAAATGTAATTATACTATACAGCTGTGATGGGGAGTGACGATCTGCAAAGCTTGTGGCTTGTGTGTTTTGTGTCTCATCCACATTTGTCCCGATGGTCATTTTATAATTTCATCTTTCTGTGTACACATAGTGTTAAGTTACAATCCAGATCATAATTGAAGGGTTGAGAATAAAAAGGGTTTAACTGTCGAATTGATAATTTCGAGAAAATTGACTTTAAACTTCAACGGCGTCATTTTAATGTAGAGTGCTTATAAGGTAATAGAAAAGGTTTACGTAAGTTTCAGTTGCTTGAAAATGTTTTAATTCTATTTTAAAATACAAAATATAGTAATAATTCATACAATTATTGTAAAAATATAATCTAATAAAATAAATATAATAATGTTTTTATGCTAAGCGAACTATATTATTGTGTCAGATAAACCGTTTTTAGACTCAAAATCTCGAGATTTAAGCCTCATTTCGGTATTTTGAGAATGTATTATTGGAGATAATTTCACGCTGAATTCAACGATACCCATAAGTAATTTTGTGAAAAAAATCAGTTTAATCCTTTTTGTTCTCACTTCTTTAATTTATTTGGAATAAGTCAATGATTGCAGTTTGTTTTGTGTACCTATATAAAATAAATAAAAGCAGGAGGCAAAGAACCGCTCAAAGGTATGTTTAGCAGTGGACATCTTCAGGCGAATAATAATAATATAATAATAATAATATAATAATAATAACGCCCAACGGCCACCGCCCTGTGTCTTGGGAACCAGGAACTACGAGGACCATGATTCCTGGGTGTTGTGGAACTCAGAACCAGTATTTGCGCATTTTTTTCTGTGCGAAAATACTTGTCCTGCCGCAGGAATTGAACTCGAATGATTTTGTAGACCACATTCTGGCTTTTCGTAAGCTTGTACACTGCAAATATTTACTCTATGGCAGTTCTCAGTCTAGTATTATCTGCTGACCATAAAGTGGGACGAGAGTAGGATACCGGGAACCGCTGACGGAGTAAGGTACGTGCAATGGGTTTTACATATTGATGATATCGGCAGCACTTTATGCACTGACTGCGAATACGAGGGTATTTGCAGTAAGTGCATAATATTTGCTTGAAATTTTACTAGAAGCTTTATAGTCTCTAGAGCAATGTTGGTTTGAATGAATGAATTTTTAAATCTTGCTGTGGAAAGTTGTTCTTTCAGTCTTGAATCGTAATGCTTAATATAGGTTTCAATGTTTTAGTCATAACGTTAAGTTAATAAACACTTAGTTAAATGTAATCAATGCTTCAAATACCCGTTGAGGTTTTCGCGTCTGCCGTGACATTATACGTCAGTGAGAATTTGATAGAATATTATATGCATTTAATGATTTAACTAAACCAATTTGGATGAAACTTTGTACACGAAATGTGTACTACTACTACTAATAATTGCGACTATATACATATTTTTTTTTTATATTAACGTATGAGGTGACGAGCTAACCGTTCGCCTGTTGTTAAGCGACACGGCTGCTCATATCAGTTGCAGTATCACTCGGAACTTTATATACAGTTTCGCCTGACACTGCACTGCGCACGTCATCCTGAGACATCAACACAATCTAGTGGGTAATAAGATTACTAGACTGTGAGATCAAGTCATAAAGTCTCATTTGCCCAGTAATTTTACTAGCTACCGTGCCCTTCAAACTGGAACACAGTAGTGCTTGCACACTACTGCTTGGCGGCAGAATAACTGGCAAAGTGGACCACCAACCTACCTAGATGAACTTCTAAAGAAAAGAAAAGTCCTACCACCTAGTAAAACATTACCTACTACAAAAATAACCATTTGGACTATATACTTACCATAGCTGCATTGACATAGTCCAAATGCCCACTACCGGTAAGTAGCGTACCCAACATGCTGGTAGCATTGTCCCGTTGAATTGGATATAAGTGCCAGCATTTTGGAAACGCGTCGCATCTCAGATAAACTTTGGAAAACGCGACGAGCTCCCGGTCCCCACGGACCCAGGGTCTCCACACGAAACGGCTCAAACATGTAATATACTACCATTAACTATAAATCCACTATCTTTGTATACTACTATATAATTATTTCTATATATATATAATTTTAGAGTAGGAATAAAGTTAAGGTGGTTGCTCCAATAACATGAATCTTGCATTACATAAACATCATACACAATTGCTCCAAATCTAAACCTACAAATTCATACAGTCAAACTAATATCAACTCTAATCCAAGACAATAAAAACGACCTTTCATTGTCTCAATCCTCAATACCTCGGAATATTTACTAGTAGAAGTTAGACTAAAATATATCCTATTAGCTCTAGTAATAAAGTCGGTTTAGAAGACGAAATGTGTTATAATAGTAAAAGTTGCAGAGTTCAGTATGCACTTGTACAATGCGTTCTAGGAATAGTTTTCTAAAACAATAGGTTTAATGTTACGTTGCTTTTCTCGTTTAAGTTTGTATTTTATTGAAAGGAAATAAAGCTCTTTTATGTCTTACATTATTGTGAAATTATTACTCGATAGTAACAGTTTTAAGTTTGGTTTCCATGTCATTTGGACCTAAATGAAAAGGACAGCTATATTTTTAGCGCTGCTGAAGTAAAATCTTAACTTTGCATATCAAATTGGTAAATAATGTTCACCAATTTTAAGAGGGAGACAATCAAAACATTTCTGCATCTCCATAAAGTGAAAAGGTTATTTTTTCAATATTACTATCAAAATACTTAAAAATATTACTTAACAATTTGAGCCATTTCATTTAATAACCGTACATTACCAATTTCCATAAATACAGCAGCATCGAAACCCAACAGAATGCGCAATGCATATTAATTCAGAGTCCGCTCTCAATAAGCAATCATCAGTTTTCCGCATCAGAGATCACAAAGCGGCAACGCGCTGGAAACAAATATTAAACAAATAACAAGGTGCAATATCAAAAACGAGTAATAACAAGCGCTCAAAAAGCTATTACGTGGCGTTGCAATTTGCTGCAAATCCAACGCGAAAATTCGCTTATGGTATAAAGCGATGGAACGCTGGTGAATTGGAGTTTGTAAATGAAATCTTATTAGTATTATGCAGTTGGTTGCTGCCCTGCATCTTATTTTTTTTAAATATCTAAACCTCATGGGCAAGCGTGCTCCTACCACATCATAACTTTCCATTACTTTCCAGCACATTTCCATTACGCTCATTACTTTCCGTCACTTTATATTACATTCCATCACTTCTCATACTTCACACTATTTGCCATCACTTTCCATCTATAGCCAATCTAATAATTCCATGATAAATAGAAGATAATCGTTGAGCATTATTATAGAACCCTGAATCAGTCAATTTTGAAAATATAGTGAACGCTGAAGAATCGGGTTGGATTCTTTCTACAACCTCTTTTTTCGAAGTTGGACGTAACTAATTGTACAATCCCACTTAATTAAGTACCTATATAATATCAAGAAATTAATTATAGTTAATAAACGATGGTTTATTATGTAAATAAATAAAATAAACTGCTTAAATTGCATCATAATTTCAACAATACATTTGTATTTTCAATTTGTTGGCAAATCGAAAGTTTTGGAACATTTTCCCGAGAATTCAATGGATATTCTCGCCTTTAATGATCAACGTCCGGGCCGTAAATGGCTCACGCTTTATCCGAAAATACCTTTTTATAGATGCCCTCATTAAATCTCGCTGCAATTTGTTTTACAATCGTTTAGCTGGAGACATCATCACTGTAGACTTGCGAATATAAAAAAAATTGACTGCATTTTCTTTCCATACTCATTCGAAAACGTTTATTTTCTAGCAGTTTATGTGGCGATTAAAAATCATCAAAATAATAAAGTTCAAACAATTACATACATAGCTCCTGGGTCCTGGATCCTAACTAGGATTCCCTTTAGGTTCCCAGAAACTACGAGGTCCAGACACAGAATAAGTATTAGCATTTTGATTTCTGTGTACAAATACTTGTCCTGCCAAAGGAACCGAACCCGCCGCCTCCGGATTATGAGATTGCGAGTATTAAGGTTCAAAATATGGGAAAATAAAATGTGCAATAGCTATCTATCTATTTTGAATACCTGTAGATTTATTGCTATTTTTTAAATTAATATGAATAAACATAAACTTACTCAAAAACTCAAACCTGGTCATTTTTGCCAACCAAATTTGTCATGTAAAGAGGAAATACTCCATCTTCTAAATATATATAACTCAAAGGTGACTGACTGATTGTCTGACTGACATAGTGATCTATCAATGCACAGCCCAAACCACTGGACGGATCGGGCTGAAATTTGGCATGCAGGTAGATGTTATGACGTAGGCATCCGGTACCGGTGTGAAGTTGGCAGCCATATTTAGCTGCCATATAATCCGAACAAATTAAGATGGTAATTTTTGTCACGGTAAAAGCTACAAATTTCATGCCTATTTTACAGGGATAACTGCTGAAAAACTAATAACTGAGAACGTGCATTTCCAAAGATAGATAATAATGATTAACAACACTAAAACATCAGCTCATGAGAGAAATAAATAGAAACATTCGCCATACCGGCTGCTATAACATTGCGGATCATAAACCCCTGATTTATGAGAAAAAAACGAATGAAACGTAAAGGCGTATAACCAACGTACCATATCTATGCCTTTTCAGAGCGGAAGAAAGCCTATTTAACCCTAAAATAGTCACTCAAACATGACATGGATTTTTTTACCATGCTCTTTGAACAAGTGTTGGGTGCTGGTATATTACGATATCTTATCCCCTGATTTTTGAGAAAAAAACGACTGAAACGTAAAGGTATATAGCTTATGTACCATATCTATGCCTTTTCAGAGCGGAAGAAAGCCTATTTAACCCGAAAATAGGCACTCAAACATGACATGGATTTTTTTACCATGCTCTTATCTGGTGAACAAGTGTTGGCTGCTGGTGTATTACGATATCTTATCCCCTGATTTTTGAGAAAAAAACGACTGTAACGTGAGGGTATATAACCTATGTACCATATCTATGCCTTTTCAGAGCGGAAGAAAGCCTGCTTAACCCGAAAATAGGCACTCAAACATGACGTGGATTTTTTTACGATGCTCTTATCTAGTGAACAAGTGTTGGCTGCTGGTGTATTACGATATCTTATCCCCTGATTTTTCAGGAAAAAACGACTGAAACGTAAAAGTATAAAACTTACGTACCATACCTATGCCTTTTCAGAGCGAAAGAAAGCCTGCTTAACCCGAAAATAGGCACTCAAACATGACATGGATTTTTTTACCATGCTCTTATCTGGTGAACAAGTGTTGGCTGCTGGTGTATTACGATATCTTATCCCCTGATTTTTCAAGAAAAAACGACTGAAACGTAAAAGTATAAAACTTACGTACCATACCTATGCCTTTTCAGAGCGGAAGAAAGCCTGCTTAACCCGAAAATAGGCACTCAAACATGACATGGATTTTTTTACCATGCTCTTATCTGGTGAACAAGTGTTGGCTGCTGGTGTATTACGATATCTTATCCCCTGATTTTTCAGGAAAAAACGACTGAAACGTAAAGGTATATAACCTACGTACCATATCTATGCCTTTTCAGAGCGGAAGAAAGCCTACTTAACCCGAAAATAGGCACTCAAACATGACATGGATTTTTTTACGATGCTCTTATCTGGTGAACAAGTGTTGGCTGCTGGTGTATTACGATATCTTCTCCCCTGATTTTTCAAGAAAAAACGACTGAAACGTAAAGGTATATCACCTATGTACCATATCTATGCCTTTTCAGAGCGGAAGAAAGCCTACTTAACCCAAAAATAGGCACTCAAACATGACATGGATTTTTTTACCATGCTCTTTGAACAAGTGTTGGCTGCTGGTGTATTACGATGTCTTATCCCCTGATTTTTCAGGAAAACACGACTGAAACGTAAAGGTATATAATCTATGAACCATATCTATGCCTTTTCAGAGCGGAAGAAAGCCTACTTAACCCGAAAATAGGCACTCAAACATGACATGAATTTTTTTACCATGCTCTTATCTGGTGAACAAGTGTTGGCTGCTGGTGTATTACGATATCTTATCCCCTGATTTTTCAAGAAAAAACGACTGAAACGTAAAAGTATAAAACTTACGTACCATACCTATGCCTTTTCAGAGCGGAAGAAAGCCTGCTTAACCCGAAAATAGGCACTCAAACATGACATGGATTTTTTTACCATGCTCTTATCTGGTGAACAAGTGTTGGCTGCTGGTGTATTACGATGTCTTATCCCCTGATTTTTCAGGAAAAAACTACTGTAACGTAAAGGTATATAACCTACGTACCATACCTATGCCTTTTCAGAGCGGAAGAAAGCCTACTTAACCCGAAAATAGGCACTCAAACATGACATGGATTTTTTTACCATGCTCTTATCTGGTGAACAAGTGTTGGCTGCTGGTGTATTACGATATCTTATCCCCTGATTTTCGAGAAAAAAATGACTGTAACGTAAAGGTATATAACCTACGTACCATATTTATGCCTTTTCAGAGCGGAAGAAAGCCTGCTTAACCCGAAAATAGGCACTCAAACATGACATGAATTTTTTGACCATGCTCTTTGAACAAAAGTTGGCTGCTGGTGTATTACGATGTCTTATCCCCTGATTTTTCAGGAAAACACGACTGAAACGTAAAGGTTTATAATTTATGTACCATATCTATGCCTTTTCAGAGCGGAAAAAAGCCTACTTAACCCGAAAATAGGCACTCAAACATGACATAAATTTTTTTACCATGCTCATTGAACAAGTGTTGGCTGCTGGTGTATTACGATATCTTATCCCCTGATTTTTCAGGAAAACACGACTGAAACGTAAAGGTATATAACCTATGTACCATATCTATGCCTTTTCAGAGCGGAAGAAAGCCTACTTAACCCGAAAATAGGCACTCAAACATGACATGGATTTTTTTACCATGCTCTTATCTGGTGAACAAGTGTTGGCTGCTGGTGTATTACGATATCTTATCCCCTGATATTCGAGAAAAAAATGACTGTAACGTAAAGGTATATAACCTACGTACCATATCTATGCCTTTTCAGAGCGGAAAAAAGCCTGCTTAACCCGAAAATAGGCACTCAAACATGACATGAATTTTTTTACCATGCTCTTTGAACAAGTGTTGGCTGCTGGTGTATTACGATGTCTTATCCTCTGATTTTTCAGGAAAACACGACTGAAACGTAAAGGTTTATAATCTATGTACCATATCTATGCCTTTTCAGAGCGGAAGAAAGCCTACTTAACCCGAAAATAGGCACTCAAACATGACATGGATTTTTTTACCATGCTCTTTGAACAAGTGTTGGCTGCTGGTGTATTACGATGTCTTATCCCCTGATTTTTCAGGAAAAAACTATTGTAACGTAAAGGTATATAACCTACGTACCATACCTATGCCTTTTCAGAGCGGAAGAAAGCCTACTTAACCCGAAAATAGGCACTCAAACATGACATGGATTTTTTTACGATGCTCTTATCTGGTGAACAAGTGTTGGCTGCTGGTGTATTACGATATCTTATCCCCTGATTTTCGAGAAAAAAATGACTGTAACGTAAAGGTATATAACCTACGTACCATATCTATGCCTTTTCAGAGCGGAAGAAAGCCTGCTTAACCCGAAAATAGGCACTCCAACATGACATGAATTTTTTGACCATGCTCTTTGAACAAAAGTTGGCTGCTGGTGTATTACGATATCTTATCCCCTGATTTTTCAGGAAAACACGACTGAAACGTAAAGGTTTATAATTTATGTACCATATCTATGCCTTTTCAGAGCGGAAAAAAGCCTACTTAACCCGAAAATAGGCACTCAAACATGACATAAATTTTTTTACCATGCTCATTGAACAAGTGTTGGCTGCTGGTGTATTACGATATCTTATCCCCTGATTTTTCAGGAAAACACGACTGAAACGTAAAGGTATATAACCTATGTACCATATCTATGCCTTTTCAGAGCGGAAGAAAGCCTACTTAACCCGAAAATAGGCACTCAAACATGACATGGATTTTTTTACCATGCTCTTATCTGGTGAACAAGTGTTGGCTGCTGGTGTATTACGATATCTTATCCCCTGATTTTCGAGAAAAAAATGACTGTAACGTAAAGGTATATAACCTACGTACCATATCTATGCCTTTTCAGAGCGGAAGAAAGCCTGCTTAACCCGAAAATAGGCACTCAAACATGACATGGATTTTTTGACCATGCTCTTTGAACAAAAGTTGGCTGCTGGTGTATTACGATATCTTATCCCCTGATTTTTCAGGAAAACACGACTGAAACGTAAAGGTTTATAATCTATGTACCATATCTATGCCTTTTCAGAGCGGAAAAAAGCCTACTTAACCCGAAAATAGGCACTCAAACATGACATAAATTTTTTTACCATGCTCATTGAACAAGTGTTGGCTGCTGGTGTATTACGATATCTTATCCCCTGATTTTTCAGGAAAACACGACTGAAACGTAAAGGTATATAACCTATGTACCATATCTATGCCTTTTCAGAGCGGAAGAAAGCCTACTTAACCCGAAAATAGGCACTCAAACATGACATGGATTTTTTTACGATGCTCTTATCTGGTGAACAAGTGTTGGCTGCTGGTGTATTACGATATCTTATCCCCTGATTTTTCAGGAAAAAACGACTGAAACGTAAAAGTATAAAACTTACGTACCATACCTATGCCTTTTCAGAGCGGAAAAAAGCCTGCTTAACCCGAAAATAGGCACTCAAACATGACATGAATTCTTTTACCATGCTCTTTGAACAAGTGTTGGCTGCTGGTGTATTACGATGTCTTATCCCCTGATTTTTCAGGAAAACACGACTGAAACGTAAAGGTTTATAATCTATGTACCATATCTATGCCTTTTCAGAGCGGAAGAAAGCCTACTTAACCCGAAAATAGGCACTCAAACATGACATGGATTTTTTTACCATGCTCTTATCTGGTGAACAAGTGTTGGCTGCTGGTGTATTACGATGTCTTATCCCCTGATTTTTCAGGAAAAAACTACTGTAACGTAAAGGTATATAACCTACGTACCATACCTATGCCTTTTCAGAGCGGAAGAAAGCCTACTTAACCCGAAAATAGGCACTCAAACATGACATGGATTTTTTTACGATGCTCTTATCTGGTGAACAAGTGTTGGCTGCTGGTGTATTACGATGTCTTATCCCCTGATTTTTCAGGAAAAAACTACTGTAACGTAAAGGTATATAACCTACGTACCATACCTATGCCTTTTCAGAGCGGAAGAAAGCCTACTTAACCCGAAAATAGGCACTCAAACATGACATGGATTTTTTTACCATGCTCTTATCTGGTGAACAAGTGTTGGCTGCTGGTGTATTACGATGTCTTATCCCCTGATTTTTCAGGAAAAAACTACTGTAACGTAAAGGTATATAACCTACGTACCATACCTATGCCTTTTCAGAGCGGAAGAAAGCCTACTTAACCCGAAAATAGGCACTCAAACATGACATGGATTTTTTTACCATGCTCTTATCTGGTGAACAAGTGTTGGCTGCTGGTGTATTACGATATCTTATCCCCTGATTTTTCAGGAAAACACGACTGAAACGTAAAGGCATATAACTTACGTACCATATCTATGCCTTTTCAGAGCGGAAGAAAGCCTGCTTAACCCGAAAATAGGCACTCAAACATGACGTGGATTTTTTTACGATGCTCTTATCTGGTGAACAAGTGTTGGCTGCTGGTGTATTACGATATCTTATCCCCTGATTTTTCAGGAAAAAACGACTGAAACGTAAAGGTATATAACCTACGCACCATATCTATGCCTTTTCAGAGCGGAAGAAAGCCTGCTTAACCCGAAAATAGGCACTCAAACGTGACATGAATTTTTTTACCATGCTCTTTGAACAAGTGTTGGCTGCTGGTGTATTACGATATCTTATCCCCTGATTTTTCAGGAAAACACGACTGAAACGTAAAGGTATATAACCTATGTACCATATCTATGCCTTTTCAGAGCGGAAGAAAGCCTGCTTAACCCGAAAATAGGCACTCAAACATGACATGAATTTTTTTACCATGCTCTTTGAACAAGTGTTGGCTGCTGGTGTATTACAATATCTTATCCCCTGATTTTTCAGGAAAACACGACTGAAACGTAAAGGTATATAACTTATGTACCATATCTATGCCTTTTCAGAGCGGAAGAAAGCCTACTTAACCCGAAAATAGGCACTCAAACATGACATGGATTTTTTTACCATGCTCTTATCTGGTGAACAAGTGTTGGCTGCTGGTGTATTACGATATCTTATCCCCTGATTTTTCAAGAAAAAACGACTGAAACGTAAAGGTATATCACCTATGTACCATATCTATGCCTTTTCAGAGCGGAAGAAAGCCTACTTAACCCGAAAATAGGCACTCAAACATGACATGGATTTTTTTACCATGCTCTTTGAACAAGTGTTGGCTGCTGGTGTATTACGATGTCTTATCCCCTGATTTTTCAGTAAAACACGACTGAAACGTAAAAGTATGTAACATACGTACCATACCTATGCCTTTTCAGAGCGGAAGAAAGCCTGCTTTACCCGAAAATAGGCACTCGAACATGACATGAATTTTTTTACCATGCTCTTTGAACAAGTGTTGGCTGCTGGTGTATTACGATATCTTATCCCCTGATTTTTCAGGAAAACACGACTGAAACGTAAAGGTATATAACTTACGTACCATATCTATGCCTTTTCAGAGCGGAAGAAAGCCTGCTTAACCCGAAAATAGGCACTCAAACATGACGTGGATTTTTTTACGATGCTCTTATCTGGTGAACAAGTGTTGGCTGCTGGTGTATTACGATATCTTATCCCCTGATTTTTCAGGAAAAAACGACTGAAACGTAAAGATATATAACCTACGCACCATATCTATGCCTTTTCAGAGCGGAAGAAAGCCTGCTTAACCCGAAAATAGGCACTCAAACGTGACATGAATTTTTTTACCATGCTCTTTGAACAAGTGTTGGCTGCTGGTGTATTACGATATCTTATCCCCTGATTTTTCAGGAAAACACGACTGAAACGTAAAGGTATATAACCTATGTACCATATCTATGCCTTTTCAGAGCGGAAGAAAGCCTGCTTAACCCGAAAATAGGCACTCAAACATGACATGAATTTTTTTACCATGCTCTTTGAACAAGTGTTGGCTGCTGGTGTATTACAATATCTTATCCCCTGATTTTTCAGGAAAACACGACTGAAACGTAAAGGTATATAACCTATGTACCATATCTATGCCTTTTCAGAGCGGAAGAAAGCCTGCTTAACCCGAAAATAGGCACTCAAACATGACATGAATTTTTTTACCATGCTCTTTGAACAAGTGTTGGCTGCTGGTGTATTACGATATCTTATCCCCTGATTTTTCAGGAAAAAACGACTGAAACGTAAAAGTATGTAACTTACGTACCATATCTTTGCCTTTTCAGAGCGGAAGAAAGCCTGCTTAACCCGAAAATAGGCACTCAAACATGACATGAATTTTTTTACCATGCTCTTTGAACAAGTGTTGGCTGCTGGTGTATTACAATATCTTATCCCCTGATTTTTCAGGAAAACACGACTGAAACGTAAAGGTATATAACCTATGTACCATACCTATGCCTTTTCAGAGCGGAAAAAAGCCTGCTTAACCCGAAAATAGGCACTCAAACATGACATGAATTCTTTTACCATGCTCTTTGAACAAGTGTTGGCTGCTGGTGTATTACGATGTCTTATCCCCTGATTTTTCAGGAAAACACGACTGAAACGTAAAGGTTTATAATCTATGTACCATATCTATGCCTTTTCAGAGCGGAAGAAAGCCTACTTAACCCGAAAATAGGCACTCAAACATGACATGGATTTTTTTACCATGCTCTTATCTGGTGAACAAGTGTTGGCTGCTGGTGTATTACGATGTCTTATCCCCTGATTTTTCAGGAAAAAACTACTGTAACGTAAAGGTATATAACCTACGTACCATACCTATGCCTTTTCAGAGCGGAAGAAAGCCTACTTAACCCGAAAATAGGCACTCAAACATGACATGGATTTTTTTACGATGCTCTTATCTGGTGAACAAGTGTTGGCTGCTGGTGTATTACGATGTCTTATCCCCTGATTTTTCAGGAAAAAACTACTGTAACGTAAAGGTATATAACCTACGTACCATACCTATGCCTTTTCAGAGCGGAAGAAAGCCTACTTAACCCGAAAATAGGCACTCAAACATGACATGGATTTTTTTACCATGCTCTTATCTGGTGAACAAGTGTTGGCTGCTGGTGTATTACGATGTCTTATCCCCTGATTTTTCAGGAAAAAACTACTGTAACGTAAAGGTATATAACCTACGTACCATACCTATGCCTTTTCAGAGCGGAAGAAAGCCTACTTAACCCGAAAATAGGCACTCAAACATGACATGGATTTTTTTACCATGCTCTTATCTGGTGAACAAGTGTTGGCTGCTGGTGTATTACGATATCTTATCCCCTGATTTTTCAGGAAAACACGACTGAAACGTAAAGGCATATAACTTACGTACCATATGTATGCCTTTTCAGAGCGGAAGAAAGCCTGCTTAACCCGAAAATAGGCACTCAAACATGACGTGGATTTTTTTACGATGCTCTTATCTGGTGAACAAGTGTTGGCTGCTGGTGTATTACGATATCTTATCCCCTGATTTTTCAGGAAAAAACGACTGAAACGTAAAGGTATATAACCTACGCACCATATCTATGCCTTTTCAGAGCGGAAGAAAGCCTGCTTAACCCGAAAATAGGCACTCAAACGTGACATGAATTTTTTTACCATGCTCTTTGAACAAGTGTTGGCTGCTGGTGTATTACGATATCTTATCCCCTGATTTTTCAGGAAAACACGACTGAAACGTAAAGGTATATAACCTATGTACCATATCTATGCCTTTTCAGAGCGGAAGAAAGCCTGCTTAACCCGAAAATAGGCACTCAAACATGACATGAATTTTTTTACCATGCTCTTTGAACAAGTGTTGGCTGCTGGTGTATTACGATATCTTATCCCCAGATTTTTCAGGAAAAAACGACTGAAACGTAAAAGTATGTAACTTACGTACCATATCTTTGCCTTTTCAGAGCGGAAGAAAGCCTGCTTTACCCGAAAATAGGCACTCAAACATGACATGAATTTTTTTACCATGCTCTTTGAACAAGTGTTGGCTGCTGGTGTATTACGATATCTTATCCCCTGATTTTTCAGGAAAACACGACTGAAACGTAAAGGTATATAACCTACGTACCATATCTATGCCTTTCTAGAGCAAAAGAAAGCCTACTTAACCCGAAAATAGGCACTCAAACATGACATGGATTTTTTTACGATGCTCTTATCTGGTGAACAAGTGTTGGCTGCTGGTGTATAGTGTAGGCTTTCTTCCGCTCTGAATAGGCATAGATATGGTACATAAATTATATACCTTTACGTTTCAGTCGTTTTTTTCTGAAAAATCAGGGGATAAGATATCGTAATACACCTGCAGCCAACACTTGTTCAAAGAGCATGGTAAAAAAATTCATGTCACGTTTGAGTGCCTATTTTCGGGTTAAGCAGGCTTTCTTCCGCTCTGAAATGGCATAAATATGGTACATTGGTTATATACCTTTACGTTTCAGTCATTTTTACCTGAAAAATCAGGGGATAAAATATCGTAATACACCAGCAGCCAACACTTGTTCACCAGATAAGAGCATCGTAAAAAAATCCATGTCATGTTTGAGTGCCTATTTTCGGGTTAAGCAGGCTTTCTTCCGCTCTGAAAAGGCATAGATATGGTACGTAGGTTATATACCTTTACGTTACAGTAGTTTTTTCCTGAAAAATCAGGGGATAAGACATCGTAATACACCAGCAGCCAACACTTGTTCAAAGAGCATGGTAAAAAAATCCATGTCATGTTTGAGTGCCTATTTTCGGGTTAAGTTGGCTTTCTTCCGCTCTGAAAATGCATAGATATGGTACATAGGTTATATACCTTTACGTTTCAGTCGTGTTTTCCTGAAAAATCAGGGGATAAGACATCGTAATACACCAGCAGCCAACACTTGTTCAAAGAGCATGGTAAAAAAATCCATGTCATGTTTGAGTGCCTATTTTCGGGTTAAGTAGGCTTTCTTCCGCTCTGAAAAGGCAAAGATATGGTACATAGATTATAAACCTTTACGTTTCAGTCGTGTTTTCCTGAAAAATCAGGGGATAAGACATCGTATTACACCAGCAGCCAACACTTGTTCAAAGAGCATGGTAAAAAAATTCATGTCATGTTTGAGTGCCTATTTTCGGGTTAAGCAGGCTTTCTTCCGCTCTGAAAAGGCATAGATATGGTACATAGGTTATATACCTTTACGTTTCAGTCGTGTTTTCCTGAAAAATCAGGGGATAAGATATTGTAATACACCAGCAGCCAACACTTGTTCAAAGAGCATGGTAAAAAAATTCATGTCATGTTTGAGTGCCTATTTTCGGGTTAAGCAGGCTTTCTTCCGCTCTGAAAAGGCATAGATATGGTACATAGGTTATATACCTTTACGTTTCAGTCGTGTTTTCCTGAAAAATCAGGGGATAAGATATCGTAATACACCAGCAGCCAACACTTGTTCAAAGAGCATGGTAAAAAAATTCATGTCACGTTTGAGTGCCTATTTTCGGGTTAAGCAGGCTTTCTTCCGCTCTGAAAAGGCATAGATATGGTGCGTAGGTTATATATCTTTACGTTTCAGTCGTTTTTTCCTGAAAAATCAGGGGATAAGATATCGTAATACACCAGCAGCCAACACTTGTTCACCAGATAAGAGCATCGTAAAAAAATCCACGTCATGTTTGAGTGCCTATTTTCGGGTTAAGCAGGCTTTCTTCCGCTCTGAAAAGGCATAGATATGGTACGTAAGTTATATACCTTTACGTTTCAGTCGTGTTTTTCTGAAAAATCAGGGGATAAGATATCGTAATACACCAGCAGCCAACACTTGTTCAAAGAGCATGGTAAAAAAATTCATGTCACGTTTGAGTGCCTATTTTCGGGTTAAGCAGGCTTTCTTCCGCTCTGAAAAGGCATAGATATGGTGCGTAGGTTATATATCTTTACGTTTCAGTCGTTTTTTCTGAAAAATCAGGGGATAAGATATCGTAATACACCAGCAGCCAACACTTGTTCACCAGATAAGAGCATCGTAAAAAAATCCACGTCATGTTTGAGTGCCTATTTTCGGGTTAAGCAGGCTTTCTTCCGCTCTGAAAAGGCATAGATATGGTACGTAAGTTATATACCTTTACGTTTCAGTCGTGTTTTCCTGAAAAATCAGGGGATAAGATATCGTAATACACCAGCAGCCAACACTTGTTCAAAGAGCATGGTAAAAAAATTCATGTCATGTTCGAGTGCCTATTTTCGGGTAAAGCAGGCTTTTTTCCGCTCTGAAAAGGCATAGATATGGTACGTAAGTTACATACTTTTACGTTTCAGTCGTGTTTTACTGAAAAATCAGGGGATAAGACATCGTAATACACCAGCAGCCAACACTTGTTCAAAGAGCATGGTAAAAAAATCCATGTCATGTTTGAGTGCCTATTTTCGGGTTAAGTAGGCTTTCTTCCGCTCTGAAAAGGCATAGATATGGTACATAGGTGATATACCTTTACGTTTCAGTCGTTTTTTTTTGAAAAATCAGGGGATAAGATATCGTAATACACCAGCAGCCAACACTTGTTCACCAGATAAGAGCATGGTAAAAAAATCCATGTCATGTTTGAGTGCCTATTTTCGGGTTAAGTAGGCTTTCTTCCGCTCTGAAAAGGCATAGATATGGTACATAAGTTATATACCTTTACGTTTCAGTCGTGTTTTCTTGAAAAATCAGGGGATAAGATATCGTAATACACCAGCAGCCAACACTTGTTCAAAGAGCATGGTAAAAAAATTCATGTCATGTTTGAGTGCCTATTTTCGGGTTAAGCAGGCTTTCTTCCGCTCTGAAAAGGCATAGATATGGTACGTAAGTTATATACCTTTACGTTTCAGTCGTTTTTTCCTGAAAAATCAGGGAATAAGATATCGTAATACACCAGCACCCAACACTTGTTCAAAGAGCATGGTAAAAAAATCCATGTCATGTTTGAGTGACTATTTTCGGGTTAAATAGGCTTTCTTCCGCTCTGAAAAGGCATAGATATGGAACATAGGTTATACGCCTTTACGTTTCAATCGTTTTTTTCTCATAAATCAGGGGTTTATGATCCACAATGTTATAGCAGCCGGTATGGTGAATGTTTCTATTTATTTCTCTCATGAGCTGGTGTTTTAGTGTTGTTAATCATTATTATCTATCTTTGGAAATGCACGGTCTTAGTTATTAGTGTTTCAGCAGTTATCCCTGTAAAATAGGCATGAAATTTGTAGCTTTTACCGTGACAAAAATTACCATCTTAATTTGTTCGGGTTATATGGCAGCTAAATATGGCTGCCAACTTCACACCGGTGCATCCGGTAAGAAAAGATTTTTTGAAATTCCACCCTTAAGAGGGTGAAATGGGTGGTTGAATTATTTTCCTATAGGCCACGCCGTGGGCTAAGCTTCGGGCAGAAGCTCGTACTTCATATTTCTAGTCAAGAAGACGAAAAAAAAAAAAAAAAAAAACTATAAGTCAAATATTCACGATAGTAGATTTCTTAAAATACCTAGTGCAGAAAATACGGTATTTACTCTTACTCTGAATTTCGATAACTGTTTCTTTGCACAATCAGACATTTCAAAAGTGGACCCTATCACATAGATCATACACACGACGTTTCTATGTCATGCCTGAAGATCCAGATGGAAAGACTCATATTAGACTACTATGGTGGTCACAGGCTGTAAATTTTAACTTTTGTTAATTCTATTAAATCCAGCCTCTGGCTTTGAATATGTTCACACCTCCAAAAAGTTTCTGCCGTAAAACCGGCGCTACAAAAGCTTTTAGTTTTAAGGGTTAATGACCTACTTTACGAAGCGTTCTCAGTGCTAATCCCGCATCCTACAAATATGAAAGCATAGGTATACAGAGCTGGAAGTAATAAGATTACAAACCCATTTCCACTGAGAATGTTATCAGTATTTTATGATTACAGTGCCAAAAGAACGGTAAGTTAATTTTTTACATTACACAGATAAGCATCTGATAAATTTCTCCTAATATTTATTAAATAATGATATGGCTAAAGTTGGTTCCATCGTCAACATGCATCCATCAGCTCCCCGCTATTTAGACCCGCTGGGCGATTACGTAACTCGATCGCAACCGATAGATACACAATTTGTATGAATTTGACAGGTTAAATGCGCAGTCTATGTGCATAGTTGGTATGAAAATGTCTCTTGTTGCATTGCAAGTTTCGTGATCACCTCCTAGATCGTTGGTCCATCTAGTGGGAGTCCAAGTTGCGTTTTTCAATTCGTGGTCGCCACTCAAGAACCTTCTTTCCCCATCAGTTGTCGGTTCTGAGAGCGATGTGGCCTGCCCATAGCCATTTTAACATGCTAATTGTATTATATGTATATATTTACAAACAAAAAGTATTTAAGTATTGTATCAGTTATCTAGTACCCATAATACGAGCTTTGCTTAGTTTGGGGCTAGATGGCGTTGTGTGAGATGTCCGCACATATTATTATTATTATTATTATTATTATTATTATTATAATTCTAAAAGTTTTGCTAGGTGGTAGGACTTTTCTGCAAATTTGTCTAGGTAGGTTTGCCGCTTTGCCAGTTGTTCTACCGCCAACCAATAGTGCGCAAGCACTACTATGTTCCGGTTTGAAGGGCATTGTAGCTTCACTACAACTATTTAGGGCATTGTAGCCAGCGAAATTACTATGCAATTGCGACTATATGATGTGATCTCACAGCCGAGTAATCTGACTGTGCTGACGTCTCAGGATGATGTGCGCATTGCAGTGTCACGTGTAACTTTATATTTTAGTGTTCCTAGTGACACTGTTCTGTTACCGGGTGGCCATGTCGCTTAACATCAAGTGAACGACTAGCCCCTCACATCATTCAATAACATTTTTTTATTATTTCGGTTAACTTATATAGTTTTTTTTGTCAATTTTCTCTTCGGCTTTTATCTTGCAATTGTTATTAGTTGGTTCCATGCACGGATGAATTGGAAACTCGCTTTTTTTTCTTACCATCCAAATATTCTGCTATTACCCGTCAAATTTGACGCAATACCTACTATTATGCATTCTGTGTCACTAATTTGAGGTATTTATTATGAGGTAAAAATAAAGAACACCTAACTCCAAAAAGAGTACCAAAAATGAATGTATGAAGAAATAATTTCACAACAAAAACAATTTCATAAAAGTCCAACCCCATTATTCACCCCGCTAATGGACAGCACTAAAACATTCCGATTTCAATAACAGCCCCTGAATTATAAACAACGTTCAACCCCTTCCCATGAATAATAAAACGGTACTTTATGGTAAAACATCAATGATTGGGAACAAATATTTGTAAATTAATTAACGTTAGCCATTATTGGGACTTTTTTATAAGACGTCGTTTGACAGCCTGGAAGCTGGAATGATTAAACTCAAGACACAAATTAAAACATAAATAATTAGAGAAGTCACACCCGATAATTTACGTCCACAAAAACCTTCAGGTGTGAAATAATATTTTTTGTAAGTATCACTGCTTTTCCTCAAACTAAAGAAAGCTACTCTAGCTTTGCTTAGTTTGGTGTTAGACGGCGTTATGTGAAATGCCCACAAAATATTTGTTTTTTTATTTATATTTTTTTAATATGTGTTTTTTTTTATGTTAGTGAATGATGTGACGAGCTAGTCGTTTACCTGATGCTAAGCGACACTGCTGCCCATAACAGAACAGTGTCACTCGGAACCCCAAAACATAGAGTTTCGAGCGACACTGCACTGCGCACATCATCCTGAGACATCAGCACAGTTTGGTAATAAGATTAATCGACTGTGCGATCAGATCATAAAGTCTCAATTGCCTAGTAATTTCACTAGCTACAGTGCCCTTCAAACCGGAACACAGTAGCTGTTATTCTGCCGCCAAGCAGTAGTGTGCAAGCCACTACTGCTTGCTACTGGCAAAGCGGTGGTACCTACCTAGACGAACTTTGCAGAAAAGTCCTACCACCTAGTGTAACGAAGCAGTGGAACTAACAAAAAGGATTTTTTCACACCTAAAGATTTCTGTGGCTATAAATTGTCGGTTGTGTACAACCTCTCAAATAGAATACTTAGATACTTTTTTTGTTTGTAAATACATAGGTACTAGAATATATAGGCAGAACGGGTTGTGCGTAGGTTGCAACCTATATAACTATAGGCCTTCAGCATGTCCACACCGCGCCGTGTCTGGAACAAGAATGATCCGTAGTACACCGAGCGGTCCCTTTTTATAGCCAGATGGGTGGAGGAGCAATGACAGATGCCGGTGTTTCCACTGTAATAAATTTAAATGCTGCCACAGGGTAAATTACGGTACTGCCCGCTGCGCATAGAGTTTATAACTGGACGTTGCCGCCATCAAATATAACAGCCAGACATAGAACAAACACTACAAATTCATGTTCATCACACATATGTTTGTCCTGGCTGTGAATTGAACCCACAACCTATATAGTTCGGATGGCAGAGCTACTACCAACTAAGCTATCAGGCCAGTCAAATGGTTTCAATAGTATCTTCAGATTCAAATACGGAAACTCCTAATCCAGCATAATTCACAAGTCTTAATATTATAATAATATTATAAATTCAAAAATAACTCCTGCACCGAAGTTTGACACTTCCTTATTTCGCTCTAATCACTCTACTCGGTACGTTCTAGAGAAATAAGTTCGAACTTAAAAGCTATCAATTTTTATTGGTTTGTTGCCTTTCCACTACTAAATGGCGAATGTCATTTCAATAGTTTGAAGCTTGGGAAAGGGCATTTATATAATACTGTTATCGCGACGCGTCAACGCCACGGGAGAGAGCTAGTTATAATTTATATATTATATAAAGTGTAGTTTCCGTACACCAGAGAAAAGACCAATTTTAGCTATTAATTGTATTAAAAAAAAAAAAAAAATAAGTGTACTTATTATTATTTATTCATTATTTAGTATTATATTTGTAAAGTAATAATATCTGTGGACATCTCACACAACGCCATCTAGCCCCAAACTAAGCAAAGCTTGTGCTA
This sequence comes from Ennomos fuscantarius, assembly GCA_905220475.3. Classification (NCBI taxonomy): domain Eukaryota; kingdom Metazoa; phylum Arthropoda; class Insecta; order Lepidoptera; family Geometridae; genus Ennomos; species Ennomos fuscantarius. Next base: position 5,309,661 of record HG992044.1, read on the forward strand.
TGGGAACCAGATAACTGATACAATACTTAGATACTTTTTTGTTTGTAAATACATACATAGAATACAATATGACACCCAGACACAGAACAAACATCGATGTTCATCACACAAATGTTTGTTCTGGGTGGGAATCGAACCCACAACCCGCAGTTCATAAGGCAGGGCTACTACCAACTGAGCTATCGGGCCGGCCAGTAAAGTTTATTAAAGTGTTCAATTTTGCATTTCAAGTGGTATTTACACTTATCTTTGTTTAAGTATAGGTTCAGACTTTAATTTTTATGTTAAGGGATGACATGACGATATAGTCGTTTACCTGATGTTAAGCGACACTGCAGTCCATATGTTGCAGTGTCACTCAAAACTGAAAAGTATAGAGTTTCGCACGATACTGCACTGCGCTCATCATCCTGGAGACACCTGCACAGTCTAGTAATAAGATTAAGTCATAAAGTCTCATATACCAAGTATGTCATTGGCTACCTTCCCCTTCAAACCGAAACACAGTAGCGCTTGCGTACTACTGCTTGGCCGCAGAATAACTGGCAAAGCCGTGGTATCTATATACTCGTAATATCCAGATGAACTTTGCAAAAAGTCCTACCACCTAGTAAAGTTGTTTGTCTAATCAGTAAATAAATAAATAATAAAGCTTATAAATATTATTAAATTTTTTATTTTTCTATTACAAAAACGTTATTTTACTCATAAATGGAAAAACAATTGAATCATATAAAACGAACCGATTATGTTATTTACTGAAGTAATTCAACGCGATTGTTGTTTCTACATTAGTTTATTTATTTTTGAATATAAATGCACCTATATATGTGAAACAGAAAACTTAAGTAACAAAACCTGTAACCTTCTCTCCACACATTAAGAATATCATATAGATAGATATATAATTATAATTAAATAATAAAATAAATAAAAATAAATATCTGTGGACATTTCACACAGCGCCATCTAGCCCCAAACTAACCAGATAACTGATACAATACTTGATACTTTTTGTTTGTAAATACATTCATAGAATACAATATAACACCCAGACACCGAACAAACATTGATGTTCATCACACAAATGTTTGCCCTGGGTGGGAATCGAACCTGTAACCTGCAGTTCAGAAGGCAGGGATACTACCAACTGAGCTAACGGGCCAGTCACCGATGAATATAAGTCTTTTAAAATGTGAATACGTAGAAGGAAAAATAATTCTATTTCATAATTGGTGTAATTTCAGTTGCACAGATAGGAGAATGGCGCAATGGATGCGCATGATCATCGCAAAGCCATTTTCTGTCTGTACTATGTATATTTATGTATATAGATACTTTTTACAGCAAGTATCACATATCTTCTTTTTCTCTTTATTTAATGGTATATCTATATTAATATATATAAACTATCGCCTTTTAGCATTCTGCCAATGTCAAGTGAGGAATTATTGTACGGTTATGTCACGTCAAAGTCTTATTTTGTCAGTCAAAATGCCACAGCAAAATGATGGATACTTTACTGAAGTCTCTAGGAAGCCTTGAAGAGATAACGAAAAGGCATAGTTTTAAAACTTGGAACCATTTGCCAACACTCGTGCACGTTCACGAACACTTGACGGAAAATAATCCACCCTTATCACACGCTAAAATTCAAAAATACACGGGTTATGGAAAAATATTCAAAATTCACAACTGCCATTTTTGGATTCTTTTCAACGACCCCAAAATCTTCTTTCGCATTTGTTTTCAAATTATTATAACCACTTGAGTTGTGTCTGAACTTAACATGAAATATTATTGTTTTATTACTCTATGTGTATTTTTATGGTCTGTGTTTTTACGTAGGAGTGCACACTCTTTGGTTTTGACAAGATGATTTTATGAGCAAAAAAATGTACAACTTTAAAAATAAAAAAATCTGTTTTCTAATATAAAGTAGTTTCTTTATTAATACTTTGGCTATCAATTTCTCTGTCCTTTACTATTGTTTTGTTTAACTGTCTACGTTCCCGAAGCCGCGGATAAGTTCAAGTTAATTTAGTTTCAATAGAAATTACGTGTGAAGTAATATTCGTCGTCGGAGATTGGTATCGTAATGTATAGAGAGGGTAGATAATTGATTTTCACGTTGTTTAACAACACTGTGGATAAGTTTATTAACAAATATTATTACTTTATCGCTACTTGATACGTAATAAATTAAATTTTATACTATACGACACAATAATTTACATCCCTATTTAATAAATACTTTACAACATTAAAATAATTGAGTATAAATTAAAATACCTATAAAACATTTAATAGATACACTAATACTTTTCAATTTATATACCAAAGGTTTAAAGGACTTACCAATAATTAGAGAAATCCTAATAATTTAAGTCTAAATAAAATAATTAACATTATTATGGTCAGTCATTTCGATACTTACATTTTTGGTTGTCATACGAATAAACATATTATTACAATCATACACACCTAAAATATCTACAGTTATTAAAAACACACAGTTTTGGCAACTATAATTTGAGCTTTAAAACAAACACAAGTCTAGTTACATTGGGGTCACTCTATCTGGTTCCTTTTCTTCTCTAACTGTGTACACACTCCTACGGATAGCTCCGCCTTCACATCTGGAACTGGAGACATGATGAAGCACTTCAGGTAGCGAGTCACCTTCAGAGTTCAACATTGTCTCGTCAGATAAGTTCCCACTTTCGTCTCGTCAAGACATTCTGTGCAAAAACTCTGACGTCATCACCTTCTGTGTTGTCTTTAAGACCTTCTCGTGATGTCTCAGTCGATGAACGATTTCATCGTGGAGTACGTTGAAACACATAGCAGTGAGAGCAAGCCCAGTCATGATGTAAATCGAGCAAAACCAAATAGTTCCTGATGAGGCTCCGTTGTTCTGGGTCGCACCTGGAGCTAAATGTCCAAATCCAATTGTGCTAAGACTCATAAAACAAAAGTACACGCCATCAATCGGACTCCAACCTTCAAGTTGGTAAAGAACGAGAGCTCCAAAGAATATGTAGACGAAAATTGCAGCAAGACATAATGCCACTGGTGCTAATATTGAGAATCCACGTAAAGATAACTTGGAGTCCGTATCGGTGCAGCTCGTAGAGTCACAGTCCCTTAAGAAGTTCAAGCTTTGAGTTTTGTCTTTGCCGGAGTTCGAGCTCGCGTTATGAGCTTGCGATGCTGAGATGATGGTTCCAGAAGGTGACCTAACATAATAAGGCTCTTGGAGGTGTAACGTCTGGCTTCTGTAATCGTCTTGTCGTCTAACTTTCTCTTTGTGTTCCTTGCTCGTCATAGTCCGCTCGTCGAGGCAGCAGTATCCACATTTTGTGCATAAGCAACAGCATAATGCCCGAGAGAAGACGCTTCGAGCTAGCCTGGATAATAAGGCTCCAACTACTGAAAGATAGAGGAGTGTCAAAGGTATGCCAATGACGGCATATCCTATAGTTACCGCCTTTCCCAGTGCAGTTCTAGGAGCCACGCTGCCATATCCTGTAACAAAAGAACTCGATCAAACGTTGATTTTAAGTTCACAAGTATGTTTGTCATAACTATCTGGTTTATTTTTCATTTCCTGTTTGGTAGATCCCGGGGTAAATCGAATTTAAGAAAGTTAGGTTAAAGGTCATTCTAACAGTACAAAAAAGAAAAAAAGTGTAAATATTATGTTTTTGGAAAGTTACATCAATTTAATCTATCTTAGTGCTAGTGGATCGAGAAAGACCTGCCATGCACTGGCAGAAATATCAGTGGGGGCACATTTCGTCCCACCGCCGCATCAGATTAAGCCAGAACAGCCAGAAGAAGATTTATGACCGCAGCTAAGGTGTTATAAAATATATTATATTGTTAAAACATTCTTACCAATAGTGGTGAGTACGGTCAAAGAATAAAGAAATGCTTTTGCGAAGTTCCACTCGTAGTCATCAATCACCAGCGCTGGAGCTGATTCCAAAGCCCTTGCTCCATACTGAGCTGAAACATCAGCTGCTACTCTTGCAACCAGTTTCTCCTGAAACCTTGCAATCTCTTGAGCTGCCAGTCTTGTCCAGTTTTCTTTGTATAAAATGTTTAGTGACACCGTAATTTCCCAAATGCTTTCAACTGTTTGCGACCTTAATTCTGCAGCTTGAGATATAGTTCCATTTAGCTTAGATAGTGCAATTGATTTTTCATTAGCTTGGTATGATGTAGCTGCTAACGTCTTCTGGTGAACTTTTGCTGCGCTGCCCTCTATTGCCAGAAATATGAAAGCTCCTATCAAAGTGTATCCGAGTAGCAGCACAAATATCCCGATATTAGTTGCGCATCCAGTGACAAGATTCTGTTTCTTACTTGTCTCAGTTTTGATACAAAAACAACAAGTTGTAACATCGTCTTCGATTCTGTATGCTTCCGATTTGCAATTTTTATTATATTTGCCGTTCACATGGTTTTTTTTCTTATTCTTGTCCATATTTGTTTTTAAGAACGAGTTTTAAGCAGCATGATTTAAATATTTTTCGTTTATTATCGAAGTTTCAGCAAATATTTTTATTCGCAGACGTTCTCGATCCATCTGAAACAAAAATCGTAAAATTAATTCAATGTTTTGAAGTTTCGGCTTTATTGGGTTAGGAGATTCAAATATTTAAGTTTATGCGATTGCGTATTCGGCAGATAGGGGAGGATCGACTCGGAATAGGCGGAGATAAGACGGGAAAAATATCTTAGTAGATAGATAATGTTAGACAAATTAACATACGATTTCTGAGACACAAATAGACAAGAGCCTCTTGAGTAAATTAGTTTACATTATAATAAAGCCTGATTTCTAGAAAAGTTTTAGTGCAGTATTTTACTACCAAGCGTAGATACTTTTACTATTTTACATCAACATTTTACGAGCAAAATACATATAATATACATATAAACACTTTTACATACTTATACATATAAACAATTTTATCAAAAACTAAACAAATACCAACTCGTGGCTGATTTTTAACTAAGATAAATAGCAAGTTGGACATAAAATATAATATAGCATACTAATATAGAAAAATTTAAGGAATGCTGCTACCAGCCTGAAACAAAGTTTAAAAATCGCGACGCAGATTCCAATTTTAAAAATAACTAATTAGATTTTGAAATATCTGAAAAGACTCCCAAATACTACAAAACTATTGTTATCTTCACATTTGATGTTGCTAATAACAAAACCAGTGTTTCTCTAGTAGAACCCCATTTATTGAGAAAATTACTAGTTTTATGTAGGTTACAAATGCATTGAAGATGTCATAACGTGACCGTCAACAACCTCCAACAAGACGAAGTCTGTGGTCTGCCCGGTAGAGCGTTCCTCACATCAGGAAATGGTAACGCGAGCATCTAATGGAACCAGTAAAAGATGGTAGTGCAATGTACTCTGACTCTGCGGTAGATATAATCTGTCGGAAGAACTAGCTCGTATAATTACTATTGAACTGCTCTTACATGTAAGTTTCTTTTAATAGAACTATAGTTTGATTAATTGGTTTAAAAACTTAGATAAATTAACATTAAACATCAAAGTACAAAGTTCAGTGCAATGATACTAAATGGTTATTAAAAATCAAATGGTCAACGGAGATAAATATTCAAAACTGGTTCATAATATATGTCGTATTTGCTCTGATACTTAATCGAATCATTTCATGAATCGTGTAGCTCTAATTTTATAAGCCAACTGCAATTCATCAGATAATTTTATTACATTTCTTAATAAAATAAAAGCTATCAAACAAACTTGAGCAATTTAAGATAGCAGCTGCTCATCATTTAATGCATCAATGAAGATCCCTATTGAAAGAAGAAAGAAAACATTTATTCAAGACATCACACAACATTAAATTTTTACAAATATGCATTTATACAAGACAAATCACACGAAAAAAAGAGAGAAACTAAAAATATAGTGTTGCGTGACGTCATGATATAGGCCCCGTATCAGCATGCAATTAAAGTCGTAAGTCTTAATACTAATTTTATTTATTTATTTAAATTACACATACACACATATTATACTATTTTTATTTATTTTAATTTTCAGTCGAAACCCACAATCATGACCTCACAAACCTGAGGACACAACACAAATAGAACTATTACATAGATAGATAGATAGATGAACTCTTTATTGTACACAACAAATAATAAAAAATACAAAGAAAAAAAAAAAAAACAATCAATTATATAAAGTGTAACAATGGGCTCCCTTATCGCTAAAAGCGATCTCTTCCAAGCAACCTTTGGATGGAGAGAATACAATGAAAACAAACAACATTAAATAAGAATAAAATATTTTTTTTTTATCTATTGCAATCACATTTTATTTGCCAGCTGGAAAATAAACGAAAATGTTATGAATTAATGAATACAGCTATTCCAATGGCGACGCTTAACTAGGAAATAATTTTATTACAGCCGAGCTTCAGAGAATGAATTCAAAGACGCCTTTCCAGAACAAAATAAAGCTTAATTAAATGGCAATAAATAAGTCCTCATTATCAATAGACATCACGTAATGTAGTGGAATGAACGAGACAACCGCCCTAGGCAACGGCAGCAATGGGGCAAGTTTTCTAATAATTTACACGGTTAACGCGGTAGAGTCATCAATGAAGGTAAACAACGGAGGTGATTAGCCAAGTTTTGATTTATTTGGTTTAAGGACAATAGTTCATTTTACCTTTTTGGAATGCTGCAAATAAGGTCTGAAAAAAATGTTGCCTTTAACTGTTTCGTCGTTATCATCATCATAAAAAAGTGCGCTTTAAACCACACGACTGAAGTAAAACTTCTTTAGCTCCATCTATTGGCCGGTATATTTTTGTCTTTGCTTTGCGTAATGTTGATGTCACCATCTTGACAACTGTAAATTATCATTTTACCGGTAAAATGATGATTTGCAGTTGTCAAGATATAAACACCGACATCATCATCATCAGCCTGCTGGACATAGGCCTCTCCCAAGGTACGCCATTGAGCCCGGTCTTCAGCTCTTCTCATCCAATGACTGCCAGCCACTCGGCGCAAGTCGTCGCTCCACCTAGTCGGCAGGCGTCCTACACTACGTTTGCCAAGTTCTCCACTCAAGGACACGCTTTCCCCAACAGTTGTCAGTTCTGCGGCAAATATGGCCAGCCCACTGCCACTTCAGTTTGCTAATTCGATAGGCTATGTCGGTGACATCAGGTCTCGGACGGATCACCTCATTTCTGATTCGATCCTTCAGAGAAACTCCAAGCATAGCCCTCTCCATAGCTCTCTGAGCGACTTTAAGTCGGTGGACTAGCCGCACTGTGAGTGTCCATGACTCGGCTCTGTATGTCATAACCGGTAGGACGCACTGGTTGAATACCTTTGTTTTTAGGCATTGAGGTATTCGCGACGAGAAGACGACGAAGCTTACCAAATGCTGCCCAGCCCAGCTGAATTCTTCTATTCGCCGACATAATAATACAAATTTTAAGTAATTTATAACTATGCTATGTTGACAATGGAGTTCTACGTGAAGATTTATTAATCATTTTTGAAGTAGAGCTTCTTTACGCACGAAGCTGAAGTTGGTTCATGTGGATCTCCATTGTCTACATTAAAAAAAAAAAAAAATGTTGTTGTCCGGTATAATGACAATTAACATTAAACAAAGCAAAAACAAAGTTATACCGCCGATCAATGGAGCTAAACTAAAGAAGTTTTACTTCAGTCGTGTGGTTTAAAGCACACTCGTTTTTTTGTGTTCACGATATAAATTCCTGACCATTACTGCGACTATTATTGATTTTGATCTTTAAACTTCGCCAAATACGTATAAAACTGCCATAAACATTTTGGCGCCTTATGCAATGAAAAGGTTGGAAAAGCCATGTATTTCCTTTTTTTTCTCCCCAAGTATGAAGCAGATGGCTCGTACCAATAACGTGTCTAAAGTTCGGAACTAGCTAAGTTTCCGATTAGTTGCACCTTAATGTGAACTTTGTTTTGAGTAAAAACAGACAGGCAGACAACTTGCCGTAACTTGCCGCAACTTGTCGGGTACTTAACAAGTTTGATGCAGTTTAAGCTGTACTGATTAATTTGTTCACGTTTATGCACCGCTTTACTCATAAGACTTGCATCTTGCTTAATAGGAGTAGACGAGATTACATAGAAAACCAACGAAAAACGAGTGTGCTTTAGACCACAAGACTGAAGTAAAACTTCTTTAGCTCCATCTATCGGCCGGTATAACTTTATCTTTGCTTTGTTTAATGCTAATGTTGCCATCTTGACAATTGTAAATTGACATTTTGCCAGACATACCAACATAATAATTGATAATATAAATTTTAATTTATTTTTAGTTTTGTCATGTTATCAATGGAGATCTACGTGAACTCACAACTTTCATCTTCCGTTCGCTTCGTTACGAATTCACCCGCTTACTCTCCAAGTCAAGCGTGCGTAAAGAAGTTTTATTACTTCAATATACATGTCTATTTCTGTAGGTTCTCGAGTGGCGACCACAAACGGAAAGGCGCAATAAACAGTAAACTATAGTTTCTTAGACGGCTGAACGGTTACGCCGGCCCTCCTTATATGCTTAGTGAAATAACTTAATTTTAAGTACCTAATATAATTTTGACTTGTAAAAGTGCTAAAATTAGCCTATTTGCAAAAAATCTTTTGAATTTGACTTTGACTCCACTAGGTGTAGACTGATGATAAACCACAAAAAGCCGAAGAATACGATTGACATTCAAAATTTACCTGATAATAATTATGTCTGGGTGTTGTTGACCATGGTCCTCGTAGTTCCTGGGCCCCTATATACAAGGAATCCTAGGTAGGGGCAGGATCTATGTACGTGATCGTTGGGCGTTATTATTATTATATTTATTGAAATGACGAAGAACTCAATACTATTAAAAATATCTAAATAATATATTAGGATTTTTAAGAAAATAATAGTCTATATTTGTCAGCATTACATGTAATATTTATTCGAAGAATTTATAGAGAAAATTTAATTTATCCAAATATATTATTAAAAGCTGTGACCTGTCAGATCCACATATACAAAACCCATCAAAACAGTATAAAATAACCAAAACTTACTGTTACGACTTTAAAACTTTAAATATAATAGAGAAAATTTTATTCATTTTAAAGCTGGAACATTTCGCTAAAAGTGCAACGTAGTAGAAATGGCCGTAACTTAAAATTTTATTAGAGCTTTAAAATTAATTTATAATTTAATTCTCTTGAATACTTACGATCACAGCGCTTTTTAGCAAATCATGCATTTTAATGCTTTTGAGTATTAAATGTTGAACATAAAACGAGAAAACTCATCAATATTAATGATAAAGTTTTAAGGTTTCATTAATCTTTTGAAAATAAAATAATTATCTTTAAAGTTTCTTATTCTTCATATACATTATTTTAATGTTGTGACTTTGTTCATTTGCGAAATGTGTTCAATATTAAAAAAGTACATAAGGACAATAGAGCTTTTATGTGAAGAAAGTTTTTCCCACCTATTAGGTATGCCAGTAAGATCCCGGCTTAATTAATTGGTCGTTTTGCCTATTATTTCACGTGTTAGTCATTTTTATGACGGTTACATTGGTTATAGCGTAATGGTAATTTTGCGTATTTATGACTGTAACCGACACTGGTTATGGTGTAATGGTAATTTCGCGTATTTATGACTGTAACCATCATTGGTTATAGCGTAATGGTAATTTCGCGTATTTATGACTGTAACCATCATTGGTTATAGCGTAATGGTAATTTCACGTATTTATCACTGTATCCATCATTGGTCATAATGCGTAATGGTCAATGTACGTCGTAATAAAAATGAATATTATTTAATTATTTACTGAATGGGCTAGGTCACAACAGACACAGACACAGAGTAGGAAAAAACGACTGTAGCGCTCCCAACGCAATTATTGTTTCTGCTCTGTGTAGATTAGGCATATTCATTAAACTTATTTATATAAATAAATAAATATTGGTAGACATTTCACACAGCGCCATCTATCCCTAAACTAAGCAAAGCCTGTACTATGGGAACCAGATAACTGATACAATACTTATATTATATGCTTCTTTTTTGTAAATACATACATAGAATACAATATAACACCCAGGCTCAGAACAAACATCGATGTTCATCACACAAAAGTTTGTCCTGGGTGAGGATTGAACCCAAAACCTGTAGTTCAGAAGGCAGGGATACTACCAACTGAGCTATCGGGTCAGTCAATGTAATCATCTATTGTATCATTTACGTACGTTTTTGTATTATTGGCGCCAATAAGGTGATAATTTGTTAAATACTGTTGAATAGCATGGTACTGTAGCTAGTGAGATTAGTGGACAAATGAGATGTAATGATTTGATCTCAAAGTCGAATTTTCTTATTACTGGACTATGCTTTGATGTCTCAGGATTATGTGCGCAGTGCAGTGTCACGCGAAACTTTATATTTTAGAGTTGAGTAACATTGCATCTGTCATGGGCGGCGCTTGGCATTAGAGGAACGACTAGTTCGTCAAATCATTCATAAACATAAATAAAATACTATGGACTCTTCTCCACTGTTCCCGAGTAATTCCACATTTGCAATCATCCATTCCCTTCGATTGCAACCGCAGAACTCTCCAGATAGAGTATTCGACCCCATATCAGTATAACGAAGGCGTGCTAAAATTTTATTATCCATTTCTGAATTTATGTGCCATCTTATTCGAATCCGCTCGGTCGCACGCAGATGTAATAGAATAAGTCATTTAAATCGAGAATAGAAGATCCGACCGTTTCGGTGTTGCCCGGTTAGGTATGCTGTTCTACCAGTGTTCATGAATAAATAATAGAAAATACACCTAAATGAAACGTTTTATAGAAGTATTTTAAGAACAACGCACAGAATAGATTACAATGACAAATTATAGTAACTCCATGAATTTATTTTGCCATAAAACTTATTTTTTTCTCGTCTGTGGTGAAAAATAGGTAAGAATGAAAATACCTCAAAGGCAGAAAGATAACAATAAAAATAATTTGATCTTAGATAAGTCGATGATTTTGAAAGAGGCATATTTTCATTATTTTACTTGTATTTGTTATTAAATAATTTAACTGCAAAAAGCTCCCAAAAGGTGCCTGCCCTATGCAGCTGGCAACACCATCTTGAACATTAAGCATGGGGTACGCTAATACGATATTATTGGATTATATCACTGATTTATGCAAAATCTTTATCTCAGTCGACACCTGAAATTGAATTTTGGCATCGAAGCATTACTTTTGCTGAAAGCGATGGAGGGTTGAATCTTTACGGAAGGGATGAGTTTTTGGGTAATAGATTCTCTTTAATATTAAATGTAATGTTGGTAATATTGATATAACTTCCTGGTAATATTATGGGTATTTTGATGAAGTCATGGAAATAGCACCTTTATAAGTCAAAATTAAATTAGGGACTTAGGTATTGTATTGTAATATAATCAATCACTAATTCTGAAAGTTAGATATTGTGAGTTTCCTTCGAGTTATTTAAACTCGCCATTTCCGAGTAAAAAGTATACATTGTTGTCCCTCGAACCAACAAAGAGGTGTTATAAGTTTAACGCCTGTATAATAGCAGCTTCCAAACAGATGAACAGATATTAGATTTTTATTTTGTATTTGAAACGTGATTTTATCAATAGTGTTCTTAGTTATGATTCAACAAAATCTGTTCAGCTGTTTGAAGTCGATAAAAGAATTGTTGGAGGTTTTAAAATTTTGAACAAAATGACTTATATTTCACAGATAAATTCAATTTAATGTTCATTACCAAAGCCCATTTAGTTGAACCCTCACGCACGCATAATACATTGAAACCTTATCATTCACTTACAACTCAAACTTTACTAAGCAATAGCTCTGCAACTTTGGCTACAAAACCAAAACTTACGCGAATATGATACCATATTATATTATAAAGTGGTTTTATATTAAGTGAAGACTTTGTCACCAGGACTTTGTGTTTCGTTAACTTTCTTAACACTTTACCGCTGCATATCTCAAAAAACGAGTGTGCATTAGATCACACAACTGAATTGAAATTTCTTTGGCTCCGTGTGTCGGCTGATATAACTTTGTTTAATGTTAATGTCGCCATCTTGAAAATTAAATTAATAATAATAATATATGTGGCACACAACGCCATTTAGCCCCAAACAAAGCAAAGCTTGTCAAATGTCACCTTTGTTTCATTAAAAATCGTATGGACATTGTATACGAAATTTAAATAAACATGTTGAAGTTTTGGCGGGAAAACGAAAAAGATCGCGTCGCCACATTGTATTATTTTCCTCAACTTGTGTTATTTTCAGTGTTAGTGCATAACATTGGTGGCATTTTATTTGTTAAGTGCTGGACTACAGGCATGAGTGTGGGAAAGTGGTATAATGATGGTGAAACGTTTTTTTTCGTGTTGTTTCCAAAACTCCATAGAAGCTTCTGGTAAAGTTGTCACCGCTTTACTAGAAGTATGACTTAACTAGACTAGACTATGACTTGACTTAATGACGTGGACTGTGACTTGACTTGACTTGACATATATATATATTACTAAACTCGAGAAATTATCAATTACTTGACACTGGCTAAATACACAATAGTGTGGAGCCATACCAAAAACAAAATAAATAAAAAAAACAATGTCATCAAAAACACTGCGACTACTAAACTTTACAATATATAATTAAGGCGGAAACTCTCTGAAATAAATCTCGAATAAGTTCAACCAGAAACCCTCACAAAGCTCGAGTGTCCTCCACATGAGACAAGACACGAGCTTAATGCTGGAATACCCAAAATACCAACGTCCGCAACGTTGAGAGAATACTCGTATGCATGATACAGGAGTTAGTTAGAGAGCTGGCGTGCCATTTAACTAAAATGCTAGGGCAATAAAACGGACATGTTTGTCACATGATATTTTCACGATTTGACAGATGAAAATGTGGTTTCTATTAAATTGTAATTAAAAATGGATGAAATGGGATAAATATTTCTCTAAATCTAACCGTCATTAATTGTACTTATTCCAATAAAGATTGCAAGCATGAAAAGTTACAAGCTTTATGAAAAATGCATTGACCATATACTATAATACCTACTGAGGTTTGATATATAAATATTGTATGGAAAATGCTATTAAAATAACAAAATTGTGGTATTTCCTTTTTTCCGAAAATATTAATCATTTACTGTTTCATTATTTTCACACGATATTGGTGCCGATTCTGCGTCGCATTCTCTAAAACTAAAGTAAACTTAAAGTATGGCGGTAATCTTCTGATAAAGGGGAAATGAAAAAGACGGAAATATGTTAATTTCGTTTAGCTTTAGAGTATGCGACACAGAATCGACACCATTTAGCGGTTAAAATGGCCGACAGCTCTCCACCCACAACGACTATAGTTTTGTACAGCAAGATTGTACAGGCCTCGATTTAATTGAACAGGTCGTAGGGAGTGTCACTTGAAATATTCGGTTGTGGAGGACTGGATGGAGTGCCAGATGAATAAATTATTGATCGGAGTTAACAGAAACTGAACTGAAACTGTGAAAAATAATATCGTACCTACCTTTACATTGGTGGGCCTCCGCATTGAGAAAAACTATATTGGCTGCTGGCCTTTAGTTGTGGCCAGTCTGTCGATTTCCTTCTGCCTAACTGTTGACCTCCAAATATGCCGCTTGATATAACTTTTCATTATCATAAATATATATAACTCAAAGGTGACTGTCTGACTGACTGACATAGTGATCTATCAACGCACAGCCCAAACCACTGGACAGATCGGGCTGAAATTTGGCATGCAGGTATATGTCATGACGTAGGCATCCGCTAAGAAAGGATTTTTCGAAATTCCACCCTTAAGAGGGTGAAATGGGTGGTTGAATTATTTTCCCATAGGCCACGTCGCGGACGAAGCTGCGGGCAGAAGCTCGTATGTAATAAGTGTCAAATTTTTGTAACTAAAGTTTGACGCTATTGTTAGGTTAAATTTTTATACCAGCTTCACAGTCCAAATCAATCATTTTGCATGTATGTGGTGTAGGTGAAACGTTTTTTTTGGTGATGTTTCCAAAACTCCATAGAAGCTTCTGGTAAAGTTGTCACCGCTTTACTAGGAGTATGACTTGACTAGACTAGACTAGACTATGACTTGACTTGATGACTTGGCTGTGACTTGACTTGACATATATATATATTACTTAACTAGAGATATTATCAATTACTTGATACTGGCTAAATACACAAAAGTGTGTATCTCCATATGTACTTTCTCCATAATACGTACTACCTCCATATTTACAATTCCGGTACCTATTGGTATTGCTTGCCATTGTTAGCTTTTTGTTTGGTTTATTTATTCTGCTTGGTTGGTTGTAGCGCAGTGTATAAATGCATTTATATATAATTGCCGCTGTAGCAGTTAACCATTTTATTGGTATAATGAACCGACATTGACTAATTCTCGCTCAAACGGTTGTTAAACGAGATACTTGGATTGTTAAACGAGATAGTTGCATTTGATGAAATGGGACATTTATATAGTTTATTTTGCGTTTGTTATTTGCACTTGGAATAACTAAAATGTAGTAAAATTAATTTGATCGTGCGACATTTTTAGTTTATGAGTTAATTTCTGTGTTGAGAATTATGTTTTAGAATTTTTAATTTGTGATTATGTAAATGTAATTTTAGTTTGTAATCTATAGTGAGTATGACTCATTTTGTAAAATTAATAACAGCTAAACTCACGTCAATTAAACCGCGGCTTTCGTTTGTTACTGGCTTCTAGAATCGAATATGTTCAATCGGAGTGATTTCGAGTTTTTAATTGACGTGAGATTAGCTATTTTTAATTTTACAAAATATGTAATTGTATTTAATTAGCAATATATTTATTAAAATTTTCTGAAATATTTCCTATTTTGTATAAATAATATGTATAAATAATATAAATTATATGTTATAAATAATAATTATGGTAATTGATTAATAATAAAATGGGCACCAATAACTTGATGTAGGTATGACGTAAATTTTATACCTACGAAATTTTACACACGAGTTTCTTATTTCTTTAGACTCAACAAAGAAATATTTTTATTTAAAAAAGAAAATATGCGGAAAAACGAGTACGTTCCGGATAAAACCGCGGGTCACCCCTAGTTTCCAGCAAACACATTATTACTATGTGGCAATACTCTGACTTAAAACTTGTTTATACTTTCCATGGTGATGAGGGTATAAAAGGTTTTATAAAAGCGTGTAGGTACTACGCAGTACTTCGGCGTCGGATGAACTCTCCGTGTCTGCGTGAGAGGCAAGACGTGACTTCTGTGTGAGCAAGCTCATGATATATGACTAGTTACGTACTGTGTCTCCGTCCACTCAAGACAAAGCTATGTAGCTTTTTTTCTATTCCAAAAGTATTTAGTATCCAAAGCACTGCTGTGTTCCGGTTTGAAGGGCACTGTAGCTAGTGAAATTACTGGGCAAATGAGACTTTATGATCTGATCTCACAGTTTAGTAATCTTATTACTAGATTGTGCTGATGTCTCTGGATGACGTGCGCAGTGCAGTGTCACGCGAACCTCTATACTTTAGAGTTCCGAGTGACACTGCAGCTGATATGGGCAGCCGTGTCGTTTAACATCAGGCGAACGGCTAGCTTGTCACGTCATTCCTTAACATAAAAAAAAATATACCATAAAAAAATTTAGTTCACCTATGAGTTTATTTTTTCAATATATATAATGCGGTGGTTATGAAGTTTTGATTAACGTTAAACAGTTGTGTTTCGACGCGTTAACAATGGATTTATTAGTGAAAACTGTGCACCTGACAAGCCTCAAATTGAATAATTATAATAATAATAACGCCTGACGATCACATACATAGATCCTAGACCGTAACTAGGATTGGCTGTATCTAGGGACCCAGAAACTTCGAGGACCATGGTCCTACAATACCCAGAACCAGAACAAGTTTTGCGCTTTTTTTTCATGCACATTATTTGTCCTGCTGCGGGAATCAAACTCGGCATGGGTTATGAGCCAACCTGCTCCTCCACAGCCACAGAGGCTGTAATAACCTGAGTGTAATCTGTAGGTGCAAGTATTGGACCTTAATTACAAAACCCGACTGTGAGAGTTAAGAAGTGACTTTCAGGGATGCAACGAGAGCAATACGTGACTTTCCACTGGACGTGCCATCTAGAAATTACATTGTACCTATCCATAACTAGTTTTTATACACGTCTAGATCTACCACCCTTAGTCAAAGTCTAATATACTGAGTGGATGAAAATTCTATTGTTTTTATTTGGTCCCTTAGTTCAAATTAGGTCTGAAAGGAATGTGATTTAATTGGTTTTTTTCGTTTATTTCTTAACGCATTCTGAGCTTGGACAAAAGTTTTTCTTTTAGTTAGAAATGTTTAAGGTGACCTCACACCTTAAAATTTTCCATTTCAGATTATAATTTATCGATCAATTTTTAATTAAAATAATTGATTAGATGGTTTACGTTATGATTATTTAATGTTACTTAATTATATTTAAAGTTATGCTATACGAAATTACTTTATTACTTTTGGGCACGTTGCCGACTGGTAGTGGTTTGTTTGATTAAGTTCCCTTTTTATTGTTTTATGTTTATTAAACAATATTATATTATCTTTATTTAACACCAAAGTATAGCAATGCATACAAAACAGAACAAAGAATGGTATAAATGACAGGTGGCCTTATCGCATTAAGCGATTTCTTCCAGGCTACCTTTGCCAGTTATAATATGATTTGATGATGAAGAAACAAAAGCGGCTCCAATGTACAACTGTACATGTCCAGGGACGCCCATCCAATTAAAGGTGAATCTAGTTCTAACTATGCTAGTGAAGAAACGTTCTCGCGGAAGACCCCCCGCCACATAGTTAACCAAGAAAATTTATTTGATATTAGATTAGACCATGTGGTCTTCCAGAGGCAAAGCTATCTACATTTCAAATTGCATCAACATTGGAACAATATTATTTAAAGGGGTAGATGGTAGCAAAAATTTGCACACGTTACGTTTATACGTTTTTCTGTTAATAATTTTTTTTTGGTCCAGGGTAGGAATAATTGTGGGAACAGGGCATCCTAGTATGGTCACTAACGACACTCCTAAATATGATTGTCAAAATGTATAATTATGCGTGTTTAATGTTATTTTACTATTATTAATAGCTAACCAACTTAGGTTAAGAATGTTGTAAGTTTAGTTGGAAATAAAATATACTTTTTTTTTTACTTCGAACTTGTCTAGCATTTGACCGCGCTCTCAGTAACGATGCAATCGAAGGTGTAGCATGCTAGCCAAGTAAATACCTATTCACTCTTCTCACTTGAATAAGCCCGGGTCATTTTTCGGAAACACAGACGCTGGCTGGGCATTCCATTCCTTAGCCGTTCTAATTAAGAACGTTGAGTCAAATCGCTTGGTACGAATTGGTGGTATTACTTATTATATGTAGGATAAATGGTTACAAAAACCTAACAGAAATCAAATCACGTTATAGTCTACCTCTATTTAAAAGACAAAAACATTAAAACGTCTGTAAGCAAATCCGTAGAGAAACATTTTGAAACAAGGGATTACGGAACGCGTTAAAATTGTGAGCATATTTTTTCTAACACAAAATTTTACATGTATTCAGAGGAAGCCATGCAAAACGCATGCAAACCGGCGTTTGTTAAAATGGTTTATGTACTGCGCCAGATATTATGGCATAGTGATGTGTGAACAAAAAACAAAAAAATACAATTATTGTACTTTACTAGGTGGTAGGACTTTTCTGCAAAGATCGTCTAGGTAGGTACCACCGCTTTGCCAGTTATTCTGCCGCCAAGCAGTAGTGCGCAACCACTACTGTGTTCCGGTTTGTAGAGCACTGTAGCTAGTGAAATTACTGGGCAAATGAGACTTTATGACCTGATCTCACAGTCTAGTAATCTTATTACCAGACTGTTGATATCTCAGGATGACGTGCGCAGTGCAGTGTCACGCGAAACTTTATACTTTAGAGTTCCGAGTAACACTGCAACTGATATGGGCAGCCGTGTTGCTTAACATCAGGCGAACGGTTAGTTCATCACGTTATACCTTAATATAAAAAAAAAACTTGAAAACTCTATCTGTCAAAAATCCGTTCATTCTAAACCTGGGTTTGCGACTATGCAAATAAGCTGCGTATTGGGATCGTTTATTCCCATTAGAAAACCAAGTTTGATAACTGGTTTTCCCATCCGGTGACGCTGTAAAGGTCGGTAGAGATCAGCATTAGCCCGTTCAAAAAATAAAAAGCAACTGGTTTTCTATCAGGAAAAGTATTTACTGTTAGATTATCTATTAAAATTTAATTTTTCTTCCAGAAAACTAATTTGATAACTGGTTACAAAAGACTGATACGTCGTAAATAGTAAAAAATATATATCTATAAAAAATATATATGGTATAAGTTTAAACATAGCACACGTAGAAAATAATTAGAAATAAGTTTATTTTTGTATTTTTAGTAAGAAATATAAGGTTTTTTTTATTACGTCGTAATAATTCAATAAACAGTGTCTGAACTTCAGAAACCCTTTAAATAAATAGATATTAAATTACTGAATTGAACAATTGCAGTTTAATTAATTTTAAGCAAATAAAATTGAAAAATTAATCAATATTCACTTAACATCTTAATAGTCCATATTGTTGTTCACTTTTATTCTCGCGAAGATAAAAATTAATTACAAATTTAATTAACAAAGTATAATAATAAGTTAGATTGTTACTAATAGAATGGCGGCTGTTAATAAGCTGTAAAGGCACCTACAGACCCGGCTTTACAATGGCCTCACGAAACAAAAGCTTTTGTATCGATACTGGCATAAAGACGAGTAAACTCCTTGCTGCTTGTACAGGGTAAAACCGTGTTTAATCTTTATACTTTTGACAGTTTATTGACAGCGCAACTATAGCGCAACCATAGTTTTGGCGGGAAAGCGAAAAAGATTGCGTCACCGCATTGTATTATTTTCCAAAACTTGTGTTATTTTCAGTGTTAGTGCATAAAACTGGTGGCATTCTATTCGTTAAGTGCTGGATTACAGTCGTGAGTGTGGGAAAATGGTATAATGATTGTGAAACGTTTCTTTTCGTGTTGTTTCCAAAATTCCATAGAATCTTCAAGTAAAGTTGTCACCACTTTACTAGGAGTATGACTTTGACTAGACTATGACTTGACTTGCTGACTTTGACTATGACTTGACACAAAATTGTGTGAAATATCATTAACTTGATAAATTATCAATTACATGACACTGGCTAAAAAAACAAAAGTGTGGAGCCAAAACATAAAAAAAATAGCGCAACCATGAAGGTCTAGGTAATACTTGGAGTCCACGCTTATACGTATTCCTCCCAGTGATCATGAAAAGGTTGGCAGAGACCAGACAAAAAAAGCATTGGCCAGTAAAAAAAAATGTGCGGGGCAGTCTTGGGTGACTGCCGATAGAAGTGGAAACTGAGTAACTTGTGATATTTAGCTCATGGGAAGCTTTCGGTGAATATGATGCAAGTTTCACGCTTTTTGTTTACCCAAAAAGTACACATATGTACACAGTATACATATAGCTCATGCAAACGTGCGATGACGCGAGTGGCATGATTTTTGTTCACCGAAAAAGTGCTCAACGCGCCTAAAGAAGTGTTCACTTCAGAAAATAATCCACAATTCCGGTTATACTGTTCTATCTCATCTTCCCCTCTTTTCTTTTTTAAAATATTTGAAAATTGTGTCAATCTCGATATCACGTACGTAAGTGACAGAGATTATGAGGACCATCGAATGAAATAGCAGTAAATGTTAGAATTAGACATTATTATATGACCTAATCTCACAATCTAGTAATGTTACTAGGTTGTGCTGATGTCTCAGGATGACATGCGCAGTGCAGTGTCACGCGAAACTCTATACTTTAGAGTTCCGAGTGACACTGCAACTGATATGGGCAGCCGTGTCGCTTAACATCAGGCGAACGGTAAGATCGTTACGTCATTCCATTACATAAAAAAAAAAAAAAATAATAATGTTCACTCTACGTTTACCACACGCATATTTGTTTTGTTTTTGTTTTGGTCCAACTTTTTTGTATATTCAGCCAATGTCAAGTATTTGATAATTTCTCAAGTCAAGTCACAGTCCAAGTCATCAAGCTAAGTCATAGTCTAGTAAAGTCATACTCTTAGTAAAATGGTGGCAGTTTTACTAGAAGTTTATATGGACTTTTGGAAATAACACGAAAAGAAACGTTTAACCATCATTATACCACTAGTACTCATGCCTCTATACCTATACTTATACCTATACCACTACACTCATGCCTGTAATCCAGCACTTAACGAATAAAACGCCATCAATTTTATGTACTAAAACTGAAAACAACACCATTTTTAGAAAATAATACAATGCGGTGACGCGATCTTTTTCGTTTTCCCGCCAAGCCAAAATGTACGAAGTACCAACCCGCTCTCTTGTCTGTGGTCGCAACTAAATAGTTGTAGCTTCAATTCATAATTCGAACGTAAATAACGGCCATCTACCAGTCTCCAGTACTACCAGTCTCTCTGTCAGTTTATTATTAAAAATAACATAAAAAGAAAGAGAGGTATAATGGAGATAATTTGAACCGCGATGAAGGACATTAGGCATTTTTTATCGACATAAGCAAGAAGAAACAAAACGAAAAAAAAAAAAAATCAAGCGTGTGAAGACTGAAGTAACTTTGCAAATAGATATCTAAATATTTATTAAGTGATTTGCGACTGGTATACATGCTAAGACTTGTGTTTACCATCACTTGTAACTGTGACCATGTTGGTACAAGTATTATGATAGCCACACTGTTGTAGTGGAACAATAAAATTATTTTAAAATACAAAATCTGTGACGAGCTGTTTTTAAATCAAAGATGGATAGATTGAAATATTTTTATATTTATTTTTATTATTAGATAAGTTTGGACATTTTACGCAACGCCATCTAGTCCCAAAGTAAGCAAACAACAACAATAGAAGGTACATAAGCGAACTTAATGCTATATTGCGCTATCTTCCAGTTAGACCCGGTGTTTGTGGAAGGTTTAATGGGATAGTGCAATATTTTTGTCAAAATAAAAGAACAACAACAACTTAACTATAAGTCTACTCCTAACATCTAATAATATTGTAAAAGAAAATAAATTGAAATAAAGTATCTAATATTTAGACTGGCCCGATAGCTCAGTTGGTAGTAACCCTGCCTTCTGAACTGTGGTTTGTGGGTTCGATTCCCACCCAGGACGAACATTTGTGTGATGAACATAGGTGTTTGTTCTGTGTCTGAGTGTTATTATTGTATTCTATGTGAATACAATAATAACACTTGTATTTACAAATCAAAAGTATCTAAGTATTGTATCAGTTATCTGGTTCCCATAGTACAAGCTTTGCTTAGTTTGGGGCTAGATGGCGTTGTGTGAGATGTCCATACATATTATTATTATTATATTCCATACATATTATTTAATGATTATAAATGATTACAAATTTTCAAGGCCTAATAAATATAGCAAGTCCAAATTATCAAAAGCTTACGTACCGTTTAGATTAGTATAAAACGCCGGCAGCGCAAGTAAATTAATTTTATTATCAATTAGGCGCGTTTACTTTGCCTTACAGCGTATTAAGGAGCTGTTCTGGGGGTAGGAATTGATAATCTTTTACCGTTAGCCAAATTTCGTCCAAAAATAGAGCGGTCCTTTATATAAATTGATTCAAGGTAAGGCTCGGTCATATTTTTCGACGATATAATATTGTCATAACGTTTTCGATAGAACTTTGAAAAGTATCGAGTTTTGATGCATACGTAGTGATATATCTGCGTTCTTATACTCTACGAGCTTCTGCCCGCAGCTTCGCCCGCGGCGATATAGGAAAATAATTCAACCAACCATTTCACCCTTTTCAGGGTGAAATTTCAAAAAATCCTTTTTTAGCGGATGCCTACGTCGTAACATCTATCTGCATGAAAAATTTCAGCCCGATCCGTCCAGAGTTTTGGGCTGTGTGTTGATAGATCACTATGTGAGTCAGTCAATCAGTCAGTCACCGTTGAGTTATATATACTTAGATTGGAAGGAGAGAATTTAGTTTGATTTCGTACGTGGTATAATGTCCGTTATCTTACGACAATAATTATCGAACCAATCGCTTAATGCACCTTTTAAAGCGCGATTAGAGTAATTCGAAAGATTTTTAAGCAATTATAAACTAAAATAAATAAAAAAACCGGTTTGTAGGCGACGCGCCTCTTTGGAATTATGTATTTTTTTTTATAAATTTATGTGTAAATTGTGACTGATCAATTGTCATTGATTTTGCACTGAAAAATTATAATTATAATCGCGAGTTGATGTGTATATTATAATTTTTCAGAGCAAAATCAATGACAATTGATCAATCACAATTTAAACAAATTTATAATAAAAGTATATAATTCCAAAGAGGCGCGTCGCCTACACGGTTTTATCACTTTATTTATTATAAAACATTTTTAAATGATATAAAGCTTTATATTAATGTTGGCTTTAGTTTCATTCGGTTTAAATATATAAAAATTTAAAAAAGATAAATACAAATAAATATTAACATTAAAAAGGTAAAGTAAAGTTTGATTTTATGATTTTTATGTATGTAAGGTGTGTAATCTTTGGGCTCACACACTAACGCTAACCAAGGCATTCTTTTACACGTCACTGACTGTTTCTCAACTGTTTTATTGTCATGTTAGCTTTTAACCGCAGCTACGTTCAAGGTGTCTCATCCATAACTATTAAACGTATTTTATGTAAATAGATTTTGGAGTAAATAAGGCTAAAATTTAGTACTATGCATGCGGAGCAGTGGGCGATACTTGTTAGATATATTAAAATTAAAGCTTACCTTATTTATTCAAATTCAGAACGATTTCTTCGAAACGTCACTCCTTTAATTATTCCGCCTTAACTTTTATGATGTTATTCAGTAAGACCGTCAATTGAGTTTATATTTTAAAAACAATTCTAGAACGCAATAATGATGGTAGCTCATCCTCGCACACTATCAACACTGTTTCACGACCAACTGAACCCGTACATTTGTAAATCTATTCCATTATTTTTATTTAAAACACGTAAGTTTGTGGCTCAATTAATTATTGATGATTCCAGAGCAGTATTTATTTTGGATTATAGCAATTTTTTGCACAACAATAGGTGTAGGTTTCGGCGCTGGCCGCCATGTTTGCTCCGCGAAGAAGTCACCGCGCATGCTCAGTTTTTGAAGTTGACGCATGCGCCTTGAGTAGTGTTCTGATAATTGCCTACACTGTGACAATTTTCTTCTAGACATGGCATGCCACATGACTTAGCCTTAGTAATTCTCATACATAATGCAACATTACAATACACACATACATATGGTCTTTTATTTCAGTCAGACCATAAAGAAACAGAATAAAAATTTAGAGCTTATTTTGTGCCAGCAATGGTTGCATCAAATTTTCTTGTAAAAAATTAAAGGAGCTCTTGAAGGTTGGGCGGAATTATTAATGGCATTTTGTCATTTTTAAGTGGAAAGAAGTATAAAACAATTTTTGTTATAAAGCTTAGGGTTTGCGACTTAGCATTATAGTACATTGTCTTGTCGTTTAAAATCTCATCTCAAATTATCTTTTGTAATTATTTGGTTATATTTATAGAGGACTGGAGGAAGCTCGTGGAATTTGTCACTCAGTCATTCAGGACAAAGCGTTTTTAATAAAAGCCTTTTTAATAAAAGGCTTTGTCCTGAACCTAATGGTAGTATATATAGAGATATGTTTCTATTTAAGATTATAACATGTAATTAGAATAAAAAAAATATTATTTCCTTAAACTTTAGGACTTACCTATGTTTCCAGCAAAATATGACCCGGGCGTGTTCAAATTAGTTCCAAAGAAGAATTTATAGGTATTTACATAAATAGTATGCTACTCTTTTGATCGCCTCATCACTTAACTTCAGGTGAAAGCGCGGTCAAATCCATACTAATATTATAAAGAGGAAAGATTTGTATGTAAGTATGTTTGTAACGAATTGGCTCAAAAAGTACTGGACTGAATGCAATTCAAATGGTGAAAGAATTTTAAATCGAATTTTAAAACATTATCACTGAATAATATAGGCTATTCTAATTTCAAGAAAAAAATTAGGATCCCTACTAAAACAACAATAATGTTACGAGTGTGTGTAAAAGTGTAAAAAAATGCCTATAAAATATCTTTCATCGCATGTGCTGCGAAAGCTATTGATGATAGAACAAACAAATGTTCCACAATAATAAAGAAAATATCAATATCTACAAAAAAAAAACGCAATAGCATGTGTCTAACTATTGTAGTTATGTCGCTATGATTATTATTTAGGTATGTCCTACATTTACTGTACAATTATGCCAATATGTTTAAAAAATAAATGTTCACCCATGCGAAGCCAGGACGGGCCGCTAGTCTTAAATATAAATTATGTTGTAAAAAAATGAATAATAACATATTCATCCTACCTACTATAAGGTAATTTTAAAATATCGTAAAATATCAACTATCTCCATTTTGAGTTCGCTTAGAGAAATGGAGATGATTCATACGGTTAACAAAAAAAAATAGCACAAAGACTTAGTAAGGGTCTAGATAACGAATAGTTTAACATTTATGGATCATCTAAGAGACAAGCTAAAACTATTCTTAAGCAAAAAGGACAGACTCGAATACTAAAGGATTCGCATAAAACATTCAACCTACGAAATCCCACAGCAGTAAAAACAGCGGGTCAAAGATGTGAAACCGCAGATGTTAAACCCTTTGGGATCTGGACGGTGACTATTTAACAAACGTAATGCATGAATAATGGTCACAGAGTTTAGTGTGGAGCTGGTCGTATTGCCAGCGGGTAGCGAGTTTTTAAAAATATTTAACCTAACATCATCAGCCTTTACTACAGTCAAATCTGTAGTTAAATGGAAACGTACTATTTAACTGTTGTCAAAATAACGTTAAAGTTTAACGGTAACTTTTACTAGGTACCATTTTAACCATAGCAGAAAGTCTAACCGGGATGACGGTACAACCTAAAATGAAAGTGTGATGCGGTACCTTCCGCGTTTTTCTCCCGACGAATTCTATGATAAATGTCCCATAATTATATTAATTGAATGTATTTGTTAGTTTGTGTGGATTTTACGTCAAATTCGATCGAAAATTTTTAGGTACAAAGGTTACTCACAATGTGCTCAAATCAATATAGAATACCTTTTATTTCGGAGCATTTAGGGTTCTCGCTTGGGAAACAGGTAAAAAATAACTAAATCTGCGTGGTAGAAAATATTATATCATCTTACAAAAAAAACGAGTGTGATTTAGACCACACGACTGATGTTAAACTTCTTTGGTTTCCATCTATCGGCCGGTATAACTTTGTTTTTACTTTGTTTAATATTAATGTCGCCATCTTGCCATTTTAACGGATATACCAACATAATAATACAATTTCTTAATTTTTATGTTGATAATGGAGATCTTTCAAATCCGCCTCGCCAGCTTACTTATTGATAGAATCAGGCGTGACTTCGCGGAAGTTCATCTTAGATACAAAATGAAATAAGGATATCTAGTGTAATTCCGCTAAAATCAGGTAATTAGATTATCTATATTGGGACAGAAGCAAAGTATTATAGTATAAATGAATAAATAAATAAATGAGTGCGTATAAATTACAATTACAAATTATAAAATTATCATTATTATGAAATTTAAATTGATTTTTATTATTGTAAAATTAATTATTATAAAACCTGACACGTGTGACTTTATGATCTGATCTCACAGTCGAGTAATTCTATTACCAGACTGTGCTGATGTCTCAGGATGATGTGCGCAGTGCAGTGTCACGCGAAACTTTATATTTTGGAGCTCCGAGTGACACTGTTCTGTTATGGGCAGCCGTGTCGCTTAACATCAGGTGAACGATTAGCTCGTCGCATCATTCTCTATCATAAAAAAACCTGAAATTAAATTAATACATTTAAAAAATATTATAATTGGTAAATTAATTATTATTACAATAAAAAAAACTGAAATTTAAATTATATCATTAAGAATTAAGTGAAATTACACTAGATATTCTTATTTCATTTTGTATCGCCAGCTTACTTTCCAAGTCAAGCGTGCGTTAAAATTTTTACTTCAAAAATGTTTGACGTTCATAATATTTATATCGCTTGCAATAGAACCGTACACGTAAAGGTAAGATTAAATAGAGCAATTAGTTTTAATGTACAGTATTCGGATGATGTGGAAGTCAACCCTTTACGCGCGGACGAAGCCATGGTTAAAACATTGCTTTAAAATATTGTCTTGTCCTCTTTTGACGAGGTGAGGTTACGACTTTACGAATTATTTACCTGGTGCTAAATTAATTGTAAGGGTGTTGCTTAAGTTGTTTTTGGAATTTGGTAACGCTTTTCAGTTTTGAATGTGTAGTTCTTTTAGTTTTTTTTTTTATCAATACAGTTGAAGAGTTTTGGCGGGAAAACGAAAAAGCACGCATTGTATTATTTTCCAAAACTTGTGTTATTTTAGCGTTAGTGCACAAACTTGGTGGCGTTTTGTTCGTTAAGTGCTGGATTACAGGCAAAAGTGTGGGAAAGTAGTTCAATAATGGTGATTCATTTCTTTTCGTGTTGTTTCCAAAACTCCATAGAAGGTTTTAGAAGGAATACGACTGCATGATTTGTATGAAATATCATTAACTTTTTTTTTTGGTTTGGCTCCACACTTATGTGTATTTAGCCAGTGTCAAGTAACTAATAATTTTTCAAGTTAATTAATATATACATATATACGTCAAATCAAGTCACAGTCCAAGTCATCAAGTCAAGTCATAATCTAGTCTAGTCAAGTCATACTCTAAGTAAAGTGGTGGCAACTTTACCAGAAGTTTCTATGGAGTTCTGACAACAACACGAAAAGACACGTTTCAGTGTGGGAAAGTGGTATAATGATGGCATTATACCACTTTCCCACACTCATGCATGTAATCCAGCACTTAGTGAATAAGTGCCACCAATTTTATGCACTAACACTGAAAATAACACCAGTTTTGGGAAAAAATACAATGCGGTGAAGCGATCTTTTTCGTTTTCCCGCCAAAACTCTATCATTAACTTGATAAATTATCAATTATTTGACATTGGTTAAATACACAAAAGTGTGGAGCCTAAACATTAATAAAAAAAGCAAAAAAAGCAAAAAAAGTTTTGACTGGCCCGATAGCTCAGTTGGTAGAATCCCTGCCTTCTGAACTGCAGGTCGTGGGTTCGATTCCCACCCAGGACAAACATTTGTGTGATGAACATCGATGTTTGTTCTGTGTCTGGGTGTTTATATAGTATTCTATGTATGTATTTACAAACAAAAAGTATCTAAGTATTGTATCAGTTATCTGGTTCCCATAGTACAAGCTTTGCTTAGTTTGGGGCTAGATGGCGCTGGGTGAAATGTCCACACATATTTATTTATTTTTTATTATTATTATAAAAACAAAATTATACCAGCCGATAGATGGAGCTAAACTAAAGAAGTATGATTTCAATCGTGTGGTCTAAAGCGACGACTGCTTTTTATGAGCTACGAGTACTGTAGCCAATAAAAAATAAAATCATCAAGTAAATAAAAAAAATCAATGTTTACCTAACGTGTTTATGTCCAAACCTTACAGTTCTTACAAAAAATACCACCGTTTTAATAAGACCCATATCAGACGTTTTTTACTGATTTCAACACAACTAACCGTCTCCGTAGGTCCCGAGTGTTTACAGACTCCTTTTCCAAGGTACCTTGACCTCTGACATTCCTGTATAAATCCTCCCCGGATGGGGTGTACGTATCTTTGACAGGTCGCCGACTTTGGAAAGAAATATTGCTCCTCTATGTATGTGCCTTTATTTACGTGAAGCTTTATAGAGGTTAGGTTTTATTACGTGTAGTTATATTACTCGCCAAAACGGCTACACTGATTTTGATGACATTTACATACCGATTGCTTACTCTATCAAGGTAAACAAAGCATGTTTAAAAAAAACCGCGTATAGCTCCATGAAAATAATACACGCATTAAAAACATATTAGATAACTTTGATAATCTCGGTGTGGTGGTTGAGCAGGTCGGCTCATAACCCGGAGGGTTTGAATCCCGTGACAGGATGCTTGCGGAAGCTGGCTTGCTCGGCGGTGTACGCACAATTAAAAATTAGAAATAAGAACTTAAATGCTTATGTTTATGTATCTTTTTGTTATTGGCTGTATTATCGTTTCTGTATTATATTGACGGCGGCAACGTCTAGTTATAAACTCTATGCGCAGCGAGCTGTACCGTAATTTACTCTGTGGCAGCATTTAAAGGACATTGTTCTGCGTCCATACATTATTTGTTCTGAACCAATAGCTTTGAAAAATTATGTATTATATTGAAAAACATTACTGATTTCGTATACAATCATCATTTTATAGAGGACTAGCTGGAGAATTGTGCTATTACAAAAAAAGTCCCGGATTTTGAGGTTATAATCGTATTGTGCAAGCCATGATTTTTCATAGCTCCGACATCCGAGTACTTATAAAGATAGTAGTCATAGTCCAATAGATATCAATATATAACGAACTAAGAGTATCTAAGTAATCTATCAGTTATCTGGTTCCCATAGTACAAGTTTTACTTAGTTTGGGGCTAGATGGCGCTGAAGAAGAACTATGTAAGAATGTAGGTATATATTATGTATAATATGTACCTACTTTCTTACGTTGGTTTTGAAACGGGACAAAACCACTTTATTAATGTCCTGCGCCCAACAATGCAATTAGGTACAGCAATATTGCATAATTGTTTATCTCCTTATTTTTGATCCATTAAATTGAAAACACACTACACGTCACGATCACGAAGAACGAGCGAGCGCGAGTGAAGTGACGTGAGGTTTTTTTCTTAGTTTGTCGGCTCCGCGCGATTTGTTCATTTAGTCAGTGTCATGTTGAAGTATACAGATAAACATTGTCAGCCTTATTAATAAACACGAACTAGCTTTAGGCTAGTTACACCATCTTTTGTCTCTTTCGATCCAGCTAAATATTCCAGTAGCAAAAAAAGGACAAAAGCTGAATTAACTAATCCGAGGCTAATACCCGTTTAATAATAGGGCTGTGTATGTTTTTCAATAAAATAGTCAATATATCGAGTCCCAATCAGTCAGGTAGTTAAAAGTCAAGTCAGGGTCACGATTCAGTAAAGTGGTGGACGCTTTACAGGTTTACTGAAACTTCCGAAAAAGTTTTGTAGACAACAAGAAATGGCACGTTTTTTGCGTTTGTATCATTTGCCTACACTTGTGCACCTTAACGAACACCTAATGGTTAATATTCCACCAATATTACACATTAATACTCGCAGAAACACAAGTTTTAGGAAAATAATACAAAATCAACAACTTTACATTTTCGCTTTCCCGCCAAAACTCTAACATAACATTTGGTCATTAATATATTGGTGCTCTGCGGTCATTGTAGTCTCTCATTCATTGTGGTCTGTGGGTTATTGTCATTTGGCAAAGATGGCGGCGTATCGGATGTTTAATGTCGCATCAAATACTTTTTTTTTTCATTACGATTTGCAGCTAGTCCGTGTTAAACAGATGTAAGCAACTTATATTTAAAAAAAAACTAATAATTATCGTGAATGTCCGATGCTGTTACCGTACAGGGCGAAATATGACATTGTCCTTTATTACAGTGGCAGCACTGGCATTGTCATCGCTTCCCTACCCATCTGGCTATAAAAAGGGACCGCTCGGTGTACTACGGATCATTCTTGTTCCAGATACGGCGCGGTGTGGACATGCTGAAGGCCTATAGTTATATAGGTTGCAACCTACGCACGACCCGTTTCTGCCCACATATATAAGTTCATGTTAATAATAGGCTTAATTCATAAATATAAAAAATTATCTAACAAAAAGCACGGACCCAGGTGTCTGTGGAAATGCAGATTAATAAAAAAAAAATCCCGTGACAGGAAGATTTGTGCACAGAATAAAAACTCAATTACTTGTCCTGTGTCTGGGTGTTGTGGGACCGTGGTCCTCGTAGTTCCAGAGTCTGGTTAGTCATAGACACAGAGAATCCTAGTTAGGGTTCAGGGTCTATGTATGTGATCGTTGGTCGTTATTTATTTATTTCTTCCATTCTATATTAAAATTTCTTCTATTATATTTGATACAAATTTTAGTCTATAGTAAAGATTTTTCATTATTATGATAGCCAGGTATACTTATCTGAATTGAGAAGGTTTTCTAATCAACAGTATATTTTTTATCATCAGTCTAAATATATTCCTTCATTACCGAAAGCTTTAGCTCTCAGCTTAAGGAAGTTTTAATAGCAAATTATTACACTCCAAAGACAATACAGGTGTGGTAAATGCAAGGGTCGCATACATATTAATACAGCGACACGTTAATAAAAATAGATGATTTTATTGCAAGTAGGCTATTTTTTGCACTTATACAAGTTAAATGGATATTAAATACTTTTTTTTTACTTTTTGGCTCCACACTTTTGTGTATTTAGCCAGTGTCAAGTAATTGATAATTTATCAAGTTATCGATATTTCACGCAAATATGTGTCAAGTCACAGTCAAAGTCATCAAGTCAAGTCAGTCTAGTCAGTCATACTCCTAGTAAAGTGATGGCAACTTTACTTGAAGCTACTATGGAGTTTTGGAAACAACACGAAGAGAAACGTTTTACCATCATTATACCATTTTCTCACACTCACGCCCGTAATCCAGCACTTAACGAATAAAATGCCACCAATTTTATGCTCTGACACTGAAAATAGCACAAGTTTTGTAAAATAATACAATGCGGCGACGCAATCTTTTTCGCTTTCCCGCCAAAACTCCTATTAAGTACTTTCAATTAAGTTATTTTACTAAGTATATAAAATTACAAAGTGCTTAATTTCGAATAATATATAGAATATTGCTATAATTGTTGAAAATAATTTGTTATTCTTTCTTTATTATTGTATTGTTAGTGCCTTGTAATTGTATTGTGTTAGTTATTTAATATGCTTGATAGTTTTTATGATAAGTTTATTGTTATGTTTCATTGGAGGAGTACTGTTCAGCACAACACATGGAATCCTACTGTGCTGAACAGCGAAATTGTGAGAATGAGCTTAAATCATTTATATACTTATTTCGTTGATTGTAAACTGAATTTATTATTTTTGCACAAATAAATAAATATTATATATTCTATTCTATTCATAGAAGTATTATATATTCATAAAAGTAGAGCAAGAAACTGACCCGGGACTAAATCAGAACCAGACTGTATCAAAGGCTCTACAACCCAGGGTGGGCCTAAGCCTGGACCCGCTCCGGGTTGTAGCGACTTTGATAATGTATATAGATATAAAAATAGTATTAACTACCATTGTTATGCAATCACACTATCAAACTAATATTGTAAACGCGAAAGTTTGTGTTGTGTTTTCCGCAACAGTTCCACGGATTTGAATGTCATTTCAACCGGAGATTTAACTCATAGGACACTTTTAATCTACGGTTAAAGTCGCCAGGCGTAGCTAGTCCATACTAGTATTGCAAATTGAAAGTAATCATGTCTGCATCTGTGTCTGTCTGTTACCTTTTCACAACTAAAATACTGAAAAGATCTTGATGTAATTTGGTATGTAGATAGTTTGAACCTTGGGAAAAGATATGGGATTTAATTGTGATAAATGGTAGTTTACGCGTGTAAAGTCGAAAGAAGTAGCTAGTAATATCATAAACTAGGCAAATGCTTGATTAGAGAAAGTCCATATTTACGTCTATGATTATGTAAATCTTCAAAATTAATTTATTGTGGGTTTTGTAAACCTATACTTTGCCAATCGACAAAGAGATAGCCAATCTAGCAATGCGGCCCGCATGGTGGCACGCTGGAACATGCGGCCCAGATAGATAAAAGGTTGAGCGTATTAGAGCAGACGCAGAAAATTCTAAAAGCAGTAAGACCAAGCTACATCACATTTATTTTATTCCCGAATTTTATTAGGTTTTGAGTAAAACTACAACTAAACGCCTACGCAGCGTCATTCGCTTCGTAGTCTTCACTCAAGAACCTTAATTTAAAGTAATCTGATTAATTTATAGGAATTAAGTATAACTAAAAAGCAAGGTTATTTTGTAAATAACCTGAAATGGTGAATTACAAAATAACCCTGCTTTAGGAAATAGACCCATGGCTCCAGCATTAAAAAAAAATTCAAAAATTAATTTAAAAAAATAATATATGTCATTATCGAAAGTGATCATAAAATTTTACCAAAATCTTTGTAAAATTGCTATCAAAAGGGTGATCATGGAACTTTGATTGCAATACAACACGAGAAATTTAATTCCTAATTTAAAAATTTCTTTAGTAACTATGCATAAGCTGCGTAACTGTCAAATCCATACAAATCTGTGTTTCTATCTATTGCAATCAATAATCCGCCGCACAGACAATATGTCTATATAATATATATATATATATATTATATATATGTCTATATAATATATATATATATATATATGTTTATTTATTTTTTTGTTCAAGTTAAAACGAAGACGCTTCGCTCGCGCTTCGCGATCGCGGTTTATTATACTATTGGACAATGGTTTTTAAAGGGGTTAAAAAGTATACAAGATGGTTTTGGATTTTTATTGTAAGAAAATTGTTATACTTTGCCCATACTCATAGTAAGTCTGCATAAGCCAGGATGGCATGGTAAATAGTTTACGTAAGCCGTTAATTAGGCGCGCCCGCCTAATTACCAGATACGTGAGATAGGTTATCATATGCCTACATTTGATGACGAGCCCTCTTGAATATTAAGGATGCTGGATATTCAGGCATCTAAGTATATCATGGTAAGATAACGAGACATTGATATAATTGTTGAATTTGTATACCCTGGTGTTAGAATCACACTAATATTATAAAGGCGAAAGTTTGTGTGTGTGTATGTGTGTATATTCGTTACTCCTTCACGCTCAAACGGCTGCATGGATTTGGATGAAATTCGGTATTAAGATAGCTTATATACTGGATTAACATATAGGCTACGCTTTATCCTGGAAAAGTGAAATTTTCCTGTGGGACGGCCCAATATATAATTAGACTACTTTTTATCCGCGGGTGAAACCGCGGGGTGCAACTAGTAACTAATATAAAAACACCGCACGCTTTCCATGAGCTATATGTCACAAGTTACTAAGTTTTCACTTCTATCGGCAGGTTCCAAAGACTGCACATTGTCAGCTTATAGTTATAGTTTCTTCTTCTAAAGTTTTTTCTAATCTATAAATAGGTTTTTACTAGGTGGTAGAACTTTACTAAAAAGTTCGTCTAGGTAGGTACCACCGCTTTGTCAGTTATTCTGCCGCCAAGCAGTTGTGTGTTCCGGTTTGAAAGGCACTGTAGCTAGTGAAATTACTGGGCAAATGAGAGTTTTATATCTGATCTCACAGTTTAGTAATCTTATTACTAGATTGTGCTGATGTCTCAGGATGACGTGCGCAGTGCAGTGTCACGCAAAACTCCATACTTCAGAGTTCCGAGTAACACTGCAGCTGATATGGGCAGCCGTGTCGTTTAACATCAGGCGAACGGCTAGCTCATCACGTCATTCCTTAACATAAAAAAGGTACATCTAATTACTAACCGGCACACAATACGATAATATCTAGCTATTATAATTACTGATAGAAAAGTGAGTCATTAAACAATCTAACAAAGTTAAATCTAAAATCCCATTTCACTAGGAAACAACAAGCCCGTGAGCTTCGGTATTTATCAAACAAACAGCAATGTGCATTTGAACGTATTTAACGTCTTTGTCAAAGTCAAACTGGGAGTTGCTATGTACGGAGTTGCGGTCCCACATGCTAGAGCTCGGTTTAACCACAATTGGACAGTGGTATGTGTGTAGATATTTCATTGATATAAAGGGGTAGTAAAAAAAGTTTAAAAAAAAAGTAAAAAGTAAAGTAAAGATATTCATTAGCCCAATATTTTATCACTGCTGTGACACAGGCTTTATCTCATACGGAGAGATAACTATAATAGGCTATATGACTACTAATAAAAATGAACAAGTAAATATTACTTTCATAAAGTAGGTTTAAAATTTATCAGGGGCGAGTTGGCTGGACTGCAGTCGCGACCCCTTCTCGCCCCGGTACGGCGGACGAGGGCTCACGGGGGAGTTTTAGTGGGTTCGAGTCCCACATACCCCCTGCCACCACCCCGTGGTGTATATATATATTATTAGAGTAGAGTGGTTTAATTTGTACTTACATGCATCAGTCAAATCTCGCGGGTCACCAAACATGGTAGGCCACAGAATATATACAGAAGACCATATTATATACTACTATGTGATAGATAGATACTAGCCATACCTCAGCCATACCTTCAGCCATACCTGAATCCAAAATTGTAACCAGCTGGCCTAACAATGCTCGACAGATGGTGGACGCCATCCAATTCAAACAGAAATATCTATATATATATTGTTATTATTATTATGCATTATTATGCATAATAATAATAATTACTATTGACTTATGTCTTATGTTATGTGACTATTGTCACAAAACTACCTCATCACTTAGAGTCAGGAGATGCCTATGTGGTGTGGTGGTTGAGCAGGTCGACTCATAACCCGGAGGCGGTGGGCTTGATTCCCGCGGCAGGACAAGTATTTGGGCACAGAAAAAAGCTTAAATATTAGTTCTGAGTCTGGGTGTTGTGGGACCATGGTCAAGTTGTTACGACTACGTAGTTCTTGGGTCCCTATATAAAAAGGAATCCAAGATAGGGTCCAGGATCTGTTACTGATCAGTAACTGATCGTTGGGTGTTATTATTATTATTATTTTGCCACTTTTAGACAATTGTCTTTTTTTGCACGGAAATGTGCATTGCGCCTAATTTAAGTAGATAATTTAATAGAAGGTAGAAGTCAAAGTCTTCCTTTATTATTTATTTACATGAATAGAATCATCTATTCATGTAAATAAATAATAAAGGAAGACTTTGAAATTCCCTCTAGTTTTAATAATTAATTTTAATATATGATAATTAGGGTGGATATTTCTGTTTGAATTGGATGGCGTCCACCATCTGTCGAGCATTGTTAGGCCAGCTGGTTACAATTTTGGATTCAGGTATGGCTGAAGAATACAAAACGGGTTTGAAGGACAATCCTTCAGGATTTCTATGTTAAATATTATTTCAAAGATTTTGATTGCAACAATGAAATTCTTACCAGACAGAAATAATTTAATTAAAATGTTAGACAAAAATAATTTAATTAATAAAGTCTATTTTCTATTTGTTTTTGAATTTCAGTAATTAATTTAAAAAGTAACGTAGGCTTAATTTATGATACAAGAAATAACAATTAATCTTGTCTCCCTTTTTGTGGCGGGTAGAATAAAACTCATTAATGTTGGCGACTGGCCGAATATAGGCAGCTCGCTATCATTTTTCCTTAATTAGACTTTATTAATTAAATTATTTTTGTCTAACATTTTAATTAAATTATTTCTGTCTGGTAAGAATTTCATTGTTGCAATCAAAATCTTTGAAATAATATTTAACATAGAAATCCTGAAGGATTGTCCTTCAAACCCGTTTTGTATTCTTCAGCCATACCTGAATCCAAAATTGTAACCAGCTGGCCTAACAATGCTCGACAGATGGTGGACGCCATCCAATTCAAACAGAAATATCCACCCTAATTATCATATATTAAAATTAATTATTAAAACTAGAGGGAATTTCAAGGAATTCCAATTTGGAGAGTTTCCACTTTCAACGATACCTGAAGATTTAACGGGAATTTTAAAATTAATAAAGGGTAAGAGCACCTGTGAAGTTGGCATTGCCTTTCACACTGAAATAATCTGACGCGATTTAGAAGCGACTTGATGAAATAGGTTCCAATTCAATTTCAATAGGTCTTTTTTTGTGTAAAAGTCTTGTCTAGGTGGCGGATTCGATTCCTTGACAGGACAAGTATTTGTGCACAGAAAAAAAGCGCAAATACTTGTTCTGTGTCTGGGTGTCGTGGGACCATAGTTCTCGTAGTTCCTGGGTAGTTCCTAGACACAGGGAATCCTAGTTAGGGTCCAGGATCTATTTATGTGATCATTGGGCGTAATTATTATTATTGGTGATCAATACTTTTAAACGACAACGTCAAAATAAAATACTTAGTAAAGTGTTGTAGGGTTTTGTAGAAGAAAATCAAAAGAACAGACTTCAGGATTTCTTTCTTGGAAAGATGTAGGTCAGACAGGTACATCTTTAGTAGAGACTTCCATTTGGTAAACATGAGCCTTTAGACATATTAGGAGCAATGATAAATACTTTTGAGTGCTTTTATACGTTGAGGCAAGCGACATCATTGCTTAACCTCAGGCGAGACTGTGATCAAAAACTTAGCCAATAAACTATCTTCTTCTTCTATACATATACAATCAAATCATACAAAGTCCTGACTGACTTATATATCAACGCATGACTTATATATTAATTTTTGATTTTTGTGAATTTCGCGTAGAATTAAAAATTATAAAAAGCTAGAACAATAATTGTTCGACACACGAGGTGTTTAAATGATTAAAGTTACTTTATTATGGTACAAACTTAATAATTCTGTTCCATATTAGTGATTATTTGGTTTTACTATTTTTATTGTTTTTACTTTGTTTTAGGACTATCTGTATATTATTTTGGTGTTTTATTAAGTACCTAATTATGTCAGGCCGTTACATAATTTGTACTTAAATGAAAACTAGAGCCGCCTCGCGGAAAAACGGATAAATTGTGAAGTCATGTGTAAACCTTTTCAGAACCACGGAAAAATAGGTAATGTATGAAAATACGATGTTTGATCCTATTTACAGAGACATTGTAGATTCAGTGAGTCCTATTCAATATTACCCTATCGGTCAGCTTTGTAGTTTGCAAAAAAGAGTCAATCTACTAGCAAAAAGGTGCCTCTCATTCAACGCAAAAGGTTTTAAGCCAATACGCCACATGAAAAAAGAACGGTGCAAGCATCCTATTCCACGCTCACTTAAAAATAGTCTTTACATCAATAATATAAGGTTGAGTATTGTAAAAGATATTCCACACAAAAAGCGTTCCGTTTCACTCCGTTCCGAATTACGCAGTTCCATTTTTTATCGTTGCCAGATATTTATTTACGTCCGTTTTGGACCCGCTACCCTCCGTCAGCTACCCGGAATTGAGGTGCGGTAGACGATCCCATTTTGTTTAAATAATTTTGGGCGTATAAACGTTAAATAAATTTAAGCAATGCTTGAAATTCCCTGTTTCGTTTTCGCTCGTGATATTTCACGTTAGCGCAAATATGACAATATTTTAAGGATTGATTAAAAGGGGATAAGAGTTTTGGCGGGAAAGCGAAAAAGATTGCGTCAACGCATTGTATTATTTTCCAAAACTTGTGTTATTTTCAGTGTTAGTGCATAAAATTGGTGGCATTCTATTCGTTAAGTGCTGGATTATAGGCGTGAGTGTAGGAAAATGGTATAATGATGGTGAAACGTTTTGGTTTCGTGTTGTTTCCAAAACTCCATAGAAGCTTCAAGTAAAGTTGCCACCACTTTACTAGGAGTATGACTTTGACTAGACTATGACTGTGACTTGACACATATTTGCGTGAAATATCATAAACTTGATAAATTATTAATTACTCGACACTGGCTAAATACACAAAAGTGTGGAGCCAAAACATAAAAAAGGGGATAGAACGTTTGGTGGCATGTATTGAGCCACTACCATTTAGATTTTGGCAAGTATCGAGCATTTTGGTTTTTTTATTATAATTACCGCATTTTTAACGATTTTTGTTCTCGTACTTACTTTTCTTTATTCTCTAACTTATTTTATTATATTTTTATTTTATTGTATGTACTGTGTATTTTCTTATTATGGTTATGCACAACGTTTTGTGCATGAAAACCATCGTCTCTATATTACTGCGTTATTCCTTTCCATGCAAGGTTGTTTGGAATAGATCGCTCTGTGCGATAAGGCCGCTCATTGTTACACTTTGGTTATTTATCACACTTCACACTAATATTATAAAGGCAAAAGTTTGTATGTGTGTATGTTTGTTACGTCTTCACGCTCAAACCGCTGAATGGATTTAGATGAAATTCAGTACCAAGATAGCTTAAGCACTAGATTAACATATAGGCTACATTTTATCCCGGAGAAATGAAATTTTCCCGTGGGATGAGTAAATAATGAAAATACTTTTTATCCGCGGGTGAAACCTCGGGGCGCAACTAGTGATGTAATGTTTTAATAAAGAGTTTATCTGTATATCTATCTATCTAATAATTACAAGATATATTTCTGCGCTACCTAAAAATGTGTTTTTATTTTTATTGTAATGGGTGAATTCTATGGTATTTACTACTGATTTTTGCTTATCGCTCGTAAATAAAGAACAGCGCTGTGAGTCGGTAAACCAAAACCGGACATTTGAAAACGGCCACCGTTTTAATGTCTCTAAAAACTGAACACAAAACAAAAGCACCCTTACCTCGTTTCTATAAAAACTAAATTCCCTTGAACTAAATTTACGCTTTACTATCTACATTGTAAACATTGCTGTATTTGAGATTTTCGAAGTTTGCACAAATCGTGTTCGGAAAATAAAAACAAGAAAAAATCACTGAAACTTGGATTTTTTTTTTTATTTTTTTCTTTTTTATGTTACTGAATGATTTGACGAGCTAGCCGTTCACCTGATGTTAAGCGCCACGGCTGCCCATAACAGAACAGTGTCAATCGGAACCCCAAAATAGAGTTTCGAGCAACACTGCACTGCGCACATCATCCTGAGACATCAGCACAGTCTGGTAATAACATTACTCGACTGTGAGATCAGATCATAAAGTCTCAATTGCCCAGTAATTTCACTAGCTACAGCTATATTAACGAAAAACGTTTCTATTTGGATATTTGTAACGAAGTTAAAGTATTCACAATAATTTTAACAGTTGCTAAAGCAAAAGCGCACGTATTTTTTTTAGGGTTTTGTAGTAGTAGTAGTTGTTAGTAAGGTTGTTCTTCGTTTTTGTCCATACCTATGCATATTCAAGGAACTTATAGATTACTACCTTCTGCCCGCGGCTTCACCCGCGTGGCCTTTAGGAAACGACTAAGAATTTTTTTCATAAATAATTCCACCCCTCGTTTCACCCTCTTTGGGGTAGAATTTCGAAAAACCCTTTCTTAGTGGATACCTACACTTTACAAAGAACACACCCTTCAAATTTCAAGTCTCTAGGACTAGCGGTTTGGGCTGTGCGTTGATATATAAGTCAGTCAGTGAGTCAGGTCTTTGAATTTTATATATATATATAATTCAATATTATAGCTAGATTGTATTGTATTGTACTATCGCTAGATTGTTATTTAATTACAGTGCCTATCTGTCAGCTTCTGTCGTGTGGTGGTTGAGCAGGTTGGCTAATAACTCGGAGGTGGCGGGTTCGATTCCCGCGACAGGACAAGTATTTGTGCACAGAAACAAAGCGCAAATACTTGTTCTGAGTCTGGGTGTTGTGGGACCATGGTTCTCGTAGTTCTTGGGTCCCTAGACACAGGGAATCCTAGTTAGGGTCCACGTTCTATGTATGTGATCTTTGGGCGTTATTATTATTATTATTATATCTTAAAGGTACTATAGAATAAAGGAAAAAACAACATATTCCGGACGAAGATAAATCAAAAAATCTAAACATCATCAAAATTGAAGGGTTGAGAATAAAAAGGATTTAACTGTCAAATTGATAAGAAAATTGACTTTAAACTTCATCGGCTTCATTTTGATTTAGAGTGTTTATAAGGTAATAGAAAAGGTTTATTTAAGTTCAGTTGCTTGAAAATGTTTTATTTCTATTTTAAAATACTAAATATAGTACTAATTCATGCAATTACTGTACAAATATAATATAATAAGATAAATATAAAAATGTTTTTATGCTAATCGAACTGTATTCCTGTGACAGATAAACTCAAAATCTCGAGATTTGAGCCTTATTTCGGTATTTTGAGAATGTATTATTGTAGGTAATTTCACGCTGAATCCAACGACACCCATAAGTCATTTTGTGAAAAAAATCAGTTAAACCCTTTTTGTTCTCACCCCTTCAATTGTTCTTCACTTATAAGTGGTGTAACTAAAACGACTTTGTTTTATATATACATACATATCCTTTGGTACTTTAAATTTTAGCTTTGCGGAAAAAACAATCTAGCTATAAAATTCGTGCTAGAAAAGAAGCGACTTGCGAAAATAAGATGAGAGAGAGAGAGATGCGAGATTTAATTTTCTATGAATATTTGATGTGAACGTAGTCAACAGTTTTAAAGTCCCAGTGTCTTCAATCATCATTTGCTCAAAGAATATCATAGCAAAATTATCTGCTGTCTCAGTTCCCGAACAATTTCAATAAAAACTTTCAATTGGTCAGACTTCATTGATTAATAACAGATATTTTATTTTCATACTAGTTACGCCCCGCGGGTTTGCCCGCGGATAAAAAGTATTTTAATTATTTGCTCAACGCACGGGAAAATTTTCCGGGTTAAAATGTAGTCCATCCAGTGTATAAGCTATCTTGGTACGAAATTTCATCCAAATCCATTCAGCTGTTTGAGCGTGAAGGAGTAACAAACATACACACAAACACACATACAAACTTTCGCCTTTATAATATTAATGTGATTCGATATTTGAATGACACGACGAGCTATATAATAAGTCTTTACCTATGAAATTCCGTTTTGTTTGAAAAAAGTTAAAGTATTTTTTTTCGAACTTATTTATTTCTTTTATTCAAAGTAATCACCCCTGCAATCAATGCATCTTTGCCAACGCTGTGGCAGTATATGGATGCCCTTCTTGAAAAAATCAGCAGGACGGGAGACAACAAACTCTTCAAAGGCGTTTTGTACTGCCTATCGGGAATTGAATTTTTTTCCCGCTAAAAAGTTGACCAAATTTTGGAAAAAGTAATAGTCGGTAGGCGCAAGATCTGGTGATTATGGCGGATGAGGGAGAGCTTCCAAACCCAACTCATGCAGCTTAGAGACGGTCTGTTGTGCAGTATGGGGTCGCGCG
Source organism: Ennomos fuscantarius (assembly GCA_905220475.3). Lineage (NCBI taxonomy): Eukaryota > Metazoa > Arthropoda > Insecta > Lepidoptera > Geometridae > Ennomos > Ennomos fuscantarius. The sequence goes on from HG992044.1 coordinate 5,351,205, forward strand.
TAGTCGTGAAGTAGCAGTGGAAACGACCGATTGACCAAAGCTGGTTGCAGACGTGCGAGTTTCGCCATCATTGTGGTCAGTTCTTCAATGTACACATCTGCAGTAATGCTCTCGCCGTTTTGTAAAAAGCTATGATGAATCACGCAGGCGAAGCCGATTCCCAGAACGGTTACGCGGTAAGGGTGCAGGTTCGACTCTTATTAGCCCAGTAATTTCACTAGCTATCCCCCTCACACCGGTCACAGTAGTGCTTGCACAACTTCTTGGCAGTAGAATAATAAATTGGTAATAAATTGGTACTTATCTAGACAAACTTTATAGAAAAGTCCTACCAGCTAATAAAATGTAGAGAGAAAACTGCAAAATAATTTATGAAGACATTTTTTTTTTTTAATTGACTTAAGAAAACAGCATCAATAAGCTATTTTAACTTTCATATTTTGCAAGCTAAAATAGCTACGGAACCCTGTTATTTATTATATGTATGGCGAGGTTTAGTCTAGGCGAGCTTTTTAAATTCTTTATTGATTGAACAGTTTCTAATAAAGCGTTTTCGAAATCTTTTTTTAATCAACAGCTTGTCAAGGTTGAATAGTAAATGATCAAATGACTGAATTATTTTTTGCGTTTATTGGGATTCATACTTTTGCTAAAACAAAGAACATAAAATAAATTTAAAAAGGCGCATTGTTGTTTGAAATATTTTTCTTCCTATAATTGTAAACTTTATACAATGTAAGTAATTTAACTTTCAGATAAAACTTTTTTTATTTGCGTGCCTCTATTGTTGTCTCAAGGTATTAATGCCCCAATTAACATTGCTGAAACAAAAATGAGTAAAGTTACGTCATTAATTCTTTCTTAAAAAGCTTTTATGAGTTACTCGCTACATTTATTTTAGATGTGTTTTTGAAAATATTAGAATAGAAAAACTCTTTATTGCGTATACCAACATAAAATAAAACTAGATATTACAGTACTAGAAAGGTAGCACAATGGGCGGCCTTATCACTAAAAGTGATCTCTTCCAGGCAATCTTTGGATGGATAGTATCATAAAAGAAGAAGTCAATATTGTTGCCTTATAAAAGATTTAATTCAAGGTTATTGATTATTAAACTAAGGGGCTGATGCGAATAATTTCTACATGTTAAAACGTTGTGTAAGCTTAGATAAATAAATAGATATTATTTTAATGATTGTTGAATTTTTTATATTTTGGGAGTTTTCTTTGAGCTCTCGAGGCCGGTTGATTTTAATCTACGCAGCAACATTACATTGTCAATAAAAGACAATAATAATATCTAATAAATAAATACACAACTAGGTGGTAGCTAGGTGGCTATGTGGTAGGACTTTTCTGCAAAGTTCGTCTACGTAGATACCACCGTTTTGCTATTTATTCTGCCGCCAAGTAGTAGTGCGCAATCACTGCTGTGTTTCGGTTTAAATGGCACTGTAGCTAGTGAAATTACTTAGCAAATGAGACTTTATGACCTGATCTCATAGTCTAGTAATCTTACTAGATTGTGCTGATGTCTCAGGATGACGTGCGCAGTGCAGTATCACGCGAAACTCTGTACTTTAGAGGTCCGTTTGATGCTGCAACTGATATGGGCAGCCGTGTCGCTTAACATCAGGCACACGGTTAGCTCGTTACGTCATTCATTAACATAAAAAAAAACACAACAATAATAAAAATATCACCTAGGCTTAACGGACTTATCGAATATCTCATGTAAAATTCAACTATAACTACGGGAGTCGCAAAGCGCACTGCGTCTGAGTCCAATATGTTTGGGCAGCTCTTGTGACGAGTTGACACGGGCCAAATTGAATATTATTCGTAAATTGAATCCGCTTCGATGCGGCACCTGTCAACGCGTCTCATATTTAGTGGCCCTTTACGAAAGGTAGTCGATGGTATCTCACTTTGAAATAATCGAGGTACCCGCATACCATGGAATAGGTTTCACAAGGCTGCTGGAGAGTGTGACCATAGCGTAGTCGGCAAAGATTCTTATCCAGTGAGTTGGAAGGCACTAGAAAATAACTTAACAGGCCAGAGCCTGCATGACAGAAAGAGTATCATGGAACAAGAGGCCAGACTACTCTTTGAAAACTTACACGGATAAAATGATAAGGAGACACACACAGACGCATACACGCACATACACACATACACACTAGATCTGCGTATTTAGATTTATGCCGCTCCTGACAAAAAAAATATTTACATTTTTTTACATCCAATCCATTCAGTAATTTTTAATGTTTTAAACTTTATATTTCAGGATGACGTGCGCAATGCAGTGTCACGCGAAACTTTATACTAGAATTCCAAGTGACACTGCAACTTATATGGGAAGTCGAGTCGCTTAACACCAGAACGACTAGCTCGTCACATCATTCCTTTACATAAAAAAAAATCAGAGCTCTTGTTCATGCGATCCAAAGATGCATCATTTTTGCCCAAGATGGGTCATTTCCTTTATTAGAATTTATGATAAAATATAAATGAGAACTTTCTTTTTATTTTCTCTCCCCAAACAGACCGATAGTAAAGTCGGTTCAGGAGTCACATTGAGCGGCTAGAGCCTCCTGGAACCTTTTCGATCAGCAGGATTTTTATTTATCCACGACTGGGCCTCGCATAATACGATTTATGCTTTTCACGGGATATCTGGTGTATTTTTTAGCAACGATTTATAGCTAATGCTAAATTGCTAAACAAAAAATCTGGTTAAGGTTGGAACAAATTAACGAGATCCACTTACCGCATGGCTAAAACGCGATCTATGGCAGATAGCATAGGACATTTTACATAGGTCTACCGAAGAGATCCGCAAAAATTAACATCAGCGATATATGTCTTAGAATTAGGAAGTAATAACTAATACTACTATCTACTACTACAAAAAAAATGGACTATATACTGGTCGCGATGACCTAGTCCAAGTGCTCCAGCCCACCACCGGTAGGTAGCGTATCCAACATGCCGGCAGCATTGCCCCGTTGAATTGCAATGGTTATTCGTTGTGCCAAATAAGTGCCTACATTTTGGTCACGCGTAGCATCGACCAGTCGCTCTGATAATTTCATTAGGAAGTTGAAACGGAGATATAGGCAGGACACATCGCTTGCACAACCGACAGCCGATGGGGAAGAAAGGTGGTAGGACTATTCTGCAAAGATCGTCTTTGTAGGTACTACCGCTTTGCCAGTTATTCTGCCGTCAAGCAGTACTGTGCAAGCCCTGCTGTGTTCCAGTTTGAAAGGAACTATAGCTAGTGAAATCGCTGGGCAATTGAGACTTTGTGACCTGTGGGGTAATCATGGAATTTTAATTGCAATGCATCTAAAGAAATTTCATTCCTAATTTAAAAATGTCAATAGTAACTATGCTTATAAGCTGCGCATTTAAAATGTCGAATCCATACAAATTTGTGTTTCTAAGTGTTGCAATCGGGGTACGTGGGGCTATGTTCAAGAGTACACATCTTCAGGCTGATGCTGATGATGACCGCTTCTGTTCCATGGCCTCGCAGTGAAATATCAAATGCTTTTAAATTTCACCATTGTAAGAGCAAGCTAAAATTCCGTACATAACTTGAAAAGTCATTGGTAAAGGGATTCAAACCAGTCGGTTTAAAAGTTGCCCAGGCTCTTGAGCCAATTTCGCTCTTAGACATTTTAACTCTTAGGGAAAAAAATTGTGAATGAAATCATGTCTTTCTTCAAATATTTTATCTAATAAAACATAGTGTCTACTAAATAGAACAATATAGAAGAAATAATAGTCTGTCTCAATTATCTCACCGCACGATAAAACCGACCGCTTGGCTCCGCTAGACTCCCCAGGGAACAAGTTGCATGCTGGAAAATGCAAGTTGGAATCTCCAAATTGCTTTAATATGATGCGAAATGAGTCTGGTTTCAATTACTGTAATACGCACTGAGTATTGCAGTTGTTGTTTTGACCTAAGGTCGTTCGTAAACAAAAGGCAATTTCTTTTGAAACTTTATTTTTTATATTTTTTTATGTTAGTGAATGATGTGACGAGCTACTCGTTCACCAGATGTTAAGCGCTACGGCTGCCCATAACAGAACAGTGTCACTCGGAACCCCAACATATAAAGTTTCGCGTGACACTGCACTGCGCACATTATCCTGAGACATCAGCACGTAATAAGATTACTCGACTGTGAGATCAGATTATAAAGTCTTATTTACCCAGTAATTTTACTAGGAACAGTGCCCTTCAAACCGGAACACAGTAGTGCTTGCACACTACTGCTTGGCGGCAGAATAACTGGCCAAGCGGTGGTACCTACCTAGACGAACTTTGCAGAAAGGTCCTACCACCTAGTAAAAAAACTTTAGTATTAAAACTTGCTTATGATTTTACAAATCACTATAGACGATAGCGTGATTTCGTGTTATTTTACAAAAAGTAGTATAACGTTAGCTAAAACTGTTAACTGGTAAAAACATCTTTTTAAAAATTCAGATATATCCGACGGCCGAAATGATATTATATAATAATAATGAAAAATCCTCTTGGTACTGAAACTATTTTGATGAAATGATAATGAGTTATCATTATCATTTCATCAAAACCCAACGATCACATACATAGATCCTGGACCCTAACTAGGATTCCTTATATCTAAGGACCCAGGAACTACGAGGACCATGGTCCCATAACAGACTCAGAACCAGAAATGTCTATGGGACCAATTAAGATTATATATTTTCAAATAAAAAGAGCCATAAAGGAGTTTTACTTCTTAGACATGAATATAGTCACAATGCATTTTAGGTAAACGCGTTTTTTATTCATTGGGCCAATGTATAAAAATGAAAGAGTAGATAGAAGTAGCATATATTATCTACTCTCTTTCATTTCAGGCAAAACCCTCAACCCGATTTAAAAATTATTGATCCACATAAATAAATGAACTTATTCATATTCAAAATACACTATTAATTGATAGTGTAGTTTAGATATAAAATGTCTTGGATAGAACAATTATTGGTCTATCCAAGACATAAATATGAATAAAATCATAACCACATTAGTAATATCCCACAAATATGAACTCATATTGTGTGATTGGCTACACAAAGCTAGTGAAACCAAAGGTCTGATTTGGCAAAGCAACAATTATGGTTTCGGAGTGTCATGATTTTACGCTTTACTACGAACAATGTTACTTTTGTTACATTATGATTTACTTGATTAGTATTACTATTACTAACCCTAGGAGGGTTAGTAATAGTAATATTATTTGCTTGTTTGTCTATTATCCCTGTCTGTCAGTCCGTCTGTCTGTTTGTTCAATCTATAGACAGTTGTATCTCTTGAACCATAGGTAGCTGACTAAAATTACATGCAGGCGTTTTCACGGGGGATTGCCTAACAAATACAAAAAATTACAATAAGAAATTATGTACTAAAAAAATAAGTTCTGTTGGAGTTTAAAATATTTTCGTTTTTCGAAGGTTGTAAAATACACAAAACTCAAGCTCGGTATGATTATAGTATATATATAATATGTAGTACAACAAAAATACAAAAAATATATATATATAAATAATAATAGTGGATATTTCACACAGCGCCATCTAGCCCCAAACTAAGCAAAGCTTGTACTATGGGAACCAGATAACTGATACAATACTTAGGTACTTTTTGTTTTGTAAATACATATATATGTCCTTGCTCGTTGATCTATCTCTGTCCATCCAAAGGTTGTCTGGAAAGATCGCTTTTTAGCGATAACACCGCCCATTGTTACCTACTCATTAGTTATTTCCTCATTTTGTATTTGTTACCTTGTGGTCAATAAAGAGTTTCCATCGATCTATCTATCTACATACATAGAATGCAACATAACACCTAGACACAGAATTATTTATTATTTATTTATTATGAAACCCCTATGTTCATCAAAAAATGTTTGTCATGGGCGGGAATCGAACCCACAACCCTCAATTCAGAAGGCAGGGGACAGGCGGCAGGGGAAGAACCAACTGAGCTATCGAGCCAGTCAAAGAAAATCAGTAAAGTGCGAGTTACAATGAAGGTTTATCACTATTAAAATTAAGGAGGTATTTTATTTGATTCTATCACAAATATTAGCTATTAAGTATTAGTTTTTTTGCGTCTAAATTATAATGGAAATAAGCAGTTGTAATTAGAATATAAAACATATTATTATTATTATATAATAGGTCTTTACCTATGAAATTGCCGTATTGCAGTACAGACTTTTTCAAACAAAAAAAAGTTTTGATTGGCTATGAATTCTAAATTCAAATTAATTTTGTTTTAAAAATATGACATTCTATTTACAATATAAGTCTTTTGTTTATTGATTAGCGTTGTATTTTCATTACATTTCATCATTTTTCCTCATTATGGATACTTTGAAATTTCGTGTAATTATGGAATATGAGTTCCGTCGTGGCACCAACGCGGCACAAACGACACGTAACATCAACGACGTTTACGGAGAGAACTGTACAAACGAACGTACAACCCGTTATTGGTTTGCTCGGTTCCGTTCTGGGAACTTTGACTTGAAAAATGAACCTCGTGGTCGTCCGGAAACTTTGGTCAACAATGATGAATTAAAGGCGATTGTGGAAGCTGATGAATCTCAATCTACAGCTGAGCTGGCAGCAGCTTTTGATGTTAGCATCAAAACAATATTGGTCCATTTGCGACAGATTGGCAAGATAAAAAAGCTTGATAGATGGGTGCCCCACGAACTTAACGATCGTCAGCGCAACGTACGCGTCGAGACTTGCCTTGCGCTGCTTAACAGGCACAGAAATGAAGGAATTTTGAACCGAATTGTTACGTGCGACGAAAAATGGATTCTTTTCGACAATCGAAAGCGCTCAGCAAGTTGGTTAGATCCTGGTTCGGTACCAAAGCAATGTGCAAAACGAAAAATGACCCCTAGAAAGGTGATGGTCACAAATTGGTGGTCTAGTGCTGGTGTGATTCATCATAGCTTTTTACAAAACGGCGAGAGCATTACTGCAGATGTGTACATTGAAGAACTGACCACAATGATGGCGAAACTCGCACGTCTGCAACCAGCTTTGGTCAATTGGTTGTCTCCACTGCTACTTCACGACAACGCGCGACCCCATACTGCACAACAGACCGTCTCTAAGCTGCATGAGTTGGGTTTGGAAGCTCTCCCTCATCCGCCATACTCACCATATCTTGCGCCTACCGACTATTACTTTTTCCAAAATTTGGACAACTTTTTAGCGGGAAAAAATTCAATTCCCGAGAGGCAGTACAAAACGCCTTTGAAGAGTTTGTTGTCTCCCGTCCAGCTGATTTTTTCAAGAAGGGCATCCATAAACTGCCACAGTGTTGGCAAAGATGCATTGATTGCAGGGGTGATTACTTTGAATAAAAGAAATAAATAAGTTCGAAAAAAAAATACTTTAACTTTTTTCATACAAAACGGCAATTTCATAGGTAAAGACCTAATTATATTAGACAAAGAATATAATATATTTAAACGATTGACTTCAAAAACAAAAGGTTTTGTAAAGATTCAGAGGTTGAAAGCCATTTTCCCCCGAAACGCTAAAAAATAAGTACATGCACTCACTGCTTGTTTCTATCGTGAGTGCAGAGATAGCAGATCGATGGCAATGAAATTATCAAATACCAGCTGGGCGATTACGTAACTCGATTGCAACAGATAAAAACCCAAATTTGTATATATTTATGTGTATAGTTAATATGGAAATTTCTCATGTTGCATTGCAATCAAAGTTTCATGATCACCCCCAGGACGATCCCAGCTTCTTGTTCTTCAACTTTTTTGAAACCCATCGTAAGAAACTTTCATATTCTACCGTAGAACTTAAAACTCTTCGTAACATTATTTCGTAGATAGAAACTACACAGTAATTCAATCTCGGACGGTTCGAGGCTGTTTTTATATTCATAAAAGTAACCACTCGGGATGTGGCTGTGGATCCTTTTAGCCTGAAACAATGTAAGTTTCGGAATGCTGTTGAAATCATTTTGACGAATAGAAATGAAAAATAAAATAAGGTGAAACATTTTGTGGGCGATGTGAAATGTTTTTGGTTGTTGAAAAAATTATATATTTGCTTTAACTTATATTAAGTTCTTGGGGAGTTCTAACAAATGTTGTATGTATGTTATTGTTGTGGTTGAGAGTCAGGTCATACTATAGAAAAAAAAAAGTTATCAAGATTTGACTAGATCATATTACATTGAGTGGACAATTACGAAGTTCGTAACTGAGCTGTGACTGAGCGCCATCCCGTGCGTCTTTCAAACAGACGCACCCAGGTTCAAATCGCGTTGGCTCCGCGACAATGAGTGTTAAAGTGTTTGTTAAAGAGAACATCGTGAGGAACCATCATGTTTAAGAATTACAAAATTCGAGTACTTAATTAGAGGTATTAATTATTAAGTAAAAGAGTAGTAATTTAGGCATTAATTAGCCTCTGTGGTGTGGTGGTTGCGTAGGTCGGCTCATTACTCATTTGACTCGTAATTACAGCTACAGTGCCTTCAAACTGAAACAGTAATGCTTACACACTACTGCTTGGCGGTAGAATAACTGGCAAAGCGCCACCTATCTAGACAAAATGTGCAGAAAAGTCCTACAACCTTTTTAGTATCTGATACTCAAAATGCTATTTTCCTTCCTACAAACAACAGCAAATAAAACAGTTTACAAAATCATATTCTCTTTTTTCCTGTATTTGTGTTATGGTCGGACAGTAAAAAACCAACTTAGTTGGGTAACTTGTTTAATTCTCGGCACATTAATTTGCTACAATGTGACGGCTCACGGCATTTTCTTTGCAAACTCTCAAGGAAAAACATCATTCAGCAACGGACAATGCTTACTTATAAAAATAATGTCTTGTTAAAAGTGAAATAAAGGAGCTTGGTTATGATTGAGGCAAAATGATTTTAAAATTTACCTACCATATTAAAATTATTGTGGATTAATTCGTATTATAAGTAAAACCAGCAAGCACCTATAAAACTTCCTTATTTTTAAATATTTTTTTTTGTTAATTAAATTTAATTTAATCTTGATTCTTCATACTTCTTACAGCATTTGTTATCAAACCAATAATTAAATATTTTGTCCCATTTTCCCAGTAATTTCATAAGCTACAATACCCTTCACACCGGAACATGGTAGTACTTGCACAGTACTACTTCCCGGCAGAATAAGTGGCAAAAGATGGTACTTACCCAAACGAACTTTGCAAAAACGTCCTACTATATAGTAAAAATAGTTTAATACCAGTGACGTCGATACGAAAATAGCTTTTTGGCAATAATTGGCTACCTCCAAAACCATTTTTTTTGTAGAAAACATGTTTATGAATATAGTAAGCGTTACTGTTAGAAGTATAGTGTAAATATGCTTTGAAAATTTGGGGTCCTCGAAGACGGGTATAGGTTATGTAGTCAAAACTACCCGAAATTGTTTATTATGACGTGTTATTTAATTTAAATTTATAAACATTTTTATTATATAAAAAATATTAAAAATGTTTATAAATATTTAGTTTTTTTTTAAATATGTTTTGGTTCATCTCGTGTCTAGATATTGTCTGTCGACTGTGCATTTTATAATATGAATTTAGTTACCTAGTTGTGAAAACTTTTAATTAGCCATAAGTATATTACGTGTATATATATAGTAATAAATTTAGCTGTTAGTTTTCCGAAGAAAATAAAATAAAATAAAAAAGTTAATTGACTGTTAGGCGGAACGAAGGTCGCCAGATCAATAAAAGTGTGCAATGTGTCGTGTGTGTTATAATTTTATTGTGTTAGTGTTGCAATAAAGGTCACTTTAAAGTAGCATTTTACAACAAGGGTGGTCAAGATTAAAAAGGGTCCCTGGTGAGATATGGTCCCTTAAATATTTCGGATTCTTCAGTAAAAGATCAGATTAAGTGTAAAGATACATGGAACTAACAGAAATAGAAAGTGAAGCTAATAAAAGTTAAGCCAATCTTGATAGGAAATGTTTAACATCAAACCAATCCCATATGTATTTTTGTAACTGATAACCGCCTATTCTACTATTTTATACTGTATTGTAATGGATCACTATATTTTATGAACATAAACATTTATGATTATTTCAATCTTTGAGGTGTCTACTATTGTAGAATTTTAAAATTAAAATTAAAATACGACAGAAATTATTATAGTTCAAAACCATTTTAAAATTTGGGTTATCCTTAATAATGTTTTTATTTATGCATATAATTATAAACAAAAAGACAACATACAATTCAGTTAGGTTACCTTCAGAGACACTAATTACTTCTGATCTTTATGTTAGAAATGTAATTCCACGAAGCATACCCCAGAAATTCCGCACACGTAATACAATTATACCACAATAGACTCTGAATTACAGTACCTCTCAAGACGCAAGATGTGCTTCTTGTATGAATATTAAAAATCATTCCCCACCTCCTTTCAATTTTGAACTCTACAGCGTCAAAAACAAATTTCAAATTTGTTCCAAAATGCGGGTATTCAAAGAGATTGTATGTAACAAACGCGTTAGCTTAGTAAAATGTAGGCTGTATGAACTCCTCTTATTTAAACGATTCATATGATAAGGTATCTTGAAGATTAAATTGTTTTAAAATCGATTTTTAAGCAAAAGGTTAATAATAATAACGCCCAACGATCACATACATAGATCCTGGACCCTAACTAGGATTCCCTGTGTCTAGAGACCCCAGGAACTACGAGGACCATGGTCCCACAACACCCAGACTTAGAACAAGTTATTGCACTTTTTTATTCTTATACAAAACAAATGAGAAAACAACTGGTATCGACAGTTTATTGGCATTTTTATTGCTTTCAAAGTTGTAATTAACTGACTTAGTTGTATTAGTTCTACTGCATTTTGTTTAGCCAAATAGGTACAAGAAAACATGTAATTTATAATAATAATATTTTTTATAATTTATTTTTTAAATAACTTAGTATAACTTAAAAACCAGTTGCTAATTTTATATTCTTTTAATTTAAACAAGTATATTAAGTAAATTCTAATTGTGAGTTAGTATTAATTAGTGCTAATTATCCATTTTAGTCTTTATCATTTTTACCATAAATCTACAAGAATCCTTTGCGACCGCTCCATTAAAGTATCATGTGATAAATCTTATTGTTTTTTTTAGCGGAATTATTTTTTGTTTAATTTTGTATTTAAGATAAAATTACCCGAAGTGACGCCTGTGTATATCAATTATCCATTATTAGCACTCTTACATGTACAGGTCATAATCAATTTGTTTTGACTTTAATATTAAATCAAAGCAAAATCCAAACTTTCGCACCCTCACCTTTTTAACCAGGACCACCAGGACTTTTCTGCAAAGTTCGTCTGTCTTATTACTAGATTGTGCTGATGTCTCTGGATGACGTGCGCAGTGCAGTGTCACGTGAACCTCTATACTTTAGAGTTCCGAGTGACACTGCAACTGGTATAGGCAGCCGTATTGCTTAACATCAGGCGAACTGTTAGCTCGTCATGTCATTCCGTAATATAAAAAAAAAGACTTTATTTATAACGTAATATAATTTAAGTAAAATGGCCTTATAATTAAGTAGTCACATTCAATTCAAATTCAAATAAAATACACTCGGCAATAAAAAATAACCTCTCGCCCCTTACTAAAAGGGTACTAAAAGAGATTTATTTGAGAAATAAAATTATAATCTTACACAAAGTTGCGTGATAGGATCTTAGAGATTTTTTGCTTTAAAGAGCTATTGAAAAAAAAATCTATTGCAATTCGAATAATACTTGTAATTAGGTAAATCGGATCGGAGTTTTCTGTTCTGCATTGTGCCGGATTGCTTGCACCAGTAGTTAGAAAGAGAACTGCTTTTTTTTCAAACTCATATATTGTAATGGGCTTGCTATTTATTAACTGCAACTATTATTTCTCAAATTGTCAAGATTCAATATTTTTTTATTATTGAATGAGTAACATAATATAAAGTGTTTGCTATTATTAAACTAAAATAATAATTAGGTGAAGTGCATCCTCAATTGGCCCTTAATCCACGGGATCATAATTTATCGGGATAAAAAGTAGGTACCTGTCCAATGTTGATTTCGATAAAGTATATTGATATAAGCAATCTGTGAGCAAACTTTGTAATTGATAGCATCCACACATTAATCACACTTCACATCACACTAATATTATAAAGGCGAAAGTTTGTATGTGTGTATGTTTGTTGCTATTCCACGCCCAAACGGCTGGATGGATTTGAATTAAATTCGGTACCAAGATAGCTTATACACTAGATTAACATATAAGCTACATTTTATTCCGAAAAAGTAAAACTTTCCCGTGGGATGAGTAAATAATTAAAATACTGTTTATGCACCGAAACCGCGGGGCGCAACTAGTAATAATATAATTTGTAGGGTTACCCCTACGCCATAGTGCTCAGTAGCACACTTTTCTTAATGAATAGTTTCAGTTTTCTATGATATTTTTACGATTTTTGGTTTTTCATTTTATTTCTTCTGTAAAGCATAATCTGAACGTTCCTTGCAGGCTCCTGAAATGTTCCAAAACACTTTAATAATACCTTTTTGTTTTCTTGGTTATTGTGAATAAAATGTTGTGCTCTAAAATTGTACTTAAAGCCTTTGGTATGGGTTATTTTGGCAGTGGATCGGTAGATATAGATCACAGGAACATATTACGTGTCGTTTCCCTAAGTTTTTCCCTAAATTACGGGTGTTTCAGGAAGAAATAACTTTTTCATATTACCTCACAGATCTTTACCAAATTTACACTGGTGTTGAAGCGGATTTTATTATGGCTTTTCATTGCATTTTTGTAGTGATTCTTCCATTAGATGCACTAAAATAACGATTTTAATGTTTATTTACTTTTTGGACAGATGTCATCTATTGACTTTTCTAATTCCCTGAAAGAGATTCTCACCATAAGTTTTCATGAATTTACGACATTTTAAGGTTAGGTTGCTTAGGATTTTCTATTAGTCTTTGTTCATTGACCTATATTAATGCTAGCTGATATTAAATTGTGACAGGATTTCAAATATTTCGTTCTCTCGATTTTCAAGGATTTTGTCTGTTGTTTTGGTGACTGCGTGAGGCTTTATAAAACTGAAAAATAGCCACGCGAGGGCAGTCTTCCTCTAGACTTAACCACTAAATTATATTCTGAACAGAACTGTATTCTTGAATCTGAACAGTGTAACTGAAGTGTACTTGGTACTGCCGTGCAAGTGGCACTCTGTGTGGCCACGGATAGGCAGTTTTCCGTCCTAAGTTCCTCTCCGCTTCGCCTATCTATTCGTGACGGTTGCGGACCACCCCTGTTTAAACCAGGCCTTAAGCGGTGGCAATCTCCGCCGGTGACGGCGGCCTGCAGTGGATTTGGCGTGAACAGTTGATAAGACCTTTTCATTAGCAGGTGGCTTTCTGTGACGGCTGCCCGCCGTGTTGCTAAGCTCGGCACAAGCAGCGGTCATTCGCTGCGCCTCTGGACGTCTCCCTGCGGCTACATCGACTCCAGGGTGTGCTTCGGGGCCATACTTTGCTTCATCATCTTCAACTTCAAGTCAAGTCAACTTCCAGTCTTCGCTTCTTCATCTCCAACTCGGTTACGTTACATTATATATATATTTTAGTAATTTAACTTAAAATTCAGGGCATAATATAACTAGGGGCCTATGTAAATAAATGTATATAATCTATGTAAATAATAATGTTTCCTTTTAACTGTAGGCTTCACTACAAATTAAGACTGGCCCGATAGCTCAGTTGGTAGTAACCCTGCCTTCTGAACTGTGGGTTGTGGGTTCGATTCCCACCCAGGACAAACATTTGTGTGATGAACATCGATGTTTGTTCCGTGTCTGGGTGATATATTGTATTCTATGTATGTATTTATAAACAAAAAGTATCTAAGTATTGTATCAGTTATCTGGTTCCAATAGTACAAGTCTTGCTTAGTTTGGGGCTAGATGGCGCTGTGTGAAATGTCCACACATATTTATTTATTTATTTTTCATAATGGTTAAAAGACAGAAAAATATCAATTTATTCCATAAAGATTTTCTCTAAATCAATTTATATACCGCTTTTCTGCAACAATTACCTATATTGTTCTACTTTTTTTTATGTTACTGAATGATTTGACGAGCTAGCCGTTCACCTGATGTTAAGCGCCACGGCTGCCCATAACAGAACAGTGTCAATCGGTACCCCGAAATAGAGTTTCGAGCAACACTGCACTGCGCACGTCATCCTGAGACATCAGCACAGTCTTGTAATAAGATTACTCGACTGTGAGATCAGATCATAAAGTCTCAATTGCCCAGTAATTTCACTAGCTACAGTGCCCTTCAAACCGGAACACAGTAGTGCTTGAGCACTACTGCTTGGCGGCAGAATAACTGGCAAAGCGGTGGTACCTACCTAGACGAACTTTGCAACAAAGTCCTACCACCTAGTAAATCAAACGTATCAATTAAATACATTAACTTATGTCCTTCCAAGGAAGCAAGACTAACGATCGGGTGATCACTTGCAACATCGATGCGATATTTACCATTATCAACAGAACCGGAAAAATATTTCAAATATTTACAATAGCAGACGTCATCAAGCTGTGTCTGTTTACTGATTCCATCTATTTACTGGTCTCCACCATTAGTATGTACGTACATCTTCTTGGCGTATCCACGTTAATTCTTATAGAATAAGCTAATACCCAAGTAGAAGTGACAGCAGATTTATGTTGTTTTTATGACTTAAACTAGTATACTTTATTTTTCAGTTACTGTAGACCCACCTTTAATACCAATAATGATAATAATAATAACGCCCAACGATCACATACATAGATCCTGAACCCTAACTAGGATTCCCTGTGTCTAGGGACCCAGGAACTACGAGGTCCATGGTCCCACAACACCCAGACTCAACAAGTATTTGCGCTTTTTTTTCTGTGCACAAATACTTGTTCTGTCGCGGGGATCGAACCCGCCACCTCCGGGTTAAGCCGACCTGCTCAACCACCGAGGGAGGTATTGGTATTACAGGGAGGCTGTCACCTCCCTGTAATACCATATCGTGCGATCTGCTGGAATTGCTGTCGATCGCAATACTCCTCCACACAGTGCAATTTGATTATTTGAGTTGACAAATCGGGTGACAGATTTCATGGTGTGTTGAGTACTCCTATATAAAAGAGCTAATCTGTTTTGACCTCAACCAGCATCAGGCTGAGTCCCGACTCTCTCTGGATAGGTCTTTGAAAAGAATCCGAAAATGGTAACTGTGAATTTTGAATTTTTTTCCCTGACCCGTGTATTTTTGAATTTTAGTCTGTGGTAAGGATGGATCATTATTCGTTAAATATCGTGAACGTGCACGAGTGTTGGCAAATAGTTGCAAGTTTTAAAACCATGCCTTATCGTTTTGGGTTTTTTGTCGGGAACGCGAAAAAGATTGCGTCGCCGCATTGTATTATTTTCCAAAACTTGTGTTATTTTCAGTGTTAGTGCATAAAATTGGTGGCATTCTATTCGTTAAGTGCTGGATTACAGGCGTGATTGTGGAAAATGGTATAATGATGGTGAAACGTTTTTTTTCGTGTTGTTTCCAAAACTCCATAGAAGCTTCAAGTAAAGTTGCCACCACTTTACTAGGAGTATGATTTTAACTAGACTATGACTTGACTATGACTTGACTGTGACTTGACTGTGACTTGACTGTGACTTGACTGTGACTCGACTGTGACTCGACTGTGACTCGACTGTGACTCGACTGTGACTCGACTGTGACTCGACTGTGACTCGACTGTGACTCGACTGTGACTCGACTGTGACTCGACTGTTACTCGACTGTGACTCGACTGTGACTTGACTGTGACTTGACTGTGACTTGACTGTGACTTGACTGTGACTTGACTGTGACTTGACTGTGACTTGACTGTGACTTGACTGTGACTTGACTGTGACTTGACTGTGACTTGACTGTGACTTGACTGTGACTTGACTGTGACTTGACTGTGACTTGACTGTGACTTGACTGTGACTTGACTGTGACTTGACTAGATGACTTTGACTGTGACTTGACTGTGACTTGACTGTGACTTGACTGTGACTTGACTGTGACTTGACTGTGACTTGACTGTGACTTGACTGTGACTTGACTATGACTTGACTAGATGACTTCGACTGTGACTTGACTGTGACTTGACTGTGACTTGACTGTGACTTGACTGTGACTTGACTGTGACTTGACTGTGACTTGACTGTGACTTGACTGTGACTTGACTGTGACTTGACTGTGACTTGACTGTGACTTGACTGTGACTTGACTGTGACTTGACTGTGACTTGACTGTGACTTGACTGTGACTTGACTGTGACTTGACTGTGACTTGACTGTGACTTGACTGTGACTTGACTGTGACTTGACTGTGACTTGACTGTGACTTGACTGTGACTTGACTGTGACTTGACTGTGACTGTGACTTGACTGTGACTTGACTGTGACTTGACTGTGACTTGACTGTGACTGTGACTTGACTGTGACTTGACTGTGACTTGACTGTGACTTGACTGTGACTTGACTGTGACTTGACTGTGACTTGACTGTGACTTGACTGTGACTTGACTGTGACTTGACTGTGACTTGACTGTGACTTGACTGTGACTTGACTGTGACTTGACTGTGACTTGACTGTGACTTGACTGTGACTTGACTGTGACTTGACTGTGACTTGACTGTGACTTGACTGTGACTTGACTGTGACTTGACTGTGACTTGACTGTGACTTGACTGTGACTTGACTGTGACTTGACTGTGACTTGACTGTGACTTGACTGTGACTTGACTGTGACTTGACTGTGACTTGACTGTGACTTGACTGTGACTTGACTGTGACTTGACTGTGACTTGACTGTGACTTGACTGTGACTTGACTGTGACTTGACTGTGACTTGACTGTGACTTGACTAGATGAGTTCGACTGTGACTTGACACATATTTGCGTGAAATTACATTAACTTGATAAATTATCAATTACTTGACACTGGCTAAATACACGGAGGTGTGGAGCCAAAACATAAAAAAAAACCATGCCTTATCGTTTTCTTTTCAAGGCTTTCTAGAGCCTTCAGTAAAATACCCACCATTTTTGCATTTTGACTTTGACAAAACAAGACTTTGACATGACATAACCGTACAAAAATTCCTTGGTTGACATTGGCAGATATCGTTAAACAGCGATAGAAAGACATTAAACGAAGAAAAAGAAGACTCTGTCTGAAATGTTAGCCAGTCTGACATCTGTATCTGTAATATCCAGAGTAGTGGATCTGGGGGGTGAACACGAAACTTTGATTGCAAATGCAACAGAAAAAATTTCCATACTAACTATGCACGTAAGCTGCGTATTCAAACTGTCAAATCCATACAAATTTGTGTTTCTATTTGTTGCATTCGAGCTACGTGATCACCTATCTATATTGATAGCTGAAATCTCTACCTGCTTTACACAGAATAGTGGATCTGACATCTCTAGCTGCATTACACAGAGTAGTGGATCTGATGTCTCTAGCAGCTTTACACAGAGTAGTGGATCTGATGTCTCTAGCAGCTTTACACAGAGTAGTGGATCTGATGTCTCTAGCAGCTTTACACAGAGTAGTGGATCTGATGTCTCTAGCAGCTTTACACAGAGTAATGGATCTGATGTCTCTAGCAGCTTTACCCAGAGTGTTGGTTATCTGATGTTGTATAGGCGATAGTGCTACATTGTCGATCGCATTGTCGCTTTATATCAGGAGAAATGTAGTCAAACGTAAGCCTATCAAATATAAAAGAGCCTACTTCAAGTGTGAATATTTATTGTGTTGCTTCAAAAATTAATTTGGGATTTAAACTAAACTTTCATATCGATAGAGTAGACAATAATCGATAAATAAGAGGTTTTGTATCAGAATACTGACGTAGAGTACATCGATCCTGGTAAGTGCCGTTGTTGGGGCTATGAGAGCTGCACACCTATCGCGTATTGTTTTCACCTATTCTGAGGTCCGTATTACAGAACGTTGATCATTCATCGATCAGTGCTCAAGCAGAGATTTCATTCATAAAGTTATCAATCAGTGAATGAAATCTTTGCTTGAGCACCGATCGATCACTGAGCATCGTTCTGTAATACGGACCTGAGAATCGGTTTTGTCTGCCATCCTGCACGCGCCAAATAATAAGTCCACGAGTGCGACCAAGAGAGAATACGATTACTATCTCCACCAGACTTACGCGGTAAGGCCACTGATTGGAAAAGTTCACGAGTGTGGGACTACAACTCGGAAGACATGACGTAGGCCGAGTGCCTACCACCATCGACCATCAACTAAGTCAAAACTATGAGGAAGCGTTAAATTTGAGAAGCAATATAGCCGATCACAGTGGTTCTCTACTTAAGGACTATAATTAATTAGGAGTAGACGTATCCCAGCCGATGATTAAGATTTTGTAAGATAAATAACGGCTAAAACTCACGTCAAGTAAAAGTCGAAATCACTCCGACCAGGTTTCGGACATATTCGATGTCCTTCTTCTGGGAGCCAGTTACTAACG
This sequence comes from Ennomos fuscantarius, assembly GCA_905220475.3. Classification (NCBI taxonomy): domain Eukaryota; kingdom Metazoa; phylum Arthropoda; class Insecta; order Lepidoptera; family Geometridae; genus Ennomos; species Ennomos fuscantarius. Next base: position 5,369,929 of record HG992044.1, read on the forward strand.
CAAGCTGCGGCGGCTTTCGCGAGCGTCAGCACGTAACTGAAGAAGGACATCGAATATGTCCGAAACCTGCACCCCTACCGCGTAACCGTTCTGGGAATCGGCTTCGCCTGCCATCCTGCACGCGCCAATTAACAAGTCCACGAGTGCGAGCAAGAGAGAATACGATTACGATCTCCACCAGACTTACGCGGTAAGGCCCCTGGTTGGAGTAATTTAGACTTTTAATTGACGTGAGTTTTAGCCGTTATTTATGTTACAAAATGTGTCATACTCACGATAGTTTTCAAACTAAAGTTGATTAAGATGAAAACTTTTTGAATCTGATAAAATATCTGTGTAGGTACTAGATTTACAAATTTTATTCTTTGAACGAATGAAATGCCACTACCTATTTGACATCTATTACAGTATCAGTACCTATCGCACGTGATGTACAGAAGGTGATTGAAGTGATATAAGTAATTCATAAGGTCAGTATATTTTTAAATTTGGAGTTAATTTTCTCATAACCTCTCCAGTTTTTATTAGTTTTAATTAAACAATGTGAAACAATAAGAAACAAATATTTTTTATTTAGTTTTTAATGCGCTAGATAAAGAAGGATGGTGATTTTCTGTTTTTTTTCTAGTCTTTTCGACGATAATTTATCATAATTTTATCATAAAAAAATAAAATATTTATATATAATATTTTAACTACAGTTATCCATGAAGCATCAAAAAAGCAAATTGAATTTATCGGAAGTTGAAAAAAAAAAAAACAATAATTTAGGTTATGTGAGTACATAACCTATATTTCTCTCGAATTATCTTCTTGGTAGATCCTTGGCGGATCTGTTGTACGAAACAAGGCTGCAGAAAAATATTATATTCCAATTTTTGTCTAGATATTTCATTTTAATGTAATAAACAATATTTTTAGTGTGGCATTTTAAGAACAAGTTTGTTGCTAGCTTGTAGAGGTATATTCTTTGGTTGTAATTGTAATGGAACGTACAAAGCTTGTTGCGTTTTGTTTCACGCAAAGTATATTATGTTGGTTCTTTTTATGGTTATTATTATTTGTGTCCGTGCTTATACAATATACGAGATATTTGAAATATTGAAACAAGAATGATATATAATAAGATACATATTGCATTCGCGAACGGTTCTTGTTTATGTTTGGACATGTTATAGATCAAGAGTCGCTATTATTCATAGTAGAACGCATAAAAAATTGTGTGAATTGAGACTAAATGAAGATGGTTGGAAATGGAAAGTAATCGCCTTGGTTTCAATCAAATCGTATTTTAATGGCAGTCATAGCCACAAACTACTATTACTACTTCATCACACATAATTTAGCCTCACTTGGTTTTTTAACAATGACTTAAATTATTTTTATATATAAATTTTAAAATCTATTTAAAAAAAGGAATATTCATATAAAAAACTAATATTTTTTACATGAAATCTGTCGAGTTCATTTAGTTAAGATATGATTGATATTCATTTAAGTCTGTTTCAAGTAGATGGCGTTACTAGAAAAGTTAGCTCGCGCTGGTGTTTTATTCGTAGCAATACAGTAGATTTGTTAAATTCATATATTTACTGGAGTTTTTTTCTTATAGTAGAAAAAGCCTGATGGTGTCTCGAAATAAGGAAACCGTTCTCGTATTTGCATATAACATAGTTCTGTAATACGAGCCTTATACTCGTAGTAGAGGTCCGTTTGTTCCGCATGCGACATAATTAAAGGGTTGAGAATAAAAAGTGTTTAACTGTCAAATTGATAGTTTCGAGAAAATTGACTTTAAACTTCAACAGCGTCGTTTTAATGTAGAGTGCTTATAAGGTAATAGAATGGGTTTATGTAAGTTTCAGTTGCTTGAAAATGTTTTAATTCTATTTTAAAATACTAAATATTATACTTATTCATACAATTACTATATAAATATAATATAATAAAATAAATATGTTTTCATGCTAAGCGAACTGTATTAATGTGATAGAAAAACCGTTTTTAGACTGAACATCTCGAGATTTAAGCCTCATTTCAATATTTTGAGAATGTATTATGGTAGATAATTTCACGCTGAATCCAACGATACTCAAAAGTCATTTTGTGAAAAAATCAGTTAAACCCTTTTTGTTCTCACCCCTTCAATTATCAGCCCATTACGTTTCCCCACTGCTGGTACATAAACTACTAGCGGCCCGCCCGGCTTCTCCCCCGCGACTCTTCCTCGGCCTACGTGGGTTACATTATTAAAGTTTTCATACGATCCCTAACTTTTTGAACCTAAACTATTCTATCACCTATGTTTATTAAGGATAATGTAGGATCGTAATGGTGAAATAATTTTTCAATTCGGTCCAGTAGTAGCAGAGCCTATTCAATGCAAATAAACAACCAACTCTTTTTTTGGCTCATTATAATATTAGTTTAAATAAATCTACTCTAAATACCTACGTATATAGTAAATTAAAGTAATAACAAGAAAAAACAACAACCTTGTTTTAACTCAGCCAATTATACGAGTGTCGTAATAATTACCATAATTTAATTGTTAAGATTACGTGTCAACCATAAGTGTAACTTACATTAATAATTAAATATGAATCATTGGTTAATTAACTTATATAGTCACGTAGTAATTAGTTAGAGAAGTTTCAATAACAGGTAAACCTCCATCTATAAAAATAATTAGACTGACATAATAGACTGTGCTGGTGTCTCAGGATGACGTGGGCAATGCTGTGTCACGCAAAACTCTATACTTTAGAGTATGGCCTAGCAAACGAAGTGAGCTAAAATCATTGCTCCTACTCGCCAAATTGCTTTCACCCGTCCGCGTGCTGGCTACAGTAAAAAAACTGCTTTATATTGATTCTGAATCGACATGACGTATTGAATAACTACTTATATCCTTACTTCCAAACATTGAAAAAAGTGCTCTCGAAGTATCAGTACTGTTTGCAGATTAGGTTGGGTATGCGTTGAAAAATAAAGACGAAACCCAAAAACAAGCGTCTTCATTCTTATGTAAAACTAGCTTCTGCCCGCGGTTTCACCCGCGGGGCCTATAGGAAACGAAGATGATTTTTTTATAGACCACTCATTTCATCCTCTTAAGGGTGGAATTTCAAAAAACCTTTCTTAGTGGATACCTACACTTTACAAAGAACACACTCTCCAAATTTCAAATCTCGTAAGACCAGCGGTTATGGATGAGCGTTGATATAAGTCAGTCAGTGAGGAGTCTATAGATTATAATTATTAACAACTAAGAGTACTTTACATACACACGCAAGTTCCTCAATTTAAAGCCAAAGTAATGTTGACATTAGCGTTACTATTAAAGTAAAGCACACAAGATTCAGGGTCAGCCACGCAGTTTGTTTATTAAAACATGCCCGAAGGCGAACTGTGTTTCGTAAGTCAACGTTTTGCAATATGAATGGACCGAACGAAAACAAAACTAGGCTGGAAAAGGCATTTATAAATTTTAATCATAGAAACAGTAGCAACTAATAAATTAATAATACTATTACTTACTACTACTATTACTTACTATTACTATATTGACTATTAATCATAACAACGCTTTATAATTATATAATTAATAATAATAATTATTTTAAATATAAATGATAACAACAACGCTTTATATAGAAAATCAAACAGGAAATCACACTTCACACTAATATTATTAAAACGAAAGTTTGTATGTGTGTGTTTGTTACTCCTTCACGCTCAAACGGCTGAATGGATTTGGATGAAATTCTGTACCAAGTAAGCTTATACAATGGATTAACATATAGGCTACATTTTATGCCGGAAAAATGAAAATTTCCCGTGGGATGAGCAAATAATTAAAATACTTTTTATCCGCGGGTGAAACCGCGGGACGCAACTAGTAAATAATAAAGACAGAAGAAATTTTTAAATGGACATTCGAGATAGTAGCTGAAACCGCGAGGTAGATCTAGTTTAAAAATATAATGAAGCTATGCAACTATTTTCAAGGTATCTTAGTAAGTCGTAGGTATCTTAGGTAGTCGAGTAATCTTATTACCAGACTGTGCTAATGTCTCAGGATGATGTGCGCAGTGCAGTGTTGCTCGAAACTCTATTTTGGGGTTCCAATTGACACTGTTCTGTTATGGCAGCCGTGGCGCTTAACATCAGGTGAACGGCTAGCTCGTCAAATCATTCAGTAACATATAAAAAAATCTTTGATTATCAAGCTATGGCTATTTATAAGCTTGTCTACCATTCGCAGAATGACTGTTGGTATCAGTACGGAAATAGTTCCACTAAAAACACCCATCCAGGCGGATTTTCCCGATATTAAAAGACTACAGTTCTGATTTATTTGTATCGATTTAATCGATCCGATATGAAATGAAATATCGATGATAAGCTGTCCTTTCACACTTCAATGGTCCGATTATACTGTTTAGTATTGAAATGATATCTGACAAGCCGTACAAGTTATTTACAACGCTGTCGATGGAGCGATAAAAATCTGGATATATAAAGCTGTGTTCACACTGGACGATCCACTGCGCTCCGATCCCGCAATCTGAATTCCTTTAGAATAGCTGGCCGTGCGCGATCGCAGAGCGGCTCATCGTTTGGTGTGAACACGGCTTAAAATCACACTAATATCATAAAAGCGAAAGTTTGTATGTGTGTTTGTGTGTATGTGTATAATTATGTTTGTTACTCCTTCACGCTCAAATGGCTGAATGTATTTGGATGAAATTCGGTACCAAGATAGCTTATACACTGGTTTAACATATAGGCTACATTTTATCCCGGAAAAGTGATATTTTCGGGTGGGATGAGCAAATAATTAAAGTACTTTTTATCCGCGGGAGAAACCGCGAGGCGCAACTAGTACTAGATAATATTGAACGTATATCGCCATAACAGAATAAATGATAGATAAGTAGTATCAGTACTAACTCTCTGTCATCTGTCAGTCTCCATGATGATTGCATCGGAATGTGGAAGCTGTATCCATTTGATAATAGATTGTGTGAAGGCTACTTCCTTACTTTATAATAAAATTCCGTAACCAAAACTGACACTTATTTGGCACAACGAATCAGCATTGCAATTCAACGGGGCAATGCTGCCAGCATGTTGATTATACTAAAATAAAAAAAAATAAAAAATAAACCAGCATATTCTGTAGCGGGCTGGAGCACTTCGACTGTCTATAGGTCATCGCGGTTAAGTAATATATACCTAGTCCAAATATTTTTAGTAGTATGTACATATACAAAAAATCTTTATTGTAGTATTTTTCAGAAAAAAACAATAGTTATAGATGATGAAACATAAAGCTGTAGTACAATGGGCGGACTTATCGCTAAAAGTGATCTCTTCCAGTCAACTTTGGATGGAAAGAAATATTGAAGAGATAGAGGTCGGTGGTATATGTAATAAGTATCTAGTAGTATATAATATATTATACATAATATTATTTTACTTTTTATATAATGGTTTACGACAGACTTCTGGGTCCATACTCGTTTTGATTATGTTATTTTATTTATCTATACTAATTTTATTTGAACAAAAATAACACAGTGGTGATTTTTTCGTTTTATATATATTTTTTTTTTACTTTGAACATTAGAAGAAGAAAAATTGCAAAAAATTGGTAATTATGACGTTGTATTATTTTATAACAATCTGAAGTAAATATGATAATACTAACGTAAAGTATTAATATAATAATTAGTAAACGGGTGCTGCTTGCTAGTTTGCTCGTGGTTTATGCACAATTAGAAATAAGTACTCGTACTTATGTTTAAAAATTTGTATTGTCCTTGCTGTATTGTATTTATGTTCATGATTAATAATAAGCTAAAGTGATAAGTGTGTTAAAGTTATTAGTGCTTTTCTTATATATTTTTTTATGCACAATTAGTTTATGCACAATTAGTTTATGCACAATTAGAAATAAGTACTTATGTTTAAAAATTTGTTTGTCCCTCCTGTATTGTATTTATGTTCATGATTATAATAAGGTGTAGTAATAAATTTAAAATAATTTAACGTAAATCACGGACCCAGGTGTCAGTGGTAATGCAGGAAGAAAAAAGTTAAGTATTAAGTAAAATAGTGTAGGTAAGTCGTTAAAAAAGTATTTAGCCTTACGTTTGATTTTTTTAAACGATGATTAGTATTTGTATCACGTTTTGCCATTTTAAGGCCTTGGTTTTGTCCATTTTATGGCGTAAGGTCAAGTTATTCGCCTTTTTATTACTTATGTACCCATAATTATGTGTTAATTTTAGTGAGATATCTTTTAACTAGCTTTAAAAACGGTGATACCTATATAGGTAGATTATATAATCAACAAGATTAATTTGTATAGGAAAATTTTTAATCACGAACGGAGTTTGAATCCGCATCCATCCATGCTTTCCGTGCTCATGTCCAAATTTATTTTATTTAATTTATTTAATTAATTAACTTAATATATGTAAATGTCAATAAACTGTTTGCATTTGTGTTTAGAGTTTTTGAAATAAAATTTGTATTATTATTATTGGTATGTCTGGTAAAATGATATTGTACTATTGTCAAAATGGCGATATTAACATTAAACAAAGTTATACCAGCCGATAGATGGAGCTTAATTAAAGAAGTTTTACTTCAGTCGTGTGGTCTAAAGCACACTCGTTTTTTTAGATAGTTTTACTATTGGTGTTTAAAACTTTGCACAGTTAAATTTAATTGTTAAGGCATGGTGTAGGTATAATAATATTAAATTTAATACAAAACTTAACGACTAACTAATAAAAAATAATCTAAAACCCCATGTAGGTAATTAACGACAACATGCACCGCAGTGATCAGAAGCGGCACGTCTTGGTCAACTAGTCAGTGTCAAGTTAGTATAAGAGCTAGTAACGTAGATAATTTTGTAAGTTTACTAAGATAAAAATGATATTATTATTATTATTATTCTCTTTTATTGTGCATGCAGTCTTTACCTGTAACTGTGATGACACTTAGCAATGTTTCCTTTTTAATTGTGTTATCGGATCTGGCCACGGTGTACATTATGTTGGTAATCGAAATAAATAAATAAAATAAATAAATTACCTTTTATTTGCAGAGTAAACATATTCTCGCGTTATTTGACATATCATATAGCGTATTTGTTTTCTATTCAAATATCTAGACTAAACTTGTGTCTACTTTTCATAGACTTCATTACATTTCATTTACAGAGCTATCTAACTTTCAACATCTATACTAGCATTTATAATAAAACTAAGTTGTGCTCCGCGGTTTTATCCACGTGGTGAAAATTTTCTAATATTCCGCTCAACTATCTTTATTTTTTCTTTCAAAATAACCATTTCTTGACAACAATAAAAGAATTAGCAAAAATATGCCATCCGTTCACGCGTGATGCAATGACCAAAAGAAATACCAACTGCGCTTTGCGGTTTCATCCGAGTGGTGAAAATTTTCATCAACTTTTTGTTTCATAAGATCCTTCTTCTGACTATAATAAACACAAAAAATAATCGGCAAATATATTTTATCTTTAGATGCGTGATGCGATGACCAATGGAAATAGAAATTCATTAATGCATATATGTACATATAGAAGATCGATAAGATTTTTTGTCATATTTATGATTCCGTAAAGCGAAAATCAAATAAGTATTCTATATAAAAAATTTGTATACTATGTTGATCAATTACAGGAATATGCGAATCAATCAAAGCAGTTTTGAGTTGTTCTCCATCAGAACCACACCATGTCTCTACGAAAAAATGCATAGTACTCTATTATATTTTACTTCACGATTTACAAGCCATGATTTAAAATAATAGCAATGGTGCTCAATCTAGCGTATTACAATAATCTGATATATAAAATACCAATGCTCATTTGCACTAAGGTTTGACAGCAGTTAGTAGTTTGACGGTAGTTTGCACTGAAAAAAAGTTCGTTATTTTTAACTAAACTTTTGTCTACCTGTAATCTAAAAAAGTGACTACATAACTTAAGTAATACCTAACTAAAAGCAGTTGTGACTTGTGACTGAATTTTATATATCAAACCAGTTTCAAATCAACCTAATTGTAGTTAGACCTTGCCAAATTTTGGTAATAAATGAAATTACTGAAACAGTTTGGTTAAATATTTTTCTCAGTGTGTACTTATCCTTCTATAACGACTGCAACGTATATAGATCGTTCTAGAGACACAAGTGCGCATTTTAGTGCAGACTGACACAAGAGTTTTATTAGCTCATTTTATCTTTAAAATCTCAAATCTTTTCTACATAACTGGTATGCTAGCTCTCTGACTATATGTGATAAACAAGAGCGTCACTATATGACGGCTTAGGTCAACATTACTCTGGTGTGCTTATATGAAATTGAATAGGGAAAAATCTTTTAGTACAAATCTTATCTTACAGTTAACCACTAGGCTTAATATAAAAAAATATCAAAAAAGCAAATTTTAAAATTGGTTGTGTGTAATAAAAAAATGAAATCATCTGATCTAAAAACTATTCTTATAAATTGCTGATAATGCGTGTCAACTATTAAAAGTTATTCATAGCTGTCTTTATTTGAAGTTATAAAGTAAGTAAGTTTGGAAAATTTATGTACATCGGATCCACAATATAGTTTTTGTTATTACTTTATTTTCTGTGTTACATGCTCTATCTTTCAAGACATCTTTTATTTATTTATTTATACTTGAGCACAAAATAATGTACAAGGAGGAATTAATGCTATGAAATATTATCTACCAGTCAACCTGGATGTGCAAGTAAAGAAATGGTAGCGGTCTTTTACTGTATTTACTTGTTCTATATTTACTTAATTTAACTATGTTCCTGATTAAAAATGAACATCTATGCATTGACAATATTTTTTTTAAATATCGATGAGACCAGTATTAAATGTAATGAACATTGGTATTATTTTACTGTATATATTTTATTTTAACTCACTTCTCGTAAATTTAACCAAAGAAGAATGTTTTAACTCTCAAAATACCTCTTAAGGTGGTTTACTAGGTGGTAGGACTTTATTGCAAAGTTCGTCTAGGTAGGTACCACCGCTTTGCCAGTTATTCTGCCGCCAAGCAGTAGTGCGCAATCACTGCTGTGTTCCGGTTTGAAGGGCACTGTAGCTAGTGAAATTACTGGGCAAATGAGACTTTATGATCTGATCTCACAGTTTAGTAATCTTATTACTAGATTGTGCTGATGTCTCTGGATGACGTGCGCAGTGCAGTGTCACGCGAACCTCTATACTTTAGAGTTCTGAGTGACACTGCAGCTGATATGGGCAGCCGTGTCGTTTAACATCAGGCGAACGGCTAGCTCGTCACGTCATTCCTTAACATAAAAAAAAAAAAAAAAAAAAGGTAGAGTCCAAACACAACTTTTATGTATTTCTCGAGGGCTCTAGAAAACTTTATTTAAAATTGAAAATCGCAGATCATATTTGAAGGGTTGAGAATAAAAAGGGTTTAAGTGACAAATTGATAGTTTCGAGAAAATTGGCTTTAAACTTCAACTGCTTCATTTTAATGTAGAGTACTTTAAGGTTTATGTAAGTTTCAGTTGCTTGAAAATGTATTAATTCTATTTTAAAATACTAAATATAGTACTAATTCATCCAATTATTGTAAAAATATAATGTAGGTATAATATAATGTAGCTAATAACAAATTCTAATGATGTTTTTATGCTAAGCGAACTTTATTCCTGTGACAGATAAACCGTTTTTAGACTCAAAATCTCGAGATTTAAGCCTCATTTCGGTATTTTGATAATATGTTATTGTAGATAATTTAACGCTGAATCCAACGATACCCATGAGTCATTTTGTCAAAAAATCAGTTAAACCCTTTTTATTCTCACCCCTTCAAATATTATGATGGTTTTTGTTTTAGGCAAAGTTAAAAATGAGTACCTACTCTTTTTTTCTGCGTATTCAGAAGCGACAGTACCATGCAGTTTTGAAAACATGCCAAAAGTAAAATGTACACATTTATAATATTTACGTTTTTTTTTTAACAGTTGTGCCGGTTATTATTTATGCATGAAACCCGGTAACGTCTTGAAATATCTAAATTCATACATGATTAGCAACATACATGATACATGCATTGTTTAATTTTCGAGCGAACGACACTAATGCTTATTTGCCCACTGCGTGTTCAAGATGACGGTCGAAACTACAGTGAGTTTTTTTTTAAATATTTTTTTTTAATAGTATACATAAATAAGGGTTTAATTTTTTTTTTACCTTCAGCCTTTGTTCTTTCAACTAAATACTACAATAATACTTTTTAATCTTTAACGATACCCATAAGTCATTTTGTAAAAAAAAATCAGTTAAACCTTTTTTGTTCTCACCCCTTCATTTGACGTCAAACTGGTCTGCGATTGGGATTTTATTAAAGTAAATGTTAACTCTGCGATTATTTGTGGATTAAGTAAAATAGCCCTATGAAATAAAAAAATAAACGGGTCATATGGTTAAAACACTAGTGTGACTATTTAATAAGTTAGGGATACTCTTTGACAGACTCTGTGGTGTGGTGGTTAAGAAAGAGAGAAAGAAAATTTATTTTGTAACAGAACAAAAACATAGAAAAATACATGAAAATTGCCTAAGAACTCGAGTTTATAGTTCTGTCACACACCGGCCCCAACTCAGCGTGGTGCTAGTTCTTACGAACCGGCGCTGGTCTTCCATTGGGACCGTTTGGTGAAGCCAAGCGGAACAGACATACATCGATGTTATAAATTATAAAAAAATATATATAAACATATATTTGTGTAAATAGTAATTACAAAAAATCAGAAGTAGTAGAAATTAAAACACATACTTAAAATTATAATGCAACAAACAAAAGTATTAAAACGAATTGTGCGAACCAGTATACAAATAAAACAAAAGATAATTAAGTGAAGTAAATTACAAAGATATATATGTATTTATGTAGACAGTAAGTTAAAGTTAAGTTAAACAGGTCGGCTCATAACCTGGAAACGGTGGGACATTTATTTGTGCAGAGAAAATACGCGCATGTTCTGAGTCTGGGTGTTGTGGGACCATGGTCCACGTAGTTCTTGGGTCCCTAGACAAAGGGAATCCTAGTTAGGGTCCAGGATTTATGTATGTGATCAGTGGGCGTTACTTTATTATTATTAATATGTACTCTATGGTTTGATTTCGAATGAACTAAACTACTTAATTCTATTTAATATTCAGTTAAAATTGTATTCGTTTACTTTTCTTCTTCGTTTAATTTTTTATTTAGTCAATTGATTAAATGTGTTTACTATGTGCTAGGACTTTTTTTTCAAAGTTGGTCTAGGTAGTTACCACCATCCGGAGCGAGGTGGTTAATGCAGTGCGTCTCCATCTCGCCCCATCCCGGCGGCGGTCGGATCACGGGGGGGGTTTTAGTGGGTTCGAGTCCCACATACCTCCTGCCACCACCCCCGTGGTGGCAGGGAAGTGCGAAGGCATTTCCCCCCTTAAAAAAGGTAGTTACCACCGTTTTGCCAGTTATTCTAGCGCCAAGCAGTAGTGCGCAAGCACTGCTATGTTCTGATTTAAAGGACATAATAGCTAGTGAAATTACTCTAGACTGTAAGATCAGGTCAAGAAGTCTCAGTCTCTTTTAACTGTGTTGATGTCTCAGGATGACGTATACAGTGCAGTGTTACGCGAAACTGTATCTTACAGTTCCGAGTGAAACTATATTTGTTATCCGTGTCACTAAAGATCAGGTGAATAACTAGTTCGTCATATTATTCGATACCATAAGAAAAAGACGCCGCTTTAAAATATTCCAAAAATTTACAGAATGTTGGTTCCTGAGGTTCAAAATAATAATACATTAATAATAATAATATGTGTGGGCATTTCACACTGCGCCATCTAGCCCCAAACTAAGCAAATCTTCTAATATGGGAACCAGATAATTGATACAATAGTTAGATACTTTTTGTGTCTAAATACATACATAGAATACAAAATAACACCCAGACTCAAAACAAACACGTATGTTCCATCAGACAAATGTTTGTCCTGGGAATCGAATCCACAACTCACAGTTCAGAAGGCAGGGTTACTACCAACTAAGCAATCGGGCCAGTCAATACTACTAAAAACTTTTTTTTAATTGTTAGGTAGGCTTGTGTTTGACGACTATCGCACCTGATGGTAAGTAATGATGCGGTCTAGGATGTAACACGCTTGCCTAAAAAACTAAAACTAAATACTAAAATATCATTTTATTTCTGTGATTTAGGGATAATTAACCATGGAAGTGATACCGCACCATCCATTGATCAATGTAACCCAGGACACGGTGAGGAAAGTGAGACAACTATACGGGATTGATGACGTGAAGAGGATTAAGGAGAGCCTGAACACTATCGAGGATTGGCTGAGGAAGCAACCGCATTTAGCCAACGCTGCAGAATATTTAAGTAAGTCAAAATTTTAATACACGTCTTTTTTTACAAGCTAATGCTGTTGATCTTTTTTCACTTCAAACTTGTGTCAAACCACATCAGGTGAGAGCGTGGTAAAATGCTAGCATTTGACCACGCTCTCACCTGATGGGAAGTGACGATGCGATCGAAAGTGTAGCATGCTAGCTGTTGGAGATGAGGATCACGGAAGTGACAAGAAAAAGATAAAGGTTTAAAAATGAACGTATATACACCGAATTAAAAGGGTAAAAAAATATAAAAACAGAAAAATCACAGAAAATTGGCCGCCTGCTGGCTTTTACTTTTGACAACGAATATATAATGACAATAACTTAAAAAGGGAATACATACAATAAAAACCTAAGATATACAGCCTTCATGAGCGCGTCGCTAACACTAGCCAAGTAAATACCTATACTTTTCTCTTGAACACGCCCGGGTCATATTTCGCCGGAAACACAGACGCTGGCAGGGCAATCCATTCCTTAGCCGTTCTAATTATGAACATGGAATCAAATCATTTGGTACGAATAGGTGGTATTTCTACCACAAAGGTCTCTAACGATCCTTACAGCGTAACCGCAGCAGTTTTAAAACACGTCAGGATTAAACGTTCAAATTACGTAAACAAAATTTTTGCTTAACGGATAATAGCCTTTTATAATATACAATCAAACTGAAAACCTACTCCTTTTAAACGTCTGTTGAAAATTTAATTTTTAGATAAAATTAAAACCAAATTAATTCTAAGCATAAAACTAATACGGTTGAAGTCATCTACTTAGATGTTTTTTTTTAGTATTTGGAAAAATACGTACTTAAAAATACTGAAAATAAAAAAGAAAAAAAAATGACATTTGTTTAACCCAACGACCGATCGAAGTAGGACTAAAGCTCGATTTCCATTTCTTGTAAATTTACTTTTGTGATTCCGACACACGTTTTTAGTACTTATTTTAAAATACTGAAAATAGGATACTCACCTATTTTTCCCAGGAATTTTTATTTAGAAACCGAACTATTAAAATGGTTTGATAACATTTTTATGGGACCAATTTTAGAAAAGGTATTATAGTTATGAAAAAATGCAACTGAATTTGATCCTCCAGGTGACTCCAGGCTAGGGTAGGCCTTACACTTTCATTCTGAAAAGAGTGAGAGGAGGAATAAGCCACAGCAATTAGACTTTATTTTCATATTTAACAATGATTTTATTTTCATATTTCAGGTCAAACTATGTTAGAACGAGTATTCATCATAGCTAAAGGATCGGTAGAAGGAACAAAGAACCGTCTTGAAAGGATGCTGACGTCCCGAGGAATGATGCCAGATCTCAGCATGCATAGATCTATGGACGAGTTTGAGGCGCAATGCGATGTGGTGTAAATATTATTCCTTTACCAATTTGTAATCATAAATTGGAACTAGTTTTTGATCGCGACTTCATCCATTTAGGTCACGCCCTATCAAAAGTATCCTATGCCATGAGCAGGTTGGCTCCTAGCACGGTGGCAGCGGGTTCGATTCCCGTGACAGGACAAGTATTTACGCACAGAAAAAAAAAAGCAAAAACTTGTTCTGTGTCTGGGTGTTGTGGGACCATGGTCCTCGTAGTTCCTGGGTCCCTAGACACAGAGAATCCTAGTTAGAGTCCAAGATCTATGTATGTGATCGTTGGGTGCTATTATTTTTATTATTACAGCACTGAAAAGAAATTACTAATCTTAATATATAAGTACAGGGTTGCTTTTAAGTCGGCTGCAAACTCCGAAAATATTGGGTGTTTTTTTTTATAAATTGCGAAAGTTTGAGGGACTTACTTGTTAATAACTTTTAAAGTTTAATTTACATTATTTAAGGCCACGTTTTAGCAAGGCTTTTTATGTGATGCTTGAGAGAGAGTGAGACCTTTATATAAGGCTGTCATGTTACTGACTTACAGCGATTATTGCTCCTATCCTATCCGACTACAATGTCTCACTCACCGGTTAATTAACCTCCCAGTCATTAACCTATTTTTTTGAGGGGGGAAATGCCCTCGCACTTCCCTACCACCACGGGGGTGGTGGCAGGGGGTATGTGGGACTCGAACCCACTAAAATCCCCCCGTGAGCCCTTGTCTGCCGTACCGGGGCGAGAAGGGGTCGCGACTGCAGTCCAGCCAACTCGCCCCCGTCACTCATTAACCCTGTCCTATTCCTATCCTGTTATCATCCCACTCAGATCCCAATATCATTCACTCCTGCCCAGTTTGGATCAACACTTTATCGTATCTACAAGGTAAAAAAATTTTTTTTTTTTAAGCTCACTTGATTTACTAATACTAGTACAATAGGCGGTCTCATCACTTGGAGTGATCTCTTCCAGACAACTTTCGCATTTACAGACTTTCCACATTATAAAACGACTAGTTTACACAATTTAATGGCTATAATGCGGTTCACAGATATTACGTGCCTCTACCCAAATTACATCCAGTAGACCAGTCCCGAGTAATGGTAACCCAATTCGTCACTGACAAATTGGACCCATTCACCTTGCTCTCTTACTTCAGATACTGTTTTATGGTGAGTTTGATTTGTTTCATACCAATTTTTCACTTTTTCTTACAGAACTATATAACGTAACAGGGTAAAATAATCTTTGTTGGTTTTGGTAGTGTAAAAAATCAGTTTGCGATGTCATTCATACTGCTTTTGCAATTTTGAAACACAGATAAAAAAATAAAAAAACGAGTGTGATTTAGACCACACGACTGAATCAAAACTTCTATACGAAACGTAACTCTCTCTCTCTCTTTCTATCTTCACTAATTTTATATCTTCCTCTCAACTTCCGTTCGCCTTGCCCGATCAATTTCCATAATACTCTCGTCACGTATTCACCAGCTTACTCGCAAAGTCAAGCGTGCGTAAAGAAATTTTACTTAAAAAAACTGACCGTTTTTTCTTAATGGACAATGTGACTAATTCATACTAACTACTACTTAATGCTACTAGATCTACACTCCCTACTAAATAAATATTTGGCCTGTATGTACTAGCCGACTTATACATAATCCATATGCTCCAGCCCGCAGGAGGAGAATGATTCAGGAGGAGACAAAAACTTTAATATAGACAATCATCTATACATTGTCAATAATTGACTGACTAGAAAAACTGAAAAATAGCATGATGGCTCATTTTTTTTTAGTTTGGTATGGCTCCACACTTTTATGTATTTAGCCAGTGCAAATAATTGATAATTTTTCGAGTTAAATAATATATTATATGTATGTCAAGTCAAGTCAAGTCACAGTCCAAGTCATCAAGCCAAGTCATAGTCTAGTCTAGAAGCTTCCATGGAGTTTTGGAAACAACACGAAAAGATACGTTTCACCATCACTATACCACTTTCCCACACTCATGCCTGTAATCCAGCACTTAACGAATAAAATGCCACCAATTTTATGCACTAACAATGAAGTTTTTTTAAATTTCTGTACATAATGTAGTATAGAAATTACGTGACGTAATTTGATGTCTAGCTATGACTAACTATGCACATAAACTGCGTATTCAAACTGTCAAATCCATACAAGTTTGTGTTTCTATTTGTTGCAATCGTGTTACGTGATCGCCCAGCTGCGCAATGAGCGCTTTTAATGTCTGCTTATTCAAAAGTACTAAGCTGTAGCCTACGAAGTACCTAATTATGTATAACAATTACTGTAGAATCATATTACGTACTTGACTAGCTACTTAGTACTTTAAAACAACTGGAATTTAAAAAAACCGTCCGTGCGCAGGTCTACAACCAGCGTACTTCTTACGTCACGGGACTTACACCTACACATGTATCGTTACTCGCTAAACTATCGTCAGGTTTTTGTCGCTGCGTTCATAATAAAAATAAGGAGATCTAGGTCCGTATTACAGAACGATGCTCAGTCATCGATCGGTGCTCAAGCAGAGATTTCATTCACTAATTGATCACTTTATGAATGAAATCTCTGCTTGAGCACCGATCGATGACTGAGCATCGTTCTGTAATACGGACCTTAGTCTAATAAGACATTTAAGGTTACCATAATTTGCATAGAGCTGGTGTCGGTAATACCATTAAAAGTAAATTGTGAAAAGTGGCCATAGAAACCAAATCTGCAAAAAAATTCAAGTATGAATTCAGCAAAAATAGTATTTGCATATTTTAGCTGAGTGGTTTATGATAAAAAAAAGTCAAGTATAAGGTCAGTCAAGTCAAGGTTATCTGTCTTGTGAGGTGACGTAGAAATGAATGCATATTATGAAGTTTTTCAACATTTTGAATCGCCATAGGTATATCTTAGAAATGGCATTTCTGTTCTTATTCTGAAAATGTATTAAAATTTTTAGAGAATTTTTTATTGAACATAATCTACAATTTTTGTTTTACCTAAGCTTATGATAAAACTTACCGTACACCTGAAAAATGTATGTAACATATTTATGCAAACTTTGACCACGAAAAAACTTTCGGAGATGTGGAATCGACGGGAATTTTTCACTAATCACTTATAATGGCGTTTCTAATATCTATACAAGAAAAGGAATATACTAAACTGTGTGTAAAATTTTGTTTATTGATTTCAGCTAGGTGAATATAGGTTAAACTTCGACTATAGCGCTGCAGAAAGATTTATAATTGATATGAAAAACATTAATGTAGGGTTGCTCAGCAAAATTAACCCTGTTACCGTCAAAAAAGCTGAAGTTTTGTGCACAGTAAGTTTTTAAAACAATAACTAAAAATGGACGCTGTGTTTTTTATCTTTAATATATATATTCTTTTACTGATGATTCGTGAGTGAGTTACGAATAGTGGAGAAAATTCCATGGGGTTCAAATTTGCTTGTATGGAAATTTTATTTTGATTAATTGTGTTAGCGTACTTGCCCCTAAAGACAATTAAAAATATATTAAGAACAAAAAAACCGGTAACCTCTTATTTGTAAAATAAAATTCTTAACAAATGAAACGTCTAGCTATATTTTCAACAGGCGTTATAGGAAAGTGAAAACGTCAACGCCATTTCGAGTTCTGTTTTAACAAATGAATATGTTTTACAGGAAGGATTTGGCACCAAAATCAAAGGCATTCATATTCTCAACGCAACAGCTTTTGTTGATAAACTGATCTTCATCCTCAAGCAAGCTCTAAGAGAGAAGGTAGCTAGCAGAATTCACGTTCACAATAACTTTGAGGATCTACAAAAACATATCCCTAAAGAGATTTTACCTAAAGAGTATGGAGGCGATGAAGAATCATGCGCTGAGTTGAGTGGTAAGTTTTGTATCACAGACAATACATTTCGTCTGCGCGAGCACGATACGAGCGGAACAGTCTCTGCTTCAGCTTGGACTGAAATGCTTTCGTATGTCTGTACAGTTCACATTTCTCAAATGGTTCTATCTATTCTCTTCGTATATATCGATAATATATAATAAAATATATCGTATATATCATAATAGATCGATTTATTCTTGTTAATCTTTGGGAGCAGGTTCTATAATTGCATGGATTTTTTTTTCTATTTAGTTATTGAAAATTTTTCAAAATGGTTGAGCCATTAGATTTGAAAATATAAAATATAGTTTTTCGGTTGTAAGGTATGCAAAGATGGACTCGCGAGATCTGCCAGCTCACAGACCCGCCGTTTTTGTTTTAGTATAATATCACATACTTATTTTCTTTATACTGAAGTCATTATTTTGCAGCTGTATCTTCTCTTTATTATAATTACAGGTCAAGTGCATAACTACTTATTTAAATAATTATACAGATTTATTTATAACGCGACTACAATGAAAGGAGCCGTTCTCAGTTCAAGCATTATTTCTGTACATTTACAATAATATGTTATGTGTTCGAATACAATTAAGACTGACAATTTAGACTTTCATACAAGGCGAAAATATGTAAATTAAGTGACAACTTATAAATGAAAATCTATTTCAGAACAATGGCGAAAAATACTAAGAAGTGAAGAGGCGAAACAAATAATCAAAGAAACCGATAAACTAGTTAGCGACGAGTCCAAAAGACAAACGGCCAAGTTCAACGAAGAATACATGGGCATGCCTGGATCTTTTAGAGCATTAACTGTAGACTAACTTTGATTTATTTATTTATATTATAGCATAAGAGGATTAAAATGGCAAAGGGAAAACAAATTGTATTACAATGTGAGATAAAAAAACAAAGATGACTTTTATGAACAGTTTGTGTGTTCCAATCCTAGTAAAAAATGGGTGCTGTAGGGGCACATAATGCTAACACGATAGAAATTATTGCACGTGGCGACCGCGCCGCTCTGGCCTCCTCAGTCATCTCTCCACCAGTAGGTACCGCGTAATGTTTTTTTTTTGTTTTTTTTTTTAAAGATCAATGAACATACATTATTTAAGTTATCGGTATAAGTAAAAAGTTTAACAGATGTGCTACCAGCATTATTGACCACAAATTACTAAATAAAAACATTAGATACCTACTTATATTGAGACAAGATACTATACTTACAATTATACAGTAAAGTTATGTTATAACAAGTCATGTTGTAGTTTAACCTATTATGTCCTAGCCCTAGTTTTCCTTGGAGTCATCCGCACCATAGGTAAGAACACGCTTGATGATGGGGAGACGACAAAGAATACATATATACCCCCACAACATACCCCCACAGTGCATCCCAGTAATTCCCCTTTTTGTAAGTTTATAGAAATTGTATATCATCATAACATCAATTTATTCTATAATAAAATGTTTGGTTTATGGTATAATAGAATAATTGATGCTTAAAATTGATTCTATTATAACACTCAGGTCAAAACACATTTTTTAAATTAATTTACAATAACCCATGTTTCTATTAATTAAAAGAGATTAACCTATTTAACAGTAATTATCGGAGGCGAGTTGGCTGGACTGCAATCGTGACCTCTTCTCGCCCCGGTACGGCGGACGAGGGCTCACGGGGGGGGTTAGTGGGTTCGAATCCCACATACCCCCCTGCCACCACAGGGGTGTGCGACTTCCCTTTCCATTCATTAAAACCCTAAAAAAAAAATTAACAGTAATTATAAAAAAGCCCGAAATGGAGAAAAATATACTTAACGTTTCATTAAAATCGGTCTATTCTGTGATATTATATACTTGTCGTTTTAAGATAAGGGTTCGATAACTGGAGAGTTTAATAACAAACATAATGTTTGTAAAATGAAATGGGGAAAAATTTAAGACGAAACAAACGAAAGAAATATAATTATGTGGATTAAAGGCGTGTAGAGTAGGATCGTGACAAAAGATAAGGATGTACGCATAAAATAAAAATGTAAATTCGTGATGATAGCTCGTGAACATAATTTCTGCTACAATTACGACTCACTAGCGCGGGTAGGGGACGAGGTGACAGCAGAGTACTATTACTATTGGCATGCTTGCGATTGGCTGATCATGATAATGACGCAGTCTGAGCTATGAGCTTAGTGATGTGGTGACTTGGAATAAAATATTTATAGATTGAAAACTTACTATCACATTCTAAACTCCTTTAATAAATAACTACAGCTTGGCATAAAAGAGTAGAAAATAATAGGGGCGCCACTGTGCCCCGCGGAAATAATACACCAACCTAGTCGTGATAATTTGCTTATTATTACCTAATGCGATCATACCACAAATTGTTATTATTTTTACACAATTATTATAATTACATACATACAAATTTATAGTTTAACATTGCTAAATTCTGCAAGAATTTAGCAATGATAAACACCGCTTTGCCAGTTATTCTGCCGCCAAGCAGTAGTGCGCAAGCACTGCTGTGTTCCGGTTTGAAGGGCACTGTAGCTAGTGAAATTACTGGGCAAATGAGACTTTATGATCTGATCTCACAGTTTAGTAATCTTATTACTAGATTGTGCTGATGTCTCTGGATGACGTGCGCAGTGCAGTGTCACGAGAACCTCTATACTTTAGAGTTCCGAGTGACAATGCAGCTGATATGGGCAGCCGTGTCGTTTAACATCAGGCGAACGGCTAGCTCGTCACGTCATTCCGTAACATTAAAAAAAAAAAAAATAGCAGTACCTACTACTATTATATTATATTGTTATATACCTACCTAACGTGGCTAAAACCGCAGAATTCACTAATATATTTAAAAGAAAGTTAAGAGTAGTACTCTAGGTAGTAATAGTAGTAGTACTCAACCGTAAAACTCCTAACTTTCTTTTAAATATATTAGTTGATTCTGTGGTTTTAGCCACGTTAGTTAGGTGTGCAAATGTTGGGTCCACCAACTTAATCAGATCTGAACGTCACTCTGCTGCTGCAATTTCCTATAAAAAGAAATAAATTTAATGCATAGATCTGAAACAATATCACACACATAAATTTTCAATGAATTCTCCCTTGTAGTTTTACTCTTCCTCGAAGGGAAGAGAGAAGAGAAACACCTGCCTTCCTTCTATTGCCGTCCCATCCATTCATCATTTTCCTTTTTCACTTCCTTCTTCCCGTGAACAGGAAGAGGTTGTACACTGTAAAATTAATAATTCCGTGCGATGCCAGAGCAGGTCAGCTAGTTATAAATATAGGTCGTTAGCACAGGTCACTGGTTTGAGCAAAGGCTAACACAAGAAAATCATCATTATCATCACCACCACCACCACCATCATCATCATCATCCTCATCATCATCCTCATCATCATCCTCATCATCAGCATCCTCCTCATCATCATCATCATCATAATCAGCCTGAAGACGTCCACTGCAAGAACATACATGCAAATAAAACATACCAAAATGACTAACGTACAATAATCGGCAAAAACTGGGTTAGTACTGCTGAACCAAATAAATGGCGGCGTTTGTTATTTAAAGATTCAAAGCAGTCCGGGGAAGTGCTGTGAGTATAAGACACTGTATTTTGAAGGAAATCAATTTTCTTTTTGAGACGCTTTTATCCATTTCTCCTTTATTTCTAGGATATCTGGAAACCTAACAGAAAATAAACAAATCCATAACGAATGGTTATTATGGTTGCAAAATACTTAATTAATATTATTAGTCAAAAATATTACAAGGAACAGAGCAGAACGGAGCAAAAGACATCAACGGGTTCCCGCTTCTTCTACTTCATAATGTTCGTTTTTAATTTCAAAATAGATGTACTAAGTTTTCTCTAATTACTTTTCTAAAATTACTTACTTGTGGGATGATATGCCGTTCTTTGCACAGCCAGATGTCATGCTATTCTTCTCGCACAATTTTACTGAGCAATAATTCATTTTTCTAATATTTTGTGATTTTTTTCTTTAGCTATGTCTTCGCGAAAATCCAAAACGAAACTGACGTACTCACACACTATGGGAATATAGGGCACGTGGCATAATGCACGAATGGGATAATCTCTCGATATATTATACAAAATGACAATATCCTAAACAGCGCAATAATATGAAACTCTTGGGACGAGAGTAGTATGCTTTTAACAGTACTCAAAGCGTGAAAAGATCTAATTAGAAGACAACCAGAAATGGGATGCAGTATTCCCAAACAAAGCAATATGGTCGAACGGTTTTACTTTGTAAAACTGAAAAAGGATTGATAATAGACAAATAAAGTAGGTACGTTATATGTGCGAACTTAGGAGCTGTCAAACAAAAGTGTAGACGGGCATCTGATTGTATTTCTAAACACATTGAAGACTCCTAGTCCTTCACATAGGTATTTAAATTGAGAGAGAGAGAGAGCTACAGTTATGTTGCTACGTAATTGATACCTACCAAAATTATTTAAATTCCGATTATAGATATTATATACTGATTATAGATATGATATAGATATTATATACTGACCGGTGGTTCCCGTAGTCTGTGTTTGTTTAGAGGATACCTATAAGATCATTGGACTACCCCTTCGATTCAATCCAATTCAATCAAACATTTAATTTAGCTGGGATAAGGGAGGATTAGGGGATGATATTGGAAAAACTGTGATACACGTATGTCATAAATTTAATTGAAGAACATGTCGTGTATATATAGGCTCAGGGGTTAGGCTTGGCGGGCAAACTATAGAACTATAGGCCTTCACCATGCGCACCGGGCCGTGTCCGGAGCAAGAATGATCCGTAGTACTTTTTTTTTTCGATCGAGCTAATGCTGTTGGTCTCTATCGACCTTTATAGCGTCACCGGGCGGGAGGGCTTAAGGCACCCGACCGTCAAAAGTGGGAGGCAACTAGCTCAAGGGCACCCCTGGGGTGCGAGCCTCGGCTTGGGCCGTTGCCGGGATAAGAGGATCGGGAAGAATACGTCCACTGAAAGAGTGGACCTTATTGAAAGTCGCGATCGTTCTAGCTAACCTACGGGGGGTACGTCAACCTCGCCGGCGGGGTCGGTGTCTGATTGTGTTACGCTGGTATCCCCTACCGGTGCCGAAAGAGGTATCTGAGCCAGAAGGGACTGGTCTGGTCCGGTGATCCTAGCGCAGCCGATACTATGGCTGCTATAGGATCATCCGGGTCGCTCAAGACGTGTCTCGGGCGGCGACGACGGGGTGGGGATCCGTAGTACACCGAGCGCTCCCTTTATATAGCCAGATGGTTGGGGGAGCGATGACCAGCAACTGTAATAAATTTAAATGCTACCATAGGGTAAATCATAGTACCTACTGCCCGCTGCGCATAGAGTTTATCACTGGACGTTGCCGCCGTCATATACATTTTCGAGTAAATTGATTCAGAGAACATTTTTTTATGGATAATTCAACCACCCGTTTCACCCTCTTAAGGAATTTCGAAAAACCCTTTTTAGTTCTTCTTTCTCAGAAACTTCACAAAGAACACAAATTTAGGATCTGGGACCAACGGCTTAGGCTGTACGTTGATATATAAGTCAGTCAGTCAGTCAGGACCTTGAATTTTATATGTATGTATAAGAAAATGATTCTTGCCCACTATTCAAATAGATATTGATCAAAACAGTTGATATGTAAAAAATCTATCTCTATCTTTCTTCTTAAATATATAACTCAAACGTGACTGACTGATTAACTGACTGACATAGTGATCTATCAACGCACAGCCCAAACCACTGGACGGATCGGGCTAAAATTTGGCATGCAGATAGATGCTATGACGTAGGCATCCGCTAAGAAAGGACTTTTCGAAATTTCACCCTTAAGAGGGTGAAATGGGTGGTTGAATTATTTTGCCATAGGCCACGCCGCGGGCGAAGCTGCGGGCAGTAGCTCGTAGTTTATATTACCAAATATTATATGATTTAAATCAAAACTTAAGTGTGAATCATTCACGGAAATATTGCATCTGTAAATATTATCATAAATGCGCTAATCGAAATAGTCGAGAAGCAACATTATGATTTGCGGATGTTGGTTTCTGGAATATCTTGTTCGCGTATGTCATCCGTCATGAGGTTTATATACAAGGACCTACCTATCCAAACACTTAAAATATATAACATATAAGTATCATAAAGTTTCATAGACACGGTACATACTAACGTATGCAGTATGCATTATGTTAAAATCGGTATCGGTAACCTACTATCATACTGTAAAATAAAATGTGTAGTTTTAAGATCTACTTACATACTACTAAGTCAACTTTTTTTTAACACGGCAAATTGCCTTTATTTTCTAAATACTACAATGATTTAATAACTAATACTAAAAACTACCTACCACAAAAAAAAGAAACATATGGACTATATACTGGCCGACGCGTGACCAAAATGCTGGCACTTATTTGGCACAACGAATAAGCATTGCAATTCAACGAGGCAATACTGCCAGCATGTTGGGTACGCTACCTTCTGGTAGTGGGCTGGAGCATTTGTACTGTCTATAGGTCATCGCGGCCAGTATACTACTTAGTAAGTGCCTACCCTAGATTTCTTTAAACCTTCATAATATGTTCACAAAAGTAAAGTAACAGATACATAAGTAGGTAATTAAATAGTCAGATTAATTATTCTTTACAATAATACAACCCTAATGCCGTCAAAAGAGAAATATAGAAAGATTGGCAACTACTTGGTGAATCTAGGTGAATATATATGTAGGTCATTAGCGCGGTGTGATCTGAATTACACTTTATTGTGACGGCGCAAAGGTCGCTATTTATTTAAATTATTTTGCAGAGTGAGTCTTCTGTACACAGTACTAATATCTATTCTGTATATAATGATAATTAGAAAACAAAATGTTGTCGGACAAAACCTGTCTAGCTTGATAAAATGGTAAATAAGAGACTTTGGTTGGAGCTATTTAAAATCATTTATTAACATTCAAAATGCATATTAAAGTCTATAACGTGCAGTAGAGAGTAAAGTTCATGTTCAGAAATGATATAAATAGATAAAAAAATATGAAATGAATATGAAATAAAACGATGCAAAATGCAACCGGGTGGCAACGGTAAGTAATTGTGGGGTTTCCATTTAATATAATAACATATGCCTTAAGATGTTTTGGGCTTGATTTAGGGACATTTCACGCAACGCCATCTAGTCCCAAACTAAGCAAAGCTTATACTATGGGAACTAGATAACTGATATTTATATACGTTTTGTTTGTAAATATTAGGTCTTTACCTATGAAATTGCCGTTTTGTTTGAAAAAAGTTAAAGTATTTTTTTTTCGAACTTATTTATTTCTTTTATTCAAAGTAATCACCCCTGCAATCAATGCATCTTTGCCAACGCTGCGGCAGTTCATGGATGCCCTTCTTGAAAAAATCAGCAGGACGGCTCTCGCCGTTTTGTAAAAAGCTATGATGAATCACACCAGCACTAGACCACCAAACTGTGACCATCACCTTTCTAGGGGTCATTTTTCGTTTTGCACATTGCTTTGGTACCGAACCAGGATCTAACCAACTTGCTGAGCGCTTTCGATTGTCAAAAAGAATCCATTTTTCGTCGCACGTAACAATTCGGTTCAAAATTCCTTCATTTCTGTGCCTGTTAAGCAGCGCAAGGCAAGTCTCGACGCGTACGTTGCGCTGGCGATCGTTAAGTTCGTGGGGCACCTATCTATCAAGCTTTTTTATCTTGCCAATCTGTCGCAAATGGACCAATATTGTTTTGATGCTAACATCAAAAGCTGCTGCCAGCTCAGCTGTAGATTGGGATTCATCAGCTTCCACAATCACCTTTAATTCATTATTGTTGACCAAAGTTTCCGGACGACCACGAGGTTCATTTTTCAAGTCAAAATTCCCAGAACGGAACCGAGCAAACCAATAACGGGTTGTACGTTCGTTTGTACAGTTCTCTCCGTAAACGTCGTTAATGTTACGTGTCGTTTGTGCCGCGTTGGTGCCACGACGGAACTCATATTCCATAATTACACGAAATTTCAAAATATCCATTATGAGGAAAAATGTTGAAATGTAATTAAAATACAACGCTAATCAATAAATAAAAGACTTATATTGTAAATAGAATGTCATATTTTTAAAACAAAATTAATTTGAATTTAGAATTCATAGCCAATCAAAACTTTTTTTTGTTTGAAAAAGTCTGTACTCCAATACGGCAATTTCATAGGTAAAGACCTATTACATACATAGAAATTTGTCCTGGGTCGGAATCCAACCCACAACACGGTTCAGAAGGCAAGTTTACTAACAACTGAGCTATCAGGCCAGTGAAATTATTAATAATATTATTTTTTTTAAACATAAACTCAAATTATATAAAATATTACCATTAAATTGACGTCAATCACAAACAAGAAGTTTATTTAGTCAGTGTTTAACCCACAAGGAAAATTAACTCGTGTTTTATTTTACATAATTTTATAGTAATTTGAAACGATAGTATTCAATTTCGATGTCGCATACATTTCACGAGACATTTTACGAAACGCCTAGTAAAATAGTTTTTTATACACCAAAACTCAAACTTTTCTTGAGTTGGTTGTTTATAGTGCATATTCCTAGGAAACCGCTTTAGGAACCCAACAGTGGTCCACTGACCGAATCATGGGCTTTGAATCTTTCGGATCTTCTTTCTTAGAGGAGTATTTATTCAACGGAATTCTTGAATAACAAATAGCTTGCTTTACGCAATTATAGAACATTCATTAGAAATTACAGAATTATAGCTTTTGAGGTACTTGACAGTTGAGAAAACCGCGTGTTTGTTGATAATATAATTGGAACTCCTTAGTAGTAAACGGCTTCTATATCGAAATGAATTTATTGTACTAAAGATCACAGGAACTTGTCGATAAAATGTTCATGTTCTCTTAATCGGTTAGTGATTTGATGTAACACTACAAAACTCATCAGTATGAAATTAAAAACGCAGCACTGCAAGCAGCAGCAGTGCTGCTTGCGGAAGCTGGTTTGCTCGGTTTTGTACGCACAATTAAAAATTAGAAATAAGAACTTAAATACTTATGTTTATGTATCTTTTTGTTATTGGCTGTATTATCCTTCCTGTATTATATATAATTTCATGTTAATAATAGGCTTAATTCATAAATATAAAAAATTATCTAACAAAAAGCACGGACCCAGGTGTCTGTGGAAATGCAGATTAATAAAAAAAAACGCTTAAAATTACTAAGAAAAAACTACAACTATAAAATAATTTATTAAATACAAATAATTATCTGGTTGCAATTGTTTACTATGATAACGTTTATAGTTATGGACTGAACTCATTTTTTTTATTGTACTGCTGTTGGTCTCTACTGAACTTTACAGCGTTACCAAGTGGGGGGACAGGTGCTTAAGGCGCCCAGCCGTCAAAAGTGGGAGGCAACTAGCTCAAAGGCACCCTTGGGGTCGAGACTAGGTTTGGGCCGCTGCCGAGATAAGAGGATCGAAAAGAATACATCCACTGGAAGAGTGGATTCTTTGGAAAGAGGCTTCACAGCTTAGTTGGTAATAACTTTGCCTTTTGAGCCGTGGATCAACGACAAAGTTATAGGTTTCTTATTGTATTTAAATACTACGGAACGCTCATAAATGAAGGGTTGAGAATAAAAAAGGTTTAACTGTCAAATTGACAGTTTCGAGAAAATTGACTTTAAACGTCAACGGCGTCATTTTAATGTAGAGTGCTTATGAGGTAATAGAAAAGGTTTATGTAAGTTTCACTTGCTTGAAAATGTTTTAATTCTATTTAAAATTACTAAATATAGTACTAATTCATACAATTACTGTAAAAATATAATATAATAAAATAAATATAGTAATGTTTTTATGCTAAGCGAACTGTATTCCTGTGACAGATAAACCGTTTTTAGACTCAAAATCTCGATATTTAAGCCTCATTTCGGTATCTTGAGAATATATTATTGAAGATAATTTCACGCTGAATCCAACGATACCCATGAGTCATTTTGTCAAAAAATCAGTTAAACCCTTTTTATTCTCACCCCTTCAAATATTATGATGGTTTTTGTTTTAGGCAATGTTAAAAATGAGTACCTACTCTTTTTTTTCTACGTATTCAGAAGCGACAGTACCACGCAGTTTTGAAAACATGCCAAAAGTAAAATGTACACATTTATAACATTTACGCTTTTTTTTAACAGTGGTGCCAGTTATTATTTATGCATGAAACCCGGTAACGTCTTGAAATATCTAAATTCATACTTGATTAGCAACATACATGATACATGCATTGTTTAATTTTCGAGCGATTGACACCAATGCTTACTTGCCGACTGAGTGTTCAAGATGACGGTCGAAACTACAGTGAGTTTTTAAAAATATTTTTATTTTTATAGTATACATAAATGAGGGTTTTTTTTTTTTTTTTTACCTTCAGCCTTTATTCTTTCAACTAAATACTACAATAATACTTTTTAATCTTTCGCGACTTGAACTCATATTGTAAGGTTAGTCAAAATAATGTTATGATAATTTTTGTGCGCAAATAGACCCGTTTTATCTTTACAATATAAATACTACAATGATATAATACTAACTACTACTAAACACTACCTATTACAAAAAATTATATTTGGACTATATACTGGCCGCGATGACCTATAAACAGTCCAAATGCTCCAGCCCACTACCAGTAGGTAGCGTACCCAACATGATGGCAGTATTGCCCCGGTGAATTGGAATGCTGATTTTTTGTGCCAAACAAGTGTTAAATTTATTATTTAAAATATAAATTATCTCTCTACGTAATCTAGTAAATGTTTTTATGCATATAATAGATAACGTATGCGGAGAAAATGTTCTTATTAGATCTAATGTTTATGAGATTTCTAGCAAATAAGTATAGGTTTTAGGAAATAAGTAAAGGGTCTATAGCAGTGGACGTATAGAAGTATACACTGATGGCGAAGTAGATATTATATTTATATCCCGGAGGTAGCGGGTTCAATTCCCACTGCAGGACAAGTATTTGTGTACAGAAAGAAAAGGCGCAAATACTTGTTCTGAGTCTAGGTGTTGTGGGACCAGGGTCTCCAGCGTTTAAGTTTGTGGCTGCGGGTAATATGCCCAAAAAACTGGAGACATTACCTCGTTGAATGACTAAACTTAGTCTTTACCGAGGTAAAAGCCCTACTTGGTCACCTGTTACTTCTTTATTCAATTTTTTTGGGCATGCGTTTGACAACAACTCACCTGATGGTAAGTGACGAAGTTGTCTAAGGTGGAGCACGCTTGCCCATGAGATGCCCATTCACTCTTGACTTAAAAGAACCCAGGTTATACCCAGGAGGAAACACTGTTGCTGGAAGAGCTATCCATGCCTTGGCCGTTCGGACTATGCCCGGACTATATCCAGCAAAACGCTTAGTGATACCTATTCGTTCGCTTGATGGTATTCGTGTAAAATACAATGATATATGTACTTTATCATAATAAACTGAAAATAAGAATGTAAAACGACTTAGTAAACATACGTACAACGTCAAATGAAAGGCGGAATTATAATATCGCTTTAAATATGTCAACATTGATTTTACCGCGAAGCGTTCTAAAACATACATGAATTTTAATTTTTATGTAGAATTTAACCTAAACTCTCTTATTAACCTCGATAATTATGTTATCATTTAATTAACTCAAGTAACATTTATTTTATTTACAGCCCGTTTTTCTTTTTCTCAAATGATTAAATATACGTAGTTTAGTTTTATTAATTAATAAATATAATTTTATTTATGATAAAATATTTAAATTTCGTAACACACATATATATTTAAAAAAATTCCTTAATAGAGAAAATTTAGTAGGTAGTTCAAAAAAGGTTAAGTATTAATAAATTGCAGATTAATTCTGAACATAGGTACAATTAAAATTCTAAAAAAAAATAGAATTTTTATATCCCGGAAAGTTTTCAAAAAAGTTCTACCGTAAAAACAGATAAGTGCGGGCAAAACCGTGGGGCACCGTCTGAAAATTAAAATTAAAGTTTTTTGGCAGAAATGTTTTTCCCTTTACATGGTAACTTTTTCCCTGAGCCACAAAATACATAATAGTTCTGCGTATCTTAGCTTATTGACTACATCACTGTAAATGCAACTTCATATTTACCTATAGGCAAATATAATAAGATTATTATTATTATGGATTTATAGTCATGCCCATTTCATTAAAGTTTGACAGCTTCTAAGCTCGCATATGTCCGAGAGATAAATGCGAACTTACTTTAATGGAGATAGGCAATGGGATTTTGTTCACAAACAAAAAGTATATAAGTGTTCTATCAGTTTTTTAGTTTCTATAGTACAAGTTTTGATTAGTTTGGGACTAGATGGCGTTGTGTGAAATGTTCACAATTATTTATTTATTTATTAAAATAAGTAAATAGTAACCTTAATCTAATAGTAACTCATTAGCACCTACGAACAAAAACCAATTTAAGTATTGCCTAGGAGTTAGAATTTTCAATAAAAATTAGTTTTCAAAAGAAAATATTTTGTCTTGCACATAGTTTACATATAGTTTGTTGATAGTAATTTCTGGAAAGAATCATCAAGTAAAACATGTTTTTGATTATCATAATTTTAAAATACATAATGGTTAACTAGGAAGTTCCGTGTGAATTTGTGTGCTTTAGTAATAAAATTATACTGGTTTTTTACTATGTGCATTTAGGGAAATAATAAACATGTTCACGTCAGTTTTTGCGAGAAAACAACAGGGTAAACTTATTTGATGTAACAAATAATGTTTCTTTTAATACTGTGTAAGATTTCCATTGTTCACATTTCTCTTGATGTAATTAATGTAAGTGAATATAAATAATATAAATATTGGTAGATATTTCACACAACGCCATTTAGCCCCAAAGTAGTTAAAGCTTGTACTATGGGAACCAGATAACTGATACAATACATAGACACTTTGTTTGTAAATAAATATGTAGAATACAAACTAACACCCAGACACAGAACAAAAATCGACGTTGACCACACAAATATTTGTCCTGGGTGGGGATCAAACCCACACCCTGTAGTTCAGAAGGCTACCAGCTGAGCTATCGGGCCAGTCAAGTAAGTGATGATAAATTAAGAAAAGGGGGATGGTAAAGCATTAATAGCTCATTATAAATTATTATATCATGTAAATAGCTAACTATCTATCTAACTTCTCGAAAATGTTCCGCTGAAACTACGTGAAACGTTCATGTGACAAAAATAGATATCAATACCGGTCTTGAGTTACAAGAAGAGCATGCATTGCACAGGGCCATTTTTAAATGGAACGACGAAAGGCGAAATATCTTACATCTATACTAATATTATAAAGACAAAATATTTGTATGTAAGTATCTATGTCTGTAACGAAGTGGCTCAAAAAGTACTCGACTGATTTTAAAAATTCTCTCACCATTTGAATGCTACATTATCACTGATTAATATAAGCTATTTTGATTGTAAGAAAAAAAAATGTTTGCGGAAAAAAAAATGCTTACAAAACAAATGTCCATCCGTGCGAAGCCAGAACGGGCCGCTATTTTTTATATATAAGGACTACGCGCGAGTTTATTTAAAACTGTAATGTTGTATGGTTTTTATGCGACTGGGACACATTCCATTAAATAAGTTTGCCTTTTTAATGAAGAAAGTACCGTTACCAAATCTTGAAGAGTATGGGTCCATTGAAGATGTACAACATGTTCTGTTGGAGTGTGTCCGGAATGCCGGTGACAGAAGGACAAGCGTTCTAGGAACCATGAATTTGTTTAATACAGGATTATGCAACAGTATTTTATCATCGCAATTGTCAGAAGAAGTCTATATATATTGCTTAAAAATTTTCGTAGAACATAGGCATTATTGTTGTACACCGATTGGGCAATGTGGTCGCACAGCGACAAAGCCCTGTTCTTGTGTATGTATGTAATAAATTAGAAAAAAAAAACGTTTTAATTCAATAAACTTATATCCATTTTCATTATCACTCTGTTAATATTCTTAATATAATTGAAATTTATTTTAAATTTATACTCGATTATTCACGCGCATGCAGTCTTCACCAATAACTGTAATGACACTTAGCCTTTATGTAATGTAATTTTTGTATTCTTAATAGACAGCCTCTGTAGTCTGGTGGTTGAGCAGGTCAGCTCACAACCCGGAGGCGGCGGGTTTCATTCCCGTGACAACTATTTGTGCACAGTAAAAAAGCGCAACTACTTGTTCTGAGTCTGAGCTCCGTATTACAGAACGATGCTCAGTCATCGATCGGCGCTCAAGCAGAGATTTCATTCATAAAGTGATCAATTCATGAATGAAATCTCTGCTTGAGCACCGATCGATGACTGAACATCGTTGTGTAATACGGACCTAAGTGTTGTGGGACCATGGTCCTCGTAGTTTCTGGGTCCCTAAACACAGGGAATCCAGTTAGGATCCAGGATCTATGTATGTGATCGTTGGGCGTTATTATTATTATTATTTTTTAATGTTAACTATTGTTGTTACGAGCTAGTCGTTCACTTAATGTGAAGCAACATGATCGCTTATAATAAATAGTGTCACTCGGAACTCTAAAATATAAAGCTGCGCATGACACTCCACTGCGCACATCATCCTGAGACATCACAGTCTGATAATAACATTACTCGACTGTGAGATCAGATGATAAAGTCTCAATTGCCCAGTAATTTAACTACAGTGCAAATTAGGCTAGTGTTCAATAAATAAATGACTTATATACTATTTTACAGGATATATCTGCAACGCTCTCTGTGGATAAAGAAAAACTACTTAACATCAGTCCCGAGGACTGGGACCGTGTCATGAAGCACTACAGCGTTACTCCTGAGGCTGTTAAGGACATGGTCATACATGTACGGGACTGGCTTAGCAAGCAGCCGCATTTACCCGGCGAAAAGCTACGTAAGATGTCAATATTTTACCGTAATATTACAGCCGCTAGAAAAAGATTTACGTGTTTTTCCATATACACTCCCAACAACCAAATACATAGATCCTGGACTACGTGGACATAAACTACGAGGACCATGGTCCCACAACACCCAGACATAGAACAAGTATTTGCCGCCTGTGCACAAATACCTGTAGGTAACCTGTACTAACGCGAGAATCAAACTCGCCGCCTCCGAGTCGAGCCGACCGAACTACTTGATCATTTTGTGAATAAATCTCGCCTTGAGTAGAGATTTACTGGGCGTAGTTCTGTAATGCAGGCCGTAATGTAACTAGCACTTAATAAAGTGTTAGTATAATTTTAGCACAGTGCAAGCAAGAGCTACCTAAAAAGAACACAAAAACAAAGTAACAGTGGTATTGGACACATTCTTGTAAAATTCTATTGCAGCCACCTTACTAATAAAAACATTGTGTAGCGGAAGAATATTTATTTTATATTTTGTTTATGTCTATCACGTTTAAAATATGCAAGATAAAACAAGAAAATATACTGTTTAGCTTATTTCACGGGTATGCGTTGTTTAGGAGTGCCTAAAAAGGCACTCCGGGAGTAAAAAAAAACAACAGCTCACTAGTAGGTGCAATGATTTATTGTGTCAAAGCCTTATTTGACCGACTTAATGGTTGGAATAAGCAGCTGCTACAGTGGCTAATCAAATTTAAAAAAGCATACGAAAGGCTGTGCAGCATGAGCCATAACTGTGCCGGTTTTTTGACCTTAAAAGAACCGTCCTTGTATTTGAACAAGTTATTGTGATTCTGCTATCTGCACGGGTGATAGACACAATAAAGATCGTGAGTGAATTTACCTACATTAGCATTTCGGGGGTAAATCGTTTTCACCCTCTAAATATTATCAATTTTGTTTGTTTTTGAGTCAATAGTTTGAATGGATTGTTTTCTACGCTTATATATTTGATTTTAAAAAAAGTTTTGTATTCTGATTACAACTACTTTTCTTCATTATAATTTAGACGCAAAGAATTCATCATTTAGGTAGCTATAACTGCAAAGATATTATGAAAACTCCAAAACGGACTAAAAACATAGTTTTTCAATGTAGAAAACATATAAAAAAGTCATCTAAATTAGATATATATAGCATTTAGGGATAGCTCAAGTTCGATCGTGCATGGAGTACTGCTGCCACCTGTGGGATGGGTCTGCTAAATACCAGCTGGAAGCCTTAGACTCTATCGAAAGGCGTGCTAAGACGCTCATAGGTAGCGACTTGTTTGAGGCCCGACTGCAAAGCCTCGACCATAGACGCAAAGTTGCCAGTCTATCGGTTTTCTATCGAGTGCATTTTGGAGAGTGCGCATTGGAGTTGCATAACCTGATTCCGTCATCACCTTTCCACCACCGGACAACCAGATGTACGAAAAAATGCCACTATTACATGGTTAATACCCCACATGTGCGGACAAAGCGATTTGGTTCGACATTTATCATGCGATCAGCCAAAGAGTGGAACGCTTTATTTATATCTTTATATCCGTATTTCCCGATAACTACAACCTGGGAGTCTTCAAATCGAGAGTGAACAGGTATCTTCTAGGAAAGCGTGTTACATCCTAGACTGCATCGTTACTTACCATCAGGTGCGATAGTGGTCAAACGCAAGCCTATCAAACAATAAATAAAAATAAAAAATATATAAAAATGTTAGAGCTTTCTGTATGGGCATCTCCTTTTAATGTTTGTGGAAAAGCTGATTAATCTAAAAAGATATTCAATCGATGATTTCTTTAGCTGATAAGGATCGAGACTGTGATCTATATTGCAGCGGAACTTGTTATACAGGTTGATTTTTTCTAATTCCGTACATCGAATCTAAAGTTATTTTTTTTTTTTTTTTTCAATTTAGGTTCTACAATTCTAATATTATTTTGTACCTAAAACCACTTTTGCTGGCACCAAAAACAGGTGGAACAAGTACACTATATTTTTTTAAATGTTAATAAATGTATTGACGAGAATTTGTTCACCAGGTTTTAAGCGTCACGGCTGCTTCATACATAATATAACATTTTTCCTTACATTTTTATCTTATTTTGTAAATTAAAGTTCACGCCTGAGCTTATAAAATGTTAAGGTTAAGGTATTTTGATATTTT
Organism: Ennomos fuscantarius; assembly: GCA_905220475.3. Taxonomy (NCBI): domain Eukaryota; kingdom Metazoa; phylum Arthropoda; class Insecta; order Lepidoptera; family Geometridae; genus Ennomos; species Ennomos fuscantarius. The sequence goes on from HG992044.1 coordinate 5,404,982, forward strand.
TTTCAATTATTTATTTTTATTTTTAAATAATTATCATATCTGTATTTATAATAATATTTTAAAGCATTTCAAGTGTTTTTTTTAAACGAATTACTCATATTAATTTTGATAACTCTTCTATTTTTATTTTAGCGAATGATGTGACGAGCTAATCGTTCACCTGATGTTAAGCGACACGGCCGCTCATAATAAAACAGCGTCACTCGGAACTACAAAATATAAAGTTTCGTGCGACACAGCATTGCGCACATCATTCTGAGACATCAGCACGGTCTGGTAATAAGAATACAAGACAGTGAGATCAGATAATAAAGTCTCAATTGCCCAGTAATTCTATTAGCTACAATGGCCTTCAAACCGGACCACAGTAGTGCTTACACACTATTGCTATGCGGCAGAATAACTGGCAAAGCGGTGGTACCTACCTACCTAACTTTGCAGTAAAATCCTACCACCTAGCAAACTAGTAGTTATTTCCCTCTTTCTCAAACAATGTGTTGATGACTGGTAGAAAATGATTTAGCATTAAGTCCTCCGTTTGTACTGTTATAAGTGCAGTAAGGAATGATTAGAACGAAAGAATTAGTAGAAAAATATTCTGCGTCTGATTTGTACTCTACTTACCTAAAAAAAAATCTGTCAATTACGGACATTATGTGTATGATATTTTTGACAGGCGCTTTACTTAAAATCAATTGCAATATTCAGACAATATTTAGAAATATTGTTATTCAATTTCCAGATGACCAACAAATAATCAGACATCTGATGTTTCGTGGCTTCAGCGTGGAAAAATTCAAGATTGCCCTGGACGACTACTTCACAGCACCTCATAGAATGCCAGACGTTGTATGCAACAGAGATCCCTTAGACCCAAAAATATCGGAATACTTAAAAGAGGGATATTGGATAGCCGTACCTAAAAAGACAAATCAAGACTATAGAATAACGATGTTCAGGTACGGCCTTGATTCAGCCACAGTATTTAAGTTTAGGGCCTAATTGGAGATTTCACTGATATAATGAAAATGCTCATAGCTTCTATACTATAGAAAAACACAGTCTACACACGTACATGGGCGTATTTTTGTATGTTCAGCAGTGGATGTCTTCCAGTTCATGTTCATTGAAGTAAAACTTCTTTGAACTCACGTTTGATTTGAGGAGTAAGCTGGTGAATGCGCATTGAGGCGAACAGAAGTTGAAAGGGAGATGTTATCTAGTTTGTGAACGTAGATCTCCATTGTCAACATAACGAAGTCAAAAATCACTTAAAATTTGTATCGTTATGTTGGTATGTCCGGTAAAATGATATTTTACAACGTGACATTAACATTAAACAAAGAAAAAATAAAGTTATACCACCCGATAGATGGAGCTAAATAAGTTTTACTTCAGTAGTATGGAAGCATACTCGTTTTTTTATGATAATACTGTTGTTGTTGGTAACAAATATTGAATTTTTTTAGATCAAAACCATTGAATAACATTGCAGTAAATGTGTTGGCTAAAATAGCATTCATGTTTATGGAGTATCGAATTTGGAACGAAGCAACTTTAGGAGACTGTTGGCTGTTCGATTTGGAGCACGTGGGTATACAAGATCTGATGCAGATGACTCCAACCATGATATCAAATATCGTCTTTTATGTCATTGTAAGTCATATTGAACTTCCTTAAAATCTGAATAGTGTGAAACGGGGTGCACTTAAAAATGTAATTGAAACAGAATATGAACTGAAAAATGATTTTTTTATGTGATATAACACTTGCATTTTGATTATTTTTGGCACTGTTTGATCATTTTTCACTGATTTTAACACTTTTTGAATGCTTCTTGACTTAATGTGTGTTTTTAAATAAATTGCGACGCTTAACATACCATACATTATTTATTCAGCAAATTTATACGCAGAGAAAATGTTAACCGTGGCACAGTGGCGCCGCTCCTCCTTCCAGTTACTATAATAAGTTTTATCAAAATTCGTCCTATTTTTGCGTAGTCTAAATGTTGACCGAGATAATAAACATTTACCATAATAAATTTCACCAAAATCGGTCCGGTAGTTTTTGCGTGATGGAGTTCCAAAGGGACACAGAAGTGTTCCAAAATTTTCTAGATGGCGCTGTTTGTTTTTGTCATAGTTTATTTGGAATTTGAGGTAGTTGTGTGAAGTTCTGAATCGCAGTTATGATATTTTTCGTAGGTTTAGCGTTATACGGAAAAAATCTACATGTAATCCATAATGAATTCGTTCCGAAGCGCGTACGATCTTAAATTTATTATATCTATAGAAAAGGGCCGAGCGCTGAACATCCTTTATTAATATGTTAACTGCTAAAACAGTCAACCATTGTCAAGTTTTTGCTGGCATGGATGATCATATTATGAACCCGTCCAAACTTCACCTTTACTTTTCAGACTTGTTTCGGAGCTAAACTTAAAAGCGTGTATATATTTAACATGCCTCCATTTGCTGCAGCCATCGTAAATATCTTCAAAAAACTTATTAAGACTAAGCTTGGCGATCGGATCTTTGTTGTTAATCAAGATGAGATCTTGAAGATATTTCCTAAAGAATGCTTGCCCAAAGAATATGGAGGCGATGCAGGAACTTTTCAGGAAATTGCTGGTAAGAAAACGTTTTGTAGAAAAGCATCGTGAATGAAAGAGTGACATTTGATGAAACTGCAGGCGCAACTAGTAAATAATAGTTTCTAAAAACTATTTACCACTGTTTGCTAAGATTTTTAGACATTTTCATGTAGATAATGCCTCATATAATGCCCAGCAATTTCACTAGCCACGGTGTCTTTCTATCCAGAATACATAGTGCACTTTAATATTTGGCGAAAGTGTTTAGCAAAGCGGTGATACCTACCTAGATAAACATCTCGCAGAAAAGTCCTACGTATCTGATCAAATCTTTATTCAGCTTCTATATATCAGCCTTTGTAGTGTGGTGGTTGAGCAGGTAGGCTCATAACCCGGAGATAGCGGGTTTGATTCCCGCGGCAGGACAAGCGCAAATACTTGTTCTGAGTCTGGGTGCTGTAGGACCATGGTCCTCGTAGTTGCTTGATCCCTAGACACAACGAATCCCAGTTAGGGTCCAGGATCTATGTATGTGATTGTTGGGCGTTATTATTATTGTTATACTAGTAGCGCCCCGCGGTTTCACCAGCAAGGAATTTTAATTAATTGCTCATCCTACGGGAAAATTTCAGTTTACCGGGATAAAATGTAGCCTAAATGTTAAACCAGTGTACCAAGCTATCTCGGTTTGAGCGTGAAAGAATAACAAAAATACACACAAACACACATAAAAACATTCGCCTTTATAATATTAGTGTGATATTATTCGTCTGATTAAACACTGCAATATTGAATTTCAGATAAGTGGAGCAAAACAATTCAATCAAAGGAATGGAGACAATTCTTCATTGATCAAGATAGTGTAGTCACTGACGAGTCCAAGCGATTGGCGCCCAGCCCAAGCACGGTTGCTTTTGATAAAGACATATTTGGTACCGATGGATCTTTTAGAAAAATGTGCTTAGATTAGTATAACAGGTTATAGGTATTATGATATGTATAATGATGTTATTATTGTGTTATGTTATGTGTGTAATTGTCATCGGAGTTCACTCCATCCAGGAACGCTTGTGCTTCTAGACGGGGTCCCAGTCCCGGTTGGGACCCAAATGAAAGATCTGGGTATTTTCCTTGATGGGGGTAGACTTTTGGAGCCCATTATACCCAGGCTGCCCTGAGAGTGGCTGCCGCTCTGGGAAGGCTGCTGCCCAATGTAGGTGGCCCGAATGCCATGTGCCATTGGGTATACTACGGATTTATTTAAAGGTATTAATGCTCTTGGTCTCTACCAACCTTTACAACGTCACCGGGCGGGGAAAATGCTCTGATTTTATCCGGAGTATGGCCATGTACGGGCGCTGGTCTGGGTGGACGCTCTCGGTCGCAATAACAAAGCCCTACAACGACGTCTACAACGGTCATTGCGATGAGGGTGATCCGCGGATACCGACGATGTCCTGGACGGCGGCAGCGTACTGGTCAGTGATCCTCCCTAGATGCTCAAAGTGGAGATCCCTCGCTCAAGCTTGCTACTCCATGGCAGTGAGGTGGTACCGTGAAGAGCCCTCAGCGTGGGAAAAAATTGTGAGAATATAAGATATAAAAAACTGTGTTATTCGGAGGATTCAGTGTGTTTCTGTGTAATTCTATGTGGTACTAATTAGCCAAATATAAGTAAGTCAATTTGTTTATTATTGAGTAGAATTAAACCCATTATGTTTTATTTATTGTATTATTTATTTATTTCCCTCTATTGTCACTTGTAACAAAATTATTAAAAATATTACCCAGTAGCACAAGTTAACTTTTTACTTGGTTAGGAGGTGTGCATTAAAATATATCAAGTTAAGAACTGCCTTTGCCACCGTCGGTCTTAATTTTCACTTAACAGGTAATATATGATCAAACGCTACCATGTCTGATTTGATGTACCTACCTGGTTATTACTGTCACTCGAGCGCATTCACTAACACCTATTATAAATAATATACTATATTAATTTTGAAAATATAAAAATGTTCTAAAAAATGATCTTGTACGAATTGACGTCTTATTGTTTTTTAGATAAGTATGCTTCATCAGTCCAATAAATAAATATAATAATAGTTAAACATTTGTGAACATTTCACACAGCGCCATCTAGCCCTAAACTAAGTAAAGCTCTTACTATGGGTACCAGATGACTTATACATATACGATACTCGTATACTTTTTGTTTGTAAATATATACATAGAATATAATAATAATAAATACTACAATGATATAATAACTAATACTAAAAACTACCTACAACTAATACAAAAAAATAATTGGACAATATACTGGCCACGATTATAATAATAACAACACAATCTGTTGTAGACATACATAATTTTTTAGTTTTATATTGCTCAGTGAGGGTAGATATCGCCTTGTATTGCCTCTCGCTGGTACCCCCCGTCAGTCTCAATCTTGTGCGCGATACGAACGCTGCGAAATCGAAAAACTCCACTTCTTCTCAATCCAAAAACATTTCTGAACTTTGCGAGTGACGTGAAGGCTACCAATCTGCCACTGTGAAAGTGCTTGTTGTGCTACTTTCCATTTGGACGGTACCGTCATCACCAGGATCCGAGCTGGACTGCTGGTGAGTTGGCTTACATCTTTACCTATTTCTCACTGAGCTCTAATTGTGTTGTTCTTTCGCCTTGGGGGCATCCACCCCCAAAATAACGCACCCTCGAATCGCGGAGGTGCGCAAACATTGGTCCATCGACCCGGGATCCTTCTTGTGGTGAGGACAGCAGCCCTGTCTCATCACCAGGAGTGACGTAGAATCACGCGCATATCACATTTCCATAAAGTTTTATATATCATAGTAAATTCGATATATATAATATTCGATATTTTGTACCTACGTAGTTGTAATTCAATTAGTAAAACGCATAGTCATTCGTATCGCAAATCTTCGATAGATAGACACTACCGGGATAGTGTGTTCCGCTTTAGTTGTTTATTACCTAGACTGAGACTCATTTCTAATCATAGTTTTGTTATAATTTCGCCTAAATATACTAATATTATCGTATTTGCAATATGCAGTTGGATGATGCAATAGCAATACGGCCAAATTAAGTGGTTTGTCTACGCGATACCAATCGTTCGCTATATTGTATCGTCGAATTTGGTCGGTTAATATTCTCCACCTTGGTGCATCTTGTTATTTCGTAAAATAGGATAAAGTTGAACCTTGGACCTGAACTTGAACGGTAAACCTAACTACCTTTAAGTTAAAATTCGTTATCGAAATAATAGTATTCTCGCTTCATTATTTAATTGTACGATTAACTTGTAAGTTATTTAATTGTAATACGCATTAGAATTATTATTTTATTCGTAAACCAAATTGCCGTTATAAGTCTGTCGTACTTCCATAACTCCGAAAGAAAGCGAAAGCGCGTGTAATCATTCTTATCAAATACAGTCCACTACAAAATTAACTACACAACATAAAATTATTTTTCTTTATACATACTTATTGAATTTTTCTTGTTGATATTATTATTTAAAATGTCGAAAGCTGCTAGTAGACGTAGTTTAGATATAAAACGTAGCATTGCTATTAAACGCATTGATGAATGCTTATTAGCTGCCTTAGAGGCACAAAACGACATCTCGCGACTTCCGATATTTTTGTCACGGTACAGTCGGCTAGATAATTATTGCACTAGTTTTGAATCACAACATTTGAAAATTTGTTCTGAAATGTCTGATACCTCAGCATTGGATGAGGAAGATGTTGTTCGACAACAGGTTGACGACAAATACTTTCAAATAATTGAAATTCACTCGTCATTAACTTCCACTTCGACAACTTCTGGGCCGGAACTAGAATCTAATAGAACTGATTTATCTGTGAAATTGCCTAGATTGAATCTTCTAAATTTTAATGGTGACATTACTACGTGGAGTACGTTTTATGATATGTATAATACAATGGTGCATCAAAACAAAAAATTGTCGAACATTGAAAGATTTTCTATTTTGATATCGCTTCTTTCCGGTGAGCCTCTACAACTGTTAAAAGGATTCCCGTTATCCGATCACAATTACTTAGATGCGTATGCGGCGCTTATTGATCGTTATCAATGTAAGCGTAAACTTGCTTTTCGCTACTGGGAAGAATTGCAGAAGGTCACATTAAAATCAAATTCTCCTCGTGAGTTACGTCGTCTTGCTGATACATTTAAAGAGAACATTGCAGTTTTGAAAAACTTAAAGTTGCCAGTTAAGGATTGGGACTTCCCATTGTTTTATTTGTTGATAAACAAACTCGATATAGATACTCGTCGTCGTTTTGAACTACAGAATGAAAGCAAGGACATCCCTTCATTTGACTCCCTACTGGAGTACCTTCACAAGGCCGGCCAAGCGCTGGAGCTTGCCGAGCCTGAGGCGCGAGTGCCGCGCGGCACCGCCGCCGCTGGGGCGGCCGCCCGCGCCTCGCCCGCATCGCAATACTCGCGCGGCGCGCCGACTTCGCCTGCGCAACCTTTGAACCCACAACTTCGTACTGGCGGTAACGCCCCGCGTTATCAGGCGCTTACCAAATCTTTTATGGTTAACTCGCAGCCACAATCGGGTGATACTTGCATTATTTGTAAATCGAATCACGTTTTGTGGAACTGTTCCATATATCGTAACAAAACACCACGTGATCGACACACTCTTGTCAAAGAGAATAATTGTTGTATAAATTGTCTACGTCCAGGTCATGGTTTTAAATCTTGTAAGTCGAGTGTTCGCTGTTTTAAATGTGGTTTGCCTCATCATACAACTTTGCACTTCGAAAGTATTGCTTCGCCGAAAACTCTTATCGCTTCAGATGCTACATCATCGGTATCTCAACTGCCCGATGCTTCACCAACATCGCAGCTGGCACACAGTCAACCGACTGTCACTTTAGTGGCCGGCATGGAGCCCGCTGCACACATCTCGCTATTAGCTACTGCTTCGGTCGAAGTTTTGGACAACTTCGGCAATTATCGCAAGATTCGTATTGTCGTTGACAGCGGTAGTCAATCGAACTTCATCACAAAGAAATGTGCACATCGTCTTGGACTTGTACTAAAGAAGACTACTACGACGGTCGAAGGCATTGGTCAATCGTCGTCGATAGCGACGGATTCCTCCGTGTACCGCATGCGCTGTGGAGACCAATCTCCTGACATCGTAGTCGAGGCTCTCGTCATACCTAAGATTTGTAGTCAGATGCCCACTGATAGGATTAACGTGGCTCAATGGCCACAACTTGGCGATATAACTTTGGCCGATCCTGATTTCAACGTACCCGCACATGTCGATGCGCTAGTGGGAGTTGATATCTTCTGTCAAATATTTCTCGGTGAACGCCGTGATTACGGACCAAATGGGCCAGTGGCGTTCAACACTAAACTTGGTTGGGTAGTGATGGGAAAGATATCGTGTGCACATTCTTCATCGAAATCATCGTCGTTACTCTGTTCACTGGACAGTTTAGATTTGCAAATTCGTAAGTTTTGGGAAATTGATGAACTTCCGAAAACCTCGCCTCACTCTAAAGAGGAAGTTCTGTGTGAGCGTATATTCGATACTACTCACACACGAACCGTCGATGGAAGGTACGTAGTGCGCTTACCTTTTAAGTCGCCGGAACCAGCTTTCGGTGACTCTCGCTCTTTAGCTCTTCGTCGTTTGTTTGCTCTTGAAAAACGTCTTTCACGTGACCCTCAGCTTCGTGAAGGTTACAATTGTTTCATGAAAGACTATCTCTCATCTGGACATATGGATGTAGCCGACCACTCGGGTTCGGGCCATTCATATTACATACCACACCACTGCGTGCTGAAGCCTAGTAGCACCACAAGTCCTCTTCGCGTAGTCTTCGATGCAACTGCTAAACCGGAAAGGAACGGTACTGCGCTGAACGAGCAACTACTTGTTGGTCCTCGTTTACAATCGGACATAGGTACGATTCTTCTTCGTTTTCGCATGCATTCGGTCGTTTTTACTGCCGACATCAGGCAAATGTACCGACAAATATTGGTCGCTGAGACAGATCGCGACTATCAACGCATCTTGTTTCGCTTCTCGCCCGACGAACCCGTCCAGGAATTTCGTCTCAATACCGTCACTTACGGCATGTCATCGTCAAGTTTCTTGGCACTTCGAACCATATTACAGGTGGCTCGTGACGAAGGGGCCAATCGTCCCCTCGCCGTCACGACACTTTCGCATGATGTTTACGTAGATGACGTTGTAACTGGATCCCATTCGTTGGAGTCGGCTCGCGAACTCATGGGTCAGATTACTGACATCCTTCGTAAAGGATGCTTTGAGCTTAGGAAGTGGACATCCAACTGTCGTTCCTTACTCAAAGATATTCCTCCTGAGCATCGCCAAGACAACTCACTATCATTCGATTCAGAAACTTGTCCTTCGGTCAAGGTCCTTGGCTTAGAGTGGAATCCCATCAAGGACGGATTTTCATTCACGGTCTTGCCATTACATGAACAATGCACGAAGCGAAACATTCTCTCCGAGCTCGCCCGTGTGTTTGACCCTGTTGGGTTTTTAACGCCCTTGACTTTAGCATTTAAGTGCATAATTCAGCAACTTTGGAGTCTTGGATTAGATTGGGATGATCTCGCTCCCAACCACATTGCTGAGGCTTGGTTTCGTTATCGCTCAGAATTCAGTTCCCTCGCGTCACTCGTCATTCCTCGTTTCATTCCGGGACTGAATTCCACCAAGCTTCAAATACACGGCTACTGCGACTCGTCTGAGCTCGGGTATTCTGCTGTAATTTATTTTCGATGCGAACACGGTGATAATCGAATCACTACTCACCTCATCATCGCTCGCTCAAAGGTTGCTCCATTGAAGAAAATCTCGATACCTCGTCTCGAACTGTGTGCCGCAGTTCTGTTAGCTGATCTCATCGCATATGTCAAAGAAGTTTTCGTGGACAAGCTTGCCTTCGATGACATCTTTTGTTGGTCAGACTCGATGGTGACTTTAGCTTGGCTCAGATCCCCATCATCGCGTTGGAAAACTTACGTGAGCAATCGCGTAAGTCATATTCAGGACAAGGTTCCATCCCAACATTGGCATCACGTTCGATCCTACAGCAATCCGGCAGATTGTGCTACTCGTGGGCTTACAATCCCGGAGCTGATTGACCACTCACTATGGTGGCAGGGACCCCCATGGCTGTCACGAGACGCCAGTGAATGGCCAATCACATCCCCCATCGAGGAACCTCCTGAATCAGTTGAGGAGCAACGCAACACACAAACATCGTTGTTGGTTGCTGTTGATAAATTTGACGATTTCTTGGATAGACATTCTAGCTTACACAAGATTCAACGTATCGTAGGATACGCACTTCGTTTCATATACAATTGTCGGAACCGGTCTGATCGCAGATCCGGTCATCTTATCGCTTCAGAGCTGAATCAATCGTTGTTCACTCTTGTTAAAATCGCACAAAACTCGTCGTTTTCGATTGAAGTTTCAAATTTGAAAAGAGGATTGCCATTGCCGAAACCTTTGCAAAAACTGCACCCTTTTTTCGATAGAGATGGTCTCGTCAGGGTGGGCGGTCGTCTAGCTCATTCGGAGCTCGATTACGACTGCAAGCATCCACTGTTACTGCCTCGACAACATCGCCTTACGGCGCTCATTATCGACCAATGTCATAATGACAACTTGCATCCTGGGCTTCGTACGCTCAGTTTCCTGCTCGCTCAAAATTTTTGGATATTGTCATCTCGTCGTGCCATTCGTAGCCGCTTGTCGAAGTGCATACGTTGCTATCGCACAAACCCGAAACATATCACGCCTCGTATGGCAGATCTTCCGAAACTTCGTGTTTCTCAAGTCAAGCCTTTTTCAGTAATCGGAGTCGATTTTGCCGGGCCTTTTCCTACCCATATAGTCCGTTTTCGTGGGTCAAGGACGTTCAAAACATACGTTTGTTTGTTCATTTGTTTCGCTACAAAGGCAGTTCATATTGAACTTGTCATTGGATTAACCAGTGAAGCGTTTCTCGGCGCGCTTCGTAGATTCGTTGCACGACGCGGTCGCTGTCAGCGCATTCACTGCGACCAAGGTACCAATTTCGTTGGTGCTTACAACTCTTTGTTACCTCTTATGCAGCAGGCAGCGTCTAATGAGGCCATAGAGTTTTCTTTTAATCCCCCCGCAGCGTCACATTTTGGTGGTCTCTGGGAGGCCAACATAAAGTCTTTTAAGGTTCATCTCACGCGTGTTATCGGAAGTCAAATTTTAACCTATGAGGAATTTTTAACCGTAGCAACTCAAATTGAAGCTGTATTAAATTCACGACCGTTGTGCGAAATGGGATCCGATCCCAACGACTTATCAGTATTAACCCCCGGTCATTTCCTAACACTCGAGCCTCTCTCGTCGATTCAAGAAACTGACATATCGAACGTTAAACTCACATTTTTGAGTCGCTGGCAACTCGTGCAGAGACTTCATCATGATTTCTGGAAACGCTGGCACATGGAATATTTACATACGCTGAATCAACGTGCAAAATGGCTTACGGATTCTTCTGAACTTAAATTAGGATCATTAGTTTTGATGAAAGATGAACAACTCAAACCACTTAATTGGCCGCTCGGACGTGTCGTTCAATTGCATCATGGCAAAGACGGTATCTGTCGTGTTGCAACAGTCAAAACCCAAACAGGTCTTTTACAAAGACCACTGGTAAAGCTCTGCCCTTTACCTATAGATGATTAGTTTCGTTGTCTCATTTTAAGTAGCTTAGGTCTCGCGTTCACTCATTGTGGTTTCGCGTTACCATTTAGTTTTAGTTTTGTTTATTCGCATACTTACTTTGCAGCTTAGTAATTTTAATTTAGATTTATGTTTGTTTATGAATATAGCTTAGATGCGCCCCGTGCGCCTCATTTCTTTATTATTTCCATATTAGTATGGAGCTTTATGGAAAATACTTTGCATTTTGGTGGGCGGAATGTTGTAGACATACATAATTTTTTAGTTTTATATTGCTCAGTGAGGGTAGATATCGCCTTGTATTGCCTCTCGCTGGTACCCCCCGTCAGTCTCAATCTTGTGCGCGATACGAACGCTGCGAAATCGAAAAACTCCACTTCTTCTCAATCCAAAAACATTTCTGAACTTTGCGAGTGACGTGAAGGCTACCAATCTGCCACTGTGAAAGTGCTTGTTGTGCTACTTTCCATTTGGACGGTACCGTCATCACCAGGATCCGAGCTGGACTGCTGGTGAGTTGGCTTACATCTTTACCTATTTCTCACTGAGCTCTAATTGTGTTGTTCTTTCGCCTTGGGGGCATCCACCCCCAAAATAACGCACCCTCGAATCGCGGAGGTGCGCAAACACAATCTTTTTTTTTATATGTGGACATATCACACAGCGCCATCTAGCCCCAAATTAAGCAAAGTTTGTACTATGAAAACCTGAGAACTGATACAATACTTGGATACTTTTTATTTGTAAAAAGATACATATAATACAATATAACACCCAGACACAGAACAAACACCTATGTTCATCACATAAATGTTTATCCTGGGTGGGAATCGAACCCACAACCCACAGTTCAGAAGGCAGGGATACTACCAACTGAGCTATCGGGCCAGTCAAACATCGATGCCCATCACACAAATGTTTGTCCTGGGTGAGAATCAAACCCACAACCTAATGTTTAGAAGGCAGGGCTACACCAACTAGTCTATCAGGCCAGTCAATATTCAAATTGTTTCCACGGCTAGGATACGAGCCTTCTCTCACAGTGAGAGAGTGAGTGTCATAGTCCAGCAAGCTAGCCAAGTGCGTGTTGGTGGATGACGTAAATATTATTTATTACCTATCGAATATTGTGTTTCTTGAACATGCAATATTTTGTCAAATTAATAACAGCTGAACTCTTCTAAAAGTTTTTACTAGGTGGTAGGACTTTTCTGCAAAGTTCGTCTAGGTAGGTACCACCGCTTTGCCAGTTATTCTGCCGCCAAGCAGTAGTGTGCAAGCACTACTGTGTTCCGGTTTGAAGGGCACTGTAGCTAGTGAAATTACTGGGCAAATGAGACTTTATGATCTGATCTCACAGTCGAGTAATCTTATTACAAGACTGTGCTGTGTCTCGGGATGTTGTGCGCAGTGCAGTATCACGCGAAACTTTATATTTTGGAGTTCTGAACGACACTGTTCTGTTATGGGCGGCCGTATCGCTTAACATCAGGCAAATGACTTGCTCGTCACATCATTAATTAACATTAAAAAAAAATTCCGAATTACTCCGACCAGCTGGGCGATCACGTAACTTCATTGCAACCAATAGAAACACAAATTTGTATGAATTTGACAGTTTTAATACGCAGTTTATGGGCATAGTTAGTATGAAAATTTCTCGTGTTGCATTACAATCAAAGTTTCGTGACCGACCCCAGGTTTCTTCTGGGAGCCAGTTACTAACGCAAGTTGCAGCGGCATTCACGAGCGTCAGCACGTAACAGCAATGTTTTTTTTCAACGTTATACTGTTAGATGATAATAATAATAACCGCCCAACTATCACATACATAGATCCTCGACCCTAACTAGGATTCCCTGTATCTAGGGGCCCAGAAACTATGAGGACCATGGTCCCACAACACCCAGACTCAGATAAAGTATTTGAGCTTTTTTCTGTGCATAAATACTTGATCTGCCGCGGGAATCGAACCCGCCGCCTGGGAATCAAACTTGCCGCCTCCGGGTCGTAAGCCAACCTGCTCTTTTAAATTATCTATATAAATTTTTGTAGGGCCGTGCAACGGAGCTTAAATTTAGTTTGTTTAAATAAACGCACTAACGTAAATTTAACTTCATGTCATTCACTTAAAAAACTGTTTACTTATATTTTTTAATATAGTTTAGTACTTAAATACTTTTATATCCGTAAATAAAATTTTGGTTATTTTAATAAATTGACAATAAAACTGCAAGCGTTGCAAGCTATATTTTTTTTAATTATTAATAAAATATCACACCTCTTAAATCTAAACATATCTAAAACTATCTAATTAAAACGTGAATAAAACCTTGTATGTAAACTACGACAAGACCACAACCAAGTTTAGCAACAACAAGAACAAGAAAAAAAACTAAACAAATTAGTGAGTTCATTTACCTTGTACGTAAAACCGCTCGTGATTCAAACATTTCCTACAGATTTAAATTAATTTGGAAATGATAAGTAGCTAGTTGTTTTAACAACTTTAGTATTTTGATTATAGCCATGAGGGGTTTATATAAAAATATATTCATATTCTTCCGACATAAAAACTATTTGCTCTACAAAATACTTAAGTACTCACTCAACATTATTTTTTTAATCTTGTTTAAATTTACTAAGTACATGATTTTTCCTTCCAAGGCAATACACAAAAGTAATTTTCTTAGTACTTATTCGTTGTGATGGAAGGTATTATTATTAAAAAATACTAGGTTTGAATACAATAACCGCATCCACGAGTTACGGTCTAAATAAAAACAAAAGAAATTCTACTATTACTACGATATGATATTTAAAAAAACTCATGTCAACTAAAAAGTCTAAATTACTACGACCTGGTTTCGGACATATTCGATGTCCTTCTTCTCGGAGCCAGTTACTAAAGAAACTTGCCGCTGATTTTTGCCGTTATTAATTTTACAAAATGTGTCATACTCACGAGCTTTCAAATTAAACTACTTAAAAAAGTTCATAAATATACAATTTTCCTTATTTTTCAAGCATGGAAACCAACATAACAAACGCATTGCATTGTTTGGTTAAAATCAACCTTCTGTTTTTTATTTTAATGAATATTTTACGTAATACGAACAAGAATGCCGACGTGTCGATTATTTAAAATTGAGACGTTAGTCAAATAAAGGTAAACTTGAATTTAGAAAACCGGTATAACTACTATGGTTTGTAAATTACATTGAAAGGTTAACCTCTAATAAGATCTTAATAAGTTACTAAAAGTATCTACTCTTCACAGTACAGGGTCATTGGACGTAAACAATTTTAGTAAGTATCTTATAAGTATAGAATTTAGTTGAGTATGTCACAACGAATCGGGTTATTATAAAAAAAATTACATTAATATGAACTGAAATACTTAGATATTGTTAAATGAATATTATTACGTACGTATAAATATAATAATTTATAAAATAGTAACGCCCAACGATCACATACATCCTTGACCCTAACTAGGATTCCCTGTATTACCCGGACCCAGGAACTACGAGGACCATGGTCCCACAACATCCAGATACAGAACAAGTATTTGCGCTTTTTTTTCTGTGCACATATACTTGTCCTGCTGCGGAAATCGAACCCGCTACCTCCGGGTTATGAGCCGACCTGCTCAACCACCACACTACAGAGGCTGCCAAATATAAAATAATTTTACATAAGTATCGTTTCGTCTGTTAATAATTTAAGAATAGTTTTCTGTCCGTATTTTATTGCCCTAAATATATGAAAATTCTCCATTTAGTCGAAGTCCAACTTTCTAAAAGTACCAACAAGGAATTCCTCATTCTTTTCAGCGTTTGGTCGCCTGTTCTCATTCGATACCATTTTGCTCATTTCTATTAAATAATTCTTTGTCCTCGTGCTCCGCATTTCTTTCTCATATTTATCTGAAAATTTAAGATATCAATGGTTTACTTTAAATTTTTGATTTGTAATTAAAATAAAGTGTGAATCAACGTCAAAGTCAAAATATTTATCGCAAATAGGCTATTTTTAGCACTTTCACATACAATACTATATTAGGTACTTAAAATTAAGTTAATTGAACTAAGCATATAAAATTGCAAAGTGCTTATCGTCAAAATATATAACAAGCCTATTACAATATATGAGTTCGAAAAATATGAAATTCTCTTTCGCAAGAAATTTTCTTTCTGAATCGCATCAAATTTAATTAAATAAGTGAAATAATAAATACAGTAATTTAACACAATTGTATCACGTATTCATCTGTCGGTAACTGTTGAACATCTGTCTTGCAAATAAAGGGGTAATGCCTCAATCATACTGATCATGGCTTGGCCTACGAAAAAGCTGCAGACAGATATTGGATGAGAAGAGCCGAAGATTGGGTCCAGTGGCGTTCATTAGGGGAAGCCTATTTCCGACTGATACAGGTTGGTGCTGATGTAACTGATATTAACTCAAAAAAAAACTCAAGAAAATACCAAATTTAAATCTTCAGTACTATAATTCCTCTTTTAAATTGTTGTTTTTTCTTTTCATTTACGTGCTGACTTCTCATTCCGAGAAGTACAGTAATTTTTATAATTATTATTACCTTAAAAAAAATTAAGTTTTATTATTTTAAAGTTAGCATGCAGTGTTTAACTGTAATTAATTATACATTTAGCTTGACTATAGTCATGTTTAGTAAGTTATTGTTTTATTGAGATAATTGTTGGTAGACCTATGGAATAAAATTAAAATAAAATGAAATAAGCAAATTACCTTTAGATTCAGCCAAGTAAGGTTCCTCTCCGCCATAATCCTTAGGAAGGTACTGTTTAGGTATATGTTGGTGTAAACCTTCAACAGAATCGTGTATGATGATCCGGTCCATCATTTTTGGACTGAAGAATTGCCTCATGAAACTCACTACTTGCTGCAGAAGCGTTGTTGCACTAAGTATGTGTATCGCTAGAACTCTCGTGCCCAGGCCTTCCTAAAAACGTACGACATGAGTTAATATTAAAATTATCGTTTTTCTATCATTTTTTTGTCTCTTCTAATACCTGTGAGGTGGTCACGGAACTTTGACTGCAATGAAACAGGAGAAATTACACCCCTAATTTGAAAATCTCTACAGAAAGTGACAAATCAATACCAGTTTGTGTTTCTATTGGTTGCAATACTAAACTAGACCAAAAAACTAAATTATACCTAAGAACTTAAGATATAAAAATAAAATAAAACTAAAAATTTAAAATAGCCCGTTGGTGGAGGGGATTGAGTCCAGAATGCTGGCAGCATTACCACGTTGAATGGCAATGCTTATTTTTTGTGCAAAATAAAAGCCAGCATTCTGGTCACCTGATGCTTCCACCAAACGTTTGGCCAAGTCCCTATATGTTGCCATGGCAGCCAGCCCTCACGGACCCAGTGTCTCCACTCCAAACGGCACAAACATGTAGGCCCTGTCATATTATTAGTGCATATTTGTGTCGTTTGAGGTTTTCGGCCTTGACGGCGGCCGCGCCAGCTTGAACTGTAGTTAAAGGAAGATGGGACAGAGCCATAGTGTCAACACATGTGGCATCCTACACTAGAGGCCGTCCCATCTTCCATCTTTCATGTTTCAGGTTGCAATTAAGTTACGTGATCGCCTAGCAGCACTCAAAATACTCCAATTATGTGGTGTTCGGCACAACCCTGGTTATCATTATAACATATGACGCAATAAAATACTTACGTGAAATATCTGTGCAGTCTTTTGCATGATTAATGGGTTTAATTTAAGTAAATGACTGAAGGTTCCATTTTTCAAGTCCACGACCCAAATATCGCTTAAGAAGCAATCGTATTTTAAACGCAGGTCTGCTAACTGAAAACGGAAAATAGCTAAGGTTTATCAATCAATACTTTAATCAAGGGTGTAATGGAGGTGATTTTAACGGAACCAAAGTCCGATTCGGAGGTTTCAAATTTGGTTTGTCAGAGTCGGAAGTCGGATTCTGAGTCGGAGGTGGAGACGGGAGAAAGACGTACTATAAAGGCACGTCTAATAAAATAAAATTTACAAACATTAATCAGCCTCCTTAATTTTACTAGGTGGTAGGACTTTTCTACAAAGTTCGTCTAGGTAGCTAACACCGTTTTGCCAGTTATTCTGCCGCCAAACAGTAGTGTGCAAGCACTGCTGTGTTCCGGTTGAAAGGCATTGTAGCTAGTGAAATTACTGAGGAAGTGAGACTCTATGACCTGATCTCACATTCTAGTAATCTTTTTACTAGATCGTGCTGATGTCTCAGGATGACGTGCGCAGTGCAGTGTCACGCGAAACTCAGAGTTCTGAGTGACACTGCAGCAGATACGAGCAGCCGTGTCGCTTAACATCAGGCGAACGGGTAGCTTGTCACGTCATTCCTAAACATAAAAAAAATCTTATTTTCTAGTATATCATTTCAATCACCGTGCTTCAACCTCCGATATAGGTAACCTCCGGTTCGAAAGTATCGGACTAGAAGTCGAAGTAAAAGGTGTAATAATAGGTCTTTACCTATGAAATTGCCGTATTGCAGTACAGACTTTTTCAAACAAAAAAAAGTTTTGATTGGCTATGAATTCTAAATTCAAATTAATTTTGTTTTAAAAATATGACATTCTATTTACAATATAAGTCTTTTGTTTATTGATTAGCGTTGTATTTTCATTACATTTCAACATTTTTCCTCATAATGGATACTTTGAAATTACGTGTAATTATGGAATATGAGTTCCGTCGTGGCACCAACGCGGCACAAACGACAGGTAACATCAACGACGTTTACGGAGAGAACTGTACAACCGAATGTACAACCCGTTATTGGATTGCTCGGTTCCGTTCTGGGAATTTTGACTTGAAAAATGAACCTCTTGGTCGGCCGGAAACTTTGGTCAACAACGATGAATTAAAGGCGATTGTGGAAGCTGATGAATCTCAATCTACGGCTGAGCTGGCAGCAGCTTTTGATGTTAGCATCAAAACAATATTGGTCCATTTGCGACAGATTGGCAAGATAAAAAAGCTTGATAGATGGGTGCCCCACGAATTTAACGATCGCCAGCGCAACGTACGCGTCGAGACTTGCCTTGCGCTGCTTAACAGGCACAGAAATGAAGGAATTTTGAACCGAATTGTTACGTGCGACGAAAAATGGATTCTTTTTGACAATCGAAAGCGCTCAGCAAGTTGGTTAGATCCTGGTTCGGTACCAAAGCAATGTGCAAAACGAAAAATGACCCCTAGAAAGGTGATGGTCACAGTTTGGTGGTCTAGTGCTGGTATAGCTTTTTACAAAACGGCGAGAGCATTACTGCAGATGTGTACATTGAAGAACTGACCACAATGATGGCGAAACTCGCACGTCTGCAACCAGCTTTGGTCAATCGGTCGTCTCCACTGCTACTTCACGACAACGCGTGACCCCATACTGCACAACAGACCGTCTCTAAGCTGCATGAGTTGGGTTTGGAAGCTCTCCCTCATCCGCCATACTCACCAGATCTTGCGCCTACCGACTATTACTTTTTCCAAAATTTGGACAACTTTTTAGCGGGAAAAAAATTCAATTCCCGAGAGGCAGTACAAAACGCCTTTGAAGAGTTTGTTGTCTCCCGTCCTGCTGATTTTATCAAGAAGGGCATCCATAAACTGCCACAGCGATGGCAAAGATGCATTGATTGCAGGGGTGATTACTTTGAATAAAAGAAATAAATAAGTTCGAAAAAAAAAATACTTTAACTTTTTTCAAACAAAACGGCAATTTCATAGGTAAAGACCTAAATCAATCGAAACTTCCGAGTTTTCGGAATCATAACCGAAGCTCCGTTACATCCCTGGTTTCAGTGTATCATTAACATCAGCGTCATCAGCTGGAAAACTTCCACTGCTGAATACAGGCCTCTTCCATATCGAGTCACTCTGCGCTCCTCATGGTTTGATAAGTCGTCAGTCTACGTAGAAGTGGGTTGGTGCTCAAAATGGTTTTTTGAAGTAAAACTGCGCATGCTTGACTTAAGGAGTAAGCTGGTAAATACATAATGACGCAAACGGAAGTTAAAAGTTGTTGGTTCACGTATATCTCCATTGTCAATATAACAAAGTTAAAAATTACTTAAAACTTGTATTATTATGTTGGTATGTCCAGTAAAACGACAATTTACAATTGACATTAACATAGCAAAATTTAAATATACCGGCCGATAGATGGAGCTAAAAAAGTTTTAGGTACTTTAGTCGTGTGGTCTAAAGCGCATTCGTTTTTATTTATTAAAATACTATTGTAATAAAATCAAATTCCAAAAAACTTACCATAAAAGTGTTCCTGAAGAGTATCTCGCCTGAAAACTTACTGGGGTCCTTTTCTGTTAGTTTCAATACTCCAACCCTGTTGCCTTTGTATAATCTTGGCATAGCTATTTGAATACTGTAACAAAAAATATAAGTAAAAATTTTTATAATGATCTAGATTTTAATTACGTATGACCATATTTTAATATAATAACATAATTGAAGGGGTGAGAATAAAAAGGATTTAACTGATTTTTTTGACCAAATGACTTATGGGTATCGTTGGATTCAGCGTGAAATTATCTTCAATAATACATTCTCAAAATACCGAAATGAGGCTTAAATCTCGAGATTTCGAGTCTAAAAATGGTTTATCTGTCACAGGAATACAGTACGCTTAGCATAAAAACATTACTTTATTTCTTTTATTATATTATATTTTTACAGTAATTGTATGAATTAGTACTATATTTGGTAATTTTAATAGAAATAAAACATTTTCAAGCAAGTGAAACTTACATAAACCTTTTCTATTACCTTATAAGCACTCTACATAAAAATGACACCGTTGACGTTTAAAGTCAATTTTCTCGAAACTGTCAATTTGTCAGTTAAATCCTTTTTATTCTCAACCCTTCAATTGTTCGTGGACATTTCACACAGCGCCATCTAGCCTTAAACTAAGCAAAGCTTGTACTTTGGGAACCAGAAAACTGAATAAACATATAGATACATATTCACATTGTATTACGTAAACGCACAGTTTTGGATATTTGAACAGTAGGTAAATAATAATAACCATAATAATAAATTTGTGTGGACATTTCACCCCATGCCTTCTAGCCCCAAACTAAGCAAAGCTTGTGCTATGGAAACACGATTCAATTCTCATATACTTTTTGTTTGTAAGTACATACATATAATACAATATAACACCCAAACACAGAATAAACATTGATGTTAATCACACAAATCTTAGTCCTGAGTGGGAATTGAACCCACCACCCACAGTTCAGAAAGCAGGGTCACTACCAACCATTGACTATAAATCCACTTCACCAATGATACAGCTTCCCCTCATACAAAAAATAGTAGTTGATTTCCACTACTAGGGGCGTTATTCTGTTTGATACCAACTGAGCTATCGGGCTAGTCAAATAGTGCTCATTATAATAAAAACACACTAATAACTAATACTTGCTGTTTGAATTCATGGAAGAATAAATACCACTGTTTAAAAAATGTTTGAATATTAATTTCCTTTAACAGTATAAAAATATAAAAAAAATAAATATATAAAAGTATAATAAAAACGTGAGATCCTAGCTAACTTTTTTATAGAAAAGATAATAATAGCCATTGGATCAGTTGGTAGTAAGGTCAACTTTCAACCTGATGTAAAAAAAACTCGTAAGTCCTGTGAACTTGAGTTTTGAAGTAAAACTTCTTTACGCACGCTTGACTTGGGAAGTAAGCGAGACGAATGGAAGTTGAAGTTGGTTCACGTAGATCTCCATTGTTCTGGCTGGACTGCAGTCACGACCCCTTCTCGCCCCGGTACGGCAGACGAGGGCTCACGGGGGTTTTAGTGGGTTCGAGTCCCACATACCCCTGCCACCACGGGGGTGGTGGCAGGGAAGTGCGAGGGCATTACCCCCCATCAAAAAAAAAAAAGATCTCCATTGTTCGGGGGGCGAGTTGGCTGGACTGCTCGCGACCCCTTCTCGCCCCCGGTACGGCGGACGAGGGCTCACGGGGGGGTTTTAATGGGTTCGAGTCCCACATACATTCACATTATGAATATATACACGTATGTACAATTTACATAGATAATGAATAGCAGTTAATAAATAATATGTTTGTCAACACTCAATAATTTGAAGTTTTATTTCTTTTCTCTCAACAATTTCGAACCATTAGATATTTCAAACACTCGATAATTAGTAACATTTTAAGAGTCCTTCGAGTTTTGAATTAACAAGAGTCGACTGTATTTACATTTATCGGGTTCCCATAGTACAAGCTTTACTCAGTTTGGGGATGTGTTAAATTTTTATTTATTTATTATTTACTCATGGCTCATTAAATATGTAACCCTTTAATTAGATCAATCTTGTACAATAACCAATTTTTACGTAATATCATACTGCCCAAATGCACTAAAGTTAAAGAGGCCCAAAGTCCGTCCTTACCTCTATATGACGTACCTAATGCAACAAATTTGGATCCGCCCTAGAAAGATAAGTGGGAACTTAAGAACTGTTGAACTTTAGTGCAGATGTATAAAACTTGTTTATGACATCATACATAATTCATGTACAGTTGTGCACATAAAGAAATATTTAATTGTAAAAAAATGCATTTGACTTAACAGTTGTTCACACTTATTAATAATACAAATAATATTCGACTATATTGTTTAGTCGTCAAATAGTGTCGGCTAAATTACGCCGAATTGGACAAGCTGTGGTAACAAGACATTTTCTTTTATTAAGTTTTATTAGTCCAATTAAGTTTTGTCTGTATAAATTTTTAAACTATACATAAAACTACTAAATATATAGATATATATATATATATATGAAACTATTGTAAATACTTGTTCTGAGTCTGGGTGTTGTGGGACCATGGTCCTCATCGTTCCTGGGTCCCTAGATACAGGGAATCCTAGTTGGAGTCCAGGATATATGTATGTGATCGTTGGACGTTATTATTATAATATAATTATAGATAGATATCAGGCAGATAGGTATTCGAACCCCCGCGGCCTCGTTTAGAAAACATAACCTTCTTTTCACTCCCAGAGTAAAACGTAATTACAGGCAAAGCAGTTATTTAATTAGAGCATGCAGGTGTTATAATACAATGGCGATAGATCTAGATTTAGATTTGTTTAATATGTCACCGTCCAAGCTGAAGCAATGCCTAAATAATATTTTTTTTAACTCCTGAAATCAGTCTTGTTTAAAAATATATATATTTTTTAAAATATGTTTTGGTTCATGTCTGGATATTGTCTGTCGACTGTGCATTTTATAAAATGAATTTAGTCACCTAGTTGTGAAATTTTTAATTAGCCATAAGTATATTACATGTATATATATTGTAATATATTTAGCTGTTAGTTTTCCGAAGAAAACAAAATAAAATATTCAATTTTTCAATACGTTAAATTTTGTTAATTCTCTATGCTAATTTTACTAGGTAGGATTTGTCTGCAAAGTTTCATGCCATACTGAGTAATACTTAGCTGTCATGTCTATATATTTTCTAGTTATTAAAACCTAATTACTTAATACCTATTTAGATGTCTATCGAACCAATCTGAAAGTATATCAATAAAACAATATCAAAATCGGTCAACAAATGACTTTCTCAGGTAACAAACAAAATAGTATAACATTTCATTTTTATTTGATGATTTTTGGTTGATATTTTTTTATAATGGTAATTTTTTTAATAATAGTAGGTAGTGTATCCAGTGTGATAATGTGCATTTATTTAGTAGTAGTTGGTATGATTGTAGTAATTATAATAATAAATGTGTGGACAATTAACACAACGCCATCTAGTCCCAAACTAAACAAAGCCTGTACTATGGGAACCAGATAACTGATAGAACACTTAGGTTCGTATTACAGAACGATGCTCAGTCATCGATCGGTGCTCAAGCAGAGCTTTCATTCATAAACTGATCAATTCGTTCTATAATACGGACCTTAGATAACTTACTTTTTGTTTGATATATATAAACAAAAAGTATAAATATATATATTAACAAATAATAATATTATTATTTACAAACAAAAGTGGTAGTAGAGCAAAAATAATAAATCTATTATCCCGTTTCAAAATAAATGCCACAGTTAGTACTTACTATGAGCTCCATAAATCTTCGGAATTAGATAAAACCTTATCCCGGTTTTGGATTAGTTCAGGTGCAATGTTTCTGTATTTGTACAAGTTATCAATTCTTCGTTTTGTTTTCTCTAAAGATCCTTTTGCTATGATAATCATATTCTCAATTATCGCTCTGTCTGAAAATTAGATACATAGTGGTAAATACATTTTACGCAAACAAGCGTATTAGTACATTTTTAAATATGAATATTAGAGCCTCTGTAATTTGTTTGTTGAGTAAGTCGGATCATAGCCCAGAAGCCGATTTGATTCCCGTAACAAGACAAGTATTTGTGCACAAAAAAAGCGCAAATACTTTTTTTGTGTCTGTAGGTCTGCGTGAGTGGGACCACAGTTCCTGGGTCTCTAGATACAGGGAATCCTAGTTAGGGTCCAGGATCAATGTATGTGATCTTTGGGCATTGATTATTATTATTATTATATATATATATTATTATTATATGAATCCACATCCATTCGTCTCTAAAACCAGGATATGCTCTACTAAAGCTGTGACAAGTGATCTGGAGTCCACATTTTTACATTTAACATTTACTTTTCTTTTACCTTTTTTTAGACACCACGAAGACAATATGAATTTTTTTACACAGAACTTAAATACACTAAAAACATATTGTTAATGATTCGAGCAAGTTGGCCCTGGTCATGAATTGACTGAAAATGCGGGACAAAAAGAGCGAGATGTTTTTCTGAAACTACCCGCATTTGAACTGACTACGAAAAAATTTTTACTACATTCCGTTTCACCACAAATACATAAACAAAGCTTTGACAGACGTCCAACGCGTGTTTAACAATACAAAAATGTAGTTTAACATTTGTCTTAGGCTTGTTTAAATCGTATGTGGTTACACAACATGCTTAAACTTGGATTCCATATTCTTAATATATATTTTATCCAAATTCTGCAATCATTATTTTTTCGGTGACTTCTTTTTTCTTTTCTCCGATATTTTCAAGTCTTTAAAGCAGCTAAGATATATAGATCATATCATACAAGGTAGTTGATGAAACTCGTTAATTGCTTGAAATTATTCTCATTTTATTTAAATGAGTTTTTTTTCGATTGTTTTAGTAATGGCGTCTTACCTATCCCAGCTTCAACCAAATGGGGCTGTTTTACAAACCAGTCCATTATTGCATCAACGCCTTCGTCAATGGTACTTTTTTTCAGCCCCAATTCACTTCTTACGAACTCTCGGTCTTCATCTGTACAGATGTAGAACGGGTGGTGGTCGTACATCTGGAAAGTTAAATCATTATGGTAAATTGCTACTATACAAAAAAAAAAATTGGATGATAATTTTACGGGCCGCGATGACCCGTAGACAGTCCAAATGCTCCAGCCCACTACCAGTAGGTAGCGTACCCAACATGCTGACAGCATTGCCCCGTTGAATTGCAATGCTGATTCGGTGTTCCAAATAAGTGCCAGCATTTTGGTCACACGTAGCATCAACCAGGCGCTCTGATAAACTTTTGAAAACGCGATGAGCTCTCGGCCCCCACGGACGCAGGTTTACAACACCAAACGGCTCAAACATGTAACCGATACCGAGATTACTATATTTGCACCGTAAATATTATAGTTATATGGTTCAGCATATATAATTGTAAAACAGATCGTATTTTTCAACAAATCTTTAAGAAACTTGGTATACGTGTTCTACAAGTTTATAGAACTGTGTAGTTTTCATGGGATGGGTCATTGTCAAAACAAAGTAAAAGGCGAGGCGTAACTTAGTAATCTATTCTAATGGGCAAGCGTGCTCCACCTTAGACAACTTCGTCACTTACCATCAAGTGAGTTGTTGTCGCATGCCCATTTTACCATAAAGAAAAAAAAACAGCTGCTAAAAAGCTTGTGATCCTTAATAAGGTCAGGCAATACTTCACTCCATTATTTACTGAACCTATACCAAGCTCAAGTGCGCTCAAGTACTCCATAGAGTACTATAGCCATCTATGGGACGGTTCAGCTACATATCAACTTGAGACGCTGGGGTCTATACAGACGTGCCACAATAATGATTAACGACGAGGCGTTGGTCGGGAGTAGATTGCAAAGCTCGGAACATCGTCGCTGAGTGGCGAGTCTTCCAGTGTTTTGCTGCATTCACTTTGATGCATGTTCTGAGGAACTTTGTAACCTTATTTCGCCATGTCCATTCTGAAGTAAGACTAAAGTTACTAGGTGGCAGGAATTTTCTGCAAAATTTGTCTAGGTAGGTACCACCGCTTTGCCAGTTATTCTGCCGCCAAGCAGTATTACGCAAGCACTACTGTGTTCCAGTTTGAAGGGCATTGTAGCTAGTGACATTACTGGACAATTGAGACTTTATGATCTGATCTCACAGTCGAGCAATCTTATTACCAGACTGTGCTGATGTTTCAGGATGATGTGCGCAGTGCAGTGTCGCGCGAAACTTTATATTTTAGAGTTCCAAGTGATACTGGTGATACAACCAACGTACTAAGCGTTTCGCTAAGCCTTAATTCGAATAGTAAAAGAGTGAAACGTCCTGGCATTAGTCTTCCACATATATCTAGCTATTCTTAAAACATGAGTAAGCAGTTACTTTCTGGGCAAGCGTGAAAATCCACCTTATCTTCACTTACTATCAGGTAAAATGGCCAAGGCAAACCCATTTAATGTAAAAAAAACCTTAAATAATGCTATAGGTGCAAATCAACCAGCAGAAGCTAGTAAGGAAAGATTTGATTGTTTGTTTGCATTGAATAGGCTCTGAAACTACTGGACAAACTTGAAAAATTCTGTCACTATTAGCATTCTACATTATCCCTGATAAACATAGATATAGTATATATAAAATACCCGTAAAAAGTCGGGGCAGGCCACTAGTAAGATACAAGTAAGTACTAAAATTTAAGTCCTTTATACTTACAATGGCATTTGGTCGTTAACTATTATTTTTATTTTTAGTTATAACATCAGGTGAACGGCTAGCTCGTCAAATCATTCAGTAACAAAAAAAAAAGTTTGAAAACTATCGTGAGTATGACACATTTTGTAAGATAAATAACGGCTAAACTCACGTCAATTAAAAGTCGAAATTACTTCGACCAGGTTTTGGACATATTCGATGTCCTTCTTCTGGGAGTCAGTTACTAACGCAAGCCGCGGCGGCTTTCGCCGCTTTTATTATTTTTATTAATACATAATGAATAATCATAGTAATTATTCAATTGTTTAAAATGTGGTAAGATTATGGTTGGTATTGTAAAAAATATTTAATTACTATTTCAATTGTAATACTTACGAATAAAGTTATTATTTTATAACATGGATTGTATTGCAGTTTTGAAATAAAAACAAATTTTACAGGTAAAATAATTACAGCGTAAAAAAATTAGGTACACGGTTTTATTACATGGGAAATATATTGTTATATATTTCATTAGTCATTAAAACGCTACATAAGAAACAAACAATTTACACTCTGTATTTTATAAATTATGCTGATTTTTAATCATATGATAGCAGTGGGTCCGTCCCACCGTCCACTTCTATTTTTTGAAAGTTTTTTTTTTGTTTTGGCTCCACACTTTTGTGTATTTAGCCAGTGTCAGGTAATTGATAATTTATCAAGTTAATGATATTTCCCGTAAATAATGTATCAGATCACAGTCGAAGTCATCAAGTCAAGTCAGAGTCAAGTCATAGTCTAGTCTAGTCAAGTCATACTCCTAGTAAAGTGGCGGCAACTTTACCAGAAGCTTCTATGGAGTTTTGGAAACAACACGAAAAAAAACATGTCACCATCATTATACCACTTTCCCACACTCATGCTTGTAATCCAGCACTTAACGAATGAATTGCCACCAAATTTTATGCTCTAACACTGAAAATAACACAAGTTTTGGAAAATAATATAATGCGGTAACGTGATCTTTTTCGTTTTCTCGCCAAAACTCAAAAAAGTTATAAGTAGGTGCCTAATGATCAGTTGGCTTAAGGATATTATAAAATAGAAAAAAAAAAAACGCTGTCATTCACAGACTAGTATTTCAATATAGTCTATAGACGAAATAAGCAAATTTCAAAATACTATTAAGAAAGTCTGAATCCGCCCAGGATTTTTTTCTAAAATTGATAAAAATCAAGTAAAACAAACAAAAAAGATTAAACCTTTGAAAACATTGTGTTTATTTTTATGAAGCTAGAGATGTACACAAATAAAAAAATTGAAAAATGAAATAAAAATAAAATGAACATAAACCCTGTCTACCTTTTTTAATATTCAGAATTGTTTGCCGTGAACATCCTTCCAGGTAAATCATTAACATAAAATACCTAAGTAAGTTTGAATTTTTTTATCATTTGTGCAGTCAGTAACGAAATTATTGTTAGCAATCTTCAGTTTTGCTTTAGGTCAGGTTACCATTGTTTTTTTTTGTAAGGGACTATGCACATCGTGTATTTTTAACGCGCCGATGACACGCGTGACAACGCGTGCTCTCGGGACCGCTATAAATGTCCAAAAAGGCAGAAAAAAGTAGTATTCAGCACTAGCGTTCCGCACCGGCTTTGCACGGGTATAAAATATATAGTCATTCACTGACAAAATGATTAAAATCGATCCAGTAGTTTTGATTTATTCATTACTGTCCGTGGCTCACACGCGTTAAATTTAGAGTAAAACAATTCTTAAAAATGTTATTGTGGGATATCGATAAGAGATAGACATATACCACAGCGGAATTTTCTGTAGACCTTTTCAATGTGTACTATACTTAGTACATTATTCTGATAAATCTCGTAGGGTTCAGCCTGTGTTTGCAATGTAAGCGGAAAAAAAAATATTTACGACATCACATTATAGAAACCTCAAAAAAAACAGTTCCCACTCACAAAATTCTCCACAATTTAATGGATGTTATTATACATATAAACCTTCCTCTTCAATCACTCTATCTATTAAAAAAACCAAGTACCAACTATTAAGTTTTAAAGATTTAAGCATACATAAGGACAGAGAAAGCGACTTTGTTTTATACTATGTAGTGATAGTGATAGTGATTTATAGAGTCCCATAGAGCGCGCGTTTGTAGAACGTGCATCGTCGGCGCGATAAAAATACGCCGTGTGCATAGGCTCTAAGCATCACAGCTGCGCATAACAGATCGAAGTGTCACTCAGAACTATAAATTATAAAGTTTCACGTGACACTGCATCACTGCGCACCTCATCCCGTGATACATAGTATCCTCTACTTGGTCTGTGATCCCGTGGCATTACACAGTTAGTCTGGACTCACTTCACCGCGATTACTGTAGTAAACGTCGTTTTTACCGTTTTCTACTACATGTAGCATTAGAGCAACAAAACGTCACATAATGAGTTACCATGAGCTACTTACTGAGTGTCAGAGGACTCAGAGGCGACGCTTTACGACGCCGATTAAATAAATAAATATTTGTGGACATTTCACACAGCGCCATCTAGCCCCAAACTAAGCAAAGCTTGTACTTATCAGATAACTGATAGAATACATAGATACATTTTGTTTGTAAATATATACATAGAATAAAATATAACATCCAGACACAGAACAAAGATCGATGCTCATCATACAAATGGTTGTTCTGGGTGGGAATCGAACCCACAACCTACAGCTCAAAGGCAAGGTTACTTACCAACTAAGCTATCGGGTCAGTCATTATCCCCCGTTAGCGTTTTAGCATTATTTGCTATTTTATCAGAGTAAGAGTATTCTCAACAACTACTAATGAAGTGATTATGAAGTTGCAAGACTGGAATAAAAACATGTCTCTGGGTACAGTTGCGAATTAAATTTGCAGTTATATACATTGCAGGTTGTCAAAATGCATTGCAAATGCAAAGCTCACCGGCTTTTAGTTTTAATATAAAACTACATTTCTCTGTTAGTGAATTTGTAAATTCTTATGAGAAATAAATTCTTTAACCGTAACCGTGTGACTACTAGGAGATTAGATACTGAAGAGGTATTCTACTTGAGTACCAATGATCTTAGTAGTTTCAATATTTGGTAAGGCTATTGGAAACGTCATCGTCACTGTGCGTCCAAATTAGGTACCTACAGACCTATCAACAACATATTAATTATACATTAGGATTTTGGACCCACGATCAGAAAGAGGATCTAAAAGTCTATTATCCCAAATTGCATACAGAAACAGTAAATTGGATCAATTTAAAAAAGATTTGAAAAGGAAAAAATATCAAAATTCTTTGTTACTGTTGCACGCGGCTTCGCATGCATGAAACACATATCAGTTTATCGAGATAAATTTTAAGTTGGAAGTGTGTTTTCCCTAAAAAGGAGGAAATTATTTTGTTGCACCAATTAATAGCAGATTTTGATAATATTTGGCAAAAACTTTGAATACTCAATACTAAATCAGTATTTTCAATATGAACAAAGTCGGTCAAGAGGTTGTCATGATAAATAATCATGATAGGGTCGATAAATATTAAGCTAATTTACATCATTTTGTCAGGAACATTCGGTAGGTAGGTAGTTAGTTACACAATTTTAAACACGATGACGAGAAAAAATTATCGAAAGAAAAAAAAAGCGCAACAGGGAATAGCTGCTTTATATTGATTATTGATAATAAATATCTATATAATAAACATCTGTGGACATTTCACACAGCGCCATCTCTAGCCCTAAACTAAGCAAAGCTTGTACTATGGAAACCAGATAACTGATATAATACTTAAATACTTTTTGTTTGTAAATACATACATAGAATACAATATAACACCCAGACACGGGACAAACATCGATGTTCGTCACACAAAATGTTTGTCCTGGGTGGGAATCGAACCCACAACCCACAGTTCAGAAGGCAAGGTTGCTACCAACTGAGCTATGGGGCCAGTCAGACAGTATACGTGATCCACGTATTGAATAACCTACTTACATCATCACATAAAAACAAAAAGTTGATGCTTGCGAGGTCTAGTATTCGCATAATTACTAATGTCAGAAGCATCGATTTTATTTAGTGCGTAGTGCACCAAATAGATCTAGGTATCTGTTTTTTTTTTCAATTTATTTTTAAAGTGCTTTAAGTAAAGTTTGTTTTATAAAACTTACTCTATTTATGATTGCAACTGTACATAATAGGTACTGGTTGTATTACGCACAAATTACGTTTTATCACCAGGTTTTCATAACATTGCTTAACTTAATCGTAGTAACGGGTATTGCAAAATTTCCTTTCCCGGAAGTCTGCAATATGCTAGTCATTGGTGTTTTATGAATTATCAATCAATTTTTTGAGCGAATAAAAGAATAAAATAAAAGTAATAATAACGCCCAACGATACATACATAGATTTTTTTTTATGTTACCAAATGACATGACGAGCTAGTCGCTCGCCTGATGTTAAGCGACACAACTGCCCATATCACTTGCAGTAACACGTGAAACTCTAAAGAATAGTTTCGCGTGACACTGCACTGCGCACGCCATTCTGAGACATCAGTCTAGCAATAAGATTACTATACTGTGACATTAGATCATAAAGTCTCAATTGCCCAATAATTTCACTAGCTACAGTGCTCTTCAAACCGGAACACAGTAGTGCTTGCGCACTACTGTTTGGTGGCTGAATAACTGGTAAAGCGGTGGTACCTACCTAGACGAACTTTGCAGAAAAGTCCTACCACCTAGTAATCATGGAACCTAACTAGGATTCCTTGTGTCTAGAGACCCAGAAACTACGAGGACCATGGTCCCTCAACTCCCAGACTCAGAACAAGTATTTGCGCTTTGTTTCTGTGCACAAATACTTTTCCTACCGCGGTAATCAAACCCACTGCCTCCTGGTTATGAGCCGACCTGCTCAACCACCACACCACAGAGGCTGTCAATGATAGAAAATGAGAAGTTAAGTTTAATACAATGAACACTTTGAAAATTATGTATCTTGTTTTGATGTATTTTGACAACGGAAAGAATCATTTGCATCAAGGACATAAATATCTCAAAATCTGCAAAATAGAAAAATAAAACTAAATATTTTATAATAGATAATTTAAAAACATAATAGGATATTATTGAAAGATTTTCCAAGAAATTATAATTAGTAAAATAAAACAAAGGAAACAGCTTAGCTTGTTCCTTTGTTTTTTTTACCTACATATAATGATTGCTTAAAATTTAATTTTAAAAGACAATGAAAAAAAAAATTATAAGCTCAACACAAGCGAGTCCCACCGTAAGCAGTTATTTTAATTAAATAATATATTTATAATAGCACGATCAGGTACCTACAGTCTTTATGAAATGAAATAGCCCCTTAGGAAAACTAGTTTTAATAGATTTAACGTTCCATACCCGTTTCAGAATAATGAAACCTTCGTGGGATCGCGTTTATGTCTATCTGACTGCCAAACTATTAAAACTACTAAAAACCTTTTTTCGCAGTAACACATGGAAGAATTATGTTTAAATCAATATCATATAAAGCTCTATCACTTCAGAATTGAGTAGAAAATTCAATGTCAAATTCAAAGTATATTTATAATAGGTATTCAGGGTCATGAATAAATACCTACCTGGTCTCCTTTAACATAATATTATTATATTGTAGTGGGAACGTATCAGACAGATGACGATGGACAAATAAGACACTAGTCTAGTAGTAACGTATGAGTTTAAAAAGTAGTGGAATTCATAGAATATGAATGCATCATCTCTACCCTCAGATGCCGTAAGATCTGATTGATGGAGTATTCAAGGAATGGGTAGCAGCATTTTTCATGGTCTGCATTATAATCTATGTAATATGATTTCACCCACGGATCTATGTATTAATCTGTACATAAAAAATCACTGACTGACTTATATATCAACGCACAGCCTAAGCCGCTGGTCATAGACTTGAAATTTGGAGGGTGTGTTCTTTGTAAAGTGCAGGTATTCACTAAGGATTTTGCGAAATTATACCCCTAAGAGGGTCAATTGGGTATTGATATTATCCATGAAATTTTTTAGAGTGCCGTTTATAAAGTTTGTTTCAGCAAAAAAATAAGCCATTCGTTTCCTATAGGCCACGCGGACAAAGCCGCGGGCAGAAGCTAGTTCATTATATAAGCTGTCAACACACACACACAGACATCAGCCTCACATCCTCTCGCAGCCTCTGTGGTGTCGTGGTTGAGCAGGTCAGCTCATAACTCAGAGGTGGCGGGTTCGATTCCCGCGGCAGGACAAGTATTTGTTCACAGAAAAAAAGCGCAAATACATTTTCTGAGTCTGGGTGTTATGTGACCGTGGACCTCGTAGTTCCTAGGTCCCTAGACACGGAATCCTAGTTAGAATCCAGGATCTATGTACGTGGTCGTTGGGCGTTATTATTATTATTATCATCTATATTCCGAATTTCATCTAAATCCGTCTAGCCGTTTGAGCTTGAAAGAGTAACAAACATCAAAACATACGAACTTTCGCGTTTATAATATTAGTAGGATGGAATCAGCAAGACGCCTGTCAACAATGGTGATTAGCCCTTCTAATGGGCATAGGCGTCTGTATAAAGTATAAAGGGCATAAACGTCAGTACAAATAGTGATGTAATGATACAAATTTCACCAGCTTCTTGTCCTCGTATTGTACAAGGTAACGATTGTTTTGCTATGCAGGAAATCGGGCTAGCATTGCTGTAACCACTGACGCGCCATATTGCATATACGCAATGATGCGGAGCGACTAGCTAATAACTCGTTTCATAATTATGACTTAGTGTGATGCCAAAGATCATTTTACAAGTCAACAATAAAAAAAAATTCACACGTAATTATAAATTGAACATAAGTCAACTGGCGATGAGGAATTATAATAAGCCCTATATAGATAAGTTAAGTATAGTCTGTTTGTGTGAAATCAGCATAATTATAGGACACTTTAATCTCGGAAATTTTATAACTTCCTGAAATAATGATTAATAAGAATAATGGCCGTCTTTACTTAGTAATATATAGTTTCACAGCTCCTAAGTTTGCCCTAGATCACGGAACTATGATTGCAATGAAACAGAAGAAATGTCATTCCTTATTTAGAAATATTCATCTAAATAATAGGTCTTTACCTATGAAATTGCCGTATTGCAGTACAGACTTTTTCAAACAAAAAAAAGTTTTGATTGGCTATGAATTCTAAATTCAAATTAATTTTTTTTTTAAATATGACATTCTATTTACGAAATAAGTCTTTTGTTTATTGATTAGCGTTGTATTTTCATTACATTTCAACATTTTTCCTCATAATGGATACTTTGAAATTTCGTGTAATTATGGAATATGAGTTCCGTCGTGGCACCAACGCGGCACAAACGACACGTAACATCAACGACGTTTACGGAGAGAACTGTACAAACGAACGTACAACCCGTTATTGGTTTTCTCGGTTCCGTTCTGGGAATTTTGACTTGAAAAATGAACCTCGTGGTCGTCCGGAAACTTTGGTCAACAATGATGAATTAAAGACGATTGTGGAAGCTGATGAATCTCAATCTACAGCTGAGCTGGCAGCAGCTTTTGATGTTAGCATCAAAACAATATTGGTCCATATGCGACAGATTGGCAAGATAAAAAGCTTGATAGATGGGTGCCCCACGAACTTAACGATCGCCAGCGCAACATACGCGTCGAGACTTGCCTTGCGCTGCTTAACAGGCACAGAAATGAAGGAATTTTGAACCGAATTGTTACGTGCGACGAAAAATGGATACTTTTTGACAATCGAAAGCGCTCAGCAAGTTGGTTAGATCCTGGTTCGGTACCAAAGCAACGTGCAAAACGAAAAATGACCCCTAGAAAGGTGATGGTCACAGTTTGGTGGTCTAGTGCTGGTGTGATTCATCATAGCTTTTTACAAAACGGCGAGAGCATTACTGCAGATGTGTACATTGAAGAACTGACCACAATGATGGCGAAACTCGCACGTCTGCAACCAGCTTTGGTCAATCGGTCGTCTCCACTGCTACTTCACGACAACGCGCGACCCCATACTGCACAACAGACCGTCTCTAAGCTGCATGAGTTGGGTTTGGAAGCTCTCCCTCATCCGCCATACTCACCAGATCTTGCGCCTACCGACTATTACTTTTTCCAAAATTTGGACAACTTTTTAGCGGGAAAAAAATTCAATTTCCGAGAGGCAGTACAAAACGCCTTTGAAGAGTTTGTTGTCTCCCGTCCTGCTGATTTTTTCAAGAAGGACATCCATAAACTGCCACAGCGTTGGCAAAGATGCATTGATTGCAGGGGTGATTACTTTGAATAAAAGAAATAAATAAGTTCGAAAAAAAAAAATACTTTAACTTTTTTCAAACAATACGGCAATTTCATAGGTAAAGACCTAATATATATAACTCAAAGGTGACTGACTGATTGACATAGTGATCTATCAACGCACAGCCCAAACCACTGGACGGATCGGGCTGAAATTTTGCATTCAGGAAGATGTTATGACGAAGGCATCTGCTAATAAAGGAATTTTTGAAATTCCACCGTTAAGAGGGTCAAATGGGTGGTTGAATTATTTTTCCATAGGCCACGCCGCGGGCGAAGCTGCAGGCAGAAGCTCATACTCAATATGCACATAGAGAGTTTTGGCGGGAAAACTAAAAAGAACGAAATTTTTCAAATTATTAATTAATATTATATATTTATGTGTGTTGTATGTGTCAACTCAAGTCACAGTCCAAGTCATCAAGTCACAGTCCAAGTCATCAAGTCACAGTCCAAGTCATCAAGTCAAGTCATAGTCTAGTCTAGTCAAGTCATACTCCTAGTAAAGTAGTAGCAACTTTACCAGAAGCTTCTATGGAGTTTTGGAAACAACACGAAAAAAAAACATTTCACCATCATTATACCATTTTCCTACACTCATGCCTGTAATCCAGCACTTAATGAATAAAATGCCACCAATTTTAGTTTTGGAAAATAATATAATGCGATTACGTGATCTTTTTCGTTTCCTCGCCAAAACCCCAACGTCTCAGAGTTACGTGATTACCCAGCTGGTCTCTCGTCCTGTCAAACTCGTGTCAAAGTCAACTGCCAAATACTGTACGCTCATTGGTGGAGACCCGATGATCAACAGGCAGCCAATGAGCATTCAGGTAGACCAAATAATAATAATAATAATAATAATATGTGTGGACATCTCACACAACGCCATCTAGCCCCAAAATAAGCAAAGCTTGTGCTATGGGAACCAGATAACTGATACAATACTTAAATACTTTTTTTGTTTGTAAATACATACATAGAATACAATATAACACCCAGACACAGAACAAACACCTATGTTCGTCACGCAAATGTTTGTCCTGGGTGGGAATCGAACCCACAACCCACAGTTCAGAAGGCAGGGTTACTACCAACTGAGCTATCGGGCCAGTCTTGGACCAAATGGGTCTACCAAATTGATATGAATTTAACAAACGTATCTCACTTAGCTAAGAAGTATTTTAATAGACTTTAGTACAACGGTCATAAATAATAATAACTCTAGGTTAAAACGAATAACCTATTGTTTTATGCATTTTGAAATCTAAAACCTTGAGATAGTAGGCTGAAGCATTGCGAAATAGTTAAAACTTATTAAAAAACACATCACACTCGCACATAATTTCATTATTTTGTCTAACTAAATAATACAATGATATAATAACTAATACTAAACACTATCTACTACAACAACAAAAAACATTTGGACTCCATACTGGCCGCGATGATATAAAGACAGTCCAAATGCTCCAGCCCACTACCAGTGAAAAAGTCTGCAATTACCATCCCTAGTAACAGTAAGAAGTCACTTAGCATTTAGTGACAGAATGTTAATCTCGTTTGGGTCATGCTGTCTCCTAGTTAGTTAGTGTAGTGGTTAAGTAGATTGGATCATAATACTGCTTCTTGATGGAGGTGGCGGGTTCGATTCCCGCGACAGGACAAGTATTTCTGCACAGAAAAATAAAGCGCAAATACTTGTTCTGAGTCTGGGTGTTGTGGGACCATGGTCCTCGTAGTTCCTGGGTCCCTAGACAAAGGGAATTCTAGTTAGGGTTCAGGATCTATATATGTGATCGTTGAACGTTATTGTTATTATTATTATTATTATTATTAGTGAGTAATTGTAATCATTTTCATAAAGAAACTAACATTGCACCAAATTTAGCAAACCATTTAAAAATCTCTCTGATAACAAAAATATTTTTGGCAATTATACATGTGCATGTGTAATAAAAGCAGCTCCCGTAAAAAGTTTACTGTTTTTTTATAGGCATGGCGCCGTCCTCCTACGTACTGTTTAAAATACAATTTCAAAAGCATGAAATGTGTTTCTAACTAATTTCAAAAATAGAATACGCCTTGTTGTTTTTAAAAAAAAAAAATCTAATCGTTACTTTCATTACAGTCAATTGTTTATTCCCTAACCTGTGCCTGAGCTATATTTTCTAATTTTAACAATTAATTTTGGGGTTTTGGCGGGAAAACGAAAAAGATTGCGTCACTGCATTGTATTATTTTCCAAAACTGGTGTTATTTTCAGTGTTAGTGCATAAAATTAGTGGCGTTTTATTCGTTAAGTGCTGGATTACAGGCATGAGTGTGGGAAAGTTGTATAATGATGATGAAACGTTTCTTTTCGTGTTGTTTACAAAACTCCATAGAAGCTTCTGGTAAAGTTGCCACCACTTTACTACGAGTATGACTAGACTAGACTAGACTATGGCTTGACTTGATGACTTCGACTGTGACTTGACACATATTTGCGTGAAATATTGATAACTTTATAAATTATCAATTACTTGACACTGGCTAAATATACAAAAGTGTGGAGCCAAAACATAAAAAAAAAATCTAACTCTATTGATCTCATTGGACATAAATAGGTATTCAGCGGTCTTATTATATATATCTTTGACGGTTATTAATAAATATGTCCTATATCATTACCACAAATCTACTAATTTTTTGGTACACTCAGGTAAAAATGAATGAATCATGGCATGCAAATATTGTAAAATAATTTAGCATGTATATTATACACCTTATAATTAGCTATTTTTATGATATTAATTAATTCATATAACTTATAACAATGAAATTCTCAGCGTCTAGTAAAAAAATATGTAGGTACAGAAAACCAAAGTTCTACAAAATGTAATCATCGCCTTACCTATAGCCCAAAGGTCCTTTTGCGTGTTATCAAGATTAAAATTATAAATGAACAAGCTTCAGCCCGCAGCTTCGCCCGCGGCGCGGCCTATGGGAAAATAATTCAACCACCCATTTCACCCTCTTAAGGGTGGAATTTCGAAAAATCTTTTCTCAGCGGATGCCTACGTCATAAACTTCAACCTGCATGCCAAATTTCAGCCCGATCCGTCCACTGGTTTGGGCTGGGCGTTGATAGATTACTATAAGTCGGTCATCTTTGAGTTATATCTAATAAACACTGACTTTCAAAATAACACAAGTTTTGGCAAATAATACAATGCGGTAACGTGATCTTTTTTGTTTTACCGCCAAAAACTCAAAGCATCTTTTATCTTGCACGTTCAAAAATTTAAGCCTCAAACTGGTAGTCCATTCTATAAAACTCTATGGTTTACATATACAGTCACAAAGAAACGAGTGTGGGTTTTTTTTG
Organism: Ennomos fuscantarius; assembly: GCA_905220475.3. Lineage (NCBI taxonomy): Eukaryota > Metazoa > Arthropoda > Insecta > Lepidoptera > Geometridae > Ennomos > Ennomos fuscantarius. The sequence continues at coordinate 5,443,282 of HG992044.1, forward strand.
GCGGGAAAACGAAACGCGTCGCCGTATTGTATTATTTTCCAAAACTTGTGTTATTTTCAGTGTTAATGTGTAAAATTGGTGGCATTTTATTCGTTAAGTACTGAATTACAGGCATGAGTGTGGGAAAGTGGTATAATGATGGTGAAACGTTTCTTTTCGTGTTGTTTCCAAAACTCCATTGAAGCTTCTGGTAAAGTTGCCAGCAATTTACTAGGAGTATGACTTGACTAGACTAGACTATGACTTAACTTGGACTTGGACTGTGACTTGACTTGACATGACACTTTATATGATATTAACTTGAGATATTATCAATTACTTGACACTGGCTAAATACACAAAAGTGTGGAGCCAAAACCAAACAAAGAAAAAAAAAAAAGAAACGAGTGCATTTTAGACCACACGACTGAAGTAAAACTTCTATACTTAGTTGAGCTCCATCTATCGGCCGTTATAACTTTGTTTTTGCTTTATTTTTTAATGTCAATCTCCATCTTGAAAATCACAAATTGTCATTTTACCGAACATACCAACATAGTAATACAAATTTGTAACTTTGTTATGTTAACAATGGAAATCTACGTGAACCAACTTCAAGAAGTTTTCCTTCAAAAACCCGTTTATTTTTTCTTTAATCTGTGTATAAGTACATTAATACTTATTCTGAGTCTGGGTTTGAAAACTATCGTGAGTATGACACATTTTGTAAGAAGAAGGACATCGAATATGTCCGAAACCTGGTCGGAGTAATTTCAACTATTAATTGGCGTGAATTTTAGCCGTTATTTATCTTACAAAACTGAGTCTGGGTGTTGTGAAACCATGGTCCTCATAGTTCCTGGGTCCCTAGACACAGGGAATTCTAGTTAAGGTTTAGGATTTATGTATGTGATCGATGGGCGTTATTATTATTATTATTATACCTATTGATGCCTACGGTTTTGTCACTTTTGTAAATGCTAGGTTTTATAGGTCTATTCCCATATGCAATGCTACTTATCATACATATGTATATTTACTGTCAAGTGCAATTAATTTTAAGTACCCACATTTATAATATTTAGTAATTAGAATAATAATTAGTTTTATGTCTATCCTGTATTTCACATATAAGTGAGTAGTACTTATTCTTTTGAGAAATAAAGATCTCGTATTGATATTGTCAAATCAATACAAATTTGAGTTTCTAATGGTTTTTTTTTTTTTTTTTTTTTTTTTTATGTTATAGGGAGCAAACAAGCGTACGGCCCACCTGATGGGAAGTGGTCACCGTAGCCTATGGACATCTGTAACACCGGAGGAGGTGTCACCGATGCATTGCTTACCCTGTAGGACTCTTTTAACCCTCCTTTTAAAGAACTCTATGTTGTAACTCGTTGGAAAGACCGCTGGCGGGAGCTCATTCCACATTTTGCAGGTGTACGGCAAGAAAGAACGCATAAATCGAGTCGTATGCGATTTCCATGACTCAATAATGTGTGGATGAGCTTTTTTGCGGTGGCGAGAGGTGCGATGGAAGAAACGCGATGCCGGAATCAGGTTGAATAGCTCTTCAGAACACTCCCCATTGTAAAGGCGGTAAAATATACATAAAGATCCAATATCCCTACGAATATTGAGTGGTTCCAGGCGCTCAGTGATCTTGGGACTGTCGACAATTCTGATAGCTCTACGCTGTATCGAGTCAAGAGGCTGGACTTGGTACTTGGGTGCAGTTAAGTTACGTGATAGCTGAGCTGATAATCAGATGAAAGTTTACTGTAACTGCAATAGTTGGCTAGCGTCACTCATACAGTTAAACGAAAACATCGTGTGTTTCGGTGGCTTTTTTTTAAACTACAAACTTGTCTAGCATTTGACCACGCTCTCACCTGATGGGAAGTGACGATGTGATCGAAGGTGTAGCATGCTAGCCAAGTAACTTGCTGATATTTATTCAATTACAGTTTAAATTTTCGGCCCAAACATATTGCTTAGTACAAATTATTAGAGAGACCGAGGACGAGTAATGATATGAGACAGCATTTGATTCAAAAAATCCCATCTTAAAAAGTAAATAAAAACAAATTTTGAAAAAAAAAATATATTGCAGAAATGTTGACATTTTTAAAAACGGTATATCTAATACAATAATCGACATTTTTAGCAATCAATATTACTAATGATGTGCCAATAATTGCATCGTAAATCGAAATGATTTGTTGAAGCAATCTCTAATTCCTTGTGTCAAAAAACGTTCAAAGTTTCGAGTTCCGAGTATACTCGGTTTTAAGTTGCCCGTGTGTTGTAACTGGCCCGTTAGCTCAGTTGGTAGTATCCCTGCCTTCTGAACTGCAGGTTGTGGGTTTGATTCCCAGGAAAAACATTTGTGTGATGAACATCGATATTTGTTCTGTGTCTGGGTGTTATATTGTATTCTATGTATGTATTTACAAACAAATTGTATCTAAGTATTGTATCAGTTATCTGGTTCCCATAGTACAAGCTTCGTTTAGTTTGGGGCTAGATGGCGCTGTGTGAAATGTCCGCAGATATTTATTATAATTATTATTACTTATTAAGTTTGTCAAACAAAGTACTCGCCCGATTGACTGAGTATAATAGGTTACCCGGTAAACGTTGTCCTCGGCGGTCTGAGCAATAAACCTCGACAATCTGTTTATGCATAAAATTAAATCTGAAAAACTTTCTGGCACATTGAAAAACTTTTTTTTAAAACTATTTTAAATTTAAAAATCTATTTTTTAACCTGAAAACTATTCTTAAACTGAAAAACTTTTTTAAATCTGAAAATCTACTTTTTAAACTAAAATACTATTTTTAAATTTTCTAATTCTCATGGCCCCTTCATTTTGATTTTCAAGATTATCTTTTGAAAATGCGACCTGCAGAACCCTGAAGATTGGACAACCACCTGCTGTTCCGCCCGGACTTAAGTTTAGGAGTTTTTACATATTATTGTAATTTATTTCTTATAGAAATATTGTTCAAAACTTACTTTTAAGATATGTCAATAATAAAATTATACTTAATCTGCACGTTCATAAAATCATAAGCAAAAACAAATTTGGCAAGCTGTTTTAAAACAAACGACTTGCGACAAACGTACTTTTGTCATCCAACGGATCAAAATTCCGAAAATCTTGTAATGTATTGACACATTTTCGTCAAATTTATCACGGTTTCTTAATTATAAACAGATTCAATATTTATTTAATTTTTACCAAATAACCTTAAGGCGTCTAATAATTTATTAACAACACAACTTAACTGACCTTGTTTCAATCGACGAATTTATATAACAATTTTAATCACTGGACTGTATCAGAGTCTTAAACACGTCTACCTCTAACTGAATCAACGCAACATTTGATAACTTCACCCAGAATACTCATAAATATGTAGTTACTAAACTGGCTGGCACGCGACCTTATCATAGATTTTATTTGCGCTCAAACTATTTGCCCCAACAATACTTTTTAATTTTAAGTTTTTTCTCTTTTTGTCATTCTACTATCTTACTCATATAAATACATAGATTAACTCTTTATTGTACACACTAAATACACCACATGGTGTGGTGGTTAAGCAGGTCGGCTCATAACCCGGTAGCGGCACTTTAGATTCCCGCAACAGGACAAGTATTTGTGCACAGAAAAAAAGCCCAAAATCTTGTCCTGAGTCTGGGTGTTGTGGGACCATGATCCTTGTAGTTCTAGGTCTCTAGATACACGATCTATGTATGTGATCGTTGAGCGTTATTATTTATTTATTTATTTTAAAATTTTATTATTTTTATTATTTGTGAATAAGTAGGTTACTGTACTATTTTTTTTTTTTACTTCAAACTTGTCTAGCATTTGACCACGCTCTCACCTGATGGGAAGTGACAATGCGATCGAAGGTGTAGCATGCTAGCCAAGTAAATACCTATTCACTCTTCTCTTGAACACGCCCGGGTCATATTTCGCCGGAAACACAGACGCTGGCAGGGCATTCTATTCCTTAGCCGTTCTAATTAAGAACTATTATTAGGTATTTACTATTATTATTAGTATTATTACTATTAGGGTGTGTTTGATTTTTGTATATGCTTTTTTCCGTAACACAGAAGTAATAATGGTGTGCATTATAATATGGAACCTATAGTCCGAAATCAAAAACTTTTTTTGCAAAAGAATAACAGTGTGCTTCGTTTTTTTTATGTTAATGAATGACGTGACAAGCTAGTCGTTCACTTGAAGTTAAGCGACACGGCCGCCCATAACAGTTGCAGTATCACTCTGAATTCTACTCTAATGTAAATTATCGCGTGACACTGCACTGCACACGTCATTCTGAAACATCAGCACAGTTCGGCAATAAGATTACTCGACTGCGAGATCAGGGGGGTGATCATGAAACATTGATTACAATGCAACAGGAGCAATTTCCATACTAACTATGCACAGAAAATGCGTATTCAAACTGTCAAATCCATACATTTGTGTTCGGTTGCAATCCAGTTACATGATTGCCCAGCAGGTCATAAAAACTTATTTGCCCAGTCATTTCACAAGCTACATTACCCTTCAAACCGGAACACAGTAGTGTTTTCACAGTACTCCTTGACGGCAGAATAACTTGCAAGGCGGTGGACCTGGACGCACTTTGCAGAAAAGTCCTACCACCTAGTAAAACATCCATAAAACTTGGCTCCTTTAAATCGAGAATTTAACTCATGTCTTGTTATGAGAACATCAATATTATATTATACAATGAAAAACCAGTTTCTGATATTAAAACACTTCCGAATTTTAGATTTCTAAAATAAAAACTTCCTAGTGAAATAATGAGAAGCAACACTAAAATTATGTAGTTCGAGGAATTTCGATGATTTTTTGCAAACCGGAACTAGAGCTAATTCAAATCGAATCTTGATAGTGAACTGGAGAATTTGAACATTAATAATAATTTTTGTTTTTTTTTTTATGTTGAGGAATGACGTGACGAGCTAGCCGTTCGCCTATTGTAAACGACACGGCTGCCCATATCAGCTGCAGTGTCACTCGGAACTCTAAAGTATAGTTTCGCGTGACACTGCACTGCGCACGTCATCCTGAGACATCAGCACAATCTAGTAATAAGATTACTAAACTGTGAGATTAGATCATAAAGTCTCATTTGCCCAGTAATTTCACTAGCTACAGTGCCCTTCAAACGGAACACAGTAGTGCTTGCACACTACTGCTTGGCGGCAGAATAACTGGCAAAGCGGTGGTACCAATGATAATAACTTCCAATGATCACATACATAGATCCTGGAGAGATCCTGTTAAAATTAATTAATAAATATATTAATCTTCTTGCTGGACTTTGATGTTATGGTGATCACTTAAACTAAAGAAAGATAAACCTATGGAAAACTTTTATTCGTTATACATTTTAATATATACGTGCAAAACCTCTGGCACCTATATTTTTATGACATTTGATGGCTAAAATTTCATAAAATCCATATCATCCTATTTGAAAAGGATATTAATAAAACATATTATACAACGTACGTCACACAGCCCAACGCGCTAAACCCACAGACTTAATATTAGGAGAGTCGCTTTCTGTATTGGCATAGGAGTGTTAAAGATCGATTCTTTTTTAAACTATCCTTAAACGAATGAAAGGGGTTCAAACCGTTTCTAAACGAACCGTTTTTTAAACCAGGCTCATAAAAACATGTGTAAAAAATAAATTACGTGTTTACTTCGTTTTTTGAAAATCGGACCCGAAAGGGTAAAATGCATAGTTAAAGATTGTACGGAAATTTTAAAACATTTGAATGTTTTGTATTCAATTTAACATGTATTAATAATTATATCAAAATAAATACTTTTCTCGGTATTTTTTTAATCTCATCCCCTAAACGGGTAAAACATACAAAACAAGGTCGCTTAGTTAAACGCTCGCGTAGCAAAAATCACTGTGGCTAATATCTTGAAATTTTGATCTCTACATTGTGTAATTAAGATACATTTATTACACGATGTAGAGGTGCACTAAAACGGAATCCATGAAATTCAATGCCAATTTTTTTTCCTTAATTCCCCATTTTCATTTTACCATAGCTCAACTTGACGGTAGAAATTTCTCGAATACGTACAAATCGTTTTAACTCTTCATCCTCCTTCTTCAATTAATTCGGACAGCAATGGAAATGGAAGAAAGGTCTTCCATTTCCATTGTTGTTGCATTGTGCATTGGATTAAATTTGGTCTGGTTTGGAGAAAATCTGGCCCTTACCAGTGTTATTGTTTCCTAACAACTTTAATCTGGGAGTTTTTAAGGCTAGAGTGAACCGGTATCTTCTAAGTAAGCATGCTTGATCTTCGACTACATCGTCACTTACCGTTAGATTATCGTGGGTTTTTTTTTTCAGTATTAAAGTATATAAAATGACAGTTACCAGAGATACTAAAAATCTCTGATTTCATCTCACAATGCCACTATGAAAGGTCAGTTTAGAAGAAATTTAAAGGGATTAAAAGTAACTAATCTACTTATTCATGGCGCTTTATACAAGGCTTCCAGAAAAGGAGGGTTGCGTTACTATTATCTCAAAATAAACGGTTTCTGAGGGGAACCACGCGGACAACACAGAGAAGCTAGTTTAAAATATACGCGTTGACTAAGTAGGTACCTATCTAATGAACGAACGAATGAACGAGCGAACGAATGAATGAATGAATGAATAAATAAATTGCAGGTGTATACAAAATAAATAGAGGAGTTTTGGCGGGAAAACGAAAAAGATCACGTTACCGCATTATATTATTTTCCAAAACTTATGTTATTTTCAGTGTTGATGCATACAATTGGTGGCATTTTATTCGTTAAGTGCTGGATTACAAGCATGAGTGTGGGAAAGTGGTATAATGATGGTGAAACGTTTTTTTTCGTGTTGTTTCCAAATTCCATAGAAGCTTCTGGTCAAGTTGCCATCACTTTACTAGGAGTATGACTTGACCCTGACTTGACTTGATGACTTCGACTGTGACCTGACACATAATTTACGTGAAATATTATTAACTTGCTAAATTATCAATTACTTGACACTGGCTAAATACACAAAAGTGTGGAGCCAAAACACAAAAAAAAAAAAAAGTCAAAATAAATATGTCATCAAATCACGTTGTAAGGTTTCCAGAATACTGCAGCATTACCTCGCTGATGTTTTGTGTCAGACGAAATTTGTGTTGGTAAATTATTTATATACATAATTATAGAGTTCGTGCTAATTATTGAACAACAGATGTGAATTGAAAATTCCAAGCAATTCCACCACCTGTGTACATAGTCAGACTAGTCATGGAAAAGCTGCATTACATTGATGTGTACAATATGCGTTCATACTGTATCTAAGTACCTAGTTTTTTTTAGCACGCCACTGTCTATGCAATCTGGTAGGTATAAAAGAGAAAATATAAGAAGAGGTTAATCCTGTATTAGCCTGTTACAACAACCTGTTACAAGCTATGCAAAACATTAACATTAACTATTTTTTAATGTTTGCGCGCGCGACAGTACCCATCCGCAGCTATTTCTTCCATATTTCGCTCAGCGCCAAACTTTCGTGCCCCTACCTACTAGCTTATCGGATGCCGGATGCGCAGGTATCGTACCACGTGGTCTATGATCACAACCAGGCAGTGGTTAAAAAAACTTTTCTTAAAAGACATTTTTTACACGAGACACATTTTTTACTTTACTTTTACATGAGAAATTACCCTTAGTTTGTTAGTTATTAGTACTGGTAAATTCGTTTTAATTTTTTTTTCTTAACCATCATGACTTCTGATCAGTTCTCAAGTCCAAACCACCCTCTGCAATATTGGGCAATAATTGCCCAATAATTATTATTATTAGCTCAGAACATTTTAAAGCAGTATAGCCTGCTTATGATAATCAACGGATTATTATTCGTGTAAAGGAATTTTAATTACGAGCGGAATTTGAACCAGATTCACTATAAGTTGGTTGTAAAAGATGAAGGATAAATCTGGACATGAAATAATTTTGCCAACATAGAAATATAACCCTAGATATATAAATAAGTGTTATTCCTATGTTTGTCAGCATGTCTCGACTCGAGACGGATGGAGGATAGATGCACATCCAAATTCCACTCGTGTATAGAATTTTTATTTTTAGACCAAGCGCAACGTTATATCTGAACGCTAGATCATAAAGACACCTACGATCATATGCATTATAGACCTTATATATATTTCATATGGGATATACCCCGATGGCAAAATGTTCCTGTTTATTTATTTTTTGTTAGCTTCGTTGTTTTTTTAATCTGTACTACCGAGTATCTAAAAAAAAATATTTTAATATCTGAGTGACACCCATGTGTGAGAGCTTAGATTAACTTCTAACTTTCTCCTGGCTCCTCCCATTCACCATACCATCTTCCGTGCTAACTCTTTTTCCCTTGTGGCTGTCAAGTTGTGAAAATTCCTCGCTTTAGGAATTAAAAAAAATTACGTCCAAAGATGTGTTTCAAATGCAAGTTCGCAATTATTACATTAAAATTATTAGGCTGAATAATTAAATACTCCCCCCTTATTATATATACGTATTTTATTCTAATATCAATTTTACTGCACTGCTACTACTTTTTTCTTGCACATCCAGGATGACTGGTAAATAATACTTAATAGCATTAAGTCCTCCTTGTACATTATTCTGTGCTAATATATAAATAAATAATTAAATAAATATCATGCGGAAGTAAGCATTATTTAGAATGCACATCTAAGATTAACTTTGATGCTCTATAAATTCAGTTAACTCACAGATTACTACATAAGTTGAGTTTTAGAAAGACTTGGAAACCATAGCATAGCGTAGAGAAGTGGGCGTACCACATGCAGCATAGATTTACGGAATTGCCGGTTGGCTGACTCCGAGTAAAACAAATTCAAACCAGCTCAGCACGTACTCAAGTGTGGCATATAACGTGCTTTAACTTCGAATCAGAATTGAACTGAATAATTCAATTAGCGAAGCACTACAATACCATAAATGAAAAACAAAACACTTTCATAATAGCAAAGTACTATCGGGGTCTAAAAATGTTTGCCAGTTTACAAATCAGATTCTTTAGCACACATATAACTTTTTAATAGTTTTTTTTTTTATGTTAAGTAATGACGTGACGAGCTAGCCGTTCGCCTGATGTTAAACGACACGGCTGCCCATATCAGCTGCAGTATCACTCGGAACTCTAAAGTATAGAGGTTCGCGTGACACTGCACTGCGCACGTCATCCAGAGACATCAGCACAATCTAGTAATAAGATTACTAAACTGTGAGATCAGATCATAAAGTCTCATTTGCCCAGTAATTTCACTAGCTACAGTGCCCTTCAAACCGGAACACAGCAGTGCTTGCGCACTACTGCTTGGCGGCAGAATAACTGGCAAAGCGGTGGTACCTACCTAGACGAACATTGCAGAAAAGTTCTACCACCTAGTAAAGGTTGTGTAGTTGTGGCATCAATTCTAACATAAAGAGTATTCATGACTTTTTGATGATGTAACCCGTAACTCTTTTCTTAATGGCGACATTAGTTACATTTATCAAAAACTAGTTGAACCGCCCCGGTTTCGCACGGGTGAATTAGTAAAACGCGGTCGAACGGAATAAAAAGTATCCTGTCTGTAAACTACAGTTTACAGTTTTCAACCAAATCGGTTCAGCCGTTCTTGAGTTATAAATAGTGTAACTAACACGACTTTCTTTTATATATATACTAGCCTAGAGGCCAGATAATATTTTATGATATTAAAAAAAAGGTTTTATTCTAGACGATTATGATTAGCGACAGATTTTCGTTGTAATAAAAATATTGTATGCTCTATGTCTAATCAAATCACATAATACCATCGACCTTGAGACATGGATTTGTGTATGCAATTACCATCCTTAAGGTGGTTTATTAATAAACGGGTATTAGTCTCGGATTAGTTACTTCAGCTTTTGTCCTTTTTTTTCTACTGGAATATTTAGCTGGATCGAAAGTGACAAAAGATGGTGTAACTAGTCTAAAGCTAGTTCATGTTTATTAATAAGGCTGTTACAGACTGCGAGCATACATAGTTATCGTAATGGTCCGGAAAGAAACACAGAGCTACCTACTTTTGAATTTACAATTAAGTAAGTATGGAATAATAGTAGAATTATTGATCCATTCCATTCAGTCCATCCATTGCAGTAAGTATGGATGGGTAAATTTTCTGAGGTAATTTTTTATCGACTTCTCAGATTTATTATAAATTAAATCAATACTTTTTTGACCTTCATATGATTATAGCCACGTGTTCACACCGACTAACTATTTATAAAAAAAATTACAAGTTTTACATAGTGTTTTGTTGTTGGTGGTTCTGCAAAACTCAGACTGAGTCTGAGTGTTGCAGGACTTTGGTCTTCGTAGGTCCCTAGACATAGGAAATTAATATATATAACGCCCAATGATCACATACATAGATCCTGGACCCTAACTAGGATTCCCTATGTCTAAGGATATATACATGATTGTTTTTTTTAGGTTAACGTCCCAATAGCTTGCGATTTACACCAATATTATGTTAAAATTACCTATCTAACTGGATTTAATGGGGTAAACCTAAATGTATTGAGGTCTATACAATAGCTCTATGGACGCTACTCTCAGCAAAGCCTATACATGGATACTTCTTTACGTGTATATCACTCTAATGTTATAAAGAAAAAAGTTTAATCTTGACGGTACAATGGCTGGCTGAACGGATTTCAATGAAATTTTAAATAGAAGTAATATCATAGGTAATACTTTTTATCCTCGAATTAAACCACGGGGCGCAGCTAGTGTACAAATAAATGTAAACAACTTGCAACCTTTACATAATTGATGTTCGATGGAAACGCACCCCAAAGCTCGACATTGGCGGATTTTTAAGAACTACCTCCTCGAATCACTTAAAGTTAACTGACCGGAAGTTCTTCAAAATGTATATAGCGACAATGAACTTTAACGACATACACCTACCGCGTTAAGGTCACCAAACTCGTATCCAGTTCAAATACCACTGCATCAAAACAAATCTAACATATTATACATATAATTATGAGATTAATCCAAAATGAGTTTTTTTTTATGTTGACTACTCACATGGGTATGCAATGTGAGAATTATTAATTATGGTAATTATAATTATACCTGGCGTTTTCAACGTCATTATACCCGTCTTACTACAACATTTTCATTTTCCAACATGAAAATTTTTTTTTGTTTTTGATTTGGCTCCACACTTTCGTGGAGCCAGTGTCAAGTATTTAATAATTTCTCAAGTTAAGTCAAAAGTCAAGCCAAGTCATCAATCTAAATTATAGTCTAGTCAAGTCATACCCCTAGTAAAATGGTGGCAATTTTACTTCTAAGCTTCTATGGAGTTTTGGAAACAACACGAAAAGTAACATTTCACCATCATTATACCACTTTCCCACACTCATGCCTTAACGAATAAAATGCCACCAATTTTATGCACTAACACTGAAAATAACACAAGTTTTGGAAAATAATACAATGCGGTGACACGATCTTTTTTGTTTTCCCGCCAAAACTCCCATAAACAATTATCTACGTGTTCCCTTCGCAGAAGGTAGGTTATTGTATTAATATATCATCATGACTGCTTAGTAAACACAAAATAAATTTTTGAATATCTCAGTCAAAAGATTTTTTGGGAGTCAAATCCGTTGGGAGTCAAAGTTAGAAAGCACGGGCTCAAATCCGAATAGTTGCTAAAAAAAAATGAGAACAATTTGTGAAACAGCAGGTAGTTTTCACGAAAACCACACAAATAAAAGAGAATTTACGTTTCTAGAAAGCTGTCTACTACTTTTCAACCGGGAGGAGGAGGTTTTCAATCAGTTTTTAGGGTTTTTTTATTACCTCATTAATATGAAACGATTTTTTTCAGTTGAAACGATTTACTTTCAGATGGATCAAAATTTGTTTTATATTTCGGGTTTTCAAATCAAATAATTGAAAAAAAAAAAACCGTGTTCCAAGTATTTTTCAGTATGAAGTTAGGGTGGTCGAAGTTAGTTTAACGTCTTTTCATACAAGGATTGAGATAATTATGATTGTTCAAAAACTAAAATAAAACACTCTTTTCTAAAAAGGATTTTATTATATGAATAAATATTTGTGAACATACCACATAGCGCCATCTAGCCTCAAACTAAGCAAAGCTTGTACTATGGATACCAGATAACTGATAGAATACTGAGATACTTTTTTTTGTAAATATATACAAAGAATATATACCTATATATATACACCTTCAGACACAGAAAAAAAATCGATGATCATCACCCTCCCTGGGTGGGAATCGAACTCACAACTTAAAGGCATGGTTACTACCAACTGAGCTATCGGCTCTAATATCACTATTCAATAACTAAAATAAAATAATCAATAAATAAATATAAAATAAATAAATCAATGGATGTTGTTTGAAATCCTTGGATGCAAATAATAATAACGCCCAACGATCACATATACAGATACTGGACCCAAACTAGGATTCCCTGTATCTGGGGACCCAGGAACTACGAGCACCATAGTCTTACAAAACCTGACACTGAACAAGTATTGGCTAGACAAGGAGTCCTTCATTTGAGGCGTTCAATATGGAAGGTCATTGACGCCTTCCGGATGATGAGCATCCCATTATCTACAATCAAAACATACTTTTTATGAAGCTAGTGTTTGTTTGTCAAAAAAAACATAAAATATAAACAATAACAAGTTTTTATTTTCATATTATGTACGATCATACCGTAGCTTAAGCGACAGGTTCTTACGTAATCGAGAAGTAGATTATAATTCGTTTGAGGTCACAACTTCAAAACTACCGGTTTTAATTTAGTTGCAGTTCATTGCCATTGTCAATAAAGTTCGAAAAAAGTGTAAATTATCTTCTTCCTACATACCAAGGACCCACGTCGTGGTTTTGCTTTAGCGTTTTATGAACTGGGAACCCCGTTCAGGGGGTTTTTAGTAAAATGTATTGCGACATGGTGAGCCGTTGTCAATATAAGTAAAATAAGTGTGAATTATCTTATTCCTACATACCAAGGACCCACGCCGTGAATTCACTTTAGCGTTTTATGAGCTGGGAACCCCGTTCAGGGGGTTTTTAGTAAAATGTATTGCGACATGGTGAGCCGTTGTCAATATAAGTAAAATAAGTGTGAATTACCTTATTCCTACATACCAAGGACCCACGCCGTGAATTCACTTTAGCGTTTTATGAGCTGGGAACCCCGTTCAGGGGGTTTCTAGTAAAATGTATTGCGACATGGTGAGCCGTTGTCAATATAAGTGAAATAAGTGTGAATTATCTTATTCCTACATACCAAGGACCCACGCCGTGAGTTCACTTTAGCGTTCTATAAGCTGGGAACCTCGTTCAGGGGGTTTCTAGTAAAATATATTGAGATATGGTGAGCCATTGTCAATTTCAGTAAAATAAGTGTGAAATTATCTTTTCTTACATTCCAAGGACCCACGCCGTGAGTTCATTTTAGAGTTTTATAAGCTGGAAACCCCGTTCAGGGGGTTTCTAGTAAAATATATTAAGAAATGGTGAGCCATTGTCAATATAAGTGAAATAAGTGTGAATTATCTTCTTCCGACATACCAAAGACCCACGCTATGAATTCACTTTAGCGTTTTGTGAGCTAGGAATCGCAATCGGGGGGTTTCTAGTAAAATGTATTGCGACATGGTGAGCTATAGGAAAAGAGAGGAAGACGTGAATACGTTAAACGAACTAAGTAAGAGTAAGCACAGATCAGACATCTCCCATAGACGCCATTGAACAACACTTCAGACGTTTATCATAGAAAGTGCTGCAATAACCATAACTTTTTTCTTTTTTTTTGTTAGTGAATGATGTAACGAGATAGTCGTCCGATGTTGAGCAATACTGCCGCTCATAACAGAACAGTGTCACTCGAAACCCCAAAGTATGAAGTTTCGCATGTCACTACACTGCGCACATCATCCTGAGACATCAGCACAGGCTGGTAATAAGATAATTCGACTGCGAGATATAGTCTCATTTGCCCAGTAATTTCACAAGATACAGTGACCTTCAAACCAAAACATAGCAGTGCTTGCGCAATTCTGCTTGGCGGCAGAATAACTGGCAAAGCGGTGGTACCTAGGCAAACTCTGCAGAAAAGCAGTAAGTAATACCACATAGTAAGCAGTTTAACTGTAAGAAATTTGCAGGCGGCTTGATGATCAGCAGTAAATTATGGCGCTGACTAAGGAGAATGTTGCTGGCCATTCTTGCGGCGGGACTATACTAATATAAGGCTATATAATGAAAATTCTAAATTTGTAGACATTTCACACAGCGTCATCCAGTCCCAAACTAAGCAAATCTTGTACTATGGAAACCAGATAACTGATAGAATACTTATATACCTTTTTTGTTTCCAAATACACATACATAGAATATTATATTCCTAGATACAGAACAAACATCGATGTTTATCACACAAATGTTTCTCCTGAATCGAACCCACAACCTACAGTTTGGAAGGCAGGACCAACTGAGTTATCGGGTCAGTCGCTAGTTTATCACAATTAAATGAGTTGCTTTGGTTCGAGTGTTTAGTATGAACTTATGCTTATGCTTACTTGTGTTTAGTATACTTATGTATAGTATAGTATACTGTTGCCATTAGGGAGATAGGCATCTCGAGATTTTGATAGAAACAAATGAATTTCTCTTCGAATTTTGAAAAGTTAATTATTTTGCAGATTACAAGGAAGTTCTATTATTTCATGTATATATACTGAGGTTACTCAGTTGGCTAGTATTAATATGTTGTCTATGCCAGTATTACCACAGAATATATAATAGTCATAAGAGTATTACTGAGTAAAACTTTTGTTATTGAATGTATATGTCTTCATTGAAATGTTTTTTACTAGATATAAACCGGTATATATTTAAATAATATACCATTGAATTTGTTTAAAAAATACCTATTTCTCACCACTAGATAAAGGTAATTATGATGAGGATCGTGTAATGTAGAAAAAAGTCATTATAACGAGAGAATGAGGTACAAACTCTTTGACTCTTTTTTATTTTTTTGAACAGGATAATGCTGTTGGTCTCTACCGATATTTACAGTGTCACCGGGTGGAGGGCGGGCGCTAAGAGCCGTTGCCGGGATAACAGGATGGAGACAATTACGTTGCAAGAGTGGAAAGCTATGGAAAACTCTTTGGAACCAAAAAAGCTAATACTGGAGGGTACACAATACAATACAATACAAAACGCTTTATTGACACCAAAATTAAACATGTAGAAAAGAGAATTCCATAATAAAATAGGTGCAATAGGCGGTCTTATCGCTAAGAGCGACCTCTTCCAGACAACCTTTGGATGGACAGAGATATGTGACATGAGCATGGACGGCGGTGCAAATAAATACTATCTTAATAATAAATACTATCTTAATAATAAATACTATCTTAATAGTATTTATTAGCACCGCCGTCCATGCTCCCTATGGTAAAGCAGATTGGAGTTGAAGTTTAGTTCGATAAAGCATTTTTATTGAACTCGTACCTTAATAAAGGAAGCACATAATATTTTTTATTTATTATTATTTATTAATAATTATTCTAAGTCTATATAAAATTTAGCTTGAATCGTACTCTATAATTTGGACTAAGTGGCTCTCCTACAACACAACCGTCAAGGCGATCGGCAAAACGCTACCATCTATATATAATACGAGCTTCTGCCCGCAGCTTCGCCCGCGGCGGACAATAATTCAACCACCCATTTCACCCTCTTAAGGGTGGAATTTCAAAAAATCCTTTCTTAGCGGATGCCTACGTCATAACATCTACCTGCATGCCAAATTTCAGTCCGATCCATCCAGTGGTTTGGGCTGTGCGTTGATAGATCACTATGTCAGTCAGTCAATCAGTCAGTCACCCTTGAGTTATATATATTTAGATTATTTTACGTCGGTAATTGACAATAATTAATTCGATGGTCACGTCATTTGCGACGTATTGAAAAACGGGGTTGGCTATAAAACGTTTGTTATTGATTATAATTATCACGGATTGCGATTATTCTTTACATAACCTAATAAAAATATTTTGCTATAATATTCCGGTATATTGACTTATATTTTTTTTTTTTTTTTTACTTCAAGCTTGTCCAGCATTTGACCGCGCTCTCACCTGATGGGAAGTGACGATGCGATCGAAGACGTAGCATGCTAGCCAAGTAAATACCTATTCACTCTCCTCTTGAACACGCCCGGGTCATATTTCGCCGGAAACACAGACGCTGGCAAGGCATTCCATTCCTTAGCCGTTCTAATTAAGAACGTTGAGTCAAATCGCTTGGTCAAAAAGTCAAGTCAAAATTATTTATTTATTTATTCAATATTATACAATTTTGATTATCAATATTCCGATTCACATTTGTAATTTCACATTGGTGGATAAATAGATAGATAGACAAACTGTTTATTGGAAAAACCATATTACAGAAAATCGGTAATCTAAAATCTTGTGTCACAATGGGGTGTCATTGCATTCTAAACCATTAAAATTTAATAAAATGGCTTTGCAGATGTGCATTTTTGTTTTTTAATCTACCTTTACCTACACTTAGGGCAAATTATACTTTGTTTTTACTAAGTATTAAGTATTTGTGCACAAAAAAAAGCGCATATACTTGTTCTGAGTCTGGGTGTTGTGGGACCATGGTCCTCGTAGTTCCTGGGTCCCTAGACACAGGGAATAGTTATGGTCCAGGATCTATGTATGTAATCCCTGGGCTTTATTATTATTATTATTATTCAGTTTGAAAAAGTAAACATTTTGTAAAACACGGAGGTTAGAGTATATATCTATATATATTTTTAACTAATTTTTAGTTGACTATTAATTACGTAAGGCTGGCAAGAAAAAATGTCTGTTTAGTTTTACCTAAATTTATAATTTTAATTTTGATTTTTGCCACATTACCCGTGATTTTATACATCTTGCGCTTTATTATTTTCTGCTTCGGAAACACCGAGTCGTAGTCAGTACAATGCTGTACGTACTATTATGCCTTGACAGTCAAGCATTTAATGGGATCAGTATATTGCTGAACATAAAGAAACGTGCAGCGCTGATTTTCAACCTAGCCGTAGGCCCATAGGTGACACAGTGGAGATAAAAACGAGTGTACTATAGACCACACGACTGAAGTAAAACTTCTTTAATTTAGCTCCATCTATCGGTCGTCTTTGTTTTTGCTTTGTTTAATGTTAATGTCGGCATCTTGATAATCGTAAATTGTGATTTTACCGGATATACCAACATAATAAAACGAATTATTATCTTTGTTACGTTGACAATGAAGATCTACGTTAACCAACAACTTTCAACTTCCATACGCCTCGCCAGCTTACACCCCAAGTCAAGCGTGCGTAAAGACGTTTTACCACAATGAAATCAACTACAACACAGGGAATCTTAGTTAGGGTTCAGGATCTATGTATGTGATCGTTGGGCCTTATTATTGGAACGAAGTTCCTTATCGCGCGTTGCGAAATGGGGCTAGACGGAAAAAATTAAGACCTAAAGTTGTGACGTCACTTAAGACCAAAAGTTGAAACGACACTCTTTGAAGCCGTGCGGCGTGCGCGTGTTTCTCTATCTCTCTCTCTCTCTCTCTCTCTCTCTCTCTCTCTCTTTCTCTCATAGAAAGCAAGCCAGTAATTTTCGTTTCGTCTTTCTATTTCGCATTATATTAATATTCTTTCTATTTACATTATATTTGTTAATCATAAAAAAAAATATTATAACTTAATTACAATTCCTTCACTAATTAATCGAAAGGAACTCCGTTCTCTTAAGTTTTTTCATTATTATAATAATAGTTATTATTATTCTAAATATGATGCCAAATGTCGTCATCCCCTACATGCCCCGTGACCACTAATCTTTGCATTACAAAAACTTTTAGCGGGAAATAAATCATTTTGTTTGGTTTTTATAACAAAGTTAAATTACAGAGACGGATAAACGTCAAAAGTCTGTCAAAACCCCCAAAAAAATGGTAATTATGCTGTACAGGATTGTGAATTTGCAGCTGACGCGTTCAATTTTACTCGTGTAATTTACATTCAAAGTGAGTTGATTATGCCAACACATACAGGATGATGGCGTAGACCATTTTCAACCGATTTCAAAAAAGGAGGACAGCAGTGTTCTCCTCGATCCATCTGCATTATATGCTGTCACCAAAATGCCTGTCAAACGAAGTCCATGACATATAGATAAAACTCTTTATTGAAACACCACATTGTAGGAACAATTTACAGGCAAAAACTTAAAAATTAAGTGTCACAATGGACGGTCTTGACGTTTAAAGCGATCTCTTCCAGACAACCCAAAAATGTAGGGGAAAAAAACCCAATAAAATATCCGGTGGTTTTTAGATACATAGGAAAAGCTATACAAACTATAATTAATGCTAATAACAATAGTAACCAAAAAAATAATAAGTAAATTAAAATATAAATATATAGGTACATAAATATATAAATTAAAATGCATGATTAGATAGACATATAAACTCTTTATGGGAACACCACATTTTCACTAATTAAAAAAAAGTGAACAAAGTAAACCAAAGTGTAAAAATGGGCGGTCTTATCGCTCAGAGCGATCTCTTCCAGAAAGCCTTTCACGGAAAGGAATAAGGCGGTAATATATTATGATCTTAAATAGGGAAGGCTTATGTTCAGCAGTAGATTTCTTCCGGCGGATGATGTGCGATGTATACATATAGAGCTGAGTCTTACTTAGTTAAATTTAAATTTTCCATGACAAGACTAGATTATGACATAACTTGATGATTTGGACTGTGACATGACTTAACTTGACACTGTATATATACATTAATTACTTGACACTGGCTAAATACACAAAAGTGTGGAGCCAAACCACAAAAAAATGCCACAGTAAAATGGTGGATATATTATCGAAGCCTTGAAAAGAAAATGAAAAAGTATGGCTTAAAAACTTGAAAACATTAAATTTGCGAACCCTTGTGCGCGCTCATGAACACTTACAGCCTTATTAATAAACACGAACTAGCTTTAGACTAGTTACACCATCTTTTGTCTCTTTCGATCCAGCTAAATATTCCAGTAGCAAAAAAAGGACAAAAACTGAAGTAACTAACCCGAGACTAATACCCGTTTATTAATAAGGCTGCTTAAGTTTAATAACCCACTCTCCACACACATTAAAATTAAAAAATATACGTTTTTTTATGAGATGATGTGACTAGCTAGTCACCTCGTCCTCCTGAGTCGTTCACCTGATGTTAAGCGATACAGCCGCCCGTAACAGAACAGTGTCACTTGGAACTCAAAATTATAAAGTTTCGTGCGACACTGCACTGCGCACATAATCCTGAGACATCAGCACAGTCTGGCAATCAGATCACTAGACTGTGATCAGATCATAAAGTCTTAATTGCCCGACAATTTCACTAGCTTCAATGCTCTACAATGTGTTGTGGAAAATAATTTAAAATTCGCAACTGCCATTTTCGGATTCTTTTCAACGACCCCAATAACGACAATAATCATGCTCTATTTTGAACTAAGTATAAAGGGTGTTATTATTATGCCTAATGTGTCACATTGGAGTTTTTATGTCACATAATAAACAGCTATCAGCTGTCACAGACTGAATTAAAATACAACAAATTTTCATTGTCACCTCTGTTGCCTTTATTACCAACCAGCTTCTGTCCGCAGCTTCGCCCGCGTGGCCTATAGAAAAAGAAGATTTTTTCCATAGATAATTCAACCACTCATTTCACCCTCTTAGGGGTGGAATTTCAAAAAACCCTTTCTTAGTGGATACTTACACTTTACTAGGTGGTAGGACTTTACTGCAAAGTTAGTCTAGGTAGGTACCACCGCTTTGCCAGTTATTCTGCTGCCAAGCAGTAGTGCGCAAGCACTGCTGTGTTCCGGTTTGAAGGGCACTGTAGCTAGTGAAATTACTGGGCAAATGAGACTTTATGATCTGATCTCACAGTTTAGTAATCTTATTACTAGACTGTGCTGATGTCTCTGGATGACATGCGCAGTGCAGTGTCATGCAAACCTCTATACTTTAGAGTTCCGAGTGACACTGCAGCTGATATGGGCAGCCGTGTCGTTTAACATCAGGCGAACGGCTCGTCACGTCATTATTTACATTAAAAAAAAAAAGAGAACACACCCTTCAAATTTCAAGTCTCTAGGACCAGCGATTTAGGCCTTGCGTTGATATATAAATCAGTCAGTCAGTCAGAACTTTGATATGTGTATAGATGATGGCTTTCAAACAATGTATTTTTTTCTAATTGATGCCTTTAAAAATAAATGTAATAATATAATGTGTTTAAAGCCCATGGTTTAACCTGAAAATTTCCCACGGGAGCTCACTTTCTGGAATTCAATCAATTCTATGTTGATCTTGACCCAGTGGGGGGAATAGTCCATCCCAGCACTTCCTGTGGGTCCCGTATTCTCGTACTCAGTATTCTCTTTGATACCTACATTAAAATCTGCGGTTGCCAATACGTCGTCAAGTGAGACAACGCAGTGGTTATGGCAAAACCTGTGATAAGCGCCCAAAGTGGAGATTTATCGTATAAGGGAGGCCTATGTTCAGCAATTGATATCTTCTAGCTGTCGACGTGATGTAATGTTGATCTGGGTGTGCGAAAAATCCGATTCGGTTTAGGAGCTGCGACGTGAAAGCCATTTAGAGAATGTGTTTTCAAGAATTGTAAATATTATTTAGTTATTTTGTCTCTATCTCTGAAATAGGCAAAATAAAATACCGAGGAGCTGTCCCATTGTTATGCGGTTTTTATTACGAATATAATTTAAACATGTTTGCGTTTGACTTTTAAAATTCATTGTTTCTCCAGGTTACATAAGAAGTTATTACCTACGTGGTAAATGCAAAATTAGCCACAGCCGATATCAAAAATACTTAGAACGAGCTTCACCCGCAGCGTAGCCTATGGGAAAATAATTCAACCACCCATTTTACCCTCTTAAGGAGGAATTTCGAAAATTCCTTTCTTAGCGGATGCCTACATCATAACATCTACCTGCATGCCAAATTTCAGCCCGGTCCGTCCAGTGGTTTGAGCTGTGCGTTGATAGATCACTATGTCAGTCAGTCAGTCAGTCAGTCAGTCGCCTTTAAGTTATATATATTTATAAGAGAAGAGATGATATGATAAAATGAATTAATAATTTTTATTTTTAAAACACGACTTATTATTAATTCATTTAATAAAATAAAATATTAGGTACTAAGGACATGATGAGAAAATGTTTACCCGCATAAAAACTGTTTAATGGTAAAATACTTAAACTTTTTTATCCAGGTAAATCAAGAATTCTTTGTCTTCACACATTTAACTTGCAATGAGATACAAACTTAATTGAATCGGTATATGATATTAAACCACAAGTGCGGTAAAGCAAAGTATAAAACACGCGTGTGATATCTTAGATTATGGAGCTAAAAACGGTGTACCTAATAAGATCCACTTCACGAGCAAGCATGATGAAAAAGAAAGTTATTTTCATTTCCAATTACTTGGTCATAGTAGAATATAACATAACGAGCTTCTGCCCGCAGCTTCGCCCGTGGCGTGGCCTATGGGAAAATAATTCAACCACCCATTTCACCCTCTTAAAGGTGGTATTTTGAAAAATCCTTTCTTAGCTGATGCCTACGTCATAACATCTACCTGCATGCCAAATTTCAGCCCGATCCGTCCATTGGTTTAGTTTGGGCTGTGCGATGATAGATCACTATGTCAGTCAGTCAGTCAGTCAGTCACCTTTGAGTTATACATATTTAGATATAATATTACGCAAAATCGAAATGTAGTATTGCTTGCATCATAAATTCTAGGTAATACCAATCTAGCTAAAAGCTCATGAATTAGCTTACAATAATAGGTAGCTTGGTACCTTTCATTCATTAACGATAATGGGTATTAGAACAATCAAATGCCAGTAATTAGTCTATTTTGTTTTTTATAATAACCCGTGTCTATTATTTGGAACAAAGTACTGTCTTATTGTGTCTATGATACTTTAGGTGCATCCAAGAAAAATAACATTATTTTGATAACATAATTATTATGTTTAAAACTGCCTCTCAGACAAAATACCTGTGTTTTTAGTTAAGATTCTACGCAAGAATATTTTACGCCTAAAATAAACGTTGGAGCATCTCATTCATTTTATTATTGCTACATTAAATAAACCTATGTTTATTTAATAACAAAAAAAAATCGTAAGCTAATTAGAAAGAAATATGCGAAAACGTAAAAGAAGTTATTGATTTCTGAGATCAATAATTTGAAAATTGCGAGGTGAATATGACTTCTGACACTAATACAAAAACCAAACCAAATCCTTGTGATGATTAGTCGAGATACTGAAAGTACTACTTGAGTTACGTTTTAATTTAAATTGAACTTAAATTACATTGTCATAAACTCCACTTTACTACCCGACATTATTACCTAGGCAAGATTAACCGGCCGGATCAATTTTGCTAAGAAAATGCCTAGTTAAAATTCATGAGGAGCAATTGTTGTCTTTCCCTAGACGCAACTGGTATTGCATTTTATAAAGAGGTTCAGTAAGGTTGAAAGGTGTGTTGAAATTAGAGTACTTTTTAGTCATCTCATTTCTTTCATCGGACTAAACGCACAGAAACAATATCCTGGTTGAATTTCCCTCGACCCGCAGAAGTGTTTTGCTACTAACTTTATATACTAACAGCTAATGAATGGAACAGCTTGGCGGCTTGCGGCGTCCTTGTTTCCAGTAAAGTATATGGGAGTTTTCGAGTTAAAAGTGAACATGTATCTGCTAGGCAAGCATCTTAGACTCAGCTTAGACCACGTTATAGATTATCATCAGGCGAGACAGTGGTCTAATGCTTTGCCTATAAGAAGTTTTAAAAGTTAAGTTTAAGTTTTAATTTTTCTATTATTATTTACTTTTTCTATTATCCACCAACCAACATTTTATTCCAGCGTAGTGGATGGCCTATGCTATCTTACAATAAAATAAACTTATTTTTATTAACTTATTTATTATTATTCACAACCTCTGTGGTGTGGTGGTTGAGCAGATCGGCTTATTACCTGAACGTAGGTTATATAGCGGATTAACAAATAGGCTACTTTTTATCAGCAGGTGAAACCGCGGGGCGCATCTAGTTTCATATAAATCTATTACATTAGTTTGGTTATTAAATCAAAATAACTGTAAAAATATATTATTGCTAATATAGTTCAAGTATTTCACAGTGTGAAATGAAGGAAATGTAATTGAACCTTTTTGAACCTTTTTGAACCCTTTTAAAAGGATATTAGAACCAAAATCGAGTACACATCTATTAGTACGTCCACTGTTTTAACAGTTAGAAGACGGCCTTAAAATATTTAGATCCCTTCCGCATTGCATTATAAACTTAAACTTGGTAATTACAAGGCTAAAGCATTATTATTGTATTAGTTATCCACTCTGAATTTGGCAACACTAACTAATATACTATAATTATGCGGTGCGGCGTCGTTTAATTTCCATTTCACCCACCGTAGTGTAGGAGACAAGCCAGCAACTTCACCAAGTGTGAAATTAATGGAAGACTCGCTTTAGAACTTGGTAACATCTTCGTCAGCGTTGTTTTGAACGGCAACCGAAGTTAACAATAACTTGGACGCTCGATCAAAGAGTAGCAAACACCTATGTGTTTAGTTTGATGGAGAAACTTAGCATATTAATAGTATGTTTCTTTGGTTACATCTTGCGCCAGTACACACATGTGACGGCGGCAACGTCCAGTTATAAACTCTATGCGCAGCGGGCTGTATCGTAATTTACTCTGTGGCAGCATTTAAATTTATTACAGTGGCAACACTGGCATTTGTTATCGCTTCCCCACCCATCTGGCTATAAAAAGGGACCACTTGGTGTACTACGGATCATTCTTGCTCCGGACACGGCGCGGTGTGGACATGCTGAAGGCCTATAGTTATATAGGTTGCAACCTACGCACAAACCGTTCTGCCTACACATGCATGTTTCTTAGACCCTTGTGATAGGATTCCAGGTATAATTGCATACCAGATATAATTTTTATAATATGATTATTTTGTCTAACAACGAAATGAAAAGGGTGCGTAATTTGTCCAGATATTAATTAAAATACATTTTAATCATGAATCGTGTATTAGGTTTGGTCAGTACAAGGAGTGCGGGTACCTATGCCAATAACTATCCGCACGTACCCACTTAATCCACATTATTATGATAGCAAAGTAGAAAAGTACCTCCTAAATCAATTGTCCAACTACTGACAAGTACCTAATATATACATATGAAGGTGCGTTTTCAATAAAGCGATTCTATTCAATTGGTGGATCTTTACTTGACCACCGCTACCAATATAAAAAAGGAAGCGGTAGTCAAGGAAAAAAAAAACGAGTGTGGTTTAGACCACTTCTTTGGCTCCATCTCTCTTTCCCTTACAGCAGTGGTTCTTAACAGGTGGTCCGCGGACCACTGGTGGTCCCTGGAAGCACCCGAAGTGGTCCCTGGAAGCTCCCGAAGTGGTCCGCGAAGCCATCGGAAAAATATTAAATAAATATGATGATACGACACAACGACGCACCGCGCGACATGCGTTTGGCTTTGAGTAGCACTGGCCAAGGGTTCAGAAATTGGTAAAATATCCCATTAAAATATACCTAAACTATCTGAATACTGGTGTCGATTCTGTGTCCCATACTCTAAAGCTAAACTAAATTAACACATTTCCGTCTTTTTCATTTCCCCTTTATCAGATGAGTAGCGCCATACTTTAAGTTTACTTTAGTTTTAGAGAATGCGACAGAATCGACACTAATGTCCGTGTAAGATGAAAATAATGATAATGTTAGCTTTAAACAGTTGCTTGTATGTTTTATTTATATAGAACAATCAAACAACGACGATACATTAATTTTCATTTACAGTATTTATCTCCATATAGTAGTGGTCCACAGCAAGACAAAAAAATAGTCAAAAGGTCCCTCATCACTGAAAGGTGGCCAACCAACCACTGCCCTACAGTATCTAACATATGAAACGTAACTCTCTCTTTCTATCTTCACCTAGACGGGAAGATATAAGTACATATATATCTCTCTTTCTCAACTTCCGTCCGCATCACCAGCTTTCCCTGAAGTCAACTGTGCTTAAAAAAGTTTTATTTCAAAAATCCACCAATTGAATTGCTTTATTTAGCTGCACAGCTAAGCGGTGCGAGGTGTAGCCAATCGGTGCGAGGTATCGCTTAGCTATGGGTACTTGTATATTATTATACGAGCTTCTGCCCGCAGCTTCGCCCGCGGCGTGCTTCTGAACAGTATTGTGGGTTCGTTTACCACCCAGGAAAAACATTTGTGTGATGAACATTGATGTTTATTCTTTGTTTGGGTGTTATATTGTATTTTATGTGTATATTTATAAACAAAAAGCATATACGTATTCTAATCAGCGATCTGGTTTCCATAGTACAAGCTTTGCATACTTTGAGGCTAGATGGCGCTGTGTGAAATGTTCACATATTATTTATTATTTATTTATTCTCAAACCATTAAGGTCCTCTTAGCTTAAGAGTATTTGTTTTTAATGGCTACTAACCCACACACGTTAGTCTTCATGCATACCGTGCACGAAGCGGCTGTATTCGTGCATTCTATGCATGTGATAGTTTGGCATTATTATTATTATTATACCTATACAGCCTTATTAATAAACGGGTATTAGTCTCGGGTTAGTTACTTCAGCTTTTGTCCTTTTTTTGCTACTGGAATATTTAGCTGGATCGAAAGAGACAAAAGATGGTGTAACTAGTCTAAAGCTAGTTCGTGTTTATTAATAAGGCTGATAATGTAGTAGAATTCCACTCCAACCGAAATAGAATATCATTTTGATCGCTGTTATAACTCGCGCCGAAGACGACACTGAAACACCATCAAATTCATTTTTAACAAGTAAAACTGCTGTAAACTTTATTATGGAACATCAAAAGTAAGAAATTACTGAATAATGTTACTCCATAAACAACGTTAGCGAAGTAATAAAGTTTAATAATGATGCTGGCCTTTAATTTAACTTTGTAATATACTTTCCGTGTACACGGGAAACATTTTATTGCTCTGAAGTGAGATTTGACATTTTGATTTAGGAGATCTGACTCGATATAGTAAGGGGCAAATGAGTACAGCTCAGGGAGGCACAGAGTGACTTGAGCAGTGACAAAAATCTATACATATAAAATTCAAAGTCCTGACTGACTGAATGACTGACTGACTTACATATCAACGCCCTAGAGATTTAAAATTTGGAGAGTGTGTTCTTTGTAAAGTGTAGTTATCCATTAAGAAAGGGTTTTTGCAATTCCACCCCTACAGCATACACGACGTGTTTTTCAATTGGAATTATGAGATACGTGTATCAGTTTTCCCAAAATCTTCCAGCCACAGAGGCAAAAAGGGCTTCAAATATCCTACACTGATCCTACACCTGTTGACCAAGTGGACAGAAGCTAGTGAATTTATAAATCTCAAGCTGAATGCAATAGTTGCCAATACACCTGCGCCTGCGGGTTATGTACGAGTACGTTCAGCAGTAAATGCCTTTGCCGCTGGTTAAGGTATAGGCACCTACGCAGTTCCTGAAACGTTTACCAGTGTACGTTAACTATTATTATGTTATCCATGTAAAACATTGTAGAAAAAACTAATTATCTAAATATATATAACTCAAAGGTGACTCACTGATTGACTGACTGACATAGTGATCTATCAACGCACAGCCCAAACCACTGGAGGGATTGGGCTGAAATTTAGCATGCAGGTAGATGTTATGACGTAGGCATCCGCTAAGAAAGGATTTTTCGAAATTCCACCCTTAAGAGGGTGAAATGGGTGGTTGAATTATTTTTCCATAGGCCACGCCGCGGGCGAAGCTGCGGGCAGAAGCTCGTAACTAATATAATTGTTTGGTGCATATTAATAAGGTACTTAGTTATAAGCAAAACCACAAAGAAAATATAAAATATTTTTTTTCTGAACGCAATCTTAAAATGTCCAAAGCAACCTTTCTTTTTCGTGTAATTTCCCTTAAAATAAAACTTAACAAGAATAATACTGAAGAACATGAAAATAATGAGTCACAAGCGCTCATTGCACGAACTTTTACCACTTGTCACATAATGAGAGAGTCATTACGATGCAGAAGAGGCAGTCAAGAGGTTGTAACGACTGACAAATGTAGGCAAGATATTGTGTTTTTAATTTTAAGACTTGTTCAAGAATGTTTTGTTAATTGTCCGTTTACTTTGTTCGCTTTATTTGCAGTGTTTTTCAAGTATTTTGACTGGAAATCTTGAAAGCTCTTTGGTCACACTACGGTTAAGCATTATACAATACACCTAAGCATTGGCATTATTTTTGTTTTCTATTGGATTATCATTGTGACGTCGAAATTTACCCGCTTTTTTTGCACAATCAAAGTTAGTACCTACATATTTATAAAATTTTTTTGTTACCAAATGACATGACGAGCTAGTCGCTCGCCTGATGTTAAGCGATACGACTGCTCATATCAGTAACAGTGACACTTGAAACTATAAAGAATAGTTTTGCGTGACACTGCACTGCGCACGCCACTCTGAGACATCAGCACAGTCTAGCAATAAGATTACTGTGAGATTAGGTCATAAAGTTTCATTTTCCCAGTGATTTAACTAGCAATGCCCTTCAAACCGAAACTGTAGTGCTTGCACACTACTACTTGGCGGCAGAATTCCTGGCAAAGCGGTGGTACCTACCTAGACGAATTTTGCAGAAAAGTCCTACCACATAGTAAATGAAGTCCATTTTTAACCTCCCACGAAAAAACAACAGGGCGTGTCTGTGTGTGTGTCTGACTGTGGCATAGTAGTTTCGGAAAAAAAATCTTTTTTCTTGTTTTGAAAGGTGAACTTGTTGGGAGTGTCTTAGCTGTTTTATAAAAATCAGTTCAAGATGGCTGCCGGCACAAAATGGCGGATTACATATTTTTTCATAACTCCCTACACATTCGAGGTGGTGTTATGCGCGTGAGCCTTAGTCGAGGGTGATAAGGGTGCCGAGAGTGTAATGATCAATGCACACGCGTTCCACACGACATTTCCATTACACTTGCGAATAAATAAGTGATGTTACTGTTAATAACTTTGTAGAAAATGACGAGCGTTTCTGATTTTCGCACGCCGCGCCAACGTTGTGACAATATAAACAACTGTATTAAAAGACACACTAAATCTTTATGTGTATTATATTAAAATTTCGTGTCTCAGTGTTTATTACCATACTCCTCTGAAACGGCTGAACTGATTTTGATAAAATTTTATAGGCACACTCGGTAGGACTGACAATAGGTTGTTATCTATTTTTCATCATCATCATCACCGTTTTTCATCACCACGCGGGAAACTACGCGAATATTTTCGTATTTAGAACATAACTTATTGTGAATTTTGGACACTGTGTGAAAGTTCTAGAGTATATACTCTATCGATTAAATTTTTTACGAAAAAGATAGGTACAGTTTATTAATTAACGAATATGTGTGATATTTTACGCGCATAAAAACTCTTTGTTGCTATTTAAAATACTTAAACTGTATCGTTATGTATTATCCGTTTAAATTGAGAATGCTTCGTTTACATACATACAACTTGTAATATAATCGGGTTAATGAAATGAAACTCAAGTCTGATAATCTATAAATAAATTGAAACATGGATGATTGATATCTTGGATAATGAGTCTAAAAGCGGTGCGATAAAATCCACTTTACATGCAAGTGTAATGAAATATATGTTGTGTTACAAATATAAAAATTCAGATGATGTTTTTCTTTGTGAACTGAAGACAAATGTTTTATCAGGTGCATATGATACAAATAGTGCATCTTTACAAACATATGCTCATAAAGCCAATTCTACATTGTCAGAAATAACAAAATGTGTACATAAAAACCAGAGTGCATTAAAATGTTTTTACGCAAACAATTTTCGACTCGACTTTTCGACTTCTCTGTGAATAAATCATGGGAGCGAAGGCAAAAGACATGCAAATATTTTATTTACAAGCCTGGTATTCCCGTTTGTATATCCCGAGTCATTGTGGAAAAATATAGGCATACAAATTTTGCTGAGCAAAACCAAGCTTTGACGAATTTCTATGCATTGTGGCTTATGCTCGTATTCTTGGTGGGCTATAAGAAAGAACGCATTGCAATCTATCATGCAAGCAGTCGTAGATATACTTATGTAAATTATAATATGTTTATTTGCACACATTGTAGCATTGTAGCGTTGTAGCCAGCCTCTGTGGTGTGGTGGTTGAGCAGGTCGGCTCATAGCCCAGAGGCGGCGGGTTCGATTCCCGCGACAGGACAAGTGTTTGTGGACAGAAAAAAAAGCGCAAATACTTGTTCTGAGTCTGGGTGTCGTGGGACCATGGTCCTTGTAGTTCTTGGGCCCCTAAACACAGGGAATCCTAGTTAAGGTCCAGGATCTATGTATGTGATCGTATATATAAACAAGTCTTTTATAACACATCAGTTGACCCGCCCCGGCTTTGCACGGGTGAATTAGCAAAACGCTGTCGAACGGGATAAAAAGTATTATATGTCCGTCTCCTGGTTCTAAGCTACTTCCCCACTAATTTTCAGCCAAATCAGTGCAGCCATTCTTGAGTTATAAATAGTGTAACTTACACGACTATCTTATTATATAGATTTTGATCAATATTTCTGGTATTTTTGTTGCAATTATTATAATGTTATGTGTTAACGTTACCAATCATGCTTTGCCTTTTATTTTACTGAATTATTTTATCCTTAAACTAAAATAAGAACAAATCTTGCAAAAAAGTTACATCAATCTACACAGCACTCGAAACTGTATCAATCTATATACATAAACATTTCGTGTCACAGTGTTTGTTACCATACTCCTCCGAAAGGGCTGAACCGATTTTGATTAAATTTTATATTCACACTTGATAGATATGAGATAGGTTTTAATCTATTATTCATTATCATTATCACTCACATTTCATTTGCAGTGATAACTGTAAGGAAATAACATTTTCTTGTATTACAAATCCATCTATAGGTATTACAAGGTGGTTTTAAGAACTAAGCCAGACACCTCTAAAAGTACATTTTTACTTTCGCTGTCAACGTAAAATTGCGGGTAACGCGGCACCCCTGAATGAAATTGGATGGCAAACGCAATTTTACCGTGAGACGGGTCGACTTTACAAATAAATATAGCACAAAACTTTAAGGAGAATATTATTTTATGTCGAAAATTGTGAGGGGTACGGAACTCTTTATTGGAGTGGTTTTTCATCAATAAATATCAATAAGTATTGTATCATTTATTTTTTTTTTTTTTGTTTTGGCTCCACACCTCCGTGTATTTAGCCAGTGTCAAGTAATTGATAATTATCAAGTTAATGATATTTCACGCAAATATGTGTCAAGTCACAGGCGAAGTCATCAAGTCAAGTCATAGTCTAGTCAAAGTCATACTCCTAGTAAGTGGTGGCAACTTTACTTGAAGCTTCTATGGAGTTTTGGAAACAACACGAAAAGAAACGTTTCACCATCATTATACCAATTTCCCACACTAACGCCTGTAATCCAGCACTTAACGAATAGAATGCCACCAATTTTATGCACTAACACTGAAAATAACACAAGTTTTGGAAAATAATAGGTACAATGCGGTGACGCAATCTTTTTCGCGTTCCCGCCAAAACTCTTCATTGTATCAGTTATCTGGTTCCCATAATACAAGCTTTGCTTGATTTGGGGCTAGATGGCGCTGTGTGAAATGTCCAAAGATATTTATTATATTATTATTAAATAGGTGGTAGGACTTTTCTGCAATGTTCAATTCTGCCACCAAGCAGCAGTGTGCAAGATCTACTGTGTTCCGGTTTGAAGGGCACTGAAATTACTGAGCAATTGAAACTTGATTATCTGGAAGTTCTGAAAGTTCTTTCCTCATTTGAAAATATCGATAGTAACTCTGCACATAAGCTACGTTTTGACAGCTTTGATTTATAAGTCTGTTTGGATTTGACGACTGTCAAATCCATGCAGACTTGTGTTTCTATTTGTAATCAAGTTACGTGAGTTTTGACGGGAAAACGAAAAAGATCACGTCACTGCATTGTATTATTTTCCAAAACTTGTGTTATTTTCAGTGTTAGTGCATAAAATTGGTGGCGTTTTACGTTTTACGTTGAGTGCTGGATTACAGACATGAGTGTGGGAAAGTAGTATAATGATGGTGAAACGTTTTCTTTTTTTTCGTTTTGTTTCCAAAACTCCATCGAAGCTTCTGGTAATGTTACCACCACTTTACTAGGAGTATGACTTGACTAGACTAGACTAGATTATGGCTTGACTTCATGACTTGGACTGTGACTTGACTTGACACATATATATATTAATTAACTTGAAAAATTATCAATTACTTGACACTGACTAAATACAAAAAGTGTTTAGCCAAAACATAGAAAAAAAACAAGTTAGGTGATCGCCTAGCTGATCTCACAGTCTAGTAAGATTATAGACTAGGTTAATCATAAATAGGTTGTCAAGTCTCAGGATGAAGGGCGCAGTACAGTATCACGCGAAACTCCATACTTTCGAGTTCCGAGTGACACTGCAACAGATACAGGCGCCGTGTTGCTTAACATCAAAAGTGTGGTCAATGATCAGAAAGAAACAGTTGTTAAAATGTTTCATATACCAATTATACGTATTATTTTTAATTTTAATATTTCATGGATGTGAACCAATACTCCATATGATATCAAGAAAAGACTAATTATGAATTACATTTAAATTACATTCAAATGTATTCGTCGGATATACAAGAGAAACCCCGTGGTGCATGTTGTTTGCGGACGATAATGTACTGTCAGCGAAGAATACAGTACTAGCTTGAGGTACTGATCAGGCTGGGAAAATAACAGGAGCAACTGGAGGATATATAAGAGACCTAATTCGATCCTTCATAATAACTTCCATTCAAAATAGGTGTATTGAAATGTGGGTTAATAATGATACATTTTAATGAATCTAACTAAAATAAAAGATTATTCATTAGATTTTTTTTTTTAACTGGTATTCCCGTTTATATATCCCGAGTCATTGTGAAAAAATATAGGCATGAAAATTTATCTGAGCACTTTGATGAGCTTTGATGAATTTCTATGCTATAAGAAGGAAATAAATAAAATTATAATAATAAGAAATTATAATAATAACAATTTCAATTTCAAAATTTCAGCTCCGTATGATTAATCAGAAGGTGTTAAAGAATTGTGTAGCACTGTAGTATTCACGACGAGAAGACTCAATATAGTTCTCCAAATGCATTCCCAGCGTACGTGTATGCTTATGTTGGTCTATTTTACCTCCTTATTTTTTTATAGTAATAACGCCCAACGATCACAAACATAGGTCTTGGACCCCATACAGGATTCCCTTTATTCGGGACTCAAGAACTACGAAGTCTATGGTTCTACAACACCCAGACGCAACAAGTATATTCGCTACATTTTTGTTACCAATTACAACTCCTTTTCCTAATTATCCCTTCTTCAGATACTCTTAAAGAAAGATGTTTTGACTAACAGACAGATGGACAATTAAGTGTCAGTTCAGTTTGAAACCACACGGAATTATAAGCCAGAATCAAATCTTAATACATATTTAACATTGAAATGGAGGTAGAATAACTTATGAAACTAACATAATACGTTATATTAAAACTAAAATTTAAGTACAGGCTTTCCTGTATTTAAATTTTTTAGTCGATTTATAATACATCTACAACATTACTGATAAAATTAGAGGTGATACTTATTGATAAAACAACAGAAATAATTATTGTGGTTGATTTTTAATTTTATTTTTAATTATCGCAATTATTGCACACCTGTTGGTAAATGATGACGTAGTGTACGATGATGCATGCAGATTATCCGTCTGATACGGACCGATTCATCTCTAGATGGTACCGATTCACACAACTTGGAGACTCTTACAGCCTTATTTACGGATTAGTTACTTCAGTTTTTGTCCTTTTTTTGCTACTGGAATATTTAGCTGGATCGAAAGAGACAAAAGATGGTGTAACTAGTCTAAAGCTAGTTCGTGTTTATTAATAAGGCTGCTAGATTATAATTGGCTGGAAACAAAGACAGCGGTAGGGTTCCACTCATTGGCTGTAAGCATTATAAAAGTTTTATCGAAACGCTTCAAGTATACTGGTATACCATACTAGTAGGGGTTTTAGCGGAAAACGAAAAAGATTGCGTCACCGTATTGTATTATTTTCCAAGACATGTGTTATTTTCAGTGTAAAAGCTTAAAATTGGTTGCATTTTATTTGTTAAGTGCTGGATTACAGGCATGGGTGTGGGAAAGTGGTATAATGATGGTGAAACGTTTCTTTTCGTGTTGTTTCCAAAACACTGTAGAAGCTTCTACTAAAGTTACCACCACTTTACCAAGAGTATGATTTTGACTAGACTATTGACTTGACTTGAGACTTGATGACTTGGACAGTAACTTGACACATATTTGCGTGAAATATCATGAACTTGATAAATTATTAATTACTTGACACTGGCTAAATACACAAAAAGTGTAGAGACAAAACAAAAAAAAGACATACTGGTAAGCAGTATGCCTGCGTGTAAATGACAGCTCGCGTCATGCAGTGGCCAAAGGAAATGCAGCTAGCTGCGTGATAGGCCGCGTGGTCTACCACGCGATCGTACCGGTTTGAATGAACCTTTAGTCCGAAGTAATTAAATATCCGGATGGATATAATAACATTAATGAAGTATTTCAAATTGAAACGTTGAATGAGTTTTTACAAAGGTTATTGAAACGAGTTTCAATAACCCTTGTGGAAACTCATTCAACGTTTATGGAAACTCATTAGAAATACATCAACTTTCGACTTTTTGGATTTTTCGAAATGTTTTGAACGATTTTCCATAAAAGTTATCGGATGGAAACTCGGGAGTTTCCATAACCTTTATAGAAACTCATTCAAAATACTTCACAAACTCAAAATGATTGATTTCGCTATTTACTTGAGTTGCTAGATTAAATGAGATAGGTAACTCTATTACAATAATTACCGTCTAATTAAACAATAAAATAAACTCGTTTCAATAACCTTTATGGAAACTCATTAGAAATACATCAACTGTCGACTTTTTAGATTTTTCGAAATGTTTTGAACGATTTTCCATAAAAGTTATCGGATGGAAACTCGGGAGTTTCCATAACCTTTATAGAAACTCATTCAAAATACTTCACAAACTCAAAAAGGTTGATTTCGCTATTTACTTGAGTTGCTAGATTAAATGAGATAGGTAACTCTATTACAATAATTACCGTCTAATTAAACAATAAAATCGTTTTTTGTCTAGGATTCGCTACTTTTTATAAAATGACGTACGTTTTCACGATGGATGATATCCATATCATCAACAAGAAAACGTAAAGTTGTAACTTTAAAGGAAAAAATCTCTATTCCGGAGCGATGATTGAACATGTGAACCAAGCGTTACATACTCTTTTGATGTGAACATGAGGACGTAACTATAAAAATGAACTTTGACACCTTGGTATTAGCAACTGTTTTTACTTTAAATATCGCCTGTTTCCCGTGATCAACAGATCACATATGAGACTCATGGACACATGTTTGGACATGAGATCACTGCTCATTATAGCTTAAGGCATATCCTGGATTTAGGAACAGATTGATGCGGGTTCCAAACCTGCTGTGATTCAAAATTTTCCATAGCATTAAAAATTATTTTGTTCTTAGTTTAAACTAATATGTATTATAAAGAGTAAAGATTTGATTGTTTATTTACATTGAATAGGCTCTGAAATACTGGACTGATTTGAAAAATTCTTTCCCCATTAGAATTCGACATTATCCTTGATGACCATAGGCGATAGAATATATATGTATACGAGCTTCTGCCCGCAGCTTCGCTCGCGGCATGGCCTATGGGAAAATAATTCAACCACCCATTTCACCCTCTTAAGGGTAGAATTTCGAAAAATCCTTTCTTGCCTACGTCATAACATCTACCTACATGCCGAATTTCAGCCCGATCCGTCCAGCGGTTTGGGATGTGCGTTGATAGATCACTATGTCAGTCAGTCAGTCAGTCATCTTTGAGTTATATATATTTAGATACCCATGCAAAGTCGAGGCAGGCCGCTAGTTTGTTTATAAATAGCAATAGATGTCCTTCAGGGGAATCGAACCCAAAACCTACAGTGCAGAAGGCGCAAACAAACTTCAATAGTACGCTAAGCTATTTCGTGTTACCTTTCAAAAGAAAAAAAAAATTTAATTCTAAAATTGTTGGATTACCTGGTGACAAATACTATTTGTAATATTAACGTAAGTCAACGAGTTATTGACTGACACCATTAATAAAATGATATTAACGTAAGTCAACGAGTTATTGACTGACACCATTAATAAAATGATCGAACCCAAAATAGAGTTTGGAGTTTCGAATGACGTGCGCTTAATGAACAATACCATTTTTTCAAACGGGCTTTTTAGCATAGTGATAAAAATATGATCAAACTTTTTTACATAAAAATATACGAATAATATCCAAAAAAACGTGGAAACATACAGGCCCGATCGCGCGGCTTGGTACGTTTTCTTAGACCGCTGTCCGCGACGAGCTGTCAAATGACAGCTCGTCGCACACAGGCCGCGTGGAAGCCGTGCCAATTGAAGGGGTGAGAATAAAAAGGATTTAACTGATTTTTTTTTGACAAAATGACTTATGGGTATCGTTGGATTCAGTGTGAAATTATCTTCAATAATACATTCTCAAAATACCGAAATGAGGTATAAATCTCGAGATTATGAGTCTAAAAATGGTTTATCTGTCACAGGAATACAGTTTGCTTAGCATAAAAACATTACTATATTTATTATATTACATTATATTTTTACAGTAATTGTATGAATTAGTACTATATATAGTAATTTTAAATAGAATTAAAACATTTTCGAGCAACTGAAACTTACATAAACCTTTTCCATTACCTTATAAGCACTCTACATTAAAATGACGCCGTTGACGTTTAAAGTCAATTTTCTCGAAACTGTCAATTTGACAGTTAAATCCTTTTTATTCTCAACCCTTCAATTTGTTCCAACCTTAAGTAAGCAAGTTTTAGGGTTTTGGCGGGAAAACGAAAAAGATCGCGTCAGCGCATTGTATTATTTCCCAAATCTTTTGTTATTTTCAGTATTAGTGCATAAAATTGGTGGCATTTTATTCGCTAAGTGCTGGATTACAGGCATGAGAGTTGGAAAGTGGTATAATGATAGTGAAGCGTTTCTTTTCGTGTTGTTTCCAAAACTCCATAGAAGCTTCTAGTAAAGTTGCCACCACTTTACTAGGAGTATTACTTGACTAGAATATGATATGACTTTATGAATAATTAACTTGAGAAATTATCAATTAGGTACTTGACACTGGCTAAATACACAAAACCGTGGAGCCAATACAAAAACAGAAAAAGTAAGTTTTAATTTAAAACCATAGATAGATCATGTTGTATTTCTAAGCTGAAACGACAAATTATGTATCAAAGTTTGTTCGACAGCCTCCTTGGTATGGTTGTTGAGGATGTTGGCTCATAACCCGGAAGTAACGTGTTTGATTCTCACGACAAGACAACTGTTTTTGCACAGAAAAATCACATTTACTTGTTATGAGCCAAAATGTTGTAGAACCATGGTCCTCGTAATTCCTAGGTCCCTAGACACAGCAAATCGTATTTAGGGTCCAGGATCTATATCCTGTACCTATGTATGTGATCGTCACACAGCAAATCGTATTTAGGGTCCAGGATATAGATCCTGGACCCTAAATACGATGTGATCGTTGGCGTTATTATTAATATTAAATTAAGACGTTTCATATTATATCCAGTATACACACCTAATTAAGTTCACATAATTATTTTAATGTACGCAATGTTCAAAGTTGTGAGACTGTTTCCTATAAAAGCAGTTGACCTTGATTTACGTACGTATCTTCAGTTTCCGGCTTGAAAATATCTATATTATAATTCATTTTAAATTCTGATTTTCGTTACTGTTGTCAGCTGTCATTTTATCCATGATCGGAATTATTTAATTAAATATACTTGCAATTTAACTTTGAAGTATTTTTTATATAGATGAGGGGTTATACCGTTATATATCTTCTCTCTCTTCAATCGATTTAGTATCATACTGAGATTTATTTGGATGATGTCATCATACTAAAATATATCAGTTACATTCATTAAAACTTAACTACTGGACTATTTTTTCCTAAAATGGGCAATCTGAAAGTCAATCAATGTATATATAAAAAATCAGTTCATAAATAATAATAATAACGCACAACAAATACATACATAGATCCTGGACTCTAACTAGGATTCCCTGTATCTAGGGACCCAGGAACTACGAGGACCATGGTCCTACAACACACAGACTCAAGTATTTGCGCTTTTTTTTTTCAGTGCACAAAATACTTGTTCTGCCATGGAAATCGAACCCACCGCCTCCGGGGGAGCCGACCTGCTCAACAACTATACCACAAAGGCTGGCAAAAAACGGACCCCTGATAAAAAAAAACATGACGAAAATTTTTTTTTAAATCTTAAATTCATTGCATTCTAGCAAGAAGACAACGGCGCGCGGCGTGTGATGGCTTTAAACCTAGGACCGCGCTTGTAATTTCTCTATGAGTGTGATCACTCGAAATTCACGTGTCTCTCTGTGGGCTAAATCATTTGCATAAAACACAATCTATGTCAGCAGCCAACCGTCCTTTTTTCTCTCGTAAGGATCTAGTTTCGCGAGTTTGTTTTAGTTAGTTGAGTCAATAATACAACAATTAGCAATGGGTTTTTTTAGGTAGGTATTTTACCTACCTACAGCTGACAGACTAATGGTATACAAAAATTTTACAGCTTCTAAGTCCGACCTTAATATACCTACTGCAATGCATTTGGGTACGTGATATGTCACCAAGGAAGCGCGAACTTTTTAACTTTAGGCCTCAAGTACTGCTTTTTCTGCTCAACTACCTGGCTCCTTCTCTCGTTCAATCAGCGGTTTTCCAAATGTCATTTTGACATTATTTATCTCTCTTTAACTTGTGCCTCAGTTTTGTAATACATTAATTATTTATAATATTCATTAGCAGTATTGTCCACAAACTTTATGTTCTATAGGTATTATAAATGACAGCTGATGATACAAAAAAATTGATCGTTTTATTTAGTTTTAATTTAACTGTTTGACTAAAAGGGTTAATAAAAATTTGAATATTTCAACGATGCCAATGTCATAATAAAAAAAGTAGATTTGAAATCAGTAGGTTCAAAATTATTAGAGCATAATATTATATTTGCATATTTTTGAAGTAAAACTTTTTTACGCACGCTTGACTTGGGGCCATGGTCCCACAACACCCAGACACACAAGTGTTTCCCTGTCGCGGGAATCGAGCCCACCACTGGCAGGTTATGAGCCAACCTGCTCAACCACTATACCACAGAGGCTGGTCATAAGCTAGGTCATAAGTCTAATTTGCCCAGTAATTTCACTAGGCCTTCAAACTGGATCACAGTAGTGCTAGCGCATTACTGATTGACTGCAGAATAACTGGTAAAGCGGTACCGTTTTAGTTTTAGTCCTACTATCTAGTAAATGCTTAGATCCTACTTCTATATCTGCTAATCAAAATGTTAAAAAATGAATACCTATCTTCTGAGGATAACATTCCAAATGAGGCTATTCAAATTTTTACATTATACGTAAGTAAAGCTTGTTCTTAACCAAACCAGAAACGAACTTGTTTCTATTTAGTCACTACAAACTGGCTTTGAGATAGATGCTAACGATTTATGATCTCTATAGAATGCTAGACCGTAAGTGATAGATAGCTTAGCAGGTTCAGGACGCTTATTCGTCCCAAATCTTAGAGCCAATCTTAAGTTATTATTTTATTTTATTATTAATGTGTAGGGAAAATGGAATAACGAGACGGTGATTTAAACTTTTTCTTTACTGGAACTGCTTCATATATAAAAACCATACATTGGTATTTGATTTTGTCGTTTTTATCAAAATAATATTATATTTAATTAAAATTAATTTTTTTTTAAAACGATCACATACGTGGATACCCTAACTAGGATTCCCTGTGTCTATTAAACTACGAAGACTACGAAGACCATGGTTCCACAACACACAGACACAGAACAGTTATTTGCGCATTTGCGTTTTTATAAGAATAACTAAGGTAAATAAAAAAGAGTAAACACTGCAGTAGTTATGAGAAAAGCAAAAATACCCATTTTTATATTAAATGTGGTTGACAGAGAAACACATAATAATTATACTCTTATCTACTTACATGTCACGATTTTTGAATACTAAAATGTATAAAAAATCATAAGCGATAGTTATTTTAGCGTTATTTTTAGCTATCTATATCTTAGCTCGAACCATACCAATATTTATTACCATTTATAATACAGCCTACAAAACCTCGTCCCAAAGCTTAAAGAACTGTGTACGAACAACATCGATCAGTGCGTTTTAAAACTTCGCAATATTCAGACGACCGCGACATTAGCAGACTCATACCTATCTGATATTTAAAAAATAAAACAAGGAAATTAAGTCACTGAAACAAAAAGTGAAAATCAAATATTTGACGATCGAGCTACAAAGAAACAAACGAGCAATGGAAAGAATAAATGCTCATGATATATTAGAATTCCACCCGGATACATTTCAGTATGTAAGGAGAGAGTATGGATTGGATAAGCCCGGACAAATGGATGCTGCCATAGATTTGTTGGATGATTGGGTGAAAAAGCAAGCCCATTTCACTAAGAAGGATTTTAGTAAGTTTTTCATTCAATTATACTAACATTGCTTGGTCATTTTAAGTTGGTGTTTAAAATTCAATTTGTCTTTATTTTGACGTATAATTATTAAATAGTCTCTTAGAAAGGCTTTCTGAATTATAACTTTTGTGTATGTTTAAAAGAACTTCCTGAATTTTACGCGTATGTTATTCTTTTAAATAAGTCAAAGTCAAAGTCAAAAGATTGTATTGCGAATATGCTAGTTTTAGCAGTTTTACAACAGTTATATAGTCTATATATACAACAGTTATATAGTCTATATATACAACAGTTATATAGTCTATATATACAACAGTTATATAGTCTATATATACAACAGTTATATAGTCTATATTTATATAGTCATCAAACAAGGCCAAAAGAACTAAACTTTACTTCTAACTACTACTACTTTTTCAATATATTCAAATGAAGATAAACGTAGATTTATTGAATCCGGGTGAACAAGAAATGAAAATTCATATAGGTAATAAAAAATGTTAAGGAGCAACATCGACTAGATAATCAAATTATATTCTTAAATAAAACAAAACAAAATTATAAAAAGTACAAATATGTCAGCAATAATCATATAGTTTTTAATAAAAAAGCTGTTATAACCTAAGGAAACCAGGTGATTATTTATAGCACCACCTTGTACTTAATTTAAATAATTTATGAAAGGTTGGTTGCGGATAACCGATCACTGACTTGACAATATAAATTTTGTATAGCTCGCGCAAAACTTTATGAGCTCTCAGAAGTTAGCGCGGATGGCTGCGCAGTACGCATAATATAGTTACTGTATGGCCGCTTTTACAATGCACTCAACTGTATCATGCGCAGTTTGGGACCTGAGCCTAACTTCTGAGAGCTCATAAAGTTTTGCGCGAGCTATATCCCTGCAAGTTGGCTACATAATATTAGGTCTTTACCTATGAAATTGCCGTTGTGTTTGAAAAAAGTTAAAGTATTTTTTTTTCGAACTTATTTATTTCTTTTATTCAAAGTAATCACCCCTGCAATCAATGCATCTTTGCCAACGCTGTGGCAGTTTATGGA
Organism: Ennomos fuscantarius; assembly: GCA_905220475.3. NCBI lineage: Eukaryota > Metazoa > Arthropoda > Insecta > Lepidoptera > Geometridae > Ennomos > Ennomos fuscantarius. Next base: position 5,484,646 of record HG992044.1, read on the forward strand.
TGCCCTTCTTGAAAAAATCAGCAGGACGGGAGACAACAAACTCTTCAAAGGCGTTTTGTACTGCCTCTCGGGAATTGAATTTTTTTCCCGCTAAAAAGTTGTCCAAATTTTGGAAAAAGTAATAGTCGGTAGGCGCAAGATCTGGTGAGTATGGCGGATGAGGGAGAGCTTCCAAACCCAACTCATGCAGCTTAGAGACGGTCTGTTGTGCAGTATGGGGTCGCGCGTTGTCGTGAAGTAGCAGTGGAGACGACCGATTGACCAAAGCTGGTTGCAGACGTGCGAGTTTCGCCATCATTGTGGTCAGTTCTTCAATGTACACATTTGCAGTAATGCTCTCGCCGTTTTGTAAAAAGCTATGATGAATCACACCAGCACTAGACTACCAAACTGTGACCATCACCTTTCTAGGGGTCATTTTTCGTTTTGCACATTGCTTTGGTACCGAACCAGGATCTAACCAACTTGGTGAGCGCTTTCGATTGTCAAAAAGAATCCATTTTTCGTCGCACGTAACAATTCGGTTCAAAATTCCTTCATTTCTGTGCCTGTTAAGCAGCGCAAGGCAAGTCTCGACGCGTACGTTGCGCTGGCGATCGTTAAGTTCGTGGGGCACCCATCTATCAAGCTTTTTTATCTTGCCAATCTGTCGCAAATGGACCAATATTGTTTTGATGCTAACATCAAAAGCTGCTGCCAGCTCAGCTGTAGATTGAGATTCATCAGCTTCCACAATCGCCTTTAATTCATCATTGTTGACCAAAGTTTCCGGACGACCACGAGGTTCATTTTTCAAGTCAAAATTCCCAGAACGGAACCGAGCAAACCAATAACGGGTTGTACGTTCGTTTGTACAGTTCTCTCCGTAAACGTCGTTAATGTTACGTGTCGTTTGTGCCGCGTTGGTGCCACGACGGAACTCATATTCCATAATTACACGAAATTTCAAAGTATCCATTATGAGGAAAAATGTTGAAATGTAATGAAAATACAACGCTAATCAATAAACACAAGACTTATATTGTAAATAGAATGTCATATTTTTAAAACAAAATTAATTTGAATTTAGAATTCATAGCCAATCAAAACTTTTTTTTGTTTGAAAAAGTCTGTACTGCAATACGGCAATTTCATAGGTAAAGACCTAATATTTAAAAAAAATGAATCTCAATTAAGTACAGGCTCTTTTTGTCGAAGCCGCTGCAGAAATATAAATAACGTTCCAAGAATACTGGTAAGAATAGAATAGAATATTTATTGGAGGAAAAAAACAATAAACTCACTTTACTATTAATCAATTAAATAAATGATACAAGCTCATTAAAAAAATTTCGCTGTTCAGCACACTAGGATTCTCTGTGTTGTGCTGAACAGGCAATCTCTTTAATGAAACATTACAATAAACTTTTTTAGTAACTATCGAATCTATTTACTAACACAATACAATTACTAGGTACTAATATTATAATATATATTATAATGTATAATAAGGAAAATTAAACAAATAATACTTAACAAGTGAGGTGATCACATTTCTTGATTACAACTGGGCGATTACAACATATGCAAGTTTTTCATAATCATTTAATTAGTAAAACTAATTTACGCGTAATTAAATATTATTTAGGTACTATGTGTACAATTGAATAATATATCAGTCACATTACAATTAAAGTAAATAAAATCTCAATAAATAAAATAATATGTAAAAAGTTAACAAATAAAATATGATTGAAAATAAAAAAAAAAAAAACACAATCCAGACTATTTTAAAGTAACAATTAATTGATCCAATTTACAATAGAACGGTTGAGAATAAAAAGGATTTAACTGACAAATTGACAGTTTCGAGAAAATTGACTTTAAACGTCAACGGCGTCATTTTAATGTAGAGTGCTTATAAGGTAATAGAAAAGGTTTATGTAAGTTTCAGTTGCTTGAAAATGTTTTAATTCTATTTAAAATTACTAAATATAGTACTAATTCATACGATTACTGTAAAAATATAATATAATAAAATAAATATAGTAATGTTTTTATGCTAAGCAAACTGTATTCCTGTGACAGATAAACCATTTTTAGACTCAAAATCTCGAGATTTAAGCCTCATTTCGGTATTTTGAGAATGTATTATTGAAGATAATTTCACGCTGAATCCAACGATACCCATAAGTCATTTTGTCAAAAAAAATCAGTTAAATCCTTTTTATTCTCACCCCTTCAATTGCAATAGCTAATCAATTTATTTTATACGTCAAAAAGTCGTCGTATGTATTGCGAGTCCACTATTGAAGATTTTAAATTAGAATTAAATTGCAATCAATGATACGTGATCATTATATTATATCATCATCAAACATGACAGATAAATAAAAATAAAATATATTTATCTATAATTACGAGTAAGTATAAATATGAATTAATTGATTACTTACATAACAAATTTTGTTTCTTTTTTAGGCAGAGAATACTTAGAACGAATCATTATTTTTAACAAAGGATCTGTTGAACGAGCAAAATCGCAACTGGACAAGCTTTTTACAATGAAAATCTTAATACCTCATTTCTTTGAGAAAGTGGATGCGAAGAACGATTTTGAAGATAGTATACACGAATTTTAGTAAGTTATGGCAGATATAATATAATATTTAATATAATATAATACACAGACCTAGAATAAAATATTTCTGCTTATATCCATGGGCCAAAACAAGAATAAGCATGGTAGCATATAAGGTATACGAAGTAAATACTATGTAAGTACTGAACATCATCATGGATAACCTCTGTTGCGTGGTGGTTGAGCACGTCGGCTCATAACCTGGAGACGGTAGGTTCAATTCCCGTGGCAGGACAAGTATATGTCACAGAAAAAAAGCGCAAATACTTGTTGTGTATCTGGGTGTTATGGTACTATAGTCCTCGTAGTTCCTGGATCCCTATACACAGGGAATCCTAGTTAGAGTCCAGGATCTATGTATGTGATCGTTGGGCTTACAAAGGTTAGCTAATATTAGGTCTTTACCTATGAAATTGCCGTTTTGTTTGAAAAAAGTTAAAGTATTTTTTTTTCGAACTTATTTATTTCTTTTATTCAAAGTAATCACCCCTGCAATCAATGCATCTTTGCCAACGCTGTGGCAGTTTATGGATGCCCTTCTTGAAAAAATCAGCAGGACGGGAGACAACAAACTCTTCAAAGGCGTTTTGTACTGCCTCTCGGGAATTGAATTTTTTCCCCGCTAAAAAGTTGTCCAAATTTTGGAAAAAGTAATAGTCGGTAGGCGCAAGATCTGGTGAGTATGGCGGATGAGGGAGAGCTTCCAAACCCAACTCATGCAGCTTAGAGACGGTCTGTTGTGCAGTATGGGGTCGCGCGTTGTCGTGAAGTAGCAGTGGAGACGACCGATTGACCAAAGCTGGTTGCAGACGTGCGAGTTTCGCCATCATTGTGGTCAGTTCTTCAATGTACACATCTGCAGTAATGCTCTCGACGTTTTGTAAAAAGCTATGATGAATCACACCAGCACTAGACCACCAAACTGTGACCATCACCTTTCTAGGGGTCATTTTTCGTTTTGCACATTGCTTTGGTACCGAACCAGGATCTAACCAACTTGCTGAGCGCTTTCGATTGTCAAAAAGAATCCATTTTTCGTCGCACGTAACAATTCGGTTCAATATTCCTTCATTTCTGTGCCTGTTAAGCAGCGCAAGGCAAGTCTCGACGCGTACATTGCGCTGGCGATCGTTAAGTTCGTGGGGCACCCATCTATCAAGCTTTTTTATCTTGCCAATCTGTCGCAAATGGACCAATATTGTTTTGATGCTAACATCAAAAGCTGCTGCCAGCTCAGCTGTAGATTGAGATTCATCAGCTTCCACAATCGCCTTTAATTCATCATTGTTGACCAAAGTTTCCGGACGACCACGAGGTTCATTTTTCAAGTCAAAATTCCCAGAACGGAACCGAGCAAACCAATAACGGGTTGTACGTTCGTTTGTACAGTTCTCTCCGTAAACGTCGTTGATGTTACGTGTCGTTTGTGCCGCGTTGGTGCCACGACGGAACTCATATTCCATAATTACACGAAATTTCAAAGTATCCATTATGAGGAAAAATGTTGAAATGTAATGAAAATACAACGCTAATCAATAAACAAAAGACTTATATTGTAAATAGAATGTCATATTTTTAAAACCAAAATTAATTTGAATTTAGAATTCATAGCCAATCAAAACTTTTTTTTTTTTTAAAAGTCTGTACTGCAAAACGGCAATTTCATAGGTAAAGACCTATTATACATATAAAAGTAACCTGTTGTATGTTTCTTTATTTTCTATAATCAATTTCGAAGGTAAAGATAATAATAGATGATGGAATACAAAATGAAGGCGATCATAGTCGGAAGCATTAATCCTGAGAAAATTACTTTGTACAGTGTTACAAAACACTCAATTAACCATATCAATTAAGCCATAATTAAATCCGAAGATAACAATGATTATGGCAATATAATCTTGCAATTAAACACAAATCTAAATATATATAACTCAAAGATGACTGACTGACTGACATAGTGATCTATCAACGCACAGCCCAAACCACTGGACGGATCGGGCTGAAATTTGGCATGCAGGTAGATGTTATGACGTAGACATCCATAAAGAAAGGATTTTTCGAAATTCCACCCTTAAGAGGGTGATATGGATGGTTGAATTATTTTCCCATAGGCCACGCCGCGGGCGAAGCTGCGGGCAGAAGCTCGTTAACTATAAAAATACAAATAAATTAGTCAAAACACATTTTTTATGAAACGTGATGCTCGTTTCATAAAAAAGGCTTATAAGGAAGGATTTGAAATCTCAGACTAAATTAAATTCATACTAATACGTGAATATTTCGTGTTACTTTAGCTAACAAGTTGTATAGCCGAATCAAACGCGATCCTTATTGATTATATATTAAGTTATGTATTTCAGCTTTACATGGTTCAAATCAGCGTTTGTATATTCTTTGTAAACCTTTTTCTCTAGTTCTACTACTAGAGTCTCTTTTTGCCGCACATGAAAATGGACGAGGCCTTGGGGTGTCGGCATCCTCTTGCTTTAGCTTGGACTCTTAGGGGAACATTGATTCGGCCTTACAACCAACCACAAATTGAATAAGAATAAACAAAGGCTGTTGGAGTTTTTGGCGGGAAAACGAAAACGATCACGTCACCGCCCTGTATTATTTTCCAAAACTTGTGTTATTTTCAGTGTTAGTGCATAAAATTAATGGCATTTTATTTGTAAGTGCTGGATTACATGCAAGAGTGTGGGAAAGTGGTACTTTGATGGTGAAACGTTTCTTTTCGTGTTGTTTCCAAAACTTCATAGAAGCTTCTGGTAGAATTGGCACCACTTTACGTATAAGGAGCGTGACTTGACTAGACTAGATTTTGACTTGACTTGATTACTTGAACTGTGACTTGACTTGATACATATATATATCAATTAACTTGAAAAAATATCAATTACTTGACACTGGCGAAATACACAAAAGTGTGGAGCCAAAACAAAAACAAAAAAATATGCCTGTTAAGGTTTTACAGCTGTTAAGCTGTCACTTACCCGTAGCTCCCGGTTTCTCGTACGTTTGTCAAACTCGTCTCAATACCAAATACTCTCACTTTTGTTGAGACAGTTGACGACAGTATTTGTTCTGCCAAGTTGATACAAATTTAACAAATGTATACAAGAACCCAGTTGCTTAGCTTAATTGTATTTTAATAGACTCTAATACACGGGCATAAGTCTCTATATTTCCGCTTCATAACAAATTATTTTTTTAACAGGGTTATTAAAAGTACAAGTTTTATTTGCAATTTTTTTTAACACGGCAAATTGCCTTTATTTTCAACTAAATACTACAATGATGTAATAACTAATGCTAAACACTACCTACTAGCTAAAATAAAACATTTGGACTATAAAAACTGGCCGCGATGACCTATAGACAGTCCAAAAGCTCCAGCCCACTATAGGTAGCGTACGCAACATACTGGCAGCACTGCCCCATTGAATTGCAATGCTTATTCGTTGTGCCAAATAAGTGTCAGCATTTTGGTCACGCGTAGCATTGACCAGGAGATTTATAATCTTGAGTTTTAAGATTCCCTGCAATTAGAGACCCAGAAATCACGACGACTCTGGGTGCCACAACACCCAAACCCATATTAGAATTTGCACTTTTTCTATGCACAAATACTTGCCCTTTCCCGGGAATCAAACCCGCAGCCGCCAGGCTATGTGCTGCTTCACCATCACAGTCCTCACCGCAGAGGCTTTTAAATATATTGATTGATTATTTGATGATTGAATAATTATAATTCTCTAGTTATTTTAGGCTAATTAAGGTCTTTTGGCAGCCTCACTCAAACTTCATGGAACATTTTGTTACGTAATATATTTCTTATACTACAACTATATTAGCTGATAGCTCAATCGGTAGTAGCCCTGCCTTCTAAACTGTAGGTTGTAGGTTCGATTCCCACCCAGGACAAACATTTGTGTGACGAACATAGGTGTTTTTTCTATGTTTGGGTGTTATATTGTATTCCATGTATGTATTTATAAAAAGAAAGTATTATAGGTATTGTATCAGTTACCTGGTTCCCATAGTGCAAGCTTTGCTTAGTTTATGGCTAGATGGCGCTGTGTGAAATGTTTACAAATATTTATTTATTTATACTTACTAACTCTATAAGGTTCTTGACTTACTCGTATATCCTACCAATATCATAAATGCGAAAATTTGGTAGTATGGATGTATGTTTGTTACTCTTTCACGCAAAAACTACTGAATGGATTTAAATAACATTTGGAATACAAATAGTTTATAACCTAGATTAACATATAGGATACTTTTTTATTGCGGGTGAAACCGCGGGACGCAACTAGTATTCTATAATATAGTTTAAATGTAGGCTTTCTAAACTCATTTATATAAAAATCTGGTTTCAGTGTTTCTGCTCTATTGCCCAAACTTACTAAAGATCACTACAGAATATACGCCGGGAAAATACGAAAAGAAAGTGGAAGCAGCAAAATAATACATCTTGCATTTGTATATGGAACTTTGGTAAGTACATTACTAGCATCATCACCATCATCATGATGATGCGCTGATTTCTAGGTAACTGAAAGAAGGAAAGAAAAAACATTTCTTCGTGATACACAATGGTATGATCACGGAAATTTGATTGCAATGCAACAGGCGATTCCAAATTTGATTTTTTTTAGTAACCATGCTTTTAAACTGCGTATTGAAACTGTCAAATCCAATTTAAACAATTCAATTCAATTCAAACTGTTGCAATCAAGTTACATGATCGCTTAACAAATAACACTAAAAGTATAAAACAATGTTGAGTGTGCGAAGTCCAACTCAGCATACAATTAAGGTCCTTAGACCTTAATAACTGGTTTTCAGTCGGAAACCTTTTGTAGCACCATGAACGTCAAGATACAAAAATGCAATAAACAAAAACAAACAAGAACAAAATCTACATTAAAAACGAGTATGCTTTAGACTACACGACTAAAGTAAAACTTATTTAGCTTAGTTCCATCTATCGGCCGGTATAACTTTGTTTTTGATTTGCTTAATGTTAATGTCACCATCTTGGCAATTGTAAAGAATATTGTGAAGATAAAACGGGTCTATTCGCGCACAAAAATTATCAAAACATTATTTCGACTAAATTGTAAAGAAGTAGAATAAAACACATTTTCAACTTTGTTATGTTGACAATGGAAAACTACGTGAACCAACTCCCGTTCGCCTCGCATTCACCAACTTACTCCCCAAGTCAAGCGTGAGTAAAGAAGTTTTACTAAAAAAAAAAACATGACAGCTTTTCCATTGAGCGCTACTTGACAAAATGCATAAAGTTTGCTCGATGTGCTCATCCAATGGCTTTGCTTTGCTTAATATTAATGATGTCATCTTGGTAATTGTAAATTGTCGTTATACCGGACATACCAACATAATAATACAAATTTTTAACTTTGTTATGTTGACAATGGAGAGCCACTTGAACCAATGTCAACTTCCGTTTGCCTTTTATTCACGCAATGCATAAGTTTGCTCGGTGTGCTCATCCAATGGCTTCATTTAGCTGTCACGAGTATGATATGGCTCACGCCTTGTATTCGTATGTGATGCCAGGTGTTTTTGTAAAGTATAATTTTTAGATATTAATTTTTTTCATTGATTCTTGTTCTACAATTGCAATAGATTAACCTCTGTAAATATTGCGTGGATCCAAATCAACAACTTGTGTATTCAACAGCACGGCACAGATACAAATCCTCTAATATCAATGCAATTAGAAGGCAGCATAGAAGAGTTGTTATGAAAATTGTCGTTAAAAAATCTGGGATATATAGTTTTCTATGATGGCCACGACAATTTCGGTAATTAGTAGTTTCAGCCGTGCCGAGAAAGCCATACAAAAAAAAACAGGAAGACAACTTTTTTTTCACTTCAAACTTGTCTAGCATTTGACCGCGCTCTCACCTGATGGGAAGTGACGATGCGATCGAAGGTGTAGCATGCTAGCCAAGTAAATACCTATTCACTCTTCTATTGAACACGCCCGGGTCATATTACGCAGGAAACACAGACGCTGGCAGGGCATTCCATTCCTTAGCCGTTCTCATTAAGAACGTAGAATCAAACCACTTAGTACGAATGGATGGTATTTCGACCACGAAGGGATTGTGCTTAGCCGAGTGTCTAGTAGTCCGGTAGTAGAATGGTGATGGGGGAATAAGATCATGCAGTTCTTATGTGCATTCACTATGGTGTAATCTGTAAAAGACTGACAGACTTGCCACCTTACGTCGATGTGTTAGGCTCTGGAGTCTTTCACCAACCAAAGCGTAGTCGTCAATATGCTTTTTGGCCCGCCGTTCAATCGAATCAAGAGACTCAAGCTTGTACTTGGCAGACCCATCCCATCGGTGGCAGCAGTACGCCATACATGATCGGACCTTGATAGAGCTTAAAAGCAGCGCCTCTGGTGTTACAGCACGGGCAGCATAAGCTGTAGAAATCCATACATCTCTTATCTCGCGAAAACGTTTGACCAATCAAAACGCAACAAAAAGGTACTGACGTGATCCGCGCGATCATTCATTGGTCATTATCACTTCTCTTGAGAAATCGTTTGACCAATAAACGAGCAAAAGGAACGCGTCATAATTTTTTTGTTGTGTTTTCATTACTCAAACGCTTTCTTAAGAGAAGAGATAATGTCATTTTAACAGGTGTTTATAAGCAATTGTAACTACATACCATAACAGGCTATCACCTTGTATGTCTTTCACTGCTATAAAAATAATTTAACAATACATATTTAAACAGACATGTCGATTGTGACAATATTAATCATGTAAGTATAATGTCGCAAATAACAAATTTGGTTAGTTTCAACTTAATAATTTTACAATGACGTGAACTTTAAGACAAGTTAGTTAAATTTAAGACAAGACAAGTTATGTTAAACAAATTAAAGCAAAGTTTATATGCATTTGTTTTACATAATTTGCTGTTAAAGGTCAGGGTGGATGACGGTACTTAGATAATTAAACAAATGGAGACGGCGATCTCAATCAGTCAAGAATGTTACGAAATTAGCGATAAAATAAACGGAAGTATTTTTTTTTTAATAAGAGGCGTACAGCTATACATAATTAAAACTGTATTTAAAACATAAAGTTTATACAATATGCCTTTGGAGTTTTGGCGGGAAAACGAAAAAGTTCGCATCACCGCATTGTATTATATTCCAAAACTTGTGTAGTGTTCAGTGTTATGTAGTGCATAAAGTTGGTGGCATTTTATTTGTTAAGTGCTGGATTACAGGCATGAGTAGGAAAGTGGTGTAATGACGATGGAACGTTTCTTTTCGTGTTGTTTCCAAAACTCCATAGAAGCTTCTGGTAAAATTGCCACCACTTTACTAGGAACATGACTTGATTTCATGAATTGGGCTGTGACTTGACACATTTATTATATATAATAGTAATTAACTTGCAAAATTATTAAATACTTGACACTGAATACAAAAAAGTGTGAAGCAAAGGAAGCCTTAATTTTTATCATACCGATTATGTAAAACTGACTTTGACCAACGGCTTCACCCGTGTTCAATCACTGCAGTTCAAATAACTCTAACGTCTCTTTTTGTTTCAGGTTTTAGAACATATTCGATTTGCTGATTATTGCTCTGGATTCGTGGGAATAATCGATTACAGAAACGTAAATATCGTTGACTTAATTGCACAAATGGGTATAGTGGAACTAAATAATTTAATGTCAATTATAACCGTAAGTTTATTATTTTATTTACTCTAAAAATAATTAAGTTATATTATTCTAAAGAGAATTCGTTTGAACCTGACATTTGGCTCTTCTTTTTTTTTTGAGGGGGGGAAATGCCCTCGCACTTCCCTGCCACCACGGTAGTGATGGCAGGGGGTGTGTGGGACTCGAACCCACTAAAACCCCCCGTGATCCGACCGCCGCCGGGATGAGGCGAGATGGAGACGCACTGCATTAACCATCTCGCCCCGGCGGGTACATTTGGCTCTTTTCATCCAACTGCTCCCAACCACTTCACATATTACATCAATTAATCTATTGCAAATGAAAATTAAAAGACAATTTTTTCATTTAAATTATCCTAAGCTTAACTAAAACTAGTGCACGGCTAACACTCACGAGATACAGTCGAATAACTTGACCAGTATTCGGGTAATATAGATGCATATCACGTGAGTGTTAGTCGTGTGACTGGTGTGCTGTAGTAATGAATACTACTCACGTCAGTTTCTATAATATTATTCTAAGTGAATGAAATCAGAGAGTCAAATTTAGTAAACCTATTATATAATATTTAAGTTTGAAAAAAATTGGAAGTTCTATTTTCCACTACTGATGCAAGCAATCTACGCAGAAAAGAAGCAGTACCTAAGTGTGCAAACACCACTGTATTCTAGTTTGAAAGGCTCTGAAGCTAGTAAAATTATGAGGAAAATTAGACTTTATGATCAATTCTCAGTTTAGTAATCTTATTACTAGACTATGTAGATGTGACCGGATAACGTGCGCAGTTCAGTAATGCATGAGAGTTTATATGTTAAGCGTACGAGTGCAAACAACAGGAAATAAAATTGTTCCGTCAAAATGTGTACCAGAAAAATCCCAAAGTTAAAGCCAAGTTCATTGGGGATTTTATTTTATCAGGCGTTCTATCATTCGATTTTCGCAAAATTTATATGGGACGAAACTGTAGATACACTCTGTGGATTAAACAAAATAACGTTAATCACAAACACAAAATACGTCTCCACGTATATTTCTGATAGTTATTTAATACATCTCTAAATATATATAACTCAAAGGTGACTGACTGACTGACATAGTGATCTATCAACGCACAGCCCTAACCACTGGACAGATCTGGCTGAAATTTGACATGCAGGTAGATGTTATGACGTAAGCATCTGCTAAGAAAGGATTTTTCGAAATTCCACCCTTAAGAGGGTGAAATGAGTGGTTGAATTATTTTTTCATTGGCGAAGCTGCGGGCAGACGCTCGTGTTATATAATGGTTATGCAAAAACTGTATAGTAACATTATGTAATTTCACAAATAGTTTGGGCACAGTATAAACAATAGTGCAAGGTTGAGAATTAGAAAAGAACGCACAACAACCACATACATAGATCCTAAAACCTGGAATCCATAATACCGAGATTCAGAACAATTGCTCTTATTTTTTTGTGCACAAAAATAATTATTCCGTCGAATAGAACTCACCGCCTTCGGGTAACAAGCCCACCCTGCTCAACCACCACGCCACTTAATCTGTGACTATAGAAGTTAAGAAAACTGCAAAATTTTTCAGGACGGCTTCCGGACTCGAGTGAAGGCTATACACATACTGACTTCGTCAAAAGCAATCGAAATGTTGGTGCGTTTATTCAAACAAGTTTTTAGTAAGAAAATAGGGGATAGAATTCGTGTCCATATGACCTTGGATACGTTGTATGAAGATATACCAAAAGAAAATTTGCCTGAGGAATTTGGTGGTGAACTAAAGTCGCTGGTAGAGTTAAACAGTAAGTATTTGTTAAAATCGAAGATGCAAATAGTATTTTAGCTATTTTTTTAAGTCTTCTATTAACAGGCGCTTAGAGGTGACAGTAATAAATACAAATAAATAAATACAAAATCATTTATTGACATAAATATTTCTCAACAGTTTATGTAGTGAATCCATAGACTCCTGAACTATGGATGGTTCCATAGTTCAGGAGTCTATGCAATGCATCAGTTTTTTTTTTACTTCTAACTTGGCTAACATTTGACCACGCTCTCACCTGATGGGAAGTGACGATGCGATCGAAGGTGTAGCATGCTAGCCAAGTAAATACCTATTCACTATTCTCTTCTTCTCAACTCTTCTTCAGATAAGATATAAGACTACATTGTAGGGGTACCTACTTACTTAATATGAATGACAAACTTTGTCTGCTTGTTTGTGAGTTTATTTGTGTTGCTTTCATGCAAACATGGTAAAACTAATTTGGATGTTTTGTACACACTAATTCATGTAGTATGAAGCTTGAACAGCTTCTCTTGAGAAACGCTGTGCTAGCGTGAGACTTCTTGTGTGTTTGTTGGTGAGCATTTTGACTATTGCGAGATTTTTAATGAGAAGAAAGGATCAGGACGAAAAGTTCTCATTGTAAAGTCGGTAAATTCTCTTCGAAAGCTGAATCAGCTGTGGTTTACTACTACTGGCAAGAAAAGTCGACATTTTTACAACTTTGCTAAGTAGGTAAAAGGGAAGGTAAAGGTAGGATTAAGGTGCTTAAATATAGAATCCAAAATATTTTTTACAGATGACTGGATTGATGTCTTGAGCAAGAAAGAGTTCGTCGAGTATATGAAAGAGATGAATAAGGCAAAAGTTAATGAAAATCTCAGAGATGGAGAGAAGAAAGAGAATAACGACATCTTAGGAATATCTGGATCATTCAGAACTTTAGTGGTTGATTAAATACTGACATGAAACGCCTACTGCAATTTTACTGCAATTTGGCTTACTATCTATTATAGAAACGGTTTATTCAACAACAAAAAGGAAACAAACAAACACTATGCTTTGACTAAATTAAAAATTAAAAGCAATGCGGTATGTACTGCATCCTTTAAGAAGCCTAGACTTTATCTAAGAAGCAATTACCAGTTATAGGCAACCTGTCTAAAATGCTGGCGACTTTGCCCCGTTGAAAAGCAATGCTTACTCAGCCTTTGGGCCTAATAAAAACCAGTATTTTGATCAGGTGTTGCCTCGGTAAGATGTACCAATTTTATTTTGTGGTAAAACCGAATCTATGAGAAAGGTAAACAGTTAATTATGCGTGGTACCTAGGTACATTAAAACTGAAAAATTATGTACAAAAAATCAATAATTTGTATTTGTTGTTTTTCTAGTATAAGAACTAGCTATTAATATTATATATTATAAATAATATATAAGTTATAAATGTATGTTAAAGGCCCGTATTACAAAACGATACTTAGGAAATCGATCGGTGCTCAAGCAGAGATCTCATTCTGCCAGGCTCGTTCATAAAGTGATCAATTAGTGAATGAAATCTCGGCTTGAGCAACGATTGATGACTGAGCATCGTTCTATAATAGACCGATAGAGCTTAAAAAACTACAGTGTAAATAAATAGTAAGCCAAATTCATTACTAAGTTTTGCCTTACTGCTTGTTCTAGGCACTATAATTATATTTAATACCTTTGCATGAAACCAGTATAGTTATGCACTTCAATTTTATATTGATCTTTATTTTAGGTTGTGAGCTTTTTATTTCGTTATTACAGTCATTATTACAATTCTGGAGTAGTAATTATTTTTCACCTTTGATAGGCTTGCATTTGACTACTGGTTCACATGATGGTAAGATAATAGTAAGACGTCAAGTGATCGATGATGGAACATGCTTTGAAGATACCTGTCACTCTCGATTTCAAGAGTCCAAAGCGTTCCACTCTTTGGCTCTTCGCATGATAAACGTGGAGCCAAGTCGCTTTGTGGGTATTAAATATGTAACGTTGGCATTTTTCGTACATCTGGCTTTTTTTATGTTAGGGATTCGGTGACGAGCTTTTTTTTTTATTGTTTGATAGGCTTGCGTTTGACCACTATCGCCTCTGATGGTAAGTAACGATGCGGTCTAGGATGTAACACGCTTGCCTAGAAGATACCTGTTCACTCTCGATTTGAAGACTCCGTAACCAAAGAAGGACCTCCGTAAGAAGCTAACCGTATTTTCTTTATTTGGCTATTGGTAGTTTGTTACAATTACTTATAGCAAAAATAAATAAGTTAAAATGTGTTGACGCTCTAGCTTTGCACACTCCCAGATTCATTTTTCAGAAAACAAAGACGCTGGTAAGTTTATATATTCCGTTGCTGTCCGCGCAAAAAATGTTGAAACGAAACTAGCACCAGTACTGAGAATGAGAACTTCTTTTTTTTTCAAACTCATATACTGTAATGGACTTGCTATGTAATATAATTGACAATAAACACTTTGTAATTCTATATGCTTAGTAAAATAACTTAATTTGAGTACCTAATATAATCTTGACTTGTTAAAGTGCTAAAAATAGCCTATTTGAAATAAATCTCTTGACTTTGACTTTGAAACGCTTTGTGCGGAGTGGAGGAACGCCCACCATATCGCCGTCGTGGTCGTCATAACGCCGTCGTGTTTCCGAGCGTCGTGTGTGGGGGAATAAAGTACCTATTGCAATTCCATCGCACACTCTCCAAAGTGTAAAAGGCCGATAGATTGGGTATTTTTCTATACTTAGGTGCTCAAGGTTTTAAAGCGAAGTTCGATACACTTTTGTTGTAATAGAAGGAGGTCCATGGGTTTGCTGAATTAATGATATGCCGATTGACTTTGTATACGATATAATAACTAAAAAGATATTTACAAAAACCAAATGCGGAAAATAAAATTTTCTCTAATATGAAGTCTATATCAACAACATTCGTTGCCCCTAGCAACTAGCTGGAAAAGTTCTCTATTAAACTGGTATGTAAACTTTTTCGTGGGCTAGCACACCACATCACCCCCCTCCAGAGACCGTCCTACGGGCGATAATATTCTGGAAAACGCACTGTTCGTCCTGATCGAGTGGTGGTCACTGGAGCGTCTCGGGTCTCAGGTGCTGCCACGGCGGGAGAATGGTCCAACTCACGAAGTATGTAGGCAGGTTTAATGCGGTCGACTGATACCGTGACTTCTTTGCCTTTTATGCGGAGCTTGAAAACTTTATCCCCTCGTTCTATCACCTCATGCGGGCCTGTATAAGCTGCTTGAAAAGATGGGTGCGAGGTGTCATCTCTTAGAAAGACGTGGGATGCTGTTGCTAAATCTTTGAAAATGAATATGGAGCGGTTATTCCCATGGTGAGAAGTTGGTAATGGCAACAAATTTTTGGCGAATGTGCGCAGTCTTTCAGTGTATACTGTCAAGTCCTCTGTACCATCAGCCGATTGACAAAAAATGTCACCTGGGAGTCGTAGTGTCTCTCCATATACGAGTTCAGCTGGAGTCGCTTGTAAGTCTTCCTTAAATGCCGCCCGGATTCCCAGTAGTACAAGTGGAAGTGTTTCAAGCCAGCTGCTGGTCGCATGACATGTAATAGCGGCTTTAAGCTGTCTGTGGAATCTTTCGACAAGTCCATTGCATGCCGGATGGTAGGCTGTAGTTCGTCTGCGTTGAAATCCGATGATGTGGGACAGATGATTAAAAAGTTCTGATTCAAACTGTCGACCACGATCAGTGACGATATCTTCAGGGCAGCCGAATCTGGATATCCATCCGTGGATTAAAGCTTTTGCCACTGCTTCAGCTGTTATCTCCTGTAATGGTATAGCTTCGGGCCATCGTGTGAAGCGATCTACACAAGTGAGACAGTAACGATACCCTTGTGAGAGAGGTAAAGGTCCGATCAAATCTATGTGGATTTTCATGAATCTGGCTCGAGGTAAGCTGAATGATGCTAATGGAGATGAGACATGACGTGTTATTTTTGATCGTTGGCATGCTAGGCAGGAGCGAGTCCACTCTCTGCAATCTTTTCGCATACTAGGCCATACATAGCGTTCCGATATCAGTTTCGTCGTCGCATTTGTGCCAGGGTGGCTAATAGAATGCAAGTTTTTGAATACTTGCCGTCGCATGTCTTTGGTCACATAAGGTCTGGCCACATTGCCGCTCTTGTCACAATAGATTTCTATGTGAGATCCAGGCAGTTTGATTTTTGTCAAGCGTAGAGAAGTATCGCTATCCAAAAGTTGTTCTAGTTCAGGATCTGTGCTTTGTGCTTGAGCAAGCTTGGATAGATCGATGGGCTGAGTAATCTCTTCGATGCGTGATAAACTGTCAGCCACAACGTTATCCTTTCCTGAAATATGCCTGATATCTGTAGAAAACTGTGAAATAAAATCCAGATGTCTGAACTGTCTTGGTGAGCACTTTTCTTTTCGTGAATGAAATGCGAAAGTTATGGGCTTATGGTCAGTGTAAATAATAAAGGCTCTCGCCTCCACCATGTGACGAAAGTATTTTATTGCTTCGTAGATGGCGAGAAGTTCCCTGTCATAAGGCGAGTATTTCTGTTGACATGGCGAAAGTTTTCGAGAGAAAAATGCTAAAGGTTCCCACAGGCCGTCTCTATGCTGTTGTAAAGCTGCGCCCATTGCTGTGTCTGAAGCATCAGTGACTATAGCGAGCTTCGCTTGGCAGTCTGGATGAGCAAGTAGTGCTGCTTGGCAGAGACTTTCCTTGCAGGCGATGAATGCTTTAGTAGCTTCTTCTGATAAATGCACGGGATGTGAACCTTTAACTGATCCTGTGAGCAGTGCATTCAGAGGCGCTTGATGCCGCGCTGCGTCAGGAATAAACCTTCTGTAAAAGTTCACCATTCCTAGGAATCTTCGCAGTTCTCTAACGGTTTTCGGTGGTGGGTAATTCGCAACTGCTTCTACCTTCGATGGTAACGGCTTAGTGCCAGCTGCTGAGATGCTGTGTCCTAAAAAACCTCTGATACACCGAATATGCACTTGTTTGTGTTGATTACCATGCCGTATTCCTTTAGTCTGTTGAAGAGTAGATGAAGGTGCTTCTTGTGTGATTCCTGATCAGGTGAGAAGATCAAAAAATCGTCCAGAAACGGGAAGCAGAACTCCTCGAGGCCTCTAAGCATCTCGTCCACAAATCGTTGAAACGTTTGGCCAGCATTACGTAGTCCGAACGTCATGAACGGAAATTCGTATAAACCAAACGGCGTTGTGATTGCGGTCTTCGGAATATCCTCAGGGCAGACAGGAATTTGATTATAAGCTTTTACGAGATCGATAACCGAGTATACTTGACAGCCGGAGAGACAATGTGCAAAGTCATGTATGTGCCGAATGGGATAGCTGTCTGGTACGGTTCTAGCGTTGAGCATTCTGTAGTCACCGCATGGACGCCAGCCGTTATCTTTTTTAGGCGCAAGATGAAGTGGTGATGACCATGGTGACTTTGAAGGTCTGGCTGTTCCGTTCCTCAACATATCTGCAAACTCGTCTTTTGCAATTTTTAATTTATCCGGTGCTAGTCTTCGTGGTGTGCTGCTTATTGGCGGTCCTGCAGTAGTCTGTATATGGTGCATGGTATTATGCTTCGGAACACGGTGGACACCGGAAGGTCGAGTAATCTCAGGGTATTCGCTTAGTATGTTATGATATACGGAATTTCCAGAAATAACTTTTACCGATGAAATGTTCCCAGTTGACTGTGCAGGTGAAGCTGGGGACGTAAGGCTTGTGGTGTTGTCGATTAAACGTTGATTTCGACAATCCACGATGAGGTTGTAAAATGATAAAAAATCTACACCTATTATGGCCTTTGTAACGTCCGCTACGATGAATCGCCAAGTAAAGTCGCGGCGCAAGCCTAGGTTCAGCACTAAATGAGCGTAGCCGTAAGTAGAAATGGGTGTACCGTTTGCCGCACACAGCTCATAATTTGTTTTCTCACGACGTTCCTTGAGTGCCGATCGGGGGAAGACACATACGTCACTGCCAGTATCGATGAGAAACTGCATCTTCGTAGCGCCGTCCGTGACAAATAGGCGACCGGAAGTTTGGCAATCGGTCGTCGCCATTACCGACTGCTGTTCGCGTTTCCCGCATGGTAGTCGCATGGTTTTACGCACTTACTTGCTTCATTGCCGAACTTACTATGATACCAGCACACAGGAAATTTTCTATAGTTCGACTGTGATCGTGTGGAGCTAGAACGACCGCGCGTTTTCTTGTTTGAACGATTCGGTGCACGTGAATGCCGGTTCACCTGCGCAGTTAGAGCTTGCACTTGTTTGGTAAGTTCAGCAATCTGTTGGTTCATGGCTTCTAAAGAGCTTCCTGGTATGACACTTGATGTTGATGCTACGTGCGCTGTAGGCGAAACAACGTCATGGATGCGGTCAGCGAGATCTGCGAGCGCTTCCAGTGAAGACATCATCTGCGAAGCGATTATCGTTTGCGTGCTACTTGGTAGGCGACTGGTCCATATAGTACGTAGAAAATCTTCGGGAACTCCAGGTCCAGCCAAATGTTGCAAATGTCTTAGAAACTGAGATGGCTTACGGTCTCCAAGTTCTGCGTGCATAAGTAATTGCTTGACCTTCTTTTCTCGTGACGCGGACAGTCGTTTGATAAGTTCCGACTTCAATTTTTCATACCTGTTGGTGTCGGGCGGGTTGATGATTATATCTTCCACCTCAGAAGCATACTGCGGGTCTAGTTGGCCGATAACGTAGAAAAACTTCGTATTGTCCGTAGTAATGTTCGATATCGCGAATTGGCCCTCGATCTGCGCGAACCAAATGGCCGGCTTTTCAGGCCAAAACGGCGGAATGCGCACGCCCACACGACAAACATCTTCGTTCTTATCGGTTGAGAGCGACATTTTTATGTGAATCAGTATCAGAATTATCGCAATCAGCAACAAAATCAAAATCACACACATTTACTGCAAACGTGGACTTTCGGTTCAAAACAGGTCACCAGTAAAGGAAAGTTAGATACACTTTTGTTGTAATAGAAGGAGGTCCATGGGTTTGCTGAATTAATGATATGCCGATTGACTTTGTATACGATATAATAACTAAAAAGATATTTACAAAAACCAAATGCGGAAAATAAAATTTTCTCTAATATGAAGTCTATATCAACAACATTCGTTGCCCCTAGCAACTAGCTGGAAAAGTTCTCTATTAAACTGGTATGTAAACTTTTTCGTGGGCTAGCACACCACAGTTTTGTTGTTTAGACTTCACCAGCAAAAACCTCTAAATATCGCGGATGAAACGGTATATACCGTTTTTAATATAGTATTCCAAAGCAAATTTCTGCATATCTTTAAAAATCTTTACAAGATATAGCAAAGAGAAATATAATAGGTCTTTACCTATGAAATTGCCGTATTGCAGTACAGACTTTTTCAAACAAAAAAAAGTTTTGATTGGCTATGAATTCTAAATTCAACTTAATTTTGTTTTAAAAATATGACATTCTATTTACAATATAAGTCTTTTGTTTATTGATTAGCGTTGTATTTTCATTACATTTCAACATTTTTCCTCAAAATGGATACTTTGAAATTTCGTGTAATTATGGAATATGAGTTCCGTCGTGGCACCAACGCGGCACAAACGACACGTAACATCAACGACGTTTACGGAGAGAACTGTACAAACGAACGTACAACCCGTTATTGGTTTGCTCGGTTCCGTTCTGGGAATTTTGACTTGAAAAATGAACCTCGTGGTCGTCCGGAAACTTTGGTCAACAATGATGAATTAAAGGCGATTGTGGAAGCTGATGAATCTCAATCTACAGCTGAGCTGGCAGCAGCTTTTGATGTTAGCATCAAAACAATATTGGTCCATTTGCGACAGATTGGCAAGATAAAAAAGCTTGATAGATTGGTGCCCCACGAACTTGAACGATCGCCAGCGCAACGTACGCGTCGAGACTTGCCTTGCGCTGCTTAACAGGCACAGAAATGAAGGAACTTTGAACCGAATTGTTACGTGCGACGAAAAATGGATTCTTTTTGACAATCGAAAGCGCTCAGCAAGTTGGTTAGATCCTGGTTCGGTACCAAAGCAATGTGCAAAACGAAAAATGACCCCTAGAAAGGTGATGGTCACAGTTTGGTGGTCTAGTGCTGGTGTGATTCATCATAGCTTTTTACAAAATGGCGAGAGCATTACTGCAGATGTGTACATTGAAGAACTGACCACAATGATGGCGAAACTCGCACGTCTGCAACCAGCTTTGGTCAATCGGTCTTCTCCACTGCTACTTTACGACAACGCGCGACCCCATACTGCACAACAGACCGTCTCTAAGCTGCATGAGTTGGGTTTGGAAGCTCTCCTTCATCCGCCATACTCACCAGATCTTGCGCCTACCGACTATTACTTTTTCCAAAATTTGGACAACTTTTTAGCGGGAAAAAAATTTAATTCCCGAGGTGCAGTACAAAACGCCTTTGAAGAGTTTGTTGTCTCCCGTCATGCTGATTTTTTCAAGAAGGGCATCCATAAACTGCCACAGCGTTGGCAAAGATGCATTGATTGCAGGGGTGATTACTTTGAATAAAAGAAATAAATAAGTTCGAAAAAAAAATACTTTAACTTTTTTCAAACAAAACGGCAATTTCATAGGTAAAGACCTAATATATATAATATATTATAAGAAAAAATAGGCAGTAGCCTTGTTGCTGTACAATTACTATCATTTAAGTACATATTGGATGTTATATGTAGGTATCTCTTAGCCATGGTTACTTTTTGGTTCGTCTATGGGTCAATTCATTTTTCTTAAGAATAAACAATCCCAAATAATTATGACAGCTATTTTACACTAACAACGCTACCAGCTATTCTCTTTGCTTATCGCACTAAATCTTAAAACAATAAATACCCCCGTAAACTGTAACCCTTCACGCCTTCCTTCCTATGCAAAGTGGCCAGCTTATCGGCTTCCCTCCACACACCACCCCCGTGGTGGAAGGAGGTGTGTGGGACTCGAACCCACTAAAAACCCCCCATGAGCAGTCTCCCACCGTGGTGGAGTGAGATGGGGTTGCGTTTGCAGTCAGCCATCTTCCTCGAGCTCGCTGAACTTGACTTGACTGACTAGACTCGAACTGACTTGACTTTGAATTTGTTAATAATATAGTAGTTTATTACTAAATATTTACGCACAATTTTAAATAGAACATCAACTAATAAGGTTTTAATACAAAATTTTCTATTCAAGTTACATTTCATACAGAAAACAACTGTGTAAAGACAACAATTATTACTATCAATGCTGGGTTTTTTAATGTCAATATTATTTAAAACGAATGCTGTCCGCGTCAGAATTTATGTCTGAAACCCGTTTCTTAAACAATATTATAATACTATAGCTATTATAATTAGATACGGTAGACAATGAAACCAAACTGAGCTATTTTGGAAATAATACGAAGATGAATTTCTCAAGGCATTCGTATATTTTGGTATTCGTGTTCACGCATGATTATGTACTAAATATTGAGCAAACTTAAAAATATGGCTAACGTGTCTAAATAGACGCTCATGGAAACATTTTTAAATATTTTTCAGTTTTTGATATATTATTTAGCATTTTCATTTGTCATCTTTACATTTTATTATTATTGTTAACTATAACGTTACTGTAGTCTAAGTGTCTGTATAGCTATCTCTAACAAAACCTTCCTGATGATATTGATAACTGGGTTTTATAGTATACGAGCTTCTGCCCGCAGCTTCGCCCGCGGTGTGGTCTATGGGAAAATAATTCAACCACCTATTTCACCCTCTTAAGGGTGGAATTTCGAAAAATTCTTTCTTAGAGGATGCCTACGTCATAACATCTACCTGCATGCCAAATTTCAGCGCGATCCGTCCAGTGGTTTGGGCTGTGCGTTGATAGATCACTATGTCAGTCAGTCACCTTTGAGTCATATATATTTGGATTGTAATATAATTACCAATTTTTGTCTCGTTATAACTATATTAGTGTTTAAAGTAGTTAGTATCTACTGTTTTTAATGCCCGTCTCAACTAAAGTTCGACCGGTCATATGATTTTTAGGTTTCGTATTACTTATTTTACCTCACTATGGAATTCTGAACATTACGTCTACGTATTATTGTAGTTCTGTGATCAGTTTATACCTAGGTCTCACGAGCAGTAACTTTTTTGCAACAATGTATGTATAGGTAGGAAGTTAGTTTCGTAATTAGCCACTTACCTGCATAGATAATTAATGCCAAATATTAAAAAAAGTTGGCTACTGAGCGGTGTTATTTATTACTTAGTATATAGTTAGAATTCTAACCTCTCGGCCTGAGGTCTAAGAATAATGATCTTGACAACTTCTTGACCAATTTTACTGACAATGATAATTAACTGTTAAAAATTGAGTATGTTCCTACCCTATCTTATCAAAATCAGCCGGTAAATGGTGCAGCAGCCAATTTACCCAGCCCCTTTTGACAATATATCAATCCAAAATAAACTGGCCGACATATTTTTGTTTAAATAAAATTTAGTAGTTCTATACATGTATTCTTTAAAATTATTTGAAAAGTCGAAATATATTACGTCACACGTTAAAAGGGAGGGGGTTGACGAAGTGTGACATTGTGTGACAAGGGGAGAGAGAGGGTTCCCAAATTTTGAGACATCACATTTTTTTTTTTTTTTTCAAAGTATAATATCTTATGTCTAAGTATTACAACGCTTTATTTTCATGGATTTCTAAATGTAAAATTGTAAAATATATGCCACATATTTTACAATTTTACATTTAGAAACACACACTAGGTAAGGGCGGGTTTCACAAATGTGACCAGCTGCAACAAGGACGGGGGAGGGGTCAAAAAATATTAAAATCATAATATCTTAATTTATGGATGGCCCCATGTACGATACTAGATATCAAAATAAGGAAACATGAAAGCAAATGCAAGTTAAAGTAGAGACTTCGATCACTCACACACAAAAATAGTTTTTTTAACATCATGAAGAAAATGGCATGTTCAAGAATCATACAATTTCAACTGTCAAATCCATACAAATTTGTGTTTTTATTGGTTGCAATCGAGTTACGTGATCGCCCATATGATCTCACAGTGTAGTATCTTATTACTAGATTGTGCTGATGTCTCAGGATAACGTGCGCAGTGCAGTGTCACGCGAAACTTTATAATTTACAATTCCGAGTTAATTTGCCACTGGGCAGCCGTTATGCTTAACATCAAGCGAACGGTTAGCTCGTCACGGCATTTCTTAACATCAAGCGAACGGTTAGCTCGTCACGGCATTTCTTAACATCAAGCGAACGGTTAGCTCGTCACGGCATTTCTTAACATCAAGCGAACGGTTAGCTCGTCACGGCATTTCTTAACATCAAGCGAACGGTTAGCTCGTCACGGCATTTCTTAACATCAAGCGAACGGTTAGCTCGTCACGGCATTTCTTAACATAAAAAATAATAATATAGGTATTAATTCAAAACAAAAAAATGTAATCTTCCAATTTGAGGTGACGGCCATCTTGGATTTGAAATTTATCATAGATAATATTATTCTACTACTCCTTTCATTTGACATCCATATTGAATTGTGAAAAAATATTATGGTGGCGGCCATCTTTGACTGATTTTCATAAAACATAGCTAAGAACACTCCCGACTACACAGACAATAGTAGTGTTCTGGTTTAAAGGGCCCTATGCCCTTTAAACCAATGAATGCCGTGACGAGCTAACCGTTCGCTTGATGTTAAGCATAACGGCTGCCCAGTGGCAAATTAACTCGGAATTGTAAATTATAAAGTTTCGCGTGACACTGCGCACGTTATCCTGAGACATCAGCACAATCTAGTTATAAGATACTACACTGTGAGATCATATGGGCGATCACGTAACTCGATTGCAACCAATAAAAACACAAATTTGTATGGATTTGACAGTTGAAATTGTATGATTCTTGAACATGCCATTTTCTTCATGATGTTAAAAAAACTATTTTTGTGTGTGAGTGATCGAAGTCTCTACTTTAACTTGCATTTGCTTTCATGTTTCCTTATTTTGATACCTACTATCGTTCATGGGGCCATCCATAAATTAAGTTATATGAAATACGTTAAATATTTTAGCTGCCCTATAAATATTAGTAGCTAGTGAAATTACTGGGCAATTGAGACTATCATCTGATCTTACAGTCGAATAATATTATTACCAGACTGTGCTGATGTCTCAAGGTGGTGTGCGCAGTTTATCGCGTGAAACTTTATATTTTGGAGTGTATATAGTATATATTTCCGAGTGACACTGTTATGTTATAGCTCTAGCTCTAGCTAGCTCGACACATCATTTATTAACCTAAAAAAAACATTCTACAATTTAAAACAAACGCATTAAAAAACGAAATAAAAAAATATGCGTCCGTTAACAAATAGCATTTAATATAACTAATGAAAACTGGTGGTTAACATTTAAAATGTTTCCCTTTCGGTCAAAAGAACAAAAAATACACCTTAAAAGTGCAGTTGTCTAGTGTGTTTATAGTTGTTTTGGTTTACCACTCACTTTATACTAACTACAATAACTAGACGACGAAGTCACTTCAGTGTTACGAAGCGATTCGTTGCCAGCGGTAGCATGGAGCGTTTACCACTGAACGAGTTCTTAAAATACAATCCAGACACTTTGATTGCTGTTAGGAAGATGTATAATTTGGATAAGCCTGGCCAGATGGATGAGGTTATTGACCTTTTGGATGCTTGGGTGCAGAAGCAGAGTCATTTTGTGAGAAAAGATTTTCGTGAGTATTTTTAATAATAATAATTGATCACGTAAATTTGATTGTTGAACCAAAAAATGAAAATTGATATATTTAGTTGTAATAAAAATCTTTATAATTTACATTAAAATCTACAACAATTTTTATACATTGGGCAGTGAAAATTTGAGTAATATTAATGTTTTATTTTTATATGATTTTCGAATCGAATGCTGCCAAATTCCAAAGAAAAGAAAAAGCAAATAGTTAATAATTTACTATAATAATAATATGTGTGGACATCTCACACAACGCCATCTAGCCCCAAACTAAGTTATCTGGTTCTCATTATATAAGAAGCTTATAGGTATAATGGGCACCAGAAAACTGATACAATACTTAGAGACTTTTTGTTTGTTAATAAATACATATAATACAATATAACACCCAGACACAGAAAAACAACAATATGGTCATCACATAAATGTTTAAGCTGTGTGGGAATTGAACCCACAACCCACAGTTTAGAAAGCAGGACTACTACTAACAGAGTTATCGGGCCAGTCTTTTATAAGTTAGTTTTTACAGATTACACCACGGTGAATGCGCTCAAGAACTGCATGATCTAATTCTCCCATCACCATTCCACTACCGGACTACTAGACGCTCGGCTAAGCGCCATCCTTTTGTGGTCGAAATACCACCCATTCGTACCAAGCGATTTGACTCAACGTTCTTAATTAGAACGGCTAAGGAATGGAATGCCCTGCCAGCGTCTATGTTTCCGGCGAAATATGACCCGGGCGTGTTCAAGAGAAGAGTGAATAGGTATTTACTTGGCTAGCATGCTACACCTTCGATCGCATCGTCACTTCCCATCAGGTGAGAGCGTGGTCAAATGCTAGACAAGTTTGAAGTAAAAAAAAAATAAAAAAAAAAAAAAAAGTTACTAGTTGTGCCCCACGGTTTCACCCACGGATAAAAAGTATTTTAATTATTTGCCCATCCCACGGGAAAAATTCACTTTTCCGGGATAAAATGTAGCCTATATGTCAATCCAGTGTATAAGCTGTCTTGGTACCAAATTTCATCCAAATCTATTCAGCCGTTTGAGCGTGAAGGAGTGACAAACATACACACGTACGAACTTTCGCCTTTATAATATTAGTGTGATAGTGTGATATGATAAAAATGTAGATTTCACAGAAAAACAGTCGAACCGACAAATCTATAATTATTGCTAATAACATACTATACTCTTCTGTTTATATTTAGTTATAACTTGATAATGCCGAGACAGGTGAATTGGTTAAGTACCCTTACTGCCTACGTACGTCGAATCAAGGTCACTGGATCCAATGTTCATTATTTTACAATATTATATATTTGATACGTTTAACTGGTGCTGTCAGTTCAAGGCATATAGAAATAGACGGCTTAATTATTTTTTTTGACATCTCACACAACGCCATCTAGCCCCAAACTAAGCAAAGCTTGTATTATGAGAACCAGATAACTGATACAATTACTTAGATACTTTTTGCTTGTAAATACATACATAGAATACAATATAACACCCAGACACAGAACAAACACCTATGTTCATCACACAAATGTGTATCCGGGTGGGAATCGAACCCACAACCCCACAGTTACTACCAACTGAGCTATCGGGCCAGTCATAATTAAATTCTAGTTGTCTAAAAGTGTATATTAAGTCTATTTATGTGACGTCATATCTGGTTAAGTTTTTATTATATTTACGGGTGGCTTAAAATGAAACAAGAAGTATAAGATTATTTTTGTAATATACTTATAACAGAATGGCGTGATTCGAAGCTATTCTGGTCTTTAAATTTCTATGAAATTTTGTTAATATTTCATATAAAGAAGAATATTGAATTTGATATCTACATAATAGACTCCAACAGCTTTTATAATAATAGTATTAGTCTCGGATTAGTTACTTCAGCTTTTGTCCTTTTTTGCTACTGGAATATTTAGCTGGATCGAAAGAGTCAAAAGATGGTGTAACTAGTCTAAAGCTAGTTCGTGTTTATTAATAATGCTGATTGAGACGAGAATCCAAGACCATATCTGGTTATCTGCTTTACATAATACAAGCTTTGCTTAGTTTGAGGCTAAATGGCATTGTGTGAGATGTCCACACATATTTTTTTTTTTTTACCAGTGTTGGAGGAACCTTTAAGAATAGAACCTTTAATATCAGTCATCTAGGTTTGCGTCATTATGTGAACCAGTTAACAGTTAAAGACAATCTCCCACTAAGTCATATCTGTTAGTAGACGCACAAATAAATGTCTTACAAATTTATTTCATAACCTTGACTTTGTTTACTATTAAAATATGAAGTGAGCTAAAATTAGAATCATAAACAATTAGTAATAGGTACTTACAGGTCGAGAGAGGTTAGTTTAAAGGGCACCATAGCTAGTGAAATTATTGGGCAAAGGAGACTTTATGACATGATCTCAGAGTAGTAATCAATTTTTTTTTTGTTGAGGCATGATGCGACGTGCTAACCATTCGCCTGATGTTAAGCGACACGGCTGCCCATATCAGTTGCAGTGTCACTCGGAACTCTAAAGTATAGAGTTTCGCGTGACACTGCACTGCGCACGGCATCCTGAGACATCAACACAATCTAGTAAAAAGATTACTAGACTGTGAGATCAGGTCATAAAGTCTCATTTGCCCAGTAATTTCACTAGCTGTAGTGCCCTTCAAACCGGAACACAGTAGTGCTTGCGCACTACTGCTTGGCGGCAGAATAACTGGCAAAGCGGTGGTACCTACCTAGACGAACTTTGCAGAAAAGTCCTACCACCTAGTACTATTACTATTACTATTATTACTAGATGGTGCTGATGTCTCACGATGACGAGCGCAGTGCATACGCAAAACTCTATAATTTAAAGTTCCGAGTGACACTGCAGCAGATATGGGCAGCCGTATCGCTTAACATCAGGCGAACTGTTAGCTCGTCACGTTATTCTTTTTAAAAAAATGTGACAGAATACCTATTATGCATAGGGGTATATAGTACGACACAGCGTAGGCCGGCCTTCCTCTAGGTGGTGGACGTGGGGGACTGATGCTTGCAGGAGGCAAGTAGCTGCCTATAGTGGCGCTCCCTCAATTAGGGGTCCCCCTATGTTCAGCAGTGGACTGTTGAGGGGATAGAGTCCCCACGTCCGGAGATTTACTCAGGCCCTATGCAGCCCCTGGATGGTGCTAAAAAGGTGACCCATACTAATGATAGGCTTCTACCGCCATTTGTGGGGGACGGATCGGAACAATTGCATTTCCAGTTGGATTGGTTTTTGCCACACAATGAAAATGTCATATAGAATATTTAACTAAGCTGATGCAACGTTCTCCGCTGGCCGACCACAGTAGGGGCCCCAAGTAGTGTGCCCACACTGTCGTAAAATCTCAGGATGCATCATTGTGCTGGTTGGCGACCAGATGAGATGACCCAATGGACATCTCCAGGGACTCGGGCATGCCCGCGGGTTCCGATTAGTTTTTCAATATTGTGTCTAGTTGTGTGTCGTTGAGTCGGCCAGCAATGCTTTGTCAAACTGCCGTCCTCTGACCTCCCCTACACTCCTCTCCCACTCTACAGAGCATGAAAAATAGAAGAAATGAAAAGTACCAACAACAGCGGTCGAACGTGCTCTCGCTTTAAGTGCATTTCTTTAACATACTGGGCGTGCACTCCGATTTAAGTACATTTTTCTAACATACTGGGCAAACACTCTTATTTCAGTGCATTTTTCTAACGTACTAGGCTTGCACTCCTATTTATTTGCATTTCTCTAACATACTGGGCTTGCCTATTAATAATTACTACCACTTAAAAAGGACATGAACTCGTGACACATTGTAATATTTTATAATGGTGTGAGTTATAAAAATATCGTGATTAGCGACTATTTATGCAAAATTCATAAAACTTTAATGATAATTGTTGCAATAAAACAATATTTTCCTGTACCTACCTGCACCATCTTAACATAAACGCAATAAAAAACAAGGATGTAAGGGGGCAAGAAATTAATGAATTCTTCCATTGAAAATCTGTTTTCCGTTTACTTATTCAATTTGCCAAGGCAATATTTACTTATTCATTTATTTATTACCAACCACAATCACATATATTAAATAAATAAAAAAATGCAATTAAAAGATAAGACCAAATTTGAAATTAATATTCACAGTAGATAAACTTAAAGAAGCCGCTACCAGTAGGCAACTTGCCCCAAATATGTTACTGGAATTGCCCCGTTGAATGCCTATGCATAATTTAATTTTCCTTTGGGCTAAGCAGAGACCAGCCTTTTGGTCACTTGTTAAAATAAAATAAATTTAGATTATCGTATTTATTAGATAATAACAATAATAATGCCCAAGGATCACATAAATGGAACTTGGACCCTAACTAGGATTCTTTGTGTCTAGGGACCCAGTAACTACAAGGAACATGATCTCACAACACCCAGACTCAGAACAAGTATTTGGGCTTTTTTTCTTCTATGCTCAAATTTTTGTCCTGCCACGGGAATCGAACCCGCCGCCTCTTAGTTATGAACTGACCTGCTTACCACCACTACACAGAGGCTGTCAAAAATAGCATTGCCCGGACTGTAGGGTCTGGATTCGATTCCCACCCAGGACAACCATTTGTGTGATAAAATTCAATGTTTGTTCTGTATATTGTATTTTAATTTAAGTTTCAATTTTCGAATCAGCAATTCAACGGGGCTGTTCATCATCAGCCCGTCTTCCCACTGATGATGAACATGTTGGCAGCACAGTCTCAGCTGAGCATAGGCCTTCCATTAAAACGCAACATGGGCGGTTATCATTGGATTTCGCATAATTACCACGGTTGACAGGCAATTTGGTGATCGCATAAGATTTTAATGTACCGGGAAAAAAACAAACAATTTACACACTTTACGGTGAACCAAAAATACATCACTGATAGAATCAGTTATGTGGTACATGCACAGAGTACAAGCTATGTGCTCGGAGCTAGCTAGCGCTATGTAAACTGTACACACATATTTATTTTCTTCATATTGGTTATCTACCTCATACGTGCACAACTAAACTCAAACAAATAGACAGTACCTTGAAAACATGTACTTATACCTATAGAACATTTATACGCGATTTCAGTTAACTTTTCTTGTTTTTTTTAACGCTCGAACGTGTTGCTCGAACATATTTTCGGTTTGAAGAGTATTTCTTGTACTCGGAAAAATCCTGTAGATTCCGTTAAAATTTAATTGTGAATTCAACCGCACGTCTTGCAACAATTTTCAAGCTGGTTTGATGCTTTTGTTCCGAAAGATGATGAATATTGCGTTTCCATTGGCGTTCCCACAATGGAAAATTTACGCCAACAATTTTTTCAATCTATTTTTAATCACACTAATATTATAAAGGCGAAAGTTTGTATGTGTGTTTGTGTGTATATGTGTATGTTTGTTACTCCTTCACGCTCAAACGGCTGAATGGATTTGGATGAAATTCGGCACCAGGATTGTTTTTACACTGGATTAACATATAGGCTACATTTATCCCGGAAAAGTGAAATTTTCCCGTGGGATGAGCAAATAGTTAAAATACTTTTTATCCGCAGGTGAAACCGCGGGGCGCCACTAGTTATTCATAAACTAAACTGTGTTAATTACTTTTATTTCAGCAAGGGAATATTTAGAACGAGTAATAATAATGTTGAAAGGATCAGCAGAGAGAGCAAAATTGCAAATCGACAAACTTTGCACACTACGGACGCTTCTACCCGATTTTTTTGCATCTTGTCATGCAATAAACGACTTCAAGGATATTGATGGATTCATGTATGTACCTGTTGGTTATATTTAAGATGTATGTTTGAGAAGGCGGGCGAGTTTTATGACCGCTAAGGTCATTGACTTGACACCGTCACAGCAAAATCACTCAATGGTCTGATATGGTTATTCGAAAACTTATATCGATGTGTCGAAACTACAATAGCTATTTAGATGAAACAGGCGTATAAGGTAAATTTTGTAAGTATAAGACCTTTTTTTTTCATCGCGACTTCATTAGAAAGAGGTGTTCTAAGACATATTTTAAGTGAGGAAATTTGTAGAGTTTACCTCAATAAGAATTTTCCAATTTTGTCTTTTTTGTGATTGCAATATCAAACACAATCAAAAAGATAACTCCAAAATTACAACGGACTTTTTTTTTTAAGTTTTGGCTCCACACTTTTGTGTATTTAGCCAGTGTCAAGTAATTGATAATTTATCAAGTTATCGATATTTCACGCAAATATGTGTCAAGTCACAGTCAAAGTCATCAAGTCAAGTCATAGTCAAGTCAGTCTAGTCAAAGTCATACTCCCTAGTAAAGTGGTGGCAACTTTACTTGAAGCTTCTATGGAGTTTTGGAAACAACACGAAAAGAAACGTTTCACCATCATTATACCGTTTTCCCACACTCACACCTATAATTCAGCACTTATCAAATAGAATGCCACCAATTTTATGCACTAACACTGAAAATAACACAAGTTTTGGAAAATAATACAATGCGGTCACGCAATCTTTTTCGCTTTCCCGCCAAAACTCTCTACAACGGACTTATTAATAAGGCAGGAAGGGCAGGGACTGAGATCAATGTTCATGATCACAACAGTTGGACACGACTGATAATTATTATATCGTAGGTACTTACTATTTATAAATATTCTTATCTCGCCTGGTTGTTAACCTTAGCGTGCTAGGACGACTCAAGCTTGGCCAGTGAATTGCTTTGATTAAAAAGCTCTCTTCTAAAATATCAATTTAGTCAAAATCTATCGTTCAATAATGGGTTTTATACATATTTTTGATGATAATGAAAAACGTGACGAGCTAGTCATCCGCTTGATGCTAAACGACATGGTACATCAAAATTGCAGTGCAATCTTCTTAAATTAAGGCATTAATTTACCGATGACCGTTTTTATAATGAAATAAGTTTTTGTTTTAAAAAATAACCTTTTAAACCTACTAAACCTTTTACCTTTACCTTACCTTAAACCTTTTAAAATAACTTTTTGTTGTATTTAATTGATTAATAAATCAAAGTAATGCATTTTGCCAAAGTAGTGGCAGTTTATTGATGCTCTTCTTGAAGAAATCAGCTGGATCGGAGGCAATAAATTCTTCGAGGGCATTTCGTATTGCTTCCGTCTTCTATTCAAATTCCGAAAAGAATAGAAGTCACCAGACCTTGGGCCTACAGACCTTCTACTTTTACGGCAGATGCCAGAGTGCTTCCAACTCCAGCTCTTGTGACTTGGAGACTGGCTCCTGTACAGGATGATGATTCGTTACGAAAAACGTGTCACCCTTACGGGATAGGGATAGGGAAGGAAAAGAGATGGAACGGCAATGAAATGTAAACAATTTTTCATAAAACAGAAAGAGACATAAGTATGCTTCTTAAATAAGCAGTAGAGTGAGACGCAGGGACAGTTAGGTATTGACTAAACGGTGGAAGCCATACATCATCCTCATCTTCCTATTTCAAATACTTATAATGTAGTGCCTTTGTCTAAATTAAAACCATTAATTATTATATTGCAGTTATGCATCATTACTCCCAAAGCTCACTAAAGAGCATTACAGAATTTACAT
Source organism: Ennomos fuscantarius (assembly GCA_905220475.3). NCBI lineage: Eukaryota > Metazoa > Arthropoda > Insecta > Lepidoptera > Geometridae > Ennomos > Ennomos fuscantarius. The sequence goes on from HG992044.1 coordinate 5,517,360, forward strand.
GACGAGGATCGAACCCAAGCCAATCACCTCAAAAATTTTGTTGAAAATATACTATTTATTAAATTTGGTAAGTATTTTAATCCTCGTCAGTGTAGTTATTCAGAGCGAAAGAAACAAAAGGTGCTTAGAGAGAGCGAGGGAAGCGAGAGCAGGTTAAAAGGTAGCAAGTGAAAAAGGAACGAGTTAGATGAATATGAGAGAAGCGAAAGTGAGTTAGAGAGTAATAAAAGTGAAACCAAGTTAGAAAATAGCAATTCAACTGGAACCCAAAGATATTTTAATACTCTCCTAGTTGTTTAAAACCAGTGATTTCCCAATGCTCTGCTATTAAGTGAAAGAAATAAGAGCCGGTTAGATGAGTGTGAAGATGAGAGTGAGAAGCAATTTAGATGAAAATAAAAGAATGGAGAGCAAGTAACAAGATAACGAGAGAAACAAGAATAAGTTAGATGAGTATGGGAAGTAAAAATGAGTTAGAGAGAGAGTAATAGAAGCGAGAACGAGCCAGAAGATAGTGACTGAACTAAAACCCAAAGACATTTTGATACTCTCCTAGTTGTTTAAGATCAGTGACTTGTTCTGCTATTTAGTGAAAGAAATAAGAACCGGTTAAATGAGTGTGAAGAGCGAGTTAGATGAGAGTGAAAAGCAATTTAGATGAAAGTAAGAGAATGGAGAGCAAGTAACAAGATAGCGAGAGAAACAAGAACGAGTTAGATGAGTATGGGAAGTGAAAGTGAGTTAGAGAGAGAAAGAGTAATAAAAGTGAGAACAATTTAGAAGATAGTGGTTGAACTAAAACTAAAAAACACTTTGGTACCCCTCTAGTAATTTAAAACCAGTGACTTCCCAATGCTCTGCTATTTAGTAAGAGTAATAAGAGCCAGTTAGATAAGCGTGAGAGATAAGAGTGAGAAGTGAATTAGATAAGAGTAAAAAAAGCGAGATCCAGTAAGAAGATAGCGACAGATATTATGATACTCAGACCAGATCTTCCCACTGCTCTGCTTTTGAACTTTTTTTTATCCTTCATCTAAATAACTTTAAGAAAACTTACAAGTAGGTAGATACATTCAGAGGATATCCTCATTTAAATAGATCATAAAATGTTGAATTTTCTATGAAAATAGCTATGGGCTGTGACTTGGATTTTGTGGTTTAGCAGAATACCCCATTTATCATAGTGGTAATGGAACCTCAATAGAAGGTTGGTAGAAAAATGGTAGAATTGTTTCTTATATATTGATTGTTGTTCATTGTTGTGTGTGGTGTTTGTGTTTTTTTTTCGAACCCTAGAGTGTTAGTAGACAAAGAGTTGGTAGACGTAGTGAGGAAGAAAAGAGCCGAAGACTAGGATCAGTGGCAGGTATTAGGAGAGGCTAAACGTCCAACGGTGCCATGATAAAATGCTTAGTTATTGATTCTATTGAATAAACGCCTTATTTTTCAGGTATGCGAGTACTTGAAGACGCACGATTACACCGATGGTCATGTTGCTATAATTGATCTTAAAGGAATTAATATTATGGATCTTGTCACTCAAATAAATTTAACGGAATTGAGACAGATGACGACAATTGCTTTGGTTAGTATTTGAATTATTTGTATATATATGTTGCCTTTATTGACTAACTATAAGGAATCTTGAAAAATTTTCAACAACCTCTGTGGTTTGGCGGTTGAGCAGGTTGGCTCACTAAGAGGCAGCGGGTTTTCTCTTTATTCCCATGGCAGGACAAGTATTTATTTACAGAAAAAAGCAAAAACACTTGTTCTGTGTCTGAGTGTTGTGGGACCATTGGTGAGGACCGAGTAGTTCCTGGCTACCTAGATACAGGAAATCCTACTTAGAGTCCAGGATTCATGTGATCTTTGGGCGTTATTTATTATTATTATTGTTAGCACTGTTTAAGTATTGAAGTGACATAATAAATATGATGATATGCTAATTGATATAGAATAATTCGGTTTAAATTAATTTCTTTATTTATTTATTTATTTAATAGGCTTTCGGGAAGCTAATCACACTAATATTATAAAGGTGAAAGTTTCTATGTGTGTATGTGTGTTTATGTGTATGTTTGTTACTCTTTCACCCTCAAACGGCTTAATGGATTTGGATGAAATTCGGTACCTAGATAGCTTATACACTGGATTAACATATAGGCTACATTTTATCCCGGAAAAGTGACATTTTCTCGTGGGAGGAGTAAATAATTAAATAATTAAAAAACTTTTTATCCGTGGGTGAAATCGCGGGGCGCAACTAGTGTTTTAATATAGTAGGCACCAGGCTAACATAATTTGATGGAATGTTAGGGTGGTATGTTTAAAGCATGCGTTTGTCACTAAAATAGGGAGGAGAGAGCTTAAGAAAAGGGCTTAGAAAGTTTAGTATTTCTAGAAGAATAGCTAGTACATTCATTATCTTATGAATCTACAAATTTAATTTTTCAGGAAGGCTACGATTTCAGGATGAAAAAGTTTATATTCATTTCATCATCAAAAACGATTGATGTTTTGGTGAAACTTTTTAAACAAATAGTATCCGAAAAACTGGGCCAGAGAATAAACGTGGTAAAGACAATTGAAGAGTTACATGATCATGTTCCTAGAGACCTTCTGCCTTCAGACTACGGTGGTAATGAGAAATCTTTGGTTGAATTAAATGGTAAGTAAAACAAAATATCTACACTAATATTATTTTAAATTCGAAAGTAACTCTTCCTATGGCTTTCTTTGTTTGGTTTTCAAAAGTGAACAGCGGACACGGCTTGGTATTTTGGTACATAAATAATTTGAACCTCACAGGGAAGGGAATAGGTTGAATACTTACTTTGTATCATCATACTACTAGGTGGTAGGACTTTACTGCAAAGTTCGGTAGGTACCACCGCTTTGCCAGTAATTCTGCCGCCAAGCAGTAGTGCGCAAGCACTGCTGTGTTCCAGTTTGAAGGGCACTGTAGCTAGTGAAATTACTGGGCAAATGAGACTTTATGATCTGATCTCACAGTTTAGTAATCTTAGTACTAGATTGTGCTGATGTCTCAGGATGACGTGCGCAGTGCAGTGTCACGCGAAACTATACTTTAGAGTTCCGAGTGACACTGCAGCTGATATGGGCAGCCGTGTCGTTTAACATCAGGTGAACGGCTAGCTCGAAGTTCTTGTACCCCTTCGTTCTCGTAGGTTAGCTAGAACGGTCGCGACACGACTTTTCTAGTGGACGTAGTCTTCTCGATCCTCTTATCCCGGCAACGGACCAAGCCAAGGCTCACACCCCAAGGGTGAGCTGGCTGCCACCCACTTTTGATGGCTGGGTGCCTTAATTGCCTGCCCTCCTGCCTGATGACACTGTAAAGTTCGGTAGAGACCAATAAAATTACGCAGTTAAAAAAAACGTGCCAAGTTTTAGACAGCAATAAGAATAGATGTAGGTTATTGGAAAATAGCTAAAATCCTCTAACAGCAATAATTAGTGAGACCATATAAACTTAACAGGATACACGTAATTCCTTTTTATTTATTTATTTATTGTAATAAGAACGGTTTCAGACCAATTACACTTACTACTAAATTATTATATATTTAAAATTAAATGTCATAAATCAAATTCAAATAAGCACCAATTAATAAAATACATTGACAATACATATCAAACATTTTCGCAATAGATCATAGATAGATCTTTTTATGGTATAATATACCATAAAAAGGAATTACGTGTATCCTATATAGGAGGATATTTTATTATAATAACCCAATAATTGTATTATAAGTATAATGTGGAAGCGAGAAAACAATATCACGGCTAGTTGAAACCGTGTGGTTGAGCGATATATAATGTACATAAATTTGATGATGCATTATAACGAAATCTAGAATTTGTTGTTTTCTTTATGTAGATAATCACAAAATAATGTTTTGCAGATATGTTCCTCCAAGACCTGAGTTCCGAAAAAAATGTCCAGCACTTCAAAAAGATGAGTGCATCTCGGACTATTGAATCAATGCGCACGTCGTCTAAATCAAACGAACAGTTCGTGGGATTGGCTGGTACTTTCAGAACTTTAACCGTTGATTAAAAGGAAAGCTGACGATACCCGCGTGATATCGTGTGTACGACGGTTGGTGCTGTATAGATACACAATTGAAGGGGTGAGAACAAAAAGGGATTAACTGATTTTTTTCACAAAATGATTTATGGGTATCGTTGGATTCAGCGTGAAATTATCTTCAATAATACATTCTCAAAATACTGAAATGAGGCTTAAATCTCGAGATTTTGAGTCTAAAAACGGTTTACCTGTCACAGGAATACAGTTCGCTTAGCATATAAACATTATTATATTTATTTTATTATATTATATTTTACAGTAATTATATGAATTAGTACTATATTTAGTGTTTAAAATAGAATTGAAACATTTTCAAGCAACTGAAACTTAGATAAACCTTTTCTATTACCTTATAAGCACTCTACATTAAAATGATGCCGTTGACGTTTAAAGTCAATTTTCTCGAAACTGTCAATTTGTCAGTTAAACTCTTTTTATTCTCAACCCTTCAATTATTATTAAATACTGGTCGGGCGGGCTAGAATCTATACGGTTGGACTGCGTTTAGGCTTGTTGGAGGATTTTTATCCGGCATGGTATTATTATTAAATTTTGTCGGTGTTAGTAGAAAAAAAAAAAAAAAAAAAAAGAAAAGTTAAAATATCTTATAACTAGGCGGCTTATATTGTTGAATGGCTAAAGGTAAACGCGCACTTAGAAGCACCGAACAGTGGTAGCATTTTTCAGATTCGCTAGGTTTTCAATTGAGTTATTTTTTATTAAAATCATTCTCAAATAATTTGTTACATTAATATTGATAATATTTACTTGTGTATTTATTTTTGGTTTCATCATAAGGTACATAAGTATAAAATAATGCTATTTCATTAAATTTGGATTTTATTATAATTTATTGTTTATGATTAAATACGTGAAATAAAACAACAACTTTTGATCTAAGTGTTTTTTTTTTATCTTTATACTTTCGCTAATGTATTAACTTTGCTTAAAAACTGTGAGTAGATAATTAATTTCCTTTTTTGCAGAGTAGCATAGTAAAAGCTAAAAAGCTTATTATCCTATTTCCTTGAGTATTTTTCTCTTCGTTAATGGCCTGCTATTGCTTATTAGCGATAATTCTGCCAATGACAAGTGAGGAATTTTCTACGGTTGTGTCATGTCAAAGTTTTTTTTTTATGTTTTGGCTCCACACTTTTGTGTATTTAGCCAGCGTCAAGTAATTGATAATTTATCAAGTCAATCGTATTTCATGTAAATATGTGTCAAGTCACAGTCGAAGTCATCAAGACAAGTCATAGTCTATTCAAAGTCATACTCCTAGTAAAGTGGTGGCAACTTTACTTGAAGTTTCTATGGAGTTTTGGAAACAAACGAAACGAAACGAAAAGAAACGTTTCACCATCATTATACTATTCTCCCACACTCACGCCTGTAATCCAGCACTTAAAGAATAGAATGCCACCAATTTTATGCACTAACACTGAAAATAACACAAGTTTTGGAAAATAATACAATGCGGTGACGCAATCTTTTTCGCTTTCCCGCCAAAACCCTTTTAGATTCTTTTCAACGACCCATTATCTTATTTCATTGAGTATTTACCCGAATTAAAATTAATTATGAATAATGTCAATAATTTTTTTTTGTTTTTTTTTTTAAATTCTCTATGGATTTTTAAGGACTATGTACTATTTCAGTATGACTGGTAGAATTTAGGTGAATTAAAAATAAACCTATAATTTCCTACCTACCTAACAAAAATTACCAATTAATATTTTATTATTAATATTTATAATATACATATAAAATCGATGTTTATTGAATTGGTTACTTGACCTAATTAGTGATTATGATTATTTATGCAAACCTGATAACCATTTATTAATACCCATGAAATTTCTGTTTATGGAACTGGTTACTTGACTCGATGGACATAATTATTATGCAGAGCTGTACGCAATTTAGTCCTATAACCTGATATATATTGCATTAGATTTGAATGATTAATAACTAGGTAGTAGTTTAGTAGTAGTTGTTATATCATTGTAGTTTTTAGTTAAAAAAATAAAGGCACTCTGCACGTGAAAAAAATAAATAAAAATATTTCGCACAAATGACAATATTTTGTAAGGATCCTTGGTTTAGGCCCAATAGCCTAACGACCTGAATTAGGTGTTCATGTTTCGAGTGAGAATTGACATTTATGGTCAGAATATCATAGTACTTACTAAGTAATTTATTTTTATTTTTTACTACCTGTGCCCCGCGTTTTCACCCGCATGGTGAGAATATTCCATACTTCCTTAACTTTTTCTTTCATAAAAACCTTCTCCTGAAAATAATAAACACAATAAAATAAGAATTAGCGAAAATGTTTTATCCGTTCATCCGTGATGTGATGACCAAGGGAAATAGAGATTCATTTTTACATATTAAGATTTTATTTCATAGATTTGCCAACTATTTATCATTAAAACTCACCAACCAAACATGGCCATAGTAAAGCTAATTTAATTTATTTTTTATGTTAAGGAATGACGTGACGAGCTAGCCGTTCGCCTGATGTTAAACGACACCGCTGCCCATATCAGCTGCAGTGTCACTCGGAACTCTAAAGTATAGAGGTTCGCGTGACACTGCACTGCGCACGTCATCCAGAGACATCAGCACAATCTAGTAATAACATTACTAAACTGTGAGATCAGATCATAAAGTCTCATTTGCCCAGTAATTTTACTAGCTACAGTGCCCTTCAAACCGGAACACAGCAGTGCTTGCGCACTCCTGCTTGGCGGCAGAATAACTGGCAAAGCGGTGGTACCTACCTAGACGAACTTTGCAGTAAAGTCCTACCACCTAGTAAATAATCTAAACATAATGTAAATGTAAATGTACAACTTATTAATTAGCGAAGTGATACGCGGTTTTTGTGAAATGTACGAATTCTATGTATGAATCCTACATTCATCCTTTTCCCTTAACTTTTTCCCTCTCCCTTCCCTTCTACAGGTGAGTATTAGTAGTGGCTTTATCTTCGTGGTCGGCTATGTTTTATTGCACCGTATGGATCACGTGACTTAATTACCTATATCTATAGGTACATATAGCTCTGCACTGTAGAGACCGGCCGTATTATATTACACCATGAAATCGACGCGAGAGTTAAAACTTCGCTATTTTTCAAGATATCAAAATAATTTTACCATTATTAACTGTATTTTACTATTTTGTAAATCTAAATATAAATAACTCAAAGGTGACTGACTGACTGAAATAGTGATCTATCAACGCACAGGCCAAACTACTGTACGGATCGGGCTGAATTTTGGCATGCAGGTAGATGTTATGACGTAGGCATCCGCTAAGAAACGATTTTTCGAAATTCCACTCTTAAGAGGGAGAAATGGGTAGTTGAATTATTTTCCCATAGGCCACGCCGCGGGAAAAGCTGCGGGCAGAAAGAAGCTCGTGATATATAAATAAGACTGGGTTCAGTGGCGTGCCTTGCGAGAAGCTTATGTCCAGCAGTGGACTAATATAAGCCGATGATTATGATGATATAAATAAAAAAATATTGCATAAAGATTAGTTCCTTATTGCTTCCGAAACCCGCACTTTGCCGTTTTACAAAAGATCAAATATTAAATGTTACTTTTAAAAAAGTCACACAACAAGTTTCATTCTATTGTTTCTAGCGTGATGCATATTCAAAGTTACAAACAGACAGACAAAAACAAATAAAAATAGAATATTAGTTATTCAACGAGGAAATGTTGCCAATTTTTTGAGTCCGCTTTGCGCAGAAGGTCATCTAAATTCTGTTTTATTTATTTTACCTACAATATTACTTTTTCTCCAATCACACTAATATTATAAAGGCGAAAGTTTGTATGTGTGTTTGTGTGTATGTGTATGTTTGTTGCTCCTTCACGCTCAAACGGCTGAATGGATTTGGATGAAATTCAGTACCAAGTTAGCTTATACACTGGATTAACACATAGGCTACATTTTATCCCGGAAAAGTGAAATTTTCCCGTGGGATGAGCAAATAATTAAAATACTTTCTATCCGCGGGTGAAACCGCGGGGCGCAACTAGTTAAATTAAATATAAAAATATTATTAAAATTAAATATAACTTTGTTTTTATAGGAATAAGCGTGTCAATATTACTTAAATAAAGCTATAAATATTTCGTAATAAATAAGTAATGGAAAATGAGACAGCAAAAACAATCTTATTACTTCTATAGCCATTTAATAACTGGCTTGATAGTTCAATTGGTAGTAACCCTGGCGTCTGAGCTGTAAGTTGTGGGTTCGATTCCCGCCCAGGACAAACACTTCTGTGGACATCGATGTTTGTTCGTGTCTAGGTGTTATATTGTATTCTACGTATTTACAAACAAAAATTATCTAAGTATTGTATCAGTTATCTGACTCCCATAGTACAAGCTTTGCTTAGTTCGGGGCTAGATGGCGCTGTGTGAAATATGTAAAAATATTTATTTATTATTATTTCATAATAGAAGTCTTATGCGATTAAAATTTTAATATAATGACTTAAACTCAGTTACAGTCTATACACTAAAGTCTATTAAAATATAACTTACCTAACACTTTCCTCCGGGCTCTCATATACGTTTTTTTAAATAGGTGTCAACTTGGGAGAACGAATGCTAAGCACTCATTGGTTGTCTATTCGGCTGTTTCAACCAATGAGCGTACAGTTATTGGCATCATGATTTGACACGACTTTGGCAAACGTACGAGAAACCGAGGCCTAGGAATGTAAGTGCAAACTTAGGAGCTACCAAGCTTTAGTTCAGACAACTTTAGTTAGAATAATTTTGTAAATAATAAGTCCATTTCTGGTTCCTGAGCAATACTGAGTATACTAACAACGCATTAAGTATTATGTGATTTAAATGTAGTACTAGAGTACTAGACACTGAGAGGCTATAAGGCTATAACTGTATCGTAGCGGTCATCAGTCGACGTCTTCCGAAATAGGTTGTGGAATGAGCTACCATCTGAGGTATTCCCGCTGAGCTACAACATGGGGCACTTCAAACGTCGGGTAAATAGTCTTGAAAGGTAGGAAACGCACTGGCAGCGCCCCCGGTGTTGCAGGTGTCTATAGGCGACGGTAACTGCTTACCATCAGGCGGGCCGTATGCTTGTTTGTCTGTCTATGTTATAAAAAAAAAAAGGTAAAAACGTGTAATTATCTACTCACACATACCTATAGTTACTATACTACCTAGTGATTATAGGTATATATATATATATAGGTATATGTAGGTCTATAGGTTTGAAGATAATAATTAAAGATAGCGTTTGAAAGCACCAGGATGAAAAAAACCGAATAATGATATTGGATCCATGCCTTTCCCTTTTTACCTACTTTGAGGTTAAAACTGTACCTATGTTGGCTATTATTATAAATAAACGTTTTCTATTCTATTCTATTTCTATTCTGTTACATATTCTATTCTATGCTATATTTATAAGTGTAACATTGTCAGTTTGTTTGTTACCAACACCAAAATTGTTGACTTGATTTATATGAATTTCGGGTGGTGTAAACTATGAGGCTTTACTGGTTTTCATTTTAATTCTAAAGTAAGTATATCGAAGGAGCTTAAAAAAAGTCGCACAAAAGCTAAAATTGTTCCATGAAGCCCCAATTTTTTTTAACGCCCTTTTGGTCTCTACTTACCTTTACGACCTCACCGGATGGGAGGGCAGGCGCTTAAGAAGTGCAGCCGTCAAAAGACTTTTCTTTTGTTTTTTTTTTTTTAATGGACTAATTATGTTGGTCTCTACCGACCCGTACAGCGTCACCAAGGGTGCCCTTGAGTTAGATGAGAGGCAACTAGCTCAAGGGCACCCCTGGAGTGCGAGCGTCGGCTTGAATTGGGCGGCTTGTCTACCGAAACACCCATGTGGTACCGAAAGCGACTGACATATTGTTAAGTAAGGTAACTGTTTTGAATCAGCTAACATTTAAAGTTAGGTATTTAAATCTGTAATTATCATCTATCTGTTTATTTGCAAGAAGAGGCAAAATGTCTGAGTTAATAGAGGTTGAAATGGCATATGTAGAACAAGGTAATTAAAATATTGATAAAAGACATAAGTAAAGGTCTTACTGTAATTAAATAGGGATTTTGGAGCTGAAAAACCAAGATTTAATAGGGTTATTGTACCTAAAATAACCCTATTAAATCTTGCAAAAAAAACTAAGGATATATAATTACAGACAGGAAAAAGAGTGAAGAAATTCAAAATTAGTGAATAGTTGGATAGAATTAAGATGAATTTACTAAGTGGTAGAACTTTTCTGATTCGTTTAGGCAAGTAGCACCAATGCACATTGGTGTTAGTGTATCAGTTATTCTGCCGCCAAACAGTAGTGTGCAAACACTACTATGTTCTAGTTTTAAAGGGCACTGTAGCTAGTGAAATTATTGGCCAATAAGACCTGATCTCAGTCCAGTAATCTTATTACCATACTGCTGATGTCTCAGGATGACGTGAAACTTTACGCATTAACTCTTTTCTATGGCAATTGATGAATGCATGAAGTGAGATTACGAGTACCTAGCCTCCCAACTATCAACCCACGTGAAACTGGGGTTTATTTTAGGAGTTATATTTTGAGTAAATATTGATGTATACCTTTAATTTATTCTTAATCTTCAATGATTTCAATCATTTAATTAAATAAATAAATTATAATTACTTGATAAATAACATTACCTTTGTGTTCCTTAAAAGTTGTATCTGACATGTTTGATTTACAAGTCATGAAGTCAAAATGATTTTAAATATTTACTCGCCACATGTGCTTGCCACACTGTTGACTTCTGAACTCAAGGTGTCTCCACTTTATGTCAAGCGCTATGGTTTAAGATGCTTGTAAAGTTGTTTTACTGCAGAAACTAAATGACCTTCTTATCTAGTGTCAGGTACTTAATGTTTGAGTAAAAATCATCGATATTTTAGATAAACTCTTTATTGACACCAAGGCAACAAATACAAAAACAGGAAATAACTAATGAGTAGGTAACAATGAGCGGTCTTATCGCTAAAAAGAGATCTCTTCCAGACAACCTTTGGATGGACAGAGATAGATCAACGAGCAAGGACGGCAGTGCTAAAAAGTTACTGTGTACATACATACTAAGACAAATATAAAATTATATACTACTTAAAATACAATACTACTATTCATAAACATACACAAATAATACATAATATACAAATACTAAGGAAACAATGAAGGTTTATTTCGAAGTCAAACTAGAGAGATAGAAGTGCTTAATTTGAGTCTTAAAAGCAGTGAGTGATTGAGCCTGTTTAATATTGAGAGGTAGTTCATTCCACAAGCGTACAGCCTGAGCAGTAAATGAGCGGTCGTAGAAGGTGGTACGACGCACCGGTCGCTTGAGGAGGAGGTTCTCTGATGACCTGAGACACATAGTATTAGAGTGAGAATTATAAAGGTAGTCGAATCGTTCCTTTAAATATTGGGGAGTAAAGGGATTGAACAGTATATTATAGAGAAGAGTTAAGATATGAGTATTCCGGCGAAAACGTATGGGGAGCCACTTGAGCTTACAACGAAACTGTGAGACATGATCATATTTGCGGAGACTGAAAATAAATCTAATGCAGAAATTTTGAAGCCGCTCAAGTTTGTTCAGCTGGTCCTCGGTAAGATCTAAATAGCAGGCGTCAGCATAGTCAAGAATAATATAATTTAATACTTTTTACTTCTTTAGAAATCAGGAGTTTAAAAGAAAAAGATGGAGAGGTGAGATAAAAAGAGAAAAACCTCGTAAGCGAATTTAGTGAAGTTGTTATGCGCTAATAACATTACTCTATTCAAGGCGCTGTTAGATACAAAAGATTTTTTTAATTCCATTTTTTCCCCTATCTTTTTCCTCTTCCTTCTCTCTTCCCTTAGATGTTTAGGCGGTAAAACTAACTAACCAGTGCGAAGCAAAGACGGGTTATCTAGTTATGGTCATTTATTTTTTAAACATTTTGGCATAAGCGTACAGTAAATGCAGGACTTACCAAAATAATAATCATAGTGACATGACTATAATTAGTTACACACATGCCATTGCAACATTTTTTGTAGATATTGATATGTTCTTTATTATTGTGGAACATTTTTTTTTTATCTAGCATCACTTTTTTCACCCTTATTGTAGTTTTAGTAGAGATCCTTATTTTATCTTGCAATTAAAATAGTTTATATTAATCAGTGGTAATGTAGCATTAAAATGGTGAAAGAATTTTTAAAATAGGTCCAGTACTTTTTGAGCCAATTTGTTACAAACATACATACAAATCTTTCCTCTTTATAATATTAGTATAGATGGGAAGCCAAGGCGGGCGGATCAGCTATAAGTAGCAAAATAAAAAAGCAGAAAAAACAAAAATATATCCAGCCTCCGAACGATAACGTGACGTCAGACCATTAGCTTGAAGTGAATGTAAATAAGATCAGATTAATTGAAAAACAAAATCCAAGATATCCACAATTTATACTCAGTATAGCAGCGATTATCGGCGAGTCAAGAAGTGTCATGGAGTCATTACCAAACGGACCGATTTTGGAGTACAACCCTAATACTCTGGAAGAGATAAGACGGGAGATCAATTTGGATAAGCCAGGAAGAATGGATGAAGCTTTAGATATTTTGGAGGATTGGGTGAGGAAGCAGAGCCATTTTACCAAGAAAGAATACCGTAAGTTTTTAATGCTAAACTAAAACTAAACTATACACGAAATGCAGGATTTTATAATTTTTAGCCGAGTTCCAAAAAAGAGGAGGTACTATATTCGTTTGTATGTATTTTTATGTACGTAAATGTATATTTGTCTATGGTATCGGATGAATCGAGTTCTCAATCGACCTCAAAAAGGAAGCGGTTATCAATTCGATTGTATTTTTTAAAATGTTGTTAGGTATATACAAAATAGCCGCCGTTAATAAACCGAGGATAATTTAATATTTTTATATTGATCCCATAATGTTTTTATCAACATATGTTTGGTAATTTGTTTATTTAAACCAATGTGTCTATGTGTGTGATGGTTGGGCGTTATTATTATTATTAATTTACTCCCTCCGGTCACATATATATACCACCAGGTTCCACCGGTGGGGCCAACGTTAAAGTTTTCTCGTCTTGGTTCAACCTACTGAGATATCAAAATAATTATGATCATAGGTTCCACCTCAATCCACCATTGAAGGGATCCAGATATGTACATATCTTTGGATAAAATATTGATATAATAACTAATACTAAACACTACCTACTAAAACAAAAAATAATAATTTAGACTTTATACTGGCCGCGATGACCTATAAACAGTCCAAATGCCAGCCCACTACCAGTAGGTAGCGTACTCAATATGCTGGCAGCATAGATAATAGTCATTGGACTGGCCCGATAGCTTAGTTGGAAGTAACCCTGCCTTCTGAACTGCGGGATGTGGGTTTGATTCCCACCCAGAACAAAAATTTGTGTGATGAACATGGGTGTCTTTTCTGTGTCTGGGTGCTATATTGTATTCTATGTATGTATTTATACCGAAAAGTATCTAAGTATTATATGTATATGTAATATGTATCGCTACTGGTAGTGGGCTGGAGCATTTGGATTGTCTATAGGTCATCGCGGCCAGTATATAGTCCAAACGTTTTTTTTTTGTAGTAGTAGTAGTAGGTAGTTTTTAGTATGAGTTATTATCTAATATTGATTTAAAGCTAATTTAATCTATATTTTTAATATAAAAAATAAGTATTATATCAATTATCTGGTTCCCATAGTACAAGCTTTGCTTTGTTTGAGGCTTGATGGCGTTGTGTGAGATGTCCACTCAAATTATTATTTATTTATTATATTATATATTTATTATGTTATATATTTATTATTATTTATTTATGAAATTAAAGCGATTATCGAATATCAGTCCTCTATCTCTTAAAGGAAGTTATTATTATACACTATATTTTTTTCTTAATGTAATTTTCTTGTTTCTTGGTCATAAAACTTAATTACAATATGATAATTATTTATGTACTTTGGATAATTAAAGTTCGTATCAGATTTTACGTATAAGGTTTTAATATATTTGAATACATTATTTTTTGATTTAAAAGATATTCTTGATTTTTAAAAAGACTCGCAATTACTTCCGCCGTTGGACTGAGCTTGGCGGGAAAAATACAGGGCAAGTGAAAGCTAGAAGTAGAACATTGACAGTTAATAACGGACAGCAGTACAGAGTAGACGTCTCTAGCAGTGTACAAATTAATTATTAAGTTATATTTCATTCCCGCGCTACCTTCAGGAACGTTTTTTTTAAATATTAATGAATGACGTGACGAGCTAGTCATTCACCTGATGTTAAGCAATGCGACCACCCACAACAATTGCAGTGTCACTCGGAACTATATAAAACTTCGCGTGTCACTGCAGTGCGCACGTCATCCTGACACGCACAGTAATCAGGTCAGTAGACAGAGATCAGGTCATAAAGTCTAATTTTTCCAGTAATTTCACTAGCTTTGATGCCCTTTAAACTGGAACACATTGTTTGCGCACTACTGCTTAGCGGCAGAATAACTAGCAAAGCGGTGGTACCTATACCTTTTTTTTGAAGGTTTTTTTGTGTCACCTGGATGATGGCAGGGGGTATGTGGGACTCGAAACACTAAAACCACTAAAACCCACTAAACCCCCCACTAAAACCCCCCCCGTGATCCGTTCGCCGCCGGAATGGGACGAGATGGTGTTGCGACTGCATCAACCGTCTCGCCCCGGCGGTAGGCCTTTCCGGGCCTCTGCGCCAGTGGGTGGGTAAGCGGTGGTACCTACTTAGATGGACTTTGCAGATAATTCGTACCATCTAGTAATTTTCTAAGCACCTGCCATTCACGTTCTCTTACATTATCAGAGAACTTAATATGGAGGGTACACACAAAAAAAAAATTGTTACCCTCTGGTTATGTAAGTTTGTTCGCTTTTTTTAATTACTTACGATGTGGTCATCTGAGGTATTTCCGCTGAGCTACAACATGGGGCACTTCAAACGTCAGGTAAATAGAGTCTTAAAAGGTAGGCAACGCATTGGCAGCGCCCCCGGTGTTGCAGGTGTCTATAGGCGACGGTAACTGCTTACCATCAGGCGGGCCGTCTGCTTGTTTGTCTATCTTATAAAAAAAAATGTGGTGTTTCAATAAAGAGTTTACCCACTGAGATTAAACAAGCTCCTACGCTGAATGTTTTCAAAGAGCGTATGGAACAGTTTTATATTTTGCACTACCTATCAGATAATAATTATTATCTACATACATATTTTTATTCATACAATTACCACGCATGACTATTTTACTATTATTATTAGTATAATATATGTAGTATTTCTATTTCGGACATATTTTATATTTATGTAGTATATATAAAATATGTCCAAAATATGTAAATATATCCATTAGGTATGTATATTTATGTAACCATAGTATAGTGAGTGTTACTCAAAAAGACTCATGAATAAAGTCTCTTCCCCTTAATAGAGACATTAAGGTCCGTATTACAGAATGATGCTCAGTCATCGATCGGTGCTCAAGCAGAGGTTTCATTCACTAATAAAATCTCTGCTTAAGCACCGATCGATGACTGAGCATCGTTCTGTAATACGGACCTTAGAAAAGTGTTAATGGACACATTCTTATGATTAGTTTAGCAGTTTAAGTCAAATTTAAATTACTAATTAGCCGTTGTAATGGCTAGATTGTAATTTTAATGATATACTATTTAAGGTAACTCACTATAAAAAAAGTAGGCTTTTTAAAATATCATATTATGTGTATGTATACTGTATATATATTTATATGTATATTATGTACGTTTATGGATACTATTTGTATTTTTTGAATGATAATCACCGTTTGTATGTTAATGCGTTCTTCTTTTCCGGGCAAGGTTGTCTCGAAGTGATTACTCTGAATGATTAAATGGCCTTTTTACACTTTGGCTAAGTTTGTTCACTTTTTTAATGTTTCAAAAGTGATTTTTTCATTCATTCATTCATTTGACCACTGCCACTCCTGATGTTAAGCAATGACATAGTCTAAGGTCCGTATTAAAGAACGATGCTCAGTCATCAATCACTGCTCAAGCAGAGATTTCATTCATAAAGTGATCAAGTAGTGAATGAAATCTCTGCTTGAGCACTGATCGATGACTGAGCATCGTTCTGTAATACGGACCTACGATGCTTATTTATGATGTGGTATTTTTATAAAGAATTTATCTATCTATCTATATTTTATCTATTTATATTAAATTGTGAATTCATTAACTAGTGTACAGAGAACCTATCGAAGAATATAATAATAATAATAAGTTAGTAACAATAAATAACGCCCAACAATCACATACATAGATCCTGGAGCCTAACTAGGATTCCTTGTGTCTAGGGACCCAGGAACTATGACCATGGTCCTACAACACCCAGACTCGGAACAAGTATTTGCGCGTTTTTGTGTGCACAAACACTTGTCCTCTCGCGGGAACCGAACCCGCCGCCTGCTGGTTATGAGCCTACCTGCTCAACACCACACCACAGAGGCTGACACTGGCTGGTGAATGTTACTGGCAAAGTTATATGAAGTTTTATTACACATGCAATGTTTGATATTAATATTTAGGAGTATATATGATTTAAGATTATATTATTATGATGTAAATAATAGTAAATACTCCTTGTTAAAATAGCGCTCCAAATATTCAGCGATACCACGCTGTATTTAGTATTTATGCACAGAAAAGAGAGCAAAAATACCTTTTCTGTGTCTGGGTGTTGTGAGACCATGACCTCGTAGTTCTTGGGTCCCTGGTTATGGTCCAGAATCTATGTATGTAATCATTGGGTGTTATTATTATTATTAAATTGATATAATCTCCGCCAGTCACTCACGAATAATTATTTGTCGAATTCTCAACCAGGCTTTGAGCATGTATGATGCTTTTTCGCAGCGGTGAATTCGACACACTATTCGTCAGTAACCTTCGGAAATAATTATATCAATTAAGAATAAATCAAACTTGTTAGTTTTTTGGCGGGAACGCGAAAAAGATTGCGTCACCGCATTGTATTATTTTCCAAAACTTGTGTTATTTTCAGTGTTAGTGCATAAAATTGGTGGCATTCTATTCGCTAAATGCTGGATTACATGCGTGAGTGTGGGAAATGGTATAATGATGGTGAAACGTTTCTTTTCGTGTTGTTTCCAAAACTCCATAGAAGCTTCAAGTAAAGTTGCCACAACTTTACTAGGAGTATGACTTTGACTAGACTGACTTGACTATGACTTGACTTGATGACTTCGACTGTGACTTGACACATATTTGCGTGAAATATCATTAACTTGATAAATTATCAATTACTTGACACTGGCTAAATACACGGAGGTGTGGAGCCAAAACATAAAAAAAAACTTGTAGGTACTTAGCTAGGTTTTTTGATTGTTTATGATATTCGGATGATATCAAGATGAGAATACACAGCTTTAAATTACGTGAACTAGTAGTAACTAATGCGGTGTACCTACTTTGATGAATTAGACGAAAAAGATCCTGATTATTCTAAATAAATAAAACATTTTATTTAAACATTTTGCAGCTCGAGACTACCTTGAAAGGACATTGATTACTAGCAAAGGGCTTGTGGAACGAGCCAAAACTAGAATAGATCGGTTGTGTACCTTCAGAACTTTGATGCCAAACTTTTTCACATGCTCCGAAGTTGAAAATATATATTCAATAATGAAAAACTTTATGTAAGTAAATTATTGTGTAAGTAATATTTAAACTGCATGAAACAGTAGATTTGATGTTTGTAAACGTCTGTTGAAATTTTTATATTTGAACGGGCTAATGCTGTTTGGTTCTATATACCGAGTAGTTCTTTACAGCCTCACCGGGAGAGATGATATATATCATAATAATCTTTATAATAATACTCATAATAAACTATTTATTTTAAATTTTAAGGATAGGCAATTTTAAAGATTTTTATGCAGAATTTATATAAATAATTGAAGGGCTGAGAATAAAAAGGGCTTAACTGTCAAATTGATAGTTTCGAGAAAATTGACTTTAAACTTCAACGGCGTCATTTTAATGTAGAGTGCTTATAAGGTAATACAAAAGGTTTATGTAAGTTTCGGTTGCTTGAAAATATATTAATTTTATTTTAAAATACTAAGGTCCGTATTATAGAACGATGCTCAGTCATTGATCGGCGCTCAAGCAGAGATTTCATTCATAAAGTGATCAATTAGTGAATGAAATCTCTGCTTAAGCACCGATTGATGACTGAGCATCGATTTGTAATACGGACCTAAGTATAGTACTAATACATACAATTACTGTAAAAATATAATGTAATAAAATAAATATAATAATGTTTTCATGCTAAGCGAACTGTATTCCTGTGACAGATAAACCGTTTTTAGACTCAAAATCTCGAGACTTAAGCCTCATTTCGGTATGTTGAGAATGTATTATTGTAGATAATTTCACGCTGAATCCAACGACACATAAGTCATTTTGTGAAAAAAAAAAGTTTTTTTTTTTATGTTAGTGAATGATGTGACGAGCTAGTCGTTCGCCTGGTGTTAAGCGCCACGGCCGCCCATAACAGAACAGTGTCACTCGGCACAATAACACAGAGTTTCGCGCGACACTGCACTGCGCACATCATTCTGAGACATCAGCACAGTCTAGTATTAAGATTACTCAACTGTGAGATCAGATCATAAAGTCTCAATTGCCCAGTAATTTCACTAGCTACAATGCCCTTCAAACCGGAACACAGTAGTGCTTGCACACTACTGCTTGGCGGCAAAATAACTGGCAAAGCGGTGGTACCTAACCTAGACGAACTTTGCAACAAAGTCCTACCACCTAGTAAACATATAAGTAAATTTATGATAAAAATATATCGTTTCACAACTAAAGCCAAAATGTTCTCAGAAACAATTAAACATGTATAAGCTGAAATATACACATCATACCCAAACCGATAAAAATGATTACCTAAATTAAATACCTTGTGAAAAAAAAATTGAGGAAAATAATCTCAATTCAATCATAATATAACCTGTTATTGGAATTTATGGCGATCCGTACAAAAAGACTTATTTGTTGGTATGATTAACTAATCAACTGAAATGTTATCCAAGCATTTTTACTGGCCCGGTAGCTCAGTTGGTAGTGACTGGCCCGATAGCTCAGTTGGTAGTAACCCTGCCTTCTGAACTGTGGGTTGTGGGTTCGATACCCACCCAGGACAAACATTTGTGTGATGATTACCGATGTTTGTTCTGTGTCTGGGTTGTTATATTGGATTCTATGTATATATTTACAAACAAAAAGTATGTAAGTATTGTATCAGTTATCTGGTTTCCATAGTACAAGCTTTGCTTAGTTTGGAACTAGATGGCGCTGTGTGAAATGTCCACAGATATTTATTTATTTCATTTATTTGTCTATCAAAGTTTTTCTTAGGAATGCATCTTTTTTCTTCATTAGCTCAATACATTCCCACTGCTGGGACGCGAGCCTTCTCTTAAATGGAGAGAATGTGGGTCATAATCCAAGTATGGGTTGGTGGCTGACACAATTATATATTCTTGTGTATTGTGATTCTGACCTCAAAGAGTATATTTTTTAAAAGGGCAAATGTATGACTTACACTTAAAATATGACTTACGTAACTTGAAAGTCATTAGTGCAGGATCGAGGATACATTGAACCTGAGGTGCGTCAGTTTGAAAGTCAAACAGGCTACCGCTGCACCGAACCACACCGTTTATTAAGCTCTAGTTGACACTAAATAGGAACCTACTATATCAACTCTTAGGCATATCATACAATACAATATAATACAATACAATACAAAACACTTTGTTGACACCAATAATAAACATGCATAAATGAGAATTACAAAATAAGATAGGTATAATAGGTGGTCTTATCTCTTCCAGACAAACTTTAGATGGACAGAGATATGTGACATTCTGAGCATGGACGGTGGTGGTGGTGGTGGTGCAATATCATCATCATCATCAAATAACAGACTGAAGAACTTCAACAGTCCACTTCTGAACATAAGCCTCTCCCACAAAGCGCCACTTTGAGCTACATGCCTCTTGCATCCATCGGCTCCCCACGGTTTTGACCAGGGAAACACGAAACACGAATCTTTAATTGCAATGCAACGGGAGAAATTTCTATACTAACTATGCACATAAACTGCGTATTGAAACTGTCAAATCCATACAAATTTTTATTTCTATTTCAATCGAGTTACATGATTAGCCCAGCAGATCGTCGGTCCACACTTTTATACCATAGACATATAAATAGAACTTAAATATATAAAATTCTGTACCCTCTGGAACCCTCAGTGCATTTCGCATGCACGCATTTATAATTTAACGAGCTTCTGCCCGCAGCTTCGCCCGCGGCGTCGCCTATTTGAAAATAATTTAACCACCCATTTCACCCTTTTAAGGGTGGAATTTCGAAAAATCCTTTCTTAGCGGATGCCTACGTCATAACATCTGCATGCCAAACTTCAGCCTGATCCGTCCAGTGGTTTGGGCTGTTCGTTGATAGATCACTATGTCAGTCAGTCAGTCAGTTACCTTTGAGTTACATACTCGTATATTTAGATTTATTGTTATTGCCTCGTAAAAAAATATGAATTACGATCAAAACAACATTATTTTGTTATTTAATTGACTAATCTTATCACTTCTTCATCTTTATAGGTGTAAAAAATTTAACTACAACATAAAATACAATAGTTATTCTTTAATGATACATAGAAAATCAAGGTTTTAAGTAGATACCTACTAGCCGAACTGCCCCGGCTTTGCACGGGTTAATTAGGTAACGCCCTAATCTTATTGAAGAAGAAGGAAGAGGAACGGGAAGGGATTCATCCGTTTCATTTATTTTTCTCTCTCTTTTTTCTCTTTTCTCTCTTTTCTTCGATAGGAGGAGTATGTATAGTGGTATATTCTAAAATAAATAAAAAATTAACTACAACATAAAATAGTTATTCATTAAAGATACATAGAAAATCAAGGTTTTAAGTAGATACCTACTAGCCGAACTGCCCCGGCTTTGCACGGGTTAATTAGGTAACGCCCTAATCTTAATGAAGAACAAGGAAGAGGAACGGGAAGGGATTCATCCTTTTCATTTATTTTTCTCTCTCTTTTCTCTCTTTTCTTCGATAGGAGGAGTATGTATAGTGGTATATTCTAAAATAAATAAAACATTAACTACAACATAAAATAGTTATTCTTTAAAGATACATAGAAAATCAAGGTTTTAAGTAGATACCTACTAGCCGAACTGCCCCGGCTTTGCACGGGTTAATTAGGTAACGCACTAATCTTATTGAAGAAGAAGGAAGAGGAACGGGAAGGGATTCATCCTTTTCATTTATTTTTCTCTCTTTTCTTCGATAGGTGGAGTATGTATAGTGGTATATTCTAAAATAAATAAAAAATTAACTACAACATAAAATAGTTATTCTTTAAAGATACATAGAAAATCAAGGTTTTATGTAGATACCTACTAGCCGAACTGCCCCGGCTTTGCACGGGTTAATTAGGTAACGCCCTAATCTTATTGAAGAAGAAGGAAGAGGAACGGGAAGGGATTCATCCTTTTCATTTATTTTTCTCTCTTTTCTTCGATAGGTGGAGTATGTATAGTGGTATATTCTAAAATAAATAAAAAATTAACTACAACATAAAATAGTTATTCTTTAAAGATACATAGAAAATCAAGGTTTTAAGTAGATACCTACTAGCCGAACTGCCCCGGCTTTGCACGGGTTAATTAGGTAACGCTCTAATCTTATTGAAGAAGAAAGAAGAAGAGCGGGAAAGGGATTCATCCTTTTTATTTATTTTTTCTCTCTCTTTTCTCTCTCTTTCGACAGGATGAGTATGTCCAGTGGTATATTCTACGTTGATGACTTGTTGACATTGACTACGTGATGAAGATGCGTAAAGGTTAGGAAAGATTTATTGCCGTATCTGTGATTAAAATAAATGAAAATCCCAGTACAATTTTTGTGTTTTTGGACTTATCTCCGTCTAGAATAGAATAATAAGTAATAAAATTAATGTAAATCAATAAAAATAATTAATATTCTAAACGCACATACATTGACTCGGATAGAGTTCGCCAGGTCAGGTAGTCAATAATAAAACAAAATCGGGTTTGTTCAAACACTCATAACTCGAGAACGATTGGACAGATTTTCATAGTTTCTAATTTTCGTTTTGGACATTTCACACAGCGCCATCTAGCCCCAAACTAAGCAAAGCTTGTACTATGGGTACCAGATAATTGATACAATACTTAGATAATTTTTGTTTGTAAATACATACATAGAATACAATATAACACTCAGACACAGAACAAACACCTATGTTCATCACACTAATTTTTGTCCTGGGTGGGAATCGAACCCACAATTCAGAAGGCAGGGATATTACCAACTGAGTTATGTGGCCAGTCGAATAGCAGAATAACTATTAAAAACATTGGAAAATCGCCTAAAAAAAATATTTTTTTTCCATACAAAATGTTCATGAGTTTCGTAAATGTGAAACATTTAATATTCATCCCATCGATGCGGTAAGCTTTTTTTTTATCGAATGTTGGGCGGTACAAAGTTCGCCGGATCAGCTAATACCTTGATGCATTGAAGCAATGATTAATAAGAATATCAGGGATGTTAGGGATTTGATATTTCGGATCTGGATATGGATATAGGAATAAAATTATATCGGTTTCGGATACGGTTCCGGATATGTATTTATTTCGGATTATCCGTTAGTTTCGGTTACGGATGCACCGAATTGCACGTGGTGCGCGAGCAACAAAAACCTGTCAAAACGAAACATGGCTGTGGTTTTATTTACACTCCATCCTCTTACAAACCTATCCGTAACTTATGAAACGGATACGATTACGGTTACGGATATATATCACTACGCGGGTGGGTGATAATAAAAATATTTTTATTTCAGACTAGTTGTGCCTCGTGGTTTCACCCGCGTGGTGAAAATTTTCCATACTTTCTTAACTTTTCTTTCATAAAAACCTTCTCTTGAAAACAATAAACTAAATAAAAACAAATTAGTAAAAATATCAAAAGAAATTTATTTTTTATATAAATATATCTACTACATACATACTATTAGTATACAAAATAAGTATTTTTTTTGTTCATATTGCGCACCACTGACTTCTTTTGTGATACTATCCATCCAAAGGTTGCCTGGAAGAGATCACTTTTAGCTATAAGGCCGCCCATTGTGCTACCTATTCTAGTTCTGTATTATCTAGTTTTATTTTAGGTTGGTATACGCAATATTTTGACTGGCCCGATAGCTCAGTTGGTAGTAACCCTGCCTTCTGAACTGTGGGTTGTGGGTCCGACTCCCACCCAGGACAAACATTTGTGTGATGAACATTGATGTTTGTTCTGTGGCTGGGTCTTATATTGTATTATATGTATGTATTTACAAACAAAAAAAGTATCTAAGTATTGTATCAGTTATCTGGTTCCCATAATACAAGCTTTGCTTAGTTTGGGACTAGATGGCGCTGTGTGAAATGTCCACACATATTTATTTATTTATTTTATTTAATAAAGAGTTTTTCTATTGTATTCTATATCCGATAGCTTCGGTTATGGTTACGGACCTCCATAACATTCCTGAGGCTATTAACATAACACCTTGTTTTAGTGTACACGCTCACTTGCCGAAGCTGACTAAGGATAACTACAGGGTGTACGTATTCAAGCTTTTGGTAGACGATTGGGATACACAACTTATATTCAACTACTACAAGTACACAATTATTGTAAGTATTTCATCATGAATACTACTATATACGGAAATATTTACAATTGTAAACACACACAGGTTTGATAAGTTATTGTGCGAGCGTGTCTTTCAGATTTTTCGTATTTGAGGTATATAATAAACTGTTTTTTTTTTTTATGTTAATGAATGTTGTGACAATGTATATCAGGTAAACGACTACCGTTTACCTGATGTTAAGCGACATGGCCACCCATAACAGAATAGTGTATAGTGTTCTCCCATCACCATTCCACTACCGGACTACTAGACGCTCGGCTAAGCGCCATCCTTTTGTGGTCGAAATACCACCCATTCGTACCAAGCGATTTGACTCAACGTTCTTAATTAGAACGGCTAAGGAATGGAATGCCCTGCCAGCGTCTGTGTTTCCGGCGAAATATGACTCGGGCGTGTTCAAAAGAAGAGTGAATAGGTATTTACTTGGCTAGCATGCTACACCTTCGATCGCATCGTCACTTCCCATCAGGTGAGAGCGTGGTCAAATGCTAGACAAGTTTGAAGAAAAAAAAAAAAAAAAAAAAAAAAAAAGTGTCACTAAGAACAACAAAATACAGTTTCGCGTGACACTGCACTGCGCACATCATCCTGAGACATCAGCACAGTTTGGTAACATTACTCGACTGTGAGATCAGTAATTTCACTAACCCTTCAAATTGGAACACAGTAGCTTACACACTACTATAATTGAAGGGGTGAGAACAAAAAGCGTTTAACTGGTTTTTTTTCACAAAATGACTAATGGGTATCGTTGGAAATTATCTACAATAATACATTCTCAAAATACCGAAATGACACTTAAATCTCGAGATTTTGAGTCTAAAAACGTTTAAATGTCACAGGAATACAGTCCGCTTAGCATAAAAACATTATTATAATTATTTTATTATATTATATTTTTACAATCATTGTATGAATTAGTACTAAATATAGTATTTTAAAATAGAATTAATACATTTTCAAGCAACTGAAACTTACATAAACCTTTTCTTTTACCTTATAAGCACTCTACATTAAAATGAAGCCGTTGACGTTTAAAGTCAATTTTCTCGAAACTGTCAATTTGACAGTTAAACCCTTTTTAGTCTCAACCCTTCAATTGACAAAGCGGTGCTTTAATGCTTAAACGCACACACAGCCCTAACATACAGTTTATTTTGAAGTAATTCAATAAATAAATAAATAGATGTTTGAGGACATTTCACATAACGGCATCCAGTCCTAAACTATTCTTAGCTTGTACTATGGAAACCAGATAGCAGATACAATAATTATATGCTTTTTGCTTGCATGCATACATATGGGATACATACATAGGATCTATGTACGCGACCATTGAGAGTTATTCATTAAAATATATAATAACGAGTCTGTCAGTATTAAAAATAAAAGGAAATATTAAATTCAATAACATAATTATTGTAAATATTGATTACATTATATAAAATTAATTAATCACACCAATATCAGAATGAATTCCTCCACACTATATGGCGATTATCAATGAGAAATTTTATATTTTAAAATGCCTGAACAGTTTTAACACGTAGTCTGAAAAAGTACATTTTAACTACAGCTACCCTACCGTACCTTTACCAGACTTAAATGTATGTCTCGGCAGTATAAGCATGGAAAATTTTGACACCAGCTAGTACATTTCCCAGACTTAGCAAGTCTGTTTTTTTATGGGAAAATGGGCATGCGTTTGACAACAACTCACCTGATGGTAAGTGACGAAGTTGTCTGAGGTGGAGCACGCTTGCCCATAAGATGCCCATTCACTCTTGACTTAAAAAGACCCATGTTATACCCAGGAGGAAACACCGTTGCTGGAAGAGCATTCCATTCCTTGGTCATTCGGACTATAAATGACACAGCAAAACGCTTAGTTTATATGTTTCGGCAGTATGAGAACGGTAACTTTTGTTGTAGCAAGTTGTGGACATTTTTGTGTTGTTGGAATGAGTGAATGTTTGGAAATGTAATCGCTCGCCTGGTTCATGTATTAAGCTGGCACAGTCATTAATTTAAGATCTTAATTTTATATATTATTTACATATTTTTTATGCTTAAATATGTTGTGCTAAAAAGTTCAAATTCAATTCTAACATTTATTCATCAACTTATATAGGTCCGGGGAACGCTCCCTTCTCCCGAAGCTCGTCCCAGTGCAAGTTGTATGTTACTTAAGTAAGGAATGAGAAAAATTCCTAATTATTAAGCAAACTATTTTGACTGGCCCGATAGCTCAGTTGGTAGTAGCCCTGCCTTCTGAACTGTGGGTTGTGGGTTCGATTCCCACTCAGGACAAACATTTGTGTGATGAACATAGGTGTTTGTTCTGTGTCTGGGTGTCATATTGTATTATATGTATGTATTTACAAACAAAAAAGTATCTAAGTATTGTATCAGTTATCTGGTTCCCATAGCACAAGCTTTGCTTAGTTTGGAGCTAGATGGCGTTGTGTGAGATGTCCACACATATTATTATTATTATTATTATTAAATACCCCTCACGGTTTCACCCACGGATATAAAGCATCCTGTGTGTTAATCCAGTATATAAGCTTTCTGTATTCCAAATTTCATCCAAATCCATCCAAAAGTTTGAGCGTGAAAGAGTAACGAACATCCATACGTACAAACTTTTGCATTTATAATATTAGTGGGATAGTAGGATTAAAACAATACATTATGTGTTTGTTTCTATGGCCACTTTATAGCGAAACCGATTTTTTTGAAATTTAACTAAGAAATAATTTACTTAATACTACCGAAATCGAACAGGGCAATTTTTGATTCTGGATAAATAAAAGCTCCCCGAACAAATGGAACAACAGTGAATGTAACCTTTGGTGTCATATGAAAAATAAAAATAATGGCTCTCGTAATTTTTTAACTTTTATACATAAAGTAAACGAAGCTCACAGCGGCGTCACATCGAAATCATTTGTTTTTCGTTGAAAAAAATATAGTTTTTTTTTAAAGTAAATGAGTAATAAGTTAAGGACTGTGTTCATTTGTTGTTTTTTTCAGTTAAGTGAGTACTTCAAACGCCACGACTACTGCAGCGGATTCGTTTTGGTATTGGATTTTACAGAAAGGAACATCATGAATTTTGTTACTAAAATGAATGTCCTCGATTTACGCCAAGCGCTTACTATAATGATGGTAAGTTACATGTCCTCCATTACAAAAAATCTTAAAAGGATTAGTTTTGTAAACAATATCTTATTTTGTATTTGACAGCTCTGTAGCGTGGTGGTTGAGCTCATAGCCCGGAGGCGGCGGGTTCGATTCCCGCGGCAGGACAAGTATTTGTGCACAGAAAATAAGCGCAAACACTTGTCCTGTGTCTGTGTGGGGACAATGGGTCTCGTAGCTCTTGGGTCCTTAGACACAGGGATCCTAGTTAAGGCCCAGAATCGATGTATGTGATCGTTGGGCGTTATTATAATAATAATAATTGGTACCATAACTATTATTTCAGGAAGGATACGGAATGCGAGTAAAAGGAATACATTTTATAACGCCTTCTAAAATGGTGGACGCATTGGTGTCTATCTTCAAATCAGTGCTAAGTGAAAAACTTGGCAAGCGGATTCATATCCATAAAGCTGTAGAGACGTTGTATGAATATGTACCGATGGATATTTTACCCATGGATTACGGTGGGACACAAAAGGCCTTGAAAACATTGAATGGTAACTAAATACATTTTGTTTTATTATAACAAATGATAATATATTCTTTTTTTAAATGTTAGTGAATGATGTGACGAGCTAGCAGATCACCTGATGTTAAGCGACACGGCCGCCCATAACAGAACAGTGTCACTCGGAACTTCAAAATATAAAGTTTCGCGTGACACTACATTGCGCACATCATCCTGAGACATCAGAATAGTCTGGTAATAAGATTTATTGACTCTGAGATCAGATCATAAAGTTTCAATTGCCCAGTAATTTCACTAGCCACAGTGCTTTTCAAACTGGAACACAGTAGTGCTTGCACACTATTTCTTGGCGGCTGAATAACTGGCAGAGTGGTGGTACCTATCTAGACAACTTAAAGAGAAGTCCTACCACCAAATAAACATGTATATAATATATGTAAACCTTCATATAATTTAATATATTTAAACAAGCTGATTATAAATTCGTATGCTTTCCCGAGAGAAAATGATTGGAAACAATATGATTGTCTACAAATTTTAAGAAATTCCTTTGATGATAAGAAAAAATTCTGCCCAAATATAAAAAATAATCTTTAAATGGTTTTGTACATGGCAACCCTGATACCTCTTCTCTTCTGATCAACTTACTCAAGGACAGAGCTGAACTGAATCAACTGTGCCAGGACAGCCTCGAATGCTTTTATTTACAATTATTATGATGGTTGTGATGTATGTACATGTCGTAGTAGTGTTTTATTGAAGAAATGGTATATAAATACCATTTCACGCGTCAATGAATTTAGAAAAGTCATTGAACTTCGGTATAAACCAATAAAATTACTTTTAGGTTTTTTTTGTATTCAATATTTAAGTAGTTTCCAGTCCTATAAAAATCTCGTGGCACCGTAAGCTGCGCAGGTCATTCTGAGATGTAGGTACTTATCGAAATACCCCTTTTTTTTCTTTTTTTCAGAGGAATGGTACAAAGTATTGAGTTCGAAGGAGCATATAGAGTACCTACGAGAGATGAAAGAGGCAAAAACCGACGAGTCGTTCAGACGTTCGGACAAATTCAATGAAAGCTATATCGACATGCCCGGCTCGTTTAGAAGTTTAAGCGTAGATTAAAATAGAAATATGGTGTTATTGACAGCCTCTGTGGTGTGGTGGTTGAGCAAGTTGGCTCATAACTCAGAGGCGGCGGGTTCGATTCCCGGGACAGGACAAATATTTGTGCAATGTGACAATATTTATAGGAAAAAAGCGCATATACTTCTTCTGATTCCAGACTCAGAAGAAGTATTTGCGATTTTTTCCTACCCACCACCCAGGAACAGAACAAGGACTTGCGTGTTGTGAGACCATGGTCCTCGTAGTTCCTGGGTCCCTAGACACAGGGAATTCTAGTTAGGGTTCAGGATCTATGCATGATCGTTGGGCGTTTTTGTATTTCTTTACGCATTAATTAATAAGGTTGAGAATGTTTACTGTATAGGTGGGTGTTACATTGTATTATAAGTTAAGCTGCTATATTGTATAAAACTACTTATAAAATTGTGATCAAATCCATTGTTCAAACAGCGCCATTTGCATAAGTTTAAAACTAAGCAAACCTTGATGACGCATAAGCTTGGGGTCAGATATTACTGGAGTATGACTTAGGTTGTGTTATGACAAACCTTTTCTATTCTCATAGTACAAGCTTTACCTGTATATATTTTTTAGGGTTAATTTTTTTGATGGGAACAAAAATTTCGTACCTCACGCTAAAAAGTATCACCAAGTTTTTCTTGGTTTGAGACTAGATGGCGATGTTTGAATAATAGAGTGTTTTGACAATTTTTTTTTATTTATGGCACTTTTAGACAGTAATTAAAATTTTATAAAACAGACTTTACTTGAATTATTTTTATAGACCTACAGTAGTACTTATACCTCTAACTATTGCAATGTATAAGGTTTTAAATATCTGTTAAAGTTACTTTAGGAATAAAGTGAAGTAAGTTACGGTGAGTATAGAAATATAAAAAACGAGTGTGATTTATCACACGACTAAAGTAAAACTTCTTTAGCTCCATCTATCGGCTGCTTTGACTTTTTTTTATTTGTTTAATGTTAATGTCGCCATTTTGACATATTTAAATCGTCATTTTACCGGCCATACCATAGCAGGAAACTCGCGAAATACAATCGTGAAAGCCGTTGCGGCTTGCGTTAGTAACTGGGTCCCAGAAGAAGGAGATCGAATATGTCCGAATCCTGGTTGGAGTAATATTGAGTTTTATTTGACGTGATTTGAGCCGTTTTTCCGTATTTCCAAAATATATCATACCCACGATAGTTTTCTAATGTCTATGTGTGGGTTTAAGTTCAGAATGGCTGAACCGATTGAAATTAAGTTTGGCCTGAAGACAAGCAAATTAATTACGAAACGGGCAAGCAAAGCAAGCAAATTTTTATTACGAAATATTATAAAAATTATAATTGACACTTCTACCTAGTTTATAATATTTAAGTATAAGCATTTTATTGGTTCTGGCAGCCACGCACATCTGCCAGAATTAGGCTACTACTCCAGTTATATGATTTGAAATTTTGGGCAACCATAATGGGTCTTGTACCTAGGTGTTAGAGTTCACTCTCAGAAAATCCACATTTACAACGAAACACGAAAATTTGAATTACAAAACTAAAGTGAAAGACTATTGCAAATTGCAATTACCTAAGCAGGAAAATTATCAGATAGAATACTAACGACTCCTACTTAGATTTTCAAGGCAATCTAAGTAGGAGAGTTTTTTTTTAAGCTAGTAAATGCTAGCCGAACGGATATTGACGTTGGTTCACGTAGATCCCTATTGACAGCATAACGAGGTAGAAAAATTGTATTATTATGTTGGTATGTCCGGTAAAATGACAATTTACTATTGTCAAAATGGCGATATTAACATTAAACAACTGATAGATCGGTATCAGTGTCGGTGTCGGTGTCGGTGTCGGTGTCGGTGTCGGTGTCGGTGTCGGTGTCGATGTCGGTGTCGGTGTCGGAGTCGGTGTCGGTGTCGGTGTCGGTGTCGGTGTCGGTGTCGGTGTCGGTGTCGGTGTCGGTGTCGGTGTCGGTGTCGGTGTCGGTGTCGGTGTCGGTGTCGGTGTCGGTGTCGGTGTCGGTGTCGGTGTCGGTGTCGGTGTCGGTGTCGGTGTCGGTGTCGGTGTCGGTGTCGGTGTCGGTGTCGGTGTCGGTGTCGGTGTCGGTGTCGGTGTCGGTGTCGGTGTCGGTGTCGGTGTCGGTGTCAGTGTCGGTACCAGTATTAATATCGGTCACAGTATTATGAAGTTATTAGGTACCTACAATGATGTATATTTGACCACATGCTTATTTTTAATTAAGTGGCTCGGGACTGTAGTTAATAAGTCAGTGGTCCAACAAATTACGGATGGATATTCGGTCAGCGATTATAATTATGCGGTAGGTATAGTTTGATAAATATGTTAGTTATAAGTTTACCATTCTATTCATTTTTGTAATTCCCATAACTATATCACAGTGCCCCACGGTTTCACTTGTAATCTCTGTTTTCTCACCTTGGGACCGTAATTAATAAGACAGTGAACTTACAATTAACTTGCAATTCTTGCCTCTTAGTCAGCGATTATAATTATGTGGTAGGTACTGTGTAATAAATATGTTAATTATAAGCTTACCATTCCATTCACTATAGTAATTTCCATAACTTTACAAGAGTACACAACGGTTTTACCTGTTATGTGTGTATTTTCACCACATAACAGGTAAAACCGTGTCCTGAAGTCTCTCATTAAATTCGCTACACACCATCAGTCTGTGCAATATAATTCTGTACAGATAGTTAGATAATCATACTTACATCCATACACTACCTGCAGAGTAGCCTGCAGTTTTTTTGCTCTACTCTCTTGTTTTCACCTGTATAGTTCTTCTAACACAATTTTGAATAGATTTGAGTAAAATCGTACAGCTGATCTGCTAACAGCACACCTAATTTATTTCTAAATTAACACTGCATAGCAAGACTGTAGCACTCTACACGCCTTCAGTTTCAGTTTTATTTAAAGTGCCTTAACGCCTTCAGTTTTAGTAGTACAGGGAAATATAATTATATACAGATAGATAATCATACTTACATCCATACACTACCTGCAGAGTACGGCACAGTTTTTCTGCTACACACTCTTCGTTTCACCTGTACAGCTTGTCTAACTAATTTTATAATAGATTTTAGTGAAATTGTACAGCTGATCTGCTAACAGCAACCTAATTTATTTCTACAGTAGCACTGCATATCAAGACTGTAGCACTTGTAACTCGCCCCCCCCTGAGTAAACTACTCTTCTCCAACCCGATAATACGAGTTCCCCTTCATATGGCCAAATGATCGTCTAGGAACCCTTACATCGCCACCCGTATAACCAATAGTTCTTTTTAGAGGTACGTTAGAGTTTAATAGATCTTAATAAATTATGATTTCTTTACTATTTTTTTTTTATTATTTATTCGTTATCGCCTACTCATACATAGATACTTACCTTAATCTGGAATAAACATAATAATAAACAATTATACTACATAACTTAAGTATATACTGCATACACCATTCAAACCTCCTCTCTGTAATATACAGTTTTGTAATATAAATTAATTCAAACTTGAAATTGTAGAATGTAAACAGCTCTGTTGTTCATGCTAGGGGTTAAATGATCGAAGATCAGAGTCATAGTTTTAAGGAGATTTAGAACATTAGTAAGACAGAATATTTATAAAGGTGGTTAAGGGGGCCCCCCCCGAAGGGAGGGAGGGACGCCCCCTCCATGTATAAAATACATGCCCGCGTCCGTCAAGTGCGATTCGTCCTTCATGCTTTATAACGCTCCACCCCATCAAAACCACCCCTAAAAATATTTTTATTTTCATTTTTTTTATATTTTTTTTATAATCATATAATAAAGATCTAATCAAAGATCCAAATTAAATCAATATTAGTAAATAATACAATATCTACTTCTTGTAACGGAAATAGATACCTTATAATATCATTCATGTAAATAAGGTCTCACGACCTGGCTTATAGCACTCCATCAAGGAATAACTATTAGATAAATGTGGACATTGCTCGACCACATGATAGCAAACCCAGCACAAACATAAAATGATTGTCGGGTAATTGTCGGAGAAGAAAGAATTGTAAGCAATATTGGTCGACCTCACTCCAAGTATATCCGATCCAGAGGCATGGCCCAAGGTTGATTAGATCAACAGCTAGGCTAGTGTATAAACTCCGTTACCTCCCCCTGAGTACGTATACAGCAGGGATCCATAGCTCGGAGATGAATAACTAGACCTCCCTCTTTTAGAGACAACTCGGGATCAAGAGCCAGTTCCAAGTATTACAGACGATTCTAAAAGATTGTTGGGTAATTGTCGGAGAAAAATGAAGAATTGTAAGCAATATTGGTCGACCTCACTCCAAGTATATCCGATCCAGAGGCATGGCCCAAGGTTGATTAGATCAACAGCTAGGCTAGTGTATAAACTCCGTTACCTCCCCCTGAGTACGTATACAGCAGGGATCCATAGCTCGGAGATGAATAACTAGACCTCCCTCTTTAGAGACAACTCGGGATCAAGAGCCAGTTCCAAGTATTACAGACGATTCTCTGCACATGTGCAGTCGTAGATCGATATAGTGAATGCAGTAAATATGTTCATATGCATGAACTAAGTTTGCTACAACATGGTAGATTTGTTGTCAAAATTAAAAAATGCAAGGTATTGAAACACATAGTTTTGTGCTAAAGCCAGGCATCATTAAATTTTCTCTTTTTTTTAATAATGAATATAAATAATGAACAATGCCATTATGAATAAGTAAGTATAATATGGACTTAATTCGGATCCGATTAAGCCTAGAAAAACACATATATAGTTTCCAATCAATATAAACAACAGGTTTACATCCGCCATTGATAATTATTATCAATACGGGAATTGAACCCGCGACAACTCCATATCGTCTTGAAAGGATCAAACATCCACTTCACAAGATAGCCATAAATTTATGACAGGTAATATTAGCAATTACCGTAGCTGTCAATCTATAATTTATCTGAAGGAATCGAACCGTCAAACCACAGTATGCATAATCTATAATAGATAATCTGCAGGATTCGAACCCGCGACTACACTGATTAACAACACAACCACGGAAGATAGCTTCTCTATCTCCGAAAGTTGAGAAAACGTAATCTAGTGTCACGAGAGAGTCGAACTCCCAACTTTACAACATAAAATTCATGT
This sequence comes from Ennomos fuscantarius, assembly GCA_905220475.3. Classification (NCBI taxonomy): domain Eukaryota; kingdom Metazoa; phylum Arthropoda; class Insecta; order Lepidoptera; family Geometridae; genus Ennomos; species Ennomos fuscantarius. The sequence continues at coordinate 5,551,469 of HG992044.1, forward strand.
TTGAAAAGAATTATCATAGATCATCAAGCATTAATGTAATTAAAGGAATCGAACCCTCATTTCATAATATCATTAACTGTAGTAAATAAACAGCTTTCCGTAATCCCGCTTGGGAGATCTGTCTGTCGCTTAACTTTTCACAGGATTCGAACCCGCAAACACCACTCTCATTAACAACACAACTACGGAAGAAAGATAGCCTTCTTTATTCCCAAAAGTTGAGTAAAATAATAATCAAGAGTTGGATAGAATCGAACTCCCAACTTCACAACATAAAATTTAAGTTTTAAAAGAATTATCATAGATTAATGAAAAGCATTAATGAAATTAAAGGGATCGAACCCTCATTTCATAATATCATTAATTGTAGTAAATAAACAGCATTCCGTAATCCCGTTTGGGAGAACTGTCTGTCGTTTAACTTTTCACAGGATTCGAACCCGCAAACACCACTCTGATTAACAACACAACCACGGAAGAAAGGTAACCTTCTTTATTCCCGAAAGTTCAGTAAAATAATAATCAAGTGTTGCGAGAGAATCGAACTCCCTATAAACAGTATAAACAACATAAAATTATATTTGGTTAAACAATTGCCATACAATGTCAAGCAATTATTTATTTGAAGGAATTGAACCTCCATTCCACAGTATTCTTATCCTGTAATAGTCAAACGGAATTTAGCGATCTCACTCGAAGATTGAGAGTCACTCCCGTTATGTATACTTCTCACAGGACTCGAACCCGCGAGTTTCACTCGGTTCAACGACACAACCACAGATGATAGGTAACACAATTTCTGGTTAACCTATAAGCCACCAACTTCACTTCACTCATTTAATTGAACAACATTATATATGTATATACATATATCTACGACTTCTAAGACCTAGGTAAATAATAAAAGTGAAATTGTTACAACAGTTTATTTAAAAAATATCTCCGATTTTACCGGTTATTCCGAGACAACCTAATTCTAAGGTTTTGAATGATATTTATTTTAGACCATGCCAAAGCACTAGAATCTTATATGAACCTTCTTACCTCCAAACGTACCTTTTTACACATAACCTCACTTCAGGATTTTTGAACAAGAAAGTAATCTATCTTTCAAGTCAACTGAAGTTACCACCGTGGATTATATGAGTATTAACACGTCTTGTACTACATAAAATAGCAATCGCACAGCATTAAAATTACGTACAAAATATAAAAGAGCAAATATTAGTAAGTACATATTGTAGCCTATAGTTACTTTATCCTTGTTTTATAGTTAGATTCCCTTGACGACCCTACAATAGCAACCGATCGGCCGCTATTTTGTATCATTATATTTAGCCGAGAATTTCAGTGTATGAAACAATTATTCCAATTTTACAACTACCTGATAGGTAGAGAGTATTTAGATAACATGAAATGTTCATGAAGATAATCTAAGATTTCTCTATATTATTGAATTTTATTACCATTTGAAATATTTCTATGAGAATTTTGATGTAACTTAGCTTTACCACGAACTCGCCTAAATGGTATTCGTTTATTCTTAATTAGAATTCTATCGACAACATCTTATAAAAATCCGCTCATTAATGATTTAATGAATTCATTCCATACACCTAGCAATCAACAGAACTCATACTCGATCTAGACTTTCAATCCTTCACACTCGTCCCTTAATCTAGTTCCTCCTGACACTTTTCATAATAGCAATTCAGCCGCCATTATACATGAGCATCTCACACAAGATTTTTAGAGTTGCCGTTTTCTTTTCTGTTCCAAATATCTCAACACTTACCGAATAATTTCCAGACACATTTGTACACAATTTATCAGGAAGATCACCGTAATCTAGCAATGTAATCACAATTAGGAACCCTACCTAGGTATAATCTAAATCACGGGGAAAAACGCAAAATAAAATATTGTCTCACAGTTAGTAAGCCGTAAAACAAAACACTGCTAGCACACTCAAAAGTAAAAGAATATCATTATACGTGTAATTCGCCTAAACCCTCATACATTTCGAATAACAAGTAACGAATTAACCTCTACTACTCACGTACCGCCGCGCCGTGCTGATTTTAAATTACACACAAGCACTCACTCTAAAAAAGCCCTCGATTTTTCCTTTTTTCCACGTATTTTTTCGTTTCGTACCGTCCCCCGACTGACGCGCACCTTTTTCTACCTTCACTTGTTTTTTTTTTTTTCTCTTTTTTTTTTCGTTAAAATAAAACCTCCTTGATTATTCCCGCGCTTTAGCTTATTATGTAGTAGACTTTTGTTTTATTACAATGCCATGTATGTCTTACCTATCAAACTTTTTTAACCTTTACTCAATCTTATTGAATTTTACGGAATGATGCAAGTGCTGTTAGACACCCACGCTAGATGGCGTTAAACTGAAAACTAGTACGTAATCCAAAACTTATCTCAACGAGTGATTTAGTTACACACTCTACACGCCTTCAGTTTCAGTTTTATTTAAAGTGCCTTAACGCCTTCAGTTTTAGTAGTACAGGTGCACTTAACTGCCCCGGTGCGTTACTGGCCCGATAGTTCAGTTGGTAGTAACCCTGCCTCCTGAATTGTGGGTTGTGGGTTCGATTCCCACCCAGGACAAACATTTGTGTGATGAACAGAAGTGTTTGTTCTGTGTCTTGGTGTTATATATTGTATTCTATTTATGTATTAAAAACAAAAACTAGCTAAAATTGTATCAGTTATCTTGTTCCCATAGTACAAGCTTTGCTTAGTTTGGGGCTAGATGGCATTGTGTGAGATGTCCATGCCTATTATAGTTATATATGTACCTTGAGTTTTAGTATACTAAAGCTGAATCAGTTTTAGTAGACTAAAACTGAAGGCTTGCTTTAAGCGGCCGCAGAGTTACTGATTTAGCTATACATTTTTGGTCAGCTGCGATACTGTAAACTCATTAAACACATATTATAAACGATCACAGACAGATCCTGAACCCTAACTAGGATTCCGTGTCTAAGGACCCAGGAACTACGAAGACCATGGACCCACAATACCCAGACTTAGAACAAGTATTTGTGATTTTTTTTTCTGTGCACAAATACTTGTACTGCCACAGGAATAGAACCCGCCACCTTCGAGTTATGAGCCGACCTGCTCAACCACCACATCACAGAGGCTGTCAAGAAACAAAATCTTATAATATAGAAAAAAAGGTATTAATGCTAAGTTTACAAATCAAGGGTAGCTGATGAAAAATGGTTTGGAATGGTGGTAAGGATAATATGCTACAAGTTTCGTAGAGCGCCAAATCGCTGTCTTTTTTTTTATCTCGTTCTGATTTTTAATTTTATTACATAGATTAATCTTCTAATTTACCTAAACTATAAAACGGAAATTTAATTATAAAGCAGAAAGATTCGATTGGTTGTTTGCATTGAATAGGCTCTAAAACTACTGAACTGATTTGAATAATTCTTTCACCATTACAATCCTACATTATCCCTGATGAACATAGGCGATAGCATATTTAAAAGATAGTTAAGTATCCGTATGAAACCTTCGATAATATAACCAAAAGTGTGAAAAATACCAAAAAAGAAAACATTATATCGCGCGCGCTGCGAAAATTCACAAATAAAAGAGCAAAGTGATGTACTATAATTTTATAAAAACTGTTAAATTAAATATCTACAAAAAAATCCGCGATATAATGTCTAGCTATTACAGTTATGTCACAATAACGAGATACTTTTTTGTTAAAATATGCGTTAGTAATGCCGGTTCAAACTAGGTCACATTGTACCCGCCGTCTACATTAAATAAATCAATTCGTATATAATTTATAATTTTTGAAACTTATGTGAAATACCCGTGCGAAGCCGGGGTGGGCCGCTAGTTAGGTATAAAAACAGCTGTCAACGTAGATTGTTATTGGTCGAATAAATTAATATTAATGCAGAGATATCGTAATAATACTCTCGTACCTCAACACGTAAGCGTGCATTTGTTATACCATATTATGTTTATATTTAAATAGCTTGATAAGCTACGACGGTTAGTCAGTTTGAATCGGTGCTTCCTGCTGAACAGAGATGGAAGCTATACCAGAAAATCCTTTACTAGAATTTTTGCCAGACTCACTAGAAACGATAAGGAAAGTATACAATTTGGAAAATGGTCGGATGGTACAATCGGTTAACATTTTGGAGGAATGGGTGAAGAAGCAAAGTCACTTTGTAAACAAGAATATCAGTAAGTACATTATACATAAGGGGTTAGAATTTGATTTTTCAATTTTCAATCTTTATTGCTTTAGAGATTTTGAATATTTCAAACAGGAAATACTACTCTAGTTTTTTGTCTTTAAGGTCATAATTACAACGTATATTTATTTACTACTCTATTTGTCAAAGGCCAATCCGAAGGCAAACCGCATAATAGGCCCTTGGCTCCTTTTAAACTGGCTTCAATAATAAGGCCCTTAGTTCGTTTGAATATTTTTAAATAATTGTAACCACATTTAACTAATTGCTGTTTTCTATGACAACTATTTTTAATACTATGACGGGTTTGATAGCTCAATTGGTGGTTGCTTTGTGTTCTGAACTCTTGATTGTGGGTTTGATTCCCACCCAGGACAAACATTTGTGTGAAGAACGTCGATGTTTGTTTTGTCTGGGTGTTGTATTTTATTCTATGTATATAAAAATAAATACGTATGTGGTAATAACGTAATATTTATTATGTATCGAACTATTATTTCAGGTATATATTAGGTTTCGAAGTTGGTACTTCTTTGTGTCGCAGTAGCGTCCTAGTGACCTTGACAGCTCATAACTTGGAAGTAGCGGGTTCGATTCCTGCGACAGGACAAGTATTTGTTCACAGGAAAAGAATATCGCAAATACTTGATGTGTTTAGATGTATGGACCGCATTCCTCGTTGTTCCTTAGTCCTAAAACACAAGGAATACTAGTTTGGGTTCCGGATCTATGTATGTGATCGTTGGGTGTTATTTATTACTAGCTGCGTCCCGCGGTTTCACACGCGTGGTGATAATTTTCTAACTTTCTTAAGTTTTTTCTTTCAAAAAAATTTTCTGCTGACTATAATAATTATTGTACAACAAAAAAGAACTTGGGAAATGTTCCATCCGTTCAAGCGTGATGCGATGACCTAGGGAAATAGAGATTCATCATCTATACATATAAAATTCAAAGCCCTGATTGACTGACTGACTTATATATCAACGCACAGCCTAAACCACTGGTCCTAGACTTCAAATTTGGAGGGTGTGTTCTTTGTAAAGTGTAGGTATCCACTAAGAAAGGGTTTTTTGAAATTCCACCCCTAGGTGAACTGGGTGGTTGAATTATCTATGAAAAAAATCTTCGTTTCCTATAGCCCACGCGGGGGAGACCGCGGGCAGAAGCTAGTTTTTATATATAAAGATTTATTGACTCCTGACACTTCTGATTTACCGTCTATCTTTCATACAGATAACCCTCCACCTATAAATTTTTCATATCGCTTACAGCGTTCTTTATAAATGAATTATTTTATTAAGAATTCAATGGAGTACGAACTAAGGAGCAGTCAAAGTTTACTAGAGAAGGCATAAATGCGATTGTTGATTATGCGTGCGATGTGGCATGACCACTTCCAAGAATTTTTTTCATAGACAAAACAGCCACCTATTTCACCCTCTTAGGGGTGTAATTTTGAAAAACTCTTTCTTAGTGGATACCTACACTTCACAAAGAACATACCCTCCAAATTTCAAGTCTCTAAGACCAGTGGTTTAGGCTGTGTGTTGATATATAAAGTCAGTCAGTCAGGACTTTGAATTTTATATGTACAGATACCGAACATTACTTCAAATTTTAACAAAATAGGCCGCTAAGCAAATACTTTATTATAACCGTGATAATTCCTGAATTATCACACACTTCACGGCTTATATCATGACGACCTTTGGACCAATTTTGCTCATATCTGACGGGTACTTGTTTAATATTATATTATATATATTCCTTCCAAATATTGTCGAAATCAGTCGGTAAATAGGGAGCAGCAATCTTCCTCCTTTTATAAAGGAAATACTTCACTGATCAGAAATCACCGAAGAATTTAAAACTTCATATACCTGTACATAGATAGATATATATATAGATAGAAAATGCAGAAACTACAAATGTAGGTACATGAGTGAACTTAATGCTAGAGATCAATATCTTCGAGGCAACCTGGGTGCAACATGTAAATTTTTGTGGGGCAGTACAATGCAGCTTAAAATTAGATTGTCTGAATCTATACATATAAAATTCATAGTCCTGAATGACTGACTGACTCACATATCAACGCACAGCCTAAACCAGTGGTTCTACAGACTTGAAATTTAGAGGATGTGTTCTTTGTAAAGTGTAGGTATCCGCTAAAAAAGAATTTTTCTTATTGGATACCTACACTTTGTGAAATGGGTGGTTGAATTATCTATGATACAAGTCTTCTTCGTTTCCTATAGGCCACGCGGGGGAAGCCGCGGGCAGATACTATTAAAAATATAAAAACTAACATAACTTTAACTTACTTGTATCCCTATGCACATACATGTTCACTTGTAGAACCTGTTTACTAAGTTTCGTCAATATTTGTTGAAATATACGACCTCTACTCGACAGATAAAGGTGAATTTCGCAAGTTCAATTAGAGACTTGCTCACTTAATTCGCTCGGACAATTATAGTTGCTAATTTATATTTTTTTGATTTTCAGGTCGGGTGTCTTTGGAAAAAACCATAGTTGCTTGCAAAGGTTCCGTTGAGAAGGCAAAAAAGCAAATTGATAACCTGTGCACCTTCAAAACTTTGATGCCTAAATATTTTACAGATACTGGCATAAAAGAAATAGTACTTAAAATAAATGATTTGGCGTAAGTGTCAACATTCGTTTGGTTACTAAACAGTTTTGTCAGCACAAATTACATGGACTAATAAGTATAACGTAATAATTTGTTCCGTGCATTTTTACGTTACGTTTACATAATAATATGACAAACGTAGTCTTATGCAGCACTTCTTGATTGAAATATGTTTTCAATCTGTTTAATGTATGCGTAAAAAGTCCATCACTGTATATTTAATTAAAAACGTTTCATGTGATACATAGAAAAGGTGCCAAAATTAAAATCTCTGCTACCTTGTTTAGTCGATTTTCTTGACTAAATTATGATGAAAATTCCACAGAAGCTAAGCTAGCTAAGATTCAATTCATTTCAAGTCGATGTGCTGCATAATAACAACAGATATACCTACAATGAAAAGGTGCACACATTATACGCGTTCCACCTAATTTTAAGTGAATCCTTCGGTGTGTGAACATAACTCATACTCGCTTATTTTATTTTTATTTTACAGTTTCGCTCTCCCTTTACCAAAAATGACAAAGGAATACGAAAGAATTTACTTTGTAAGATTTGATACAATCGGCAAGGAGATCAAGTCTGCAGATTTTTTAGATTACTACAGATATACAATATTTGTAAGTATTAGCGTGGTCTTCTTCTTGTTATCCTCATTTCTATCCTAGTTCCTATTTTATTTCCTATCCTTCTTTCTATCCCTCTTCCTAACGTATTTTCTATCCTACTTTTTTCCTCGGCCTTTGCCTTTTTGCATCCTATCCATTCCATTACATCCTATCTAGATATATTCCTAGCTTACTTCTTACCCTACTTTCTATTCTACTTCCTGTTCTACTTCTTATCCTGCTTTCTAAACGACTTCCTAATCTACATTATATCCTACTTCTTATCCTATTTTCAATCCTAGTTCCTACTTTACTTATAATAAGTATTACCATAAATGTAATATTTGGGTGTATGAATTACCTATACTTTATTTATTATTATTTATACTACAAACTTATACTGCAATTTTATTACGTTTCTTCAAAGAATAATTTCACGTAATAAATTAGTTTACCACATTATTACAGGTCGCAGAATACCTTAAAGAACATGATTACCCTAACGGGTTCATCGTGATTGAAGACTTTCGAAGAATCAATATTACAGATATATTAACAAAAATAAATTTCACCGAGTTTCAAGAGTACATGAGTATACTTACGGTAAGCGTGTAGCTATAGGCAATTTTAAAATTAATAAAGGAACGAACAGATGAACGAAACTGAACACCAGACAAACACACACATACACACTCGTAGAAAAAACAACTAAATATGGCGGCGGAGATTAATAGTTAACACACACAGATTCACACACACACACACACACACACACACACACACACACAGACACAGACAAACACAAACACACACGCGCGCGCTCACACACACACACACATACACACACTTATAATATAGTAGGAAGAAATACCACGTGTACATATTTTATATTATCGATATTAAAAATTCTTGGTATGACGCGGATGGCAAGGAATCCTTAGGAAAATATAATTTAGAATTGAAAGAAAATCAGGAAGGCTGTTAATCACATTTTTAATCAAGAAATGCAAGGTTGCAAATTTTTCTTCGCGCAAATCATCAATTTTAAAGAAAAATAAACTGATATGGCCCAAATTAGATTTGGGATACCAAGGATGCGTTATGTGCCCTAAGGCTTTATGGCGTTAATTTTATAAGAGAGTGGACTGTATTTTGTATCGTTAGGCGACTGGTTACAACAAATGGTATCACAACTATGACGAGCAAATGCTTAGGACTAGGATAGAGGAATTCCACGCACCTTCACTCCACATACTCCTGGAAGGTCCAGAGCGTCCTGGATTGTCCAATACCACTGGCCGTTCGTCAATGGCGTCCGATTGCTAACCACTGTCCAGATTTGTCTATATTTTGGTGCACCAACACTGATCAATTGTTTTATAGGTAATTTTAACACGTACAAGTAGCACTGCGGTAATATCACTTCAAAACGGGGCGCGTGCGCATATTATTGTGCGCGTAGATGCTTCCCTTGCGACGGTTGAAGGGTGACAACAGACACCGAGCGCATCCGCTAGGTGTCGCGCGTGGTTGGCGAATTTGGAGGGAGTGAAAGGGACGCAATACTCATCAAGCTAATGATACCATATCAATATAATTATGATGAGAAACATATGCGGCGCTAACATACCCCCGGCCTTAAAGGGTTGCCTTTAAGAAACCATAAATGCGTATATGAATATCGTATGTTACTATATTGAATAGTATGCGGTGCGGTGTAGAGTATAAAAATTATAAAATAGTATGCGGTTAAATATGAGCGGTAAAATATTTCGCGGGTAAATATGTGTGTGCGGTACTTAATATTATGCGGTTTAATATAATTATAATATGCGGTACTATATTTAAATTAACTTAAATTATAAAGTAACTATATGTGTATTATGCTAAGAAATTATTGATTAGGTAAGGGACATAACTTAACTACCGGGCGAAGGTAGCTTCCCTTTGAAGTCTTTATCGCGCAAACTCGAGTAGTTCCATCCTTAGACGGAAAGACCTCTTTCACAATGCCCAAGGGCCAAGCAAAGGGAGGAGCATTATCAGTTTTGACAATGACAACCGTTCCCTCTTGTATGGGAACCGAAGGAACATTCCACTTAGCTCGCGATTGCAGCCGATGCAAATATTCAGCGCGCCAGCGCTTCCAGAAGGACTGTACCATTCCATCAAGCAGGCTATGTCTTTGAAGCAAGTCTACGGACCTAACCTCGGGCGCGGGAATTGAAGAAAGCGGCATAGTTTGCAAAAAATGTGCGGGCGTAAGAGCAGAGGGCTCTGCGGGGTCACTACTCATAGCGACAAGCGGGCGCGAATTTATTAGCGCTTCTATCTGTGTGAGGACAGTAAGAAGCTCTTCGTACGAAACGATTTGTTGACCTATAACCTTAAAAAGTATGGTTTTAATAATCTTGACCATACTCTCCCAACAACCACCCCAATGTGGTGAGACAGGAGGAATGAACTTCCAATCTACACGATTCTCGGAAAATTCATGCTCTAGGTGAGGCCGTAGTTCATCGAAAAATTTATAGAGGTCGCGGAGATATGAACGTGCTCCAACGAAACAAGTGCCGTTATCAGAGTACATACATTTTATAGGGCCGCGTCGTGATAGGAAGCGTTTAAACGCATTGAGGAAGCTGACCGTACTCAGATCTGTAGCTATCTCAATGTGAGTGGCGCGGGTTGTAAGACACGTGAAGATGCATAGCCAAGCTTTACGGCTCTTCACCCCCCGGCCACGAGCGGGTGTGTACAACAATGGCCCAGCATAATCGCACCCTACGTGGGTAAAAGCTTTATCTACCTGATTGACGCGGTGACTTGGTAAATCAGCCATAAGCGGGAATAACGGAGTAGGTTTCGATCGGAAACAAACGTTACATTTATGAATGCGGTTACGTATAATGCACCTTGCAGCTAGGATCCAAAATCTTTGTCTTAATAGAGACATCAGAAGCTCTGGTCCAGCATGTAGGTGCTTGCGGTGATAGTAGTCAACTATCAAGTCAACTACTTGGTCATGACGCGGCAGAAGGCATGGATGCTTATGCGTATATTCCTCGGCGGAATTCGACAAGCGACCTCCAACACGTATAAGACCATTATTGTCAATAAACGGACGCAGTTTATTTAAAGCGGGGGAACAAGGTTCATTTTTTAAAAGATTAGATTTATCGTGCGAGAAATGAATATTTTGCAACGTGCGAATTAATTCAATTTCTGCAAAATCTAAATCTGCAGCGGATACAAAATTACCCCGAGGTAATTTTTTCATAAAGCGGTAAACATAAACACAGAGAATACGACGAGTGTCGTTGTGCGAGCGCGTAAAGCGGGGAGTCCTCAGGACTAGTCGTGAGAACATGCACCTGAGTCCGTTGTTCAGGTACATCTGCGTAGTCAATATTATCTATTTTAATTATAGGCCATTCAGTTGGATCGCGAGTGATCCATGAAGGTCCAGTATACCATAACGGATGGTGAAGTAACTTGTCCGGGGTGAGACCACGTGACAGGCAGTCCGCGGGATTATTAGAGCCAGAAACATGAAAGAATTGACTCGCGGGAATATTATCTGTCAGTTGACACACAACTCGTAATGCGTGAAAAGGACAGGACTTCAGTCCAAAACAGACGCGGTTAAACTGATAAACAGCAACTGGATCATCCGTCCTAAATCGGTATAAAATCCGTTGAAACCTGCGGTCAGGTTCGCGTACTACTATTTGAAGGACCATTTGACGGCAGTCGGCGGAAAGTGTTACCTCAAATAAGCGGAAATTTATCAGGATGCTAAACAAGTCGCCTTGTAAGTTAGTACCTGAATGGAGAAGTTCATTTAGGCTGGGACCAGACGGCATAGTTTTACAACTCGCATCCAGTACGCAGCGAAGACGAGTAGAAGTTTTATCTTCCCTCACTACTCCATGATGCGGGATTGTATATGAAGGTCGAGTGACGTCATCATTATTAATATCGATAGGACTTAGGTAGCCTTTATTTATATAATCGCGTATAACATCGATATACGCGGCGCGGATTTTGAGCGAAGCATCTAACTTACGCTCTAAACACTTGAGGCGTCTAAGCGCGACGGCATAAGAATCGCCTAACAAACATGCGTCATCACGAAACGGTAAGGCGACGACATACCTACCACTGTCATCGCGAACGGTGGTAGCGCGGAACAATTCTTCACACTCAATATCATCGGGACATTGAGCGGGCGGCGCGGTGGTTATCTCTTCAAGCTCCCAAAAGCGTTTGAAGAGCGTGTCCATAGGTTCATGAACAATGGAACAACAAGTTGAGACATTACTGTGAACGACCTGTGACGTAGGCGCGGAGCCCATAATCACGAAACCCAAAACAGTTTGAATCGCAGGCGGTACATTAGTATATTGACTATGGACTACTCCAGGTAGCATTAAATGCGCGAAAGTTGACGCCCCGACTAGGCAGTCGACCGGTCCTGGAATTGCGTAATCCTTATCAGCGAGCGGAAGTGACTCGAGATGCGCGAACGCACCCGCATCGATGGGCACGGACGGCAGCGTGTCGCTTATACGATCGATCACGAGCGACGTAAGATCGAAATTAATATTCGTATTAAATCTCGAGTGTATTTTAAAGTTAACTGAACCCTTAACCTGTTTTACGGAACCCCCAATACCCCTAACTACCGTATGTGACGGCTTTATATTATTTATTAACCCAATGCGCTCACAACATTCGTAAGTTATGAAATTACTCTGCGATGCACTATCCAACAAACAACGAATTATTAGCGGCCGGTTATAAGCATCGTACACTACCACTTGAGCTGTAGCGAGCAATATAGTAGAACAGTCAGCTAACCGTTGCTGCATATCAATGGGTAAATTATTACGCGGACGAGTTGAAGCGGCAATGGATGTCGTGCATAGCGATAAATCACTGCGTTGCGTTATCAGCGCAGGCGCTTGACACGGTACAGGCGCGTGCGTGGCGGCGGGGACGGGCGCCCGTGGCGTGGCGCTCGTAGGCGCTACAGCCTTCGGAGTAGCGGGTTCGAATCGCGGGCGCGGTTTATTATCAAAATGTAGCATCGAATGGTGTCGCTGACTACAAGTGCGGCATTTCAATTTAGAAGTACAATTAACAGCTTTGTGAGTACGACTTAGGCAATTTACACATGCGGTATTATTTTTAATAAACTTAAATCGCTCAATAGGCGATAGTTTATCAAACGCGGTACATTTATAATAATGATCATGAGCGGCTTAATTACATAGGGAGCATTTATCAGAAGACGAGCATGTTACATATGACTGTGGATTTGGCGGGGCGTTATTATTATAATTCTTAGCGCGGGGTTTCGAACTAGACTTCGCGGTATAATTACTGTCAGCAGCTGCAGGCGCAGTGCTCCCGTAGATTCGACCTTGACTTTTAATAAATTCTATAAAGTCGTCGAGCGTGTTTACTTTCTTATCACGGGAGTACATTTGAAATGCACGTATAGTTTCCGTATCAAACTTTTGCATAGCTATGTGCAGTAATACAAAATCCAACAGATCATCGATTTTTAATGCTTTTAATGAGTTAACAGCGACTACGAACTTATCAATAAACAATTGGAAATAAGCTGCAGACGGAGAACCATTTAATTTTAGGTTCAGCGCTTGTTCTAAATAATTAGTACCTAACAGCTTGACGTCTTGATATTTATCAATAAGTGTCTGATAAATCACCTCATAATTTTCTGGAGATGGTACAATGCCCGAGAACGTACTCTGAGCGGCGGGCGATAGTTTACCTATCAAATAATAAAGTTTATCTGCGTTTGTCAACGAGGGGTTGTTGTGCACTGTGGCGTTAAAGCTAGCGTAGAATAACGGCCAGTTACACATATTATTATCAAAAGACATGAGCTCAATCGGCGGTAGCCGCGGCAAAATTCTGTGCGCTGCCGAACTTGGCGGAGGCTCAGACGCGGGCGCGGGTTTAGTAAGCATCGACTTAGCCTTCTTGATGTAACAGTACAGGTCCTCGAAGGAGGCATAACACTGATAAGAAAGAGTGGCTTTAGGATCACTTACAATGAGCAATTCATTGTATTCGTCAAGGACCTTGTGAAAACTCGTTCTTATATCATCTACAGTTACACAAGAATTCAGAAATAATTCGAGGCATACATTTGAACTATCAGCTGATTTAGCCTGATTGTAAACAACATTAATACGTTCATAAAGAGCATTTCGTTTTGCTTCTAGAACGGCTAAGCGCGGACTACACAGAGAAGCTGCCTTATTTTTATCTTCGTGAGACATGATCGAAATTAATTATCGCGGAAAAACAAACAAAACAACAGAAAACAATACGTAAATATGCGGAATAATAAATACAGGATTATCAATACAGCATTACACAATACACATACACGATAGCATCAAGTTGAGCGGTTATTTTATTTTATTACGGCGAGTGAACAATTATAAGTGCGGGTATATAATGCGTAAACAAATTGATGCTACCCTCAGACTTCGAGTGAATACTGCGTAATATTAAGTAGGCGCGGTTTAATTTATGTTATGTTATGTTATGAGTACGTGTTAAATAAATACCTAATAATAAAACATATAAATGTATATGCCTGAAGGGCGGGAATGTATATACGATTTATAAATCTCTAAAGGCAAACACTTATATGGGCGCGGCGCGGGGATGCGTTGAAGTTCGGTGAGGGTCAACGAAAGCATCAACGGCTTTATGTTGATAAGTGTAAGGTACACAATAGCGTACTATCGTACTGACCACGTTGTGTTACGAAGAAATTGCAACAAAATGGTGGAATAAAATATGACAAAAATGGACAAAAATCAATTGAATCCAATTATGCTGGATCAAAATTGATTGAATCCTGCGAGAAGGACCAAACATGATATGGCCCAAATTAGATTTGGGATACCAAGGATGCGTTATGTGCCCTAAGGCTTTATGGCGTTAATTTTATAAGAGAGTGGACTGTATTTTGTATCGTTAGGCGACTGGTTACAACAAATGGTATCACAACTATGACGAGCAAATGCTTAGGACTAGGATAGAGGAATTCCACGCACCTTCACTCCACATACTCCTGGAAGGTCCAGAGCGTCCTGGATTGTCCAATACCACTGGCCGTTCGTCAATGGCGTCCGATTGCTAACCACTGTCCAGATTTGTCTATATTTTGGTGCACCAACACTGATCAATTGTTTTATAGGTAATTTTAACACGTACAAGTAGCACTGCGGTAATATCACTTCAAAACGGGGCGCGTGCGCATATTATTGTGCGCCTACCCTTCAACCGTCGCAAGGGAAGCATGTAGATGCTTCCCTTGCGACGGTGACAACAGACACCGAGCGCATCCGCTAGGTGTCGCGCGTGGTTGGCGAATTTGGAGGGAGTGCAAGGGACGCAATACTCATCAAGCTAATGATACCATATCAATATAATTATGATGAGAAACATATGCGGCGCTAACATAAACGATGTGCAATTCGATGACTTCGATGTGAAATTTCTGGACTAGCAAATGCCAAAGATCTTGTGAATGTTAATTTTATGCTTTCACAGTTTTGACAGTGGGCCAAGGTACAAGGAGTTCTACGCTACGCTAGGAAATTCCAAGCAGCTGTGTACCATAGAGCCATAAAGTAAAATTTAGTTAGTCATGATTTTAAATATTTGGAATTCTGTCTAATGAGACCAAGCTCTTGAGCCGCCTTTCTAGTCACTAAACAATATCAACTCTATAAGATAATTGGTTATTGATTAAAACTCCTAAGTCCCACATTTCCTTCACCTCCTACAGGGATGATTCAATGTAGACACAGAGTTTAAATAGTTTTCTTGCATGTGAAATTTATATAAACACATTTTTGGCCATCGAGGTGCATTTGTTTAATGTCACAACATTCGTTAACATTGTTAATGTCACTCCTTATAAGATTTATATCAACGTTACTTTTGACAACTTTATACATTTAAAGGTCATCTGCGAATAACTTATGAATGCAATGTTGTGCTAAATATGTGTTCTGATGTCATTGATAAATATTGAAAAGAGAATTGAGCCCAGGTCAGACCCTTGCGGAACACCTGACTTCGCAAGATACCTATCAGATTCAAATTACCGAAACCAATTTAAAAATCTATGATAAAGGCCAAATCAAACCAGAAAAGTTTATGCCATTAATGCTTATTTGATTTCAGGAAGGTTTCGGAGCAAGAATGAAAGGAATTCACGTGATAACCCACTCCAAAGCAATAGATTTGCTCGTGAATTTTATAAAATCTATGCTCTCTCCAAAACTAGCCAGCAGAGTTCATGTCCACACAAACCCGGAAAGTATTCATGAGATTATTGATAAATCTTTGCTGCCTCTAGAGTACGGAGGAGACTTAGGATCAATGACAAGTATTCAAGGTAAGAAATGTCCCTTATTCGTTATAAATAATCTATTGAATGGCGTACCTTGGGAGAGGCCTATGTCCAGCAGTGGACTAACACAGGCTGATGATGATGATGATGATGATGATGATGATGATGAATCTATTGAAATAAAATGTATATACTGTTTGTTTGGAGATTACGGCACTTGAAAACTGGACCGATTTGAATAAGAACATTTCGAAGGCCTAGCCTGCTACTACACAAACGAAATCACGGGCGATATCTAGTAATTATCTATAAGTAAAACATTGCCTTTTAGTTTGTGAAAGAAATACTACGATAATATTTGCTAGGGTTTGTTTGTTTGGATTTCAAGGCAAAACTATAGAAATTACAGTTTCCTTAATCTTCAGGATTCACCAAAATTTTACCCGCTTAACTTTAAGTAGGTAAAATCAATTAAACTTAACTTTACTAAAATTAATAAATTGGTGCTCAAAATTTAATCTAAATCAGTTCAGCTGTTGAAGCGTAAAAGCTTCATAGATTAACGAAAATGTTCATATCAGCATTAAAATGCTGCTTTACGTAATGGTAAGATGGCAATTTATTTGGCACAGTACATGCCTTGTAATATATACGAAGTGTATTTTTACAGAAAAGTGGATGGACGTACTATGCTCCAAAGAAAACAAGAAATATTTAGCAGAAATGAAGGCTTCTTGTACCAATGAATCGTTTCGACAGAAAGACAAATTTAACGAGCAGTACATGGGTCTACCGGGATCTTTCAGGACTTTCACTGTCGACTGATTTATAATTTGAAAATGATTCCATAATAAAATAAAATGAACGAAACGAAATAACTAAATAATATGAAATATAAATAAGTATGATTATCTTTATCTAAATATATATAACTCAAAGGTGACTGACTGACTGGCTGACTGACAAAGTGATCGGATCGCGCTGAAATTTGGTATGCAGGTAGATATTGTGAGGTAGGAATCTGCTAAGAAAGGATTTTTCGAAATTCCTCCCTTAAGAGGGTGAAATGTGTGGTTGAATTATTTTCCCATAGGCCACGCCGCGGGCGAAGCTGCAGGCAGAAGTTCGTAATTATATTTTTATATAAAATGATAAATCATATAAATTTTCTCAAAGAAAAAATTGTAGTTAGTCTACCCGCAGCTTTTTTTCATAACTAATTTTAGTCAGTTCTGTTACCTAATTATTTATGAAACTACATTCAAATAAAATAACATAGATAATAATAACTACAATCATTATAAAAT
The DNA here is from genome assembly GCA_905220475.3 of Ennomos fuscantarius. Classification (NCBI taxonomy): domain Eukaryota; kingdom Metazoa; phylum Arthropoda; class Insecta; order Lepidoptera; family Geometridae; genus Ennomos; species Ennomos fuscantarius. Next base: position 5,568,700 of record HG992044.1, read on the forward strand.
GAGATCTTTTTACGGGGTAATAAAAACAAAAAACAATTAACGAATTACGTCTAACGAGAATAATATAACCATGTTTTTTATTTCCTTGTTTTAATTTTAACATACATTATTTTATTAGCCTACTGAAAAACTACAAAAAAGTGACGTGAGCATGTACGTCACTTTTTGTAAAGTAAAGATGCATATCTTACTTAACACTGAATGGATTTAGAAGTTTGCTTTGGAGATACTTTTGGTTATGGATTAGCATGAAATATTATAGATTTAACATAAAAAAATGTAATGGTTCCTATTATACAACATACGTTTTTGTGATATTTAAAATAAACTCATCTCTCACTAATTCTTACAACAGTGAGGAAATAATGTTCAATTCAAGAATAAAAAATTCCAGGATGTTACCCACTAAGCCGTACTTGAACAGCATGGTAGATTAAAATCTACATTATCTTTTGTGAGTCCCTTGTGTGAGTCGGTCCGTGTGTCAGCAGTGGTAACGTTTGGGCTAATGATAATGAAATCATTACAAATCTGTTATTTATTTCTAAAAATGTGCGGGCAGTTTTTGGGGACTGCCGATAGAAGTGAAAACCAAGTAACTTGTGACATATTATAGCTCATGGGAAGAGTGCGGTGACGATGACGCGAGATTCACGCTTTAAAAAAAGCAAAGCTGGGTTAAAAAAAGCGTGAACCTCGTGTCATCGTCACCGCACTCTTCCCAGTATACATATAGCTCATGGAAAGCGTTCGGTGACGATGACGCGAGTTCCATGATTTTCGATCACTCAAAAAAGGCTTAATGTGCCCCAAAAAAGTTTACACTTCAATGAAGCAACTTCAGACACCAATGATGTTATTCACAAACTAATTTTGTCTCAGATTTCAATTTCGCCAGCTCGTTTAAACAAAGACAAATATGATGAAGCACCTTAAATTTTGCATCGAGTTAATCAACCACATAAGCTAGGTCTACCAACTTTCAATCTTGCGAACATATTGTCGTTCAGCCACTACATCTTAGGGATCGTTTTATGTTGGGCCCTAGGTATTAAACTTGCGCTCTTGTCCTAGCAAACTCTTGGTGCATTTAACGAGATAACTTCGTCACTTGCTGAGTAATAAAGCAAAAAGTTGATGGTAAGTGAGAGATATAATGGAAGTCCGCTATAATTTGAGGTTTGTAAGTTAAATAACAAGATTATAGTGAATAATTATTGTCTGCACCCAAGTTCATCCATCGTGGAGGGATGTGGTAATAACTGTAATATTTAACGGTTATAACCTTAAAATTATATAGTAATCAGATACGCCGGACCTACAAATTTTCTTAGCAGGGGCAATAGTGACATTGGCACTTCTCACCTCTAGCATTTGAGTTAAAAAACCTGGTGGTACGACTTTTTGGCAGTTCGTCTAGGTAGGTTTTGCCACCTATTCTGCCGCCAAGTAGTAGTGTGCAAGCACTACTATCAAGTGTGTAACCAGAATCTAGTTCAAAAGGAAACAGGTAAAATAACTAACCGTATGAACATTAAAACATAATTTCTAGGCGGGTAAAAAATGCAGTACCCGAGATGTGGTAGGTACAAAATGCCTTTGAAGAAATTTTTGCCTCCTGTCCAGCTGAATTCTTCAAGAAGAGCTTACCGTATGAACACTAACATTTTTTTACATCAACAAACACCTTTTGCTACGAAAAAACAGTGTGCAAAAAAGCAGCTTACTCACTGCAGGAAGAAAAGTATTTTTTTTTTTATTTTAACTCCACGACGATTTTAACGACAATTTTCATCAATGTTTATTTTGTTTACTTGTAGGCTTGGTATTTGATTACAGTTAATTTTTCACTTGTGAACGGCCATGAGTACTTAACAGTTAATAATTTACCATTATTAGCTAAATTTACGCGTTTTGTTAGACACATAAAATTCAATAACCACAGATACACAAAAGAGTACACAGATACAGATACTATCATATCAATTTTGCGTTCCTGCCAAAAGTTTGACAGACAACACAAAATTCTAAATATTAAACTTCTTTTACCTTTATTCTGTTATTTTTCTCTTCTTAGCTATGAAAACTGTGAGTGATAGAAACGACTTGCTTTGAAGTAAGAATTTAGTAGAAATGTATTTAGCAATGAAACGTTAAATTTTTTAATCAAATAATTAAGGTTTAGTTGAACTTGCTAATTCTAAGAGCTATTTCGGTCATTTAAGTCCTCCAGCGAATTTCCTCATTTCAGATATTATACGGCATTGAAATACCGAGTATAGCTCTTTTTATAACTCAGTAATAAAAACGAAATTACATTAAATTTAACTAATCTTCTTCTTCTATCTACTTCTTCTAAATATATATAACTCAAAGGTGACTGACTGATTGACTGACTGACATAGTGATCTATCAACGCATAGCCCAAACCACGGGACGGATCGGGCTGAAATTTGGCATGCAGGTAGATGTTATGACGTAGACATCCGTTAAGAAAGGATTTTTCGAAATTCCAGCCTTAAGAGGGTGAAATGGGTGGTTGAATTATTTTCCCATAGGCCACGCCGCGGGCGAAGCTGCGGGCAGAAGCTCGTTAGTTATAAATGTAGATTTTATCAACGACTAAATTATTTTTGGACAACTCGTGCGTAGGCTGCCTCTTAAGGAGAACTTCACTATTACCAACAAAACAACTTATTAATATTGTAGTCCCGTTCCTGTTTGAAGTTAGCCTTTTTACCCCAATTTAATAAAGAAAATCTGACGGACCCCTGATCGAAATTCCTGTTCTGTCACTGAGCTGATTCGGTCACTTCATTTACATCTGGTATGTTTTTGAAAATCATCTGTGTACGTTTGGAATAAAGTTCTTTTTGCTGCTTTGTGTATCTTTTTATCAGTCTAGGGTTATGCTGACACTTTTTTATTGGGGCCTTTATAGACTCACTGCGTTCGACGCGACCAGCTGTTTCCTTTTCCTGTTTATCATTTTGCAACCACCAGGCGTTATTGATCAATAACTGATTACTATGCTCTAGCATTTAGCCTAAGTCATGTTTTTGGCTTTATAAATAATGAAAGGACGTAAAACACTTTGTTTAAATAATCTAAATATACATAACTCATAGGTGACTGACTGATTGACTGACTCACATAGTGATCTATCAACGCACAGCCCAAACCACTGGACGGATCGGGCTGAAATTTGGCATGCAGGTAGAAGTTATGACGTAGGATCCGCAAAGAAAGGATTTTTCTAAATTCCGCCCTTAAGAGGGTGAAATGGGTGGTAGAATTATTTTCCCATAGGTCACGCCACGGGCGAAGCTGCGGGCAGAAACTCGTATTACTATATTTCTGAGATCACAGAATTCGCTCTATTACATTGACTGAGATATATAAATAGTTTGAACAAAAAAGGATTAAAAATAGAACCTTGGCAAAACCCCACCTGCTTCTAGCAAAAGTTGTTACTTTAACACCATGGAGGTGCGTATACTTAACTTATTGCTCAATATTAGCTGAATCGATTTAAAAAAAAAGGTTATAGACTAAGTCCGCATACTGCTTTATAAAGTTTATATATATCGACAATTTTGAGGTGTAAATTTATGTTTCCTTTTTAAAATCGATACATCAAGTAGATATATAACAACGATAATATTATGTAAAAAAAACAACATAATTTTTTATTGCTTAAACCACACACAAAGATATTGGGATCGTGTAGCATTGAAAGATGTATGTATGGCGCTTTTTATATGCAAAATACAACTCTTGTCTCAAAAACATAAGTAAAAATTCGTATCCGTTCATGTGAGTGTATTGTTTCTCCTTATCCAAAGGCTTGGACTGTGTTTCCAGTATTACATGCGTTATCAACAGTTTTACGCGACGATGAAGCTCATAGGAAGCTTATGCTTTCTTTTGTTTCCTTTATTGAATTTTTTATTGAATTCACTTTCACTGAAACAATAGGTGGCAGTAAAATTGTGATATCTCCTGACGTTACGCGTTTCGACAATTTTCTGTATCATTTCTGTTTACAGTGTAGTAAAGTTTTTAGATTGAAATCGCAGTTTTTCTTTTAAGGCCTCACAGTTCTGCCTTATCTTGTTTTTTATTTATATTGATTTATATAACTACTTATCACACTATCACACTAATATTATAAAGGCGAAAGTTTGTATGTGTGTATGGGTTTTTGTTACTCCTTCACGCTCAAACGGCTGAATGGATTTGGATGAAATTCGGTACCAAGATAGCTTTGATTAACATATAGGCTGCATTTTACATATAGGCTGCATTTTATCCCAGAAAAGTTGAATTTTCTTTTTTAATTTTTTCCGCGGGTGAAACAGTGGGTCTTAACTAGTTGTAAGTGCCAGCATGTGGTGGTGCTATATAATTATACTAGTTGCGCCCCACGGTTTCACCCGCGGATAAAGAGTATTTCAATTATTTGCATAATTATTATTAAATACTGGTCAGGTGAGGTAGAGCCCATGCGTTTTGAGTGTGTGTACGCTTGTCGGAGAAAAAAAAAATTGGGCATGGTATTGTTATTAAATCTTTTCTTTGTCAGCAGCAGCGAATCGCCTAGTTAGTCAAAACTCAATGAGCTCTTGGTACCCACTAGAGTCACAAAACGGCTTTATCATAACTTTGCCAGCTATTTACAGTTCTACAAGATCCATGGGTTTCCTACAACCCACAATTCTCTTTGAAGAATTCTCATCATTTAGTAAGTGAAATATTGCAAACATCCAAACAAAATCATGATAACGAATTGCAGTATTTAATTTGGGCCCGTTGTCTTTATGCCAGGTTATAAAACAGACAGTAATTGTATGAATCGCAAGCTAATTGACCCGAAGAGTCTCTTACAATAAATCTTTCCTAAGAATTAATGGGAACATCAATTTCATAGCTTGTAGGTATGGAGATAGCGGAAAAATTATTTGCTAGTCAAAGGAATAAAAAAGGCAGATTTTTTAGTTGTTCACCAATATTTGACTGTTAAATATTGCCTGAAATTAGTAAATTATTCAGAGGTGGCGTGATTTTTTGCGTGGATTAAAAAAAGGAAAATAGATTCTCGATGAGGCTGTTGGAACGCCAACAGTTTGAATAGGACAGTGGTTCGTGGTTTTACTTCTTATTCTTATTTTTTCCAATTTGTTATCTTAATTCTAATATAATTAATTGAATATAGACACTTAGTTTTTAAAGATATAAGCATTTATTTTTGAGAAGTTTTTCATCTACATTCAGTGTAATTCGACCATAATTAGATTATTCGTTGGTTTTATTAGAATAATTCACAAAAATATTATAGATCCTAGAATTTTTATCACTCACCGGATTAAACGACAACAGCCGAGCTATGGTTGCAAGCTCAGAGGCTGCGAAATTTTTTAGGACCATAGTTTTTACCGACTCTTTTTAAACCGAACAGTTTTAAAATCTTACTTTTTGACACAACATACTTACAGACTAACTTTCTACTACTTCAAATCAAATCAAATCAATTTATTTGCTTGTGAACATAGACCAAATAAATTTGTGGTCTTAAAAGTAACATAGTGGTATCTCTATTACAAGTATACAAGCATTTTCTCAAAATTCGTCGTTTCATATTTTACAATCCTTTATAAACAAACGAGCTTCTGCCGGCAGCTTCGCCCGCGGCGTGGCCTATGGGTAAATAATTCAACCACCCATTTCACCCTATTAAGGGTGGAATTTCGAAAAATCCTTTCTTAACGGATGTCTACGTCATAACATCTACCTGCATGCCAAATTTCAGCCCGATCCGTCTAGTAGTTTGGGCTGTGCGTTGATAGATCACTATGTCAGTCAGTCAGACAGTCACCTTTGAGTTATATATATTTAGATAGGTACTGTAATTAATGCAAAAATGTCAACATGAGATAAGACAGATAATGTAAATATTCTCAAATCTATGGAAGATATTGCAAACAATTATTATTTAAGATCTTTATCATTACTACTTACTAACTTCATAGTAGTATCACCTTCCTGTCCCATTTTGTTTTCTTTACATTTGAAATTAATCTGATGTTTTCATATCTAACAGGTAAATGCTGACATAGGTACTTGTCAATCGATCAGAAATAAAAGTTACGACGAGGAACTCCTCAGTGACGCCCAAACCCGGTGACGCTGTAAAGGTCGCTAGAGACCAACAGCATTAAACCGTTACATTTTTCTTCTTATGTTAGTGAATGATGTGACGAGCTAGTCGTTCACCTGGTATTAAGCGCCACGGCCGCCCATAATAAAACAGTGTCACTCGGAACTCTAAAACATAGAGTTCAATATTCGTAGGGATATTGGATCTTTATGTATATTTTACCGCCTTTACAATGGGGAGTGTTCTGGAGAGCTATTCAACCTGATTCCGGCATCGCGTTTCTTCCATCGCACCTCTCGCCACCGCAAAAAAGCTCATCCACACATTATTGAGTCATGGAAATCGCATACGACTCGATTTATGCGTTCTTTCTTGCCGTACACCTGCAAAATGTGGAATGAGCTCCCGCCAGCGGTCTTTCCAACGAGTTACAACATAGATTTCTTTAAAAGGAGGGTTAAAAGAGTCCTACAGGGTAAGCAATGCATCGGTGACACCTCCTCCGGTGTTACAGATGTCCATAGGCTACGGTGACCACTTCCCATCAGGTGGGCCGTACGCTTGTTTGCTCCCTTTAAAAAAAAATAAAAAAATAAAAAATAAATAGAGTTTCACACGACACTGCACTGCGCACATCACCCTGAGACATCAGCACAGTCTGGTAATAAGATTACTCGACTATGAGATCAGATCATAAAGTCTCAATTTCCCAGTAATTTCACTAGCTACCGTGCCTTTTAAACCGAAACACAGTCATGCTTGCACACTACTGCTTGGCGGCAGAATAACTGGCAAAGCGGTGGTACCTACCTAGACGAACTTTGCAACAAAGTCCTACCACCTAGTAAAATTAATCATTGATCATTTATCAAAATATTACAAGTGATATAAATAAGATGGTCTCTTCGACAACACGTTTTAATAAAACCCGTCGGAGTGCTATTTATCATGGAGTGAAGATTTTCCTTCTCGCATCTTTTTGTAAGCGCATAAGATTATGTAGTCAGACGTGTATTTTATCACATGAACCTTAATTAAGGTCCACTCATTACCTAAAAACAATATCGCCATTTAGTTGGGTCATATTTTAATAAGCTAACTCAATTGAGACAAAAGTGTTTTTAAATCATTTTCAAGTGGAAAAATGTTTGACAGCCTCTATGGTGTGGTGATTGAACAGGTTTGCTCATGATCTGGTGCGGACCAGCGAATGCAGGAGGCGGTTTTCCGGAGCGGGTCAAAGGAGGCATCGTCCTCCTGACCCACACCGCGGCCTCCTTCTGCATCATCACCACCTTGCAGAAAGCGACTGTTGCCTGCCACGCTCTCTCACTGCCAAGCATGGCGTTTACCACGCAACGAGATCCGAGCCAACGACCGCTGAAAGTGTACGCCTTGAAATACCAAGCAGCACACACCTCCAGCGTAAAACCTTCAACCCTTAAAATAACCTATAAATTGACAGAACAATCTTATCAAAATCATAACATCTAAAAATACATCCTACAGATAACAACATGTTTTCCGTGTTTTAGGCATTGATGAAAGTATCAGTAGACGCCGCAATAAATGATGCTACTTAGCTAAAATAGGCATATTTTTAAGAAAGAGGATTGCAAAAAATATTACATTTTTCCCACAAATTTTAGCAACCACCGGGATGTCCCGGGATGTCCCAATCCCGTGCTTTGTAACTCATGTGATTAGAAGCTCTGCTAACTAAACTAAGTGGTCGCATTTTCCTAGTATCTGCGAAAGTTTTTAAGTAAGCAAACGTGGCGACATCTATACTTTAAAATCTTTTTTTGTGGAAAAGGGGTGACATTCATTTCGTCACCTACATACATCAATAACGCAGACTTTTTTTCTATAAAATATAAATATAATTCTTAAATAAGATACATAGGGCATCATGTTCAATCCATAGTCCATGTCAAACCCTTCAACCTTAAATATTTGTGAGCAAGCCCTCTCATACGACACTGATAGCGTAAACTAAGTTTCTACTCAAGTAAGCGCGATGATTACGTCTTTAATATTGAGACTTTACTGGAAGGCCTTTCAATTATTTTAGGCAACGATAAGGGACTTGAACGGGGATTATTTATGTTACTATAGTTTGCTGTAACATATACTGTTTTGACTCTCTATTAGATTATACTCAAGGGTTGTTTGAATGACTTAATAAGCTAGAAGTTCTAGAGCAAACATCGATTATAATTTCATAATTGAGTTATCCATCCTCAAAACTTTCGTAATATATGAGTTACTAGTTGCGCCCCGCGGTTTCACCCGCGGATAAAAAGTACTGTGTTAATCCACTATATTATCTATCTATATTCCAGATATCATCTAAATCCGTTCAGCTGTTTGAGCGTGAAAGAGTAACAAAGATCCAAACATACAAACTTTCGCGTTTGTCATATTAGCAGGATTAATAAATAAAAAATTACTAGACTGCGCTTATTACTTATTTAATTTTTTTAGTGAAATTATTGAGTAGGTTTAAGAAGAATGAAGAAGCGAAGCTGAAAAAATGGCCGCAGCGGCCTTTTGTGGTGTGGTGGTTGAGCTGAATGGCTCATAACCTGGAGGTAACGAGTTCAATTTCCGCGGCAAGACAAGACTGTGCACAGAAAAAATTATAAATAGATAAATTGTAAAAGTGCTAAGAATAGCCTATTTCTAGTAAAATTCTTTGACTTTGATATACTAAAGATGTCAAAAGAGATGTCAAATAAATGCAAATATTCTTTTAAGACCGCACTGGGTATAGTAACTATAGATTTCTTCCAATGCAAAGAAAGATATCTAAGCGATAAAACCACTTATTGTACTAGTATTAGTTGATTAAGATACTTTTTCTTATTGTTTTTACGCTATAGAATTAACTGTTGATCTATCTATCAAACTAAACATAAAAAGTAACGTAAATGTATTTATTATTGTTAGGTAATCTTATTACCAGACTGTGCTGATGTCTCAGGATGATGTGCGCAGTGGAGTGTTGCTCGAAACTCTATTTTGGGGTTCCGATTGACACTATTCTGTTATGAGCAGCCGTCAAGTCATTCAATAACATAAAAAAAAAGTTAATTCGCATAAAATCATTCCTCATAACCAACGAATTATATCACACCATTCTATTATAAAAACAAAAGAGTCAATAAACAATGCCCAATGTTACTCTGATTTCCGAACAAGTTGCCAATGTTTGTAACTGGACTATAGACCCTGTCGGTTTGACTTAATGAAAGGGATCCAGACAGAAATCAAACCATGGCCCACTGACCCCATTATACAACTACTAAGGAATTTCTTATTGCTGGGAAAATCTGTGAAATGTATAAATAATATCGAAGTTCTGGATATCCCTTGTCAGCGATTGATTTTTTATTAAATTTGCCGTGATTAATGTTTGTCCGGGAATTAGCAAGGATTGTATATCTCCCAAAGGGCAGATGCTTAATTTCGTAGGTTACAAATTAGAAGGAAGTTATTGGTAAAGTAATGCAATGTAATACAAGATCCCAAGCCGTGCTTTCTTGGAGTTGGGATATTATAGTTATAATACCATATCTAGGTGAAATACGCATGTCAGGATATTTTTTTTAAAACGAAGGTTCTTTTTTCTACTGAATGTATTTTTTAAGTATTTTCACTTTTTCACCAATTTTTCCACGATTTCTGAACCAACATACGTTTCATTTTTTTTTGGCTTGGTATATAAACAACGCTCGATGAACGTAAGCTTGGTAAAGATCCGATGAAAATCTTATTCGGAGATCTATCCTACAACAGAACTCCTGACTTACTGAATTTGTTAACCCTTTTTAATAAGGATAATGTTGTAATATTAGTAATATTAGAATGGCGTTCTAATCTCCAGGAATATAAATTAATACAGGCTGCTTGTTTAGAACTTAGCCAAACAAAACCATGCCAAAAAAATCGTACAACTAGGTATTCTATTATTACAGCAAATGCCGAAAACGTTCTATATACACGCTAATGACTCTCTTTATATTAAACATACGCTACCAATGAATTGTCTACAATCAATAACGGACGGAATATTACGGACGACTAGCCCGATAGCTCAGTTGGGAGAGACCCTTTTGAACTGTGGGTCGTGGGTTTGATTGCCATCCAGAACAAACATTTGTGTGATGTATATCAATGCTTCTTGTGTGTCTGACTGTTATATTGTATTCAATGTATGTATTACAAACAAAAAAGTATCTAAGTCTATCTGTTATTCAGTTTCCCATAGTTTTGTTTAGTTTGGGGCTAGGCGTATGAAATGTCCACAAATATTTATTTATTATTATTTATTAATGATGGTGTACTATATTGTTACTATATTAGTATTCCTTTTTTAGTTCTGAGTGCGACGTCTAAATTCCTACTCTGAGATAAAACTGGGTCCTTTTCGTTCATCAAATAAAATTTGCTATATTTTTGTAAGCTTCACGGTTTCCTGGTCGCCTTTTAATTAAAGTATCATTTGGGACTGTTGCTGAATCCTTTATTTGCGTTTCTCTTTTTTACTAGGCTCCGCTGAATTTCATAAAAGGCTCCGTTCACATTGAAGAATTGTTCAGTCGTGAAATGCATCAGCTAAGGGTGATTGTAGTCCATTAATGTATATTTTTTGGCGAAATATTATTTTTAACTATCTTACTCATAAATTCATGACGATTTATATTTAAAAAAAAAAAAAGATTTTAGTCTCTGATATTTGAAGAAAAAAATTATTCAAAAATCTGATTTTTACTTCCTTTATAAACCTAAGAGATTTTATTACAATGCGAGTTAGAAAAATATTCCAAAAACTAGTTATAAATAAATAATGCCCAACGATCACACACATAGATCTTAGACCCTAACTAAGATTCCCTGTATTTAGGGACCCTGGAACTACTAGTACCATGGTCCTACAATACCCGGACACAAAACAAGCATTTACGATTGTTTTTCTGTGCACAAATACTTGTCGGAAATCGAACCAACACCTCAACCACCACACCACAGAGGCTGTCTAAATTGGGAGTTTAAAAACAGTATGTATTAATTTTTATCACTTTTTACTTGTGTAAAACACAACACAAATATTCATTTTCAAACCTTATCCACCCGTTACACAACACACAAGCACTGTACATTTTTGATCAGATCATCGACCTATTTGCAGTGCAGCAGTGGACGCTGGAGGAAGAAGGGGGTGGGGCTTTATCATGATCACCATGCTTGGCAGGTGTCTTAGCCATCGCAATCACACTATCACACTAATATTGTAAAGGTGAAAGTTTGTATGTGTGTTTGTGTGTATGTTTGTTACTCCTTCACGCTCAAACGGTTGAATGGATTTGGATGAAATTCGGTACCAAGATAGCTTATATCCTAGATTGACATATAGGCTACATTTTATCCCGGAAAAGTGAAATTTTTCCGTGGGATGAGCAAATTATTAAAATACTTTGTCCGCGGGTGAAACCGCGGGGCGCAACTAGTAGATTATAACGCAGACAGAGGCGAATGGAAAAAGTGCTAAGTGGTCCTGATCTTAGGCCAGGACCACACAGTTGCAGGATATTTTGTCTAAAATACTCTGGGGTGAATAAATCGATTCCTACGTAACAAGTCATTATACTGAACATTATCTGCAGAATGTAAAGATGGCTGATTAAATTACCTCGGAGGATTCAGTTCACCGTACTATGCGGGTATATAGACTTGATAAACAGTAGTGGTGTGGAAATTTGCACTGTATTTGGATTACTACAGGGGTTACATTTAAAAAAATTACATGTCATAATATCTATACATATAAAATTCAAAGTCCTGACTGACTGACTTATATATCAACGCACAGCCTAAGCCACTGATCCTAGAGACTTGAAATTTGGAGGGTGTGTTCTTTGTAAAGTATAGGTATTCACTAAGAAAGGTTTTTTTTGATATTCCACCCTAAAAGGGTTTAATTATCTATGAAAAAAATTCTTATTTGTTTTCTATAGCCGCGGGCCGAAGCTAGTCTAACATATATGTTCAAATATAAAAATTGTAACAAACTAGGTAGACCGAAGATTTGGTAAAAACTGCGAGGAGCAATTAGATGCAAGCAGCCAGTCAAAGTGGTAATTAGCAATGGACATCTTGAGTGAAGATGATGTCATAAGTCACACTGGCATATCACTTTTTTGTTTGGTATTTTTACTTTATTTTTGTTTGACTTTTCAATTCCGCAAGTTTTGAACAAAATGTGTAATATGACTGGGATGAACTATAGGTACTGTTATTTACGTTACTGAAGCATCATCTCATGGGAAATTACAAGGGAGTCTCAAGACTGCTGTTATGTGGTTCATTTTGTTTTGGAATAGTTAAGAAGGTACTTAGAACCTTACAGTCTGTGGCTGTAAATTTTGTAAAATTTGTTTGTGCCGCACATAGGAACAGTCAGGTCAGTTTTCACGAATGAATGTTTAAATAATCACCTTCACTAAAATTATCTGCATTCATATATAATGACTAACGGCAGCCGGTGCAGGCTTCGCATGGGGGTTTTATGTATATAATTTATTATAAACAATCCTATTTTTTAAGTTGGGTAAAACTGCACACAGTGTGTAATTTTATTAAAACCGGTAAAGTATTTTAGGAGTCCATAGCGGACAAATAACGTGACACGTAATTTATATATATTTTATTTCCTTTTTATAGAGGAGTTAACTGACTTCAATCGCCTTAACTACACGCAGATAAATACTTAGAAAATGGTTATGGTTGTCATCTAATTTATCATTTTAAACTGTCATGGTGGAGTTTTGGCGGGAAAACGAGAAAGATCGCTTAACCGCAATGTATTATTTTCGAAAACTTATATTCTGTTTAGGTGCATAAACTAGGTGGTGTCTTTGATTTTTGAAGATTTTGTTAAACTTCCGCTTAGAACATATTTTTATGTTATAAATAATTCCCTTTACTTGTGCCATAAAACAATTTTAATAACGTAAAATTTAAATTCTTCTTTATGTAAGTATACTTAATAAATCTTTCTTTTATGTACCTCCCAAATTCTTAAAATTCTTACAATATTTGAATAGGTGGTTACCTATTTTTATGTAGATACAATCTATATCATACTAACACTATAATTAAAGGTGTATCGGAAAGTACCAAGAACCCCAAATCATGATCATTCATCATTCATAATCACAATTGAAAGGGTGAGAACAAAAAGGGTTTAACTGATTTTTTTTTTTTTTCAAAATGACTTATGGGTATCATTGGATTCAGCGTGAAATTATACACAAAAATACATTCTCAAAATACCGAAATGAGGCTTAAATCTCGAGATTGTCAGTCTAAAAACAGTTTATCTGACACAGGAATAGTTCGCTTAGCATAAAGACATTATTATATTTATTATATTATATTACATTTTTACATAATTGTACGAATAAGTCATATATTTTGTATTTTAAAATAGAATTAATACTTTTTCAAGCAACTGAAACTTAAATAAACCTTTTCTATTACATAATACGCACTCTACATTAAAATGAGGCCGTTGAAGCTTTAAGTCAATTTTCTCGAAACTCAAAAAAAAAAAAATTAATTTGACAGTTAAACCCTTTTTATTCTCAACCCTTCAATTATGTTTCGTTTCTTTTAAACGGCAACGGAACCCTAACCTTCACCATTTTGCATAATGTAAGCGGTTGGCAGCACTTCATGTGGGTTAAATAAACTAAGTATAGTGTAAAAACATACGGAGAATTGGCATTTTTTGCAGAAGCTCTCAAGGAAGAAATGTAAAATAGTGAGATTAAAAAGCTGGCAGAGCAGAACATTTTACTAATAAATCCGTATAATTTCAGTATAAATGTCACATGAGCAACTAGGCCAGTAAAAAACAAAAAAAAAAAATACAGGGCAAGCCAAAAAATAAAACCGTTTAAAAATATGGCTTCCCTCTTTAAGTTTTTAAGCACTCATGTTTGCTAGTATTGAGACGGTACCCAGTTTTTGATTTGGATTATACTTATTCATAATAATAAAAAATTGGTTTATGTATCAGCAAGTAGAGACACGTCCAATCTACTGTATAATCTTTTTTTTTTTATGTTACTGAATGATTTGACGAGCTAGGCGTTCACCTGATGTTAAGCGCCACGGCTTCCCATAACAGAACAGTGTCAATCGAAACCCCAAAATAGAGTTTCGAGCAACACTGCACTGCGCACATCATCCTGAGACATCAGCACAGTCTGGTAATAAGATTACTCGATTGTGAGATTAGATCATAAAGTCTCAATTGCCCAGTAATTTCACTACAGCTACAGTGCCCTTCAAACCGGAACACAGTAGTGCTTGCGCATCACTGCTTGGCGGCAGAATAACTGGCAAAGCGGTGGTACCTACCAAGACGAACTTTGCAACAAAGTCTTACCACCTAGTAAATAATCTGTGTTGAAAGTGAAAATTCACTGACCATGCCTGATTTTTATACAAATTTCATAACATTGACTGTTGTAAAAATGAGGGTGTTATACAATAATTTTATTTGGTCGTAACCATCAATAAGTTACATGGCATAAGCTGGCCCAGCATTAGGTGATCTAACGCATCTGGGGCCTTACAGCGTAAGTCTGGTTTAGATGGTAATCGTGTTCTCTCTTGCTCGCACTCGTGGACTTGTTAATTGGCGCGAACAGGATGACAGGCGAAGCCGATTCCCAGAACAGTTACGCAGTAGGGGTGCTGGTGGCTGGCAATGGTGGTGAGGGCTGGTGGATTAAATCTGCAGGATTTTTTTGGATACAAAACGCAAGAGGTTGCTCAAAGTGGTGCTCTACGGGGAAAGTCTATGTTCTCAGGTATCTCCGTAATTTATGTATAATTATATATCAACTAAAGTTAAGAAATATGTTCGACATCATCAGCCTATCGCCCTAATATTTCCTTTAATTTGGTCTTATTAGTTAAATATCTTAAATAGTATTCCCTGTTTCTTGGGACCCGGGAACTACGTGGACCGCAGTCCCACAATGCCCAGACACAGAACATGTATTGCCGGTTTTTTTTTTGTGTACTTGTCTTGTTGCAAAAATCAAACCTGCCGCTTTACGATTATGAGCCGACGTGCTCGCACCAAACTACAGTGGCTGTCATATTTATCTCTTTAAAATGTCTCAGAGGTCACATTTAAGATAACACTCGATAACGCTGCCAAGGGTTTGCCTCCAAAAGGGTATAAAACTTCAGATATGCACGCATACTAAAAATCTCGCAATATCTCCAAAACATAACAGCAGCCCCTGGCAACACTTTACGACCCCAACATTATGAAAGGAATACAATCGTAAAAACATTTACTGCTATATTATTAACAGCATATGCCTGTTATAAAGGTTTGTTTATATTAGTAAAGAGACAACCATTATTCCATATTCTCCCTTTGATGCAACTGCTTTTTACACGTTCGATTTAGGGCAGATTCTGGATATTGCATTTTCAGTTTAAGGCACTTGGACAATTGAGTGATTAAACAATTAGAACATTGGGCAGAACAAACATACTGTTTGTATTTGCCTTGTGATCCAGGAGTAAGATTAGGTTCACCCCGTCTCTTTTCGTGGGTGTCGTAAGAACTGGTTAATGGAATATCCAGGATTCAGGAAACGTTCAGCAGTTCTCTTCAGTCTGCCTTATAATTTATTGTGATCACTATCTCTCCCTCCTTTCCAATAAAGACATGGGGGTGATCACGAACATTTTTAGCAATGCAACCGGCAAAATTTCCATACTAACTATGCACATAAATTGCGTATTGAAACTGTCAAATCCATACAAATTTGTGTTTCTATTTGTTGCAATTGAGTCACGTGATCCCCTAGCTGGTCAAAACTGCGGGAGCCATTGGATGCAAGTGCGAAGCAGCCGCTCTAAATAGGGCTCTATGGACATCTTTAGGCTGATGATTGTGATTGTTTTTTATAGCATAACTAGCGGCCCGCCCCGGCTTCGCACGGGTATTTAATATATATCTATTATAGATTGAGATATAAACTATCCTATCTCTCAAGTTGGATCGAACTGCACATGGTGTGCGAATTTTATTATAATCGGTTAAGTGGTTTAGGAGTCCATTGAGGACAAACATTGTGACACGAGATTTATATATATTAAGATGTACTGTAGTTTCATTACGTCTAAATAAAGCCCCGTTGATGAATCGCGGGGGTCGGTTATAATAGAATCATAGAATGACTGATCGTAACAAAACACGGCATCTAATTCCCGTCTGTTTTTCTATACCTTATTCCGACTCAATTCTGCTAAGTTTGTGCATAATAGTATCCATGTCGACGCAAAAATTTTTTTAGAACTTGAATTCCATGGTATAAAGTCTGACTTCATTAACTGATCTTATATATTAATAGCTATAATATAATTGACAGCTTCTGTGGTGTGGTGGTTGAGCAGGTCATAACCCGGAGGTGGCAGGTTCGATTCCCACAACAGGACAAGTATTTACACCGAAAATCCTAGTTTGGGTCCAGGATCTATGTATGTGATCGTAAGGCGTTGTTATTATTATTATAATAGGTGCTGAAACGCAATCCAACCTGTATGATCCTTTATACAATGCTTAAAATATCAGCTCTGGGCAATAAACAGGGATCCTCCATATCTTTATCATGGTAATACCCATAATTTTCAATCGACACCCTAAATAAGCCATGGCAAAAGAAAACATGCCTCACGAATGAGTCATGAATAAAAATAGGGTATTTATATCCTCAACGTTTTCAGTTTGCGAAAGGTTTTGTTTTATGGTCTTTATAGAAGATGAGGCTATTTATTTACAACGGAGGTAACAATGTTTTAAGGAAGACGTGGAATAGAACGTTTACGGTTTTACGAGCTAAACCGTATTTCAATTTCGCTTTTGTTTTTGGCGGTGCTCTTATTGGAATATTATGGAGAAAGTAGTAAATCTTATGTTTTTTCTATGTATAAAGTTTTTTTATTGTAAGATAAGCTTTTGGCATTACTATGAGGTACCTATACAAAGCCATATTACTTTTCTAGTCTGCCGCATCCAGTTTCAATCGGCTGTTTTTGTTGTGATCTTTCGGCTTTCGTTTGTTATCTCTTATTATGTAAAACAGTGTCTGAATTCTCTATATGTGTGTTATTTGCGCAATGGTTTTTTTCTCTAGCCTGTGATTATTTTTTTTCGTTTTCCATACACCTTTGATCTACTTTACGTTATCGTTGCTCGCCCATTGATTATACGCCTATGCTCTCGCAGATAGCTGAGCAGCAGCTATCAGATAAATATTTCCTTTAGCGATCTTCTTCTTCTATATATTGACTATATTTATCCTTATAATAATGTAATCTAATATTTTTATATAATGTATATATATAGTAATGATAAAAAAGTTACGTTTTTAACTGTACGGGTGGACCCGTCCAAAATAGACTCTGTCATCTATTTATTACTGTCACTTATTTATTATAGGATATGAAGTTTGAAAGCTTATTCTTGTGGCGGCGTCGTGTGTCGGGTTGTCTTCTTCCCTCAAAAATGGTCGAAGAGGGCGATGGCTGGCACATGCGTCAAGCTCGTGAAAGGGCGCTGTTTGCGTGAGCTGGTCTGCTCGTGGTGTATACGCAAATAGAAATAAAGTCATTCGTATTCAAGATATCTAAATGTTATTTATACACGGTGGAATTTAATTCGTTCTTTTCCTTAAATGTTTGTACTCAATCCATGCTATAGAACGCTCCTATTTAACTAAATACTAAAAGTACTTATGATATAAAACTAAATATTTTTATACCTAGAGGTATTATTAAATTACTGCGAATTCAAATTCTTAAGAATAAACTTGTGACATTGAATAAAGCACATGTTTTACTACCTAGGAAACATTTACAAAGCGCTTAGCCGGTGCCCGCGCTGTGTGTACCGTTAAATAGACATTTCGGCTGTCATCCAGTTATTTTAGGAAGCATTTTTAAATATATTTTTTACTTGAATCTTGTACGACTATGCTATAGCATGGTCTTTGTACATACATTTAAGGAAAATAACGAAATAAATTCCACCATGTATAGTGTCCAAAATTGTAAGAATAAAGAAAAAAAAAGTACCTGCCGTATTGATTTTGATAAATAAATTACAACCAAGAAATATGTAAGTAATAATTAAAAAAGAGCACGGACCCCCCAGGAGTCTGTGGTAAAGCAGAAAGATATGAACCTTCTACACATCGTACCCGAAGTATCATATGGCAAGAAAGCAGATGCCTGGTCAATCCCTTTAAATATGCGAAGGCTTCCGCAAGCCTTTGTACAAATGACCAATGAATCTCGAAGGGATTTTTGTTGGGTGAGGTAGAAATAGCTGGAAAGTTAATAATAGCCATCCCTTAAAGGGATGCTGCGAGCGGTGGGTCTTTTGCCTTTTGCACCACTATTATTTACACAGGTTTTTTATCTATTTGTCAGTAAACTTTCATTCGTTCTAGTTTGGAAGCAATGTGTCATTTTTTCGTGCACTTTTTTACGTCATCAATATTTATGAGTCCATGCCAAACTGCCATATTTGTTCCGACTCTACTTACTTTAGTAGTTTTCTGTTCTGCATTGTGCCGGATTGCTTGCACCAGTAGTGAGAAAGAGAACTGCTTTTTTTCAAACTCATATATTGTAATGGGCTTGCCATATATTATTTGACAATAAACACTTTGTAATTTTATATGCTTAGTGAAATAACTTAATTAAAAGTACCTAATATAATTTTGACATATACAAGTGCTAAAATTAGCCTATTTTCATTAAATCTTTTGACTTTGACTTTATAATAGGACTAGCTTCTGCCCGCGGCTTCACTCGCGTGGCCTATAAGAAACGAAAAAGATTTTTTTATAGATAATTCAACCACTCATTTAACCCTCTTAGGGGTAGAATTTCCAAAAACCGTTTCTCAGTGGATACTCACACTTTACAAAAAACATACCCTCCAAATTTCAAGTCTCTAGGACTAGCCGTTTAGGTTGTGCGTTGATATAAGTCAGTCAGGACTTTGAATTTTGTATGTATAGATTACAACACACTGTCCTGTGTTTTATATCCACTCTATGTATACCAAACAATGACAAAATAAGTAATGAATCCCGCCCTGTCGTCGCCGCCCGAGACACGTCTTGAGCGACCCGGACGATCCTATAGCAGCCGTAGTATCGGCTGCGCTAGGATCACTGGACCAGTCTAGCCCTTCTAGCTAAGGTACCGCTTTCCGCACTGGTACAGAATACCGATAGGGAGGTGATCACGAAACTTTTATTGCAATGTAACAGGAGAAATTTCCATACCAACTATCTGCACATAAACTGCGTATTCAAACTGTCAAATCCATACATATTTGTGTTTCTATTGGTTGCAATCGAGTTACGTGATCGCCCAGCAGATATCGACCCCGCCGATGACGTACTCTTCGTAGGTTAGCTAGAGCGGTTGCGACTTACCACTATTCCATTGGTCGTAGTCTTCTCGATCCTGTCTTCCCGGCAACGGCCAAAGCCGACGCTCGCACTCCAGTGGTGCCCTTGAGCTAGTTTTCTCCCACTTGTCATGCCAAAAACGCACGAAGTAGCAAATTAATGCGTAATGTTAATATTTACTTTATTTTCCATCTACCCTAAAATTTATGATTTAAATAGAACTGCATATTTATAAACTTTGTTAAGTGTTATTAGTTTTAAGAGGCGCCTTCAGCCTACAAAACAATTTATATTCTTAGAATAAATTTGTAACTTAGACACTAACTCTAAGTCCTACAAAATAAAATGTAATTTTATGTCAATAAAGGAATTTCAAAATCAATCAAATCAATCTCCCACTTTTGACGGCAGGGCGCTTTAAGCGCCAGTCTTTTCGCTCGGTGAGGCTGTAAAGGTCAAGAGATACCAACCGCTCGCTTAAAAAAAAAACATAATGGAGCCAACCAAATCCTATTCCAAAATATACAACATAATGGTATCAGAGGTAGAAAAATAAATAAACAAGTTACACGAAGTAAGACTTAAACATCTCAAAATTTGCATCACGTCCGGAAAATACGTTTTTTCCTTGCAGAATAAATTAAAACCTCAATCCGTTTTGCTTACTTTAACATTCATGAATACTTATGGATCACGGAAGTAGGATAGAATGCCGCGGTAGCTCGGTTCGGTTTCATCTTAGCTATATTTCTAGAGTTGCTGTAGAGTGGCTCGACTTATTGCCGGATACCAAGCTCTAGTAGATCGTCCGGCCAAATTATCGTACAATATTTTTATGATTATTCAGTCTTAAGCTTCGATTATAGTAGTATAATATATCAACAGATAACCAACCACAACACTACAATTTTATCTGTATAAATTTGTATAAAACTTTAAATTAATATATTCCCGACTGTTACGAATAGTATGTCGATTTCTCGACCAGGAGGTTGAGTAACAGTCGGGAATATATATTATTAATTTAATATGAATCACACTCATGAGAATTTTAATACTAAAATAATATTAAACTATTTATGAAATAAGTCTTTAGGATTTTTAGTTTTTACAGAAACGAATCTAAGAAAAATCTAAATCTACCATCATTTTCTTTTTTAAATAACGTATTTTCAATTTATTATTTACGCTGTAATAAATCATCGATTCATTTTTACATTAATAAACTTACAATAGCAGATAATACATTTAATATTTTTATCTTACATTTTTACATCCTATCCTAACGCAAAAGTTTGAATGTATGAATGTTGTGCCCATAATTCAGGTATTATAAACTTGTAATGGGCATCATTAGACATGCAGGGTACTAGTGTAAATTACTATAACAGGCATTTATCATATTAGTATTTATTGTCTAAAAATGTATGCGGCGTTGTCATTAAGACCTAACGGGTGACATGACTGCAGACAGGGGCATCCATCCAAACCTGCGACTCGGAGTGGGGTCCCGCGCCCTGAGATACAAGTTAATTCTTAGTTCGGGGACGGCGACTTCACTTTCGGGAAGCGGATGTGCGCGGAAGTGCATCTGTCTGCAGTCTCTTGTTCTCTTGCTCAATTTATACCTGCTGTATGTATTATTGCCCACTAGTGCGTTGGCCCTGCCTATAAATATGTAATATTTTTCTGAAATAAAAACTTGATTGATTGATTGTTTGTTACTCTTTCACGCTCAAACGGCTGGACGGGTTTGGATCAAATTTGGAATATAAAAAGCTTATATAGTGAATTAACACATAGAATACTCTTTATCCATAAGTAAAACCACGGGTTGCAGCTATAACAATTAGATATGTACAATTTATTTAAAGTTTTTGTTCTCATTTTCGTCTCTCATCTAAAATATGCCGGATTCCATTTTAACGTACATTGTTGCCGGATAATATACTTAGTCCGGATGCAGATACAGCCCTACGCCAGCTATGTATTTACCAATTCACCAACGCCCCAGGGAAAATAGAAGCAAATATGAGTTCGGATAGCATCGCCCAAAATCATCCAAGTAGAAAAGTGGTCCTGGAATATTAATACCCACTATCGAAGGAAGTCCGAAATAACAAATATAAATTAGGGTATTTATTGGTTTTCTATAACACTCCTTTGGACGTCTAACCAATCGACCTCTATTCCTATGTTTCAGAAAGACATCTTTATCAAATTATTATACATGATTGATTTACGTGTACTCGTAGTAGACTACCTAGCACTTATGTCGCCTGTGACATAGGTTTATTATGTGCTATAAACCTGTGTCACAGGCGGCAGTTCAGGCACCTAACTTCGTATGACTTTAGTTTCCTAACATTTATATTATAAATATTATTTGAATAAATATCAATATTATTATCATCATTATTTGAAAATTATGGACCAAAAACGTTGAGCACGAGTGTAGTTGAAGAAGTTTTGGACTGAAGTTGTAGTTTTAGACTGAAAATCTCGAGCTATAAGCCTCATTTCGGTATTTTGAGAATGTATTATTGTAGATAATTTCACGCTGAATCCAAAGATACCCATAAGATCTCATCCCTTCTAAATGTACTTACCTACCTATAATAGTTTGTAATTTGATAATTGATTATTAAAATAAATAAATTGTTCCATAGATCTTAATACTTAGTACTTACGGAATCTTTACCACTGTTTACTAAATATGTTACTAACACACTTAATCTTTATCGTATTTGGAATAATTTTTCCAATAGTTACCGATATTTTGGCACTGCTACATGAACCATATTTTTGACCCGTGGTGATAAATAACATGGTGCATGTAAATCTATGTATGTAAAAAAAATCGTGTTAGTTACACTATTTATAAATCAAGAACTGCTAAACCAATTTGTCTGAAAATTAGTGGGAAGGTAGCTTAGAACCAGGAGACGGACGTAGAATACTTTTTATCCAGTTCAAAAGCGTTATATTAATTCACCCGTGCGAAGCTGGGGCAGGTCAACTACTATCACATAAGTACGATCAAGTTTTTTGTACGGTAGGCAAAGTTCAGCTTTCGTCGATTGCAGCTGTTGCAAAACAAGGCGTTAAAAAAGTTTATAAGCCTTTGGATGAATTAAAGGTTTTATTTATTTATTTTTTAAATACACTGTGAACTTACAGCTACGCCAAAACATTCACATTGTTATACTAAGTTCTTATATGGACTAAGCAATATATATTTATAAACCGACTAATGGGGTCAGTATGTATGTCAGCATCTTGGACTTCGCTTAAGAAGCGGTTGATAATAGCTACAGCCCTTGCCATTGGAGCATTATGAGCGTGCCACGTGCGTGAGGCAGGAGGCGCAGCAAACAGCTGGTGGCGACGTCTTTGACCCGCGCGGATGTAGTTTTGCGGTACAAAGTAGTGTAATCTGCTTAACACTGAAGGATTGTCTACCTCGTGAC
The DNA here is from genome assembly GCA_905220475.3 of Ennomos fuscantarius. Taxonomy (NCBI): domain Eukaryota; kingdom Metazoa; phylum Arthropoda; class Insecta; order Lepidoptera; family Geometridae; genus Ennomos; species Ennomos fuscantarius. Next base: position 5,591,853 of record HG992044.1, read on the forward strand.
GCAAGCAAGAAGAAGGAGGGGTTCAAATAAACTTATAAGGAATGACGCGAGTTAGATTAATGATATGAAATTCTATAGACAAGTATAAAGTAAAAAAATAATAATAATAAAGGGTTTTTGTTAAGATTTAGTGGTTAAAAACCAATTTTCTCCGAAACGCTAAAATGTAGAAAATTCACTCACTCCCTCTATTATCATATAATCTCTATGAGCCTTATTAATCAACGGGTATTAGTCTCGGGTTAGTTACTTCAGCTTTTGTCCTTTTATTGGTACTGGAATCTTTAGCTAGATCGAAAGAGACAAAAGATGGTGTAACTAATCTAAAGCTAGTTCGTGTTTATTAATAAGCTGTATCAGACTTGCAGATACGTGCAGATTTTGATTTTCGCAGTTAGAAAGAAAATATGACAAATATAAACATGTTTTTTTATTTATTAAGTATATAAATTAATTATGTCCCTAATTGCGGTTTACTTTTACCAAACCCAAGTCAGTTTAGAATATAATTTTTAATTCAGCCTCTTACATACCTAGAAAAACCAATACATACATAGGTACTTATAGATAGATAGATAGAGAACTCTTTATTGTCTCACCAATGAAGTACAAAATCAGGAATAAATAAAATATTTAAGAACTAATGTAACAATAGGCGGTTTTATCGCTGACAGCGATCTCTTCCAGACAACCTTTGGATGGACAGTAGCAGTAGAAAAGAATAAACGGCGGTGTAAAACAATTTATAGATATACTAAATATAGTTTTATTATATTACACTATAACTGACAATGGTAGGAAAATATTGTTTTCCAATTTCCAACATTGTCTAAGTAGGTGTAAGACCTAAATAAATATTTGCTTTTCTTTTTTTATTTCTTTACAGAAACGCGTTTTACTATTAGAACCAAAAACAACAGCTTCAAGTCTTTATTATATTAGTGTTCCATTGAAAACAAAACCTCCGCATTAAAAACATCATTAGAAGAGATTGATTACCGCCAAAACAATGGCCATGTTCTTTATGACGATATAAATGGGCAATTTATGGATAAAAATCGTTTATTACGATTTCAGCCGCAGACGATTCCATTTTGATCCTATATACTATACCTACAGATGGGAAGTATCAGAGACGATGTTAAGTAACATTTATTAAGTTAAATGACGTGATGAGCTAACTGTTCACCTGATGTTAAGCGATACGCTTACCCATATTAGTTGCAGTGTCACTCAGAACTCTAAAGTATAGAGTCGCACGTCATCCTGAGACATCAGCACAGTCTTGTAATAAATTACTGGACTGTGAGATCAGATTGTAAAGTCTCATTTGCCCACTAATTTCAGTAGCTACAGTGCCCTTCAAACCGGAACACAACAGTGCTAGCGCACTACTGTTTGGCGGCAAAATAAATGGCAAAGCGGTGGTACCTACCTAGACTAACTTTGCAGAAAAGTCTTACCACCTAGTAAATTCGTTAACGTTGTTCCAATAGAACATTAAATACTATAATGTTTTTAATAATGACATGAATTTGATGAACATCTGAGATCAGCGACCATTCACCACTGCAGACAGACAGACAGCTTCTGTGTTGTCGTGGTTGAGTAGGTCGGCTCATAGCCTGGAGGCGGTGGGTTCGACTCTCATGGCAGCACAAGTAATTTTGCACAGAAAAAAAGAGCAAATACTTGTTCTGATTCTGGGTGTTGTGGGACCATGGTCCTCGTAGTTCCGGGGTCTAGGAATCGTTGGGCGATTCCATGGAATTGTTGGGAGTCGTTGGGCGTTATTATTATTATTTAAAAAAATATATGTGATGTAAAATTATCGTTTTTTTTAATAGATCTTTTGGACACATCTTTTATTCGGTAATTTTGTGAGTTTAGAACCTCGCTCCATAAATTACCCGATATTATTCAATATGAAGTATGTAGAGTTACTGTAACATAAAACCACTTATTCCTTAATCATTACTTGTATAGTTCCTATTATGGGGTATTATTGTGTGAACTCTGTCAGCTTTGTTAATAAACGGGTATTAGTCTTGGATTAGTTACTTCAGCTTTTGTCCTTTTTTTGCTACTGGAATATTTAGCTGCATCGAAAGAGATAAAAGATGGTGTAACTAGTCTAAAGCTAGTTCTTGTTTATTAATAAGGCTGTGTGGGTACAGCTATTTGTTAAAGTTAATTAATTACTTATACTTAAGCTCACTTCATCGTACTCATGCAGTTCTCGAAGTTTCCCGAAGTTTGCCGAACTGAACAAAGTTGTACGAAGTCGCAGTTTGCTGTGGATGAGTCAATCTCTAGAAGTTTCTAAAACTTGCTTGTTTTTCACTTTTGTGTGGGGATGAGTTTCTGTCGTTTATTAATTTTAAGTTTTCAACATTGTTTGCGAGAAAGTAATGGAAGGTTTTCTGACAAGTAATTAAGACTGCATCGAGTAAAATCCATCAAAACTGTAGTCATGGTTATAACGATACCATCAGTACTATTATAATAGTTGACACAAAAAAAAATGACAAAAAGCACAAAGAAACAGTTAACCTTTTCTATGTAACACAAAAAAATAATTATGTATTACTTTATTTTTAAAAAAATCGTACATTTACACCAAAATGTCTAAAAAGGCGTGCTTGCGTTAAACCGAATTTGTATTATAAACTGTCGAACTTCTATGCAAACTTGCAATAATATTAATCTCTAATACTGAAAAGTTAGTATGTATTTTTTACATTTCCAAAATAACGTCGGAAAATTTAACTATGAATTTTCTAAAATCTCGTCTCAAATTCTCCATACATTTTTTCTATGGACGCGCGATGTTGAATATATACGCGAAGTATGCGCTCCGAAATTCAGTCGACCACCGGAGCTTAGAGCGAGGGCATGTCGATTTGCAGAGCAACGCGCCGAGAACACTCGATCGCGATCTATTGTGTACGAGTATTCAGCTGCAAACGCATAAAGAAGGTAAGTTCAGTTTTGTGATTTTTACTTATTTCGTATAAGTTGTTTATATTTCTTGTGTTAAAATAATACTTATATTTTTGTTTTAGTGATAATGGGAAAGCGTAAGGAAAGTTATTACAAGAAAAAAGGTAGCGTTTTTTTTTCGGAATAAAAATCTAAAAAATAAACAAAGCTCGTTAGTATTTGAATTTTGAGTTGTATATTTATTTTACTTATTGTAGTTAAAAATAAGAGGATCGAGTTTTTATTAATTTTGCAATCTAAGGCTTTGTTTTATTTTTTAGTTGTAAGTCATGCTGTAGTTTTGGTTTTCTTAGTTTAATTAGTTAGTTTTAATAATACATTTTTATTTATTTATAGATTGGGTTCTTCAGTTGTTTCGCCAAACAATGAAGATCCTTCACCTAAAATTACTGTAGATGACGAACTCGCAATAGTTACTGTTATAAAAGAACAAAGTGAAATTGAAACAAACCATTGCGTAAGTTAACAACTTATCACTTTCATTACTAATATTGTATTAAATGAAACTGAAAAATAAAGTGATGATGTAGGTAAGCGAGCTATTTATGTTTTCATCGTTGTAGTGTTTGCGTATTCTGTCTTTCAAAACACTAATAAAAATTGTTTTGAGTATGATATTTTCAAAGTATTCTTTTTTTATAGGTATTGTCAGATACTAATGAACTTCAGAAAAAAGCAGACGATAATGAATATTCAGATTTTATAATAGAGGAAGAATTTCAAGACGAAGAAGAACTTACAGTAGAAGGAAACAGAATTGTAGATTTTGCATATATTTTTGAACAACTCCGTAATATTGCCACAACTAAAGTCACAACTCGCCACTTGGTTGCAACTTGAGTAGTTTAAAAATGACTAAGGAAGTAAAAAAAGGGTTCCAATCAAAATTTTACTTTACTTACAGAATGTGTAAAATGAAACTTGAATTAAATAACTGTAAAAAAACAGACAGATATGCAGATCTCAACCTAAATGATTTGGTTGTAAGCAGTTTCATGTCGATAGGGGCAGGATTTTCTGGCTTGGAATAAGTTTCAGCTTCTCTTAATATTCCTAGTATGTCCGATAAATTATATTCAAAGTGTCATACCAAGGTCTGTGAACTATGGGAATTAGCTAAAGAAAAGATCATGGAGGAGGCAGCGAAAGAAGAAAAAGATTTAGCTCTTCTCAATAGTGACGTCGATTCAAATGGAGTACCGATGATAACTGTGGTTGCTGATGGTTGCTGGTCTAAGAGATCGTATAGAAAAAATTATAATGCTTTATCAGGTGCCGCAGTAATAATAGGCTACAGGACAAAGAAAGTTCTATATATGGCGGTTAAAAATAAATATTGCATGGTTTGTGCACGAGCAGAAAATAAAGAAATGCCCAAATAATATGTAAATATAATAATAATAATACTTTAATGTTTATTAAAGTATTATTATTATTATATTTATATGTCTTGTTCATGTTTGTTCTTGTTTATTGTATTTTTGTCTACAGCATGTAAACTTTTTAAATTTGTATGTAGTAAAATTATTGTATTAATATATTAAGTATGTCCTGACGTTCGTGGTGTCACAAATGTGTTCCGACTGAAAATCAGTTATTAAGGTCTTAGGACCTTAATTGTATGCTGAGTCGGAGCCCATTCGTGACACCACGTAGCATTGTTTTATTGTTTTTGTGTTACGTATTTTTTATCAGTTGTGTGTCACGAATAAATGTTTTTTCTTTCTTTCTTCTTTCTTTCAAATGAAATAAAAAATAATAATAATTGTGGAACAAATTTTAATAAATACAGCCGACTTCAATGTATCATTATTAATATTTGATTGAAGTAGGTTAATAAAATACACTTAACTATACACATAAATATTTAGTTTCTTTTTTATTTCTGAGCTATTTGGTAGTAGGAACATTTTAATACATATAATATTCCTTATTTAAAATATGTATAGATATCGACGTCAGTTTAAGTAGGAATTCAAATAACAAACATGCCTTTAAATTTCTGTGAGTTAATAAAAAAAAAACCTTTAATTTTTCAAATTCTAAGTTACGCACTTTTTCCCGCAAGTATCAAGAGAACTTATCGTTGTGTGCGTGTCGACGCACACTAGCGATGGGACCTAGCGAGCCGGGGTAAATACCTACTTGCCGCGCGCCGTGTTTGCTCGATGCAGTCTTAATAAGAAGGAGTTTTGGCGGGAAAATCAAAAAGATCGCGTCGCCGCATGTTATTATTTTCCAAAACTTGTGTTATTTTCAGTGTTAGTGCATAAAATTTGTGACATTTTATTCGTTAAGTGCTGGATTAAAGGCATGAGTGGAAAGGGAAAGTGGTATAATGATGGTGAAACGTTTCTTCTCGTGTTGTTTCCAAAACTCCATAGAAGCTTCTGGTACTAGACTATGACACATACAACACACATAATTATGTATAATATAAATTAACTTGAAAATTATATTACTTGACACTAGTTAAATAATCAAAAGTGTGGAGCCATAACAAAAAACCTCCCCTTGCTCAAAATCGTAAACTTCATTTTATGAAGTCAGTTATTAGCTTATTTATACTAATAAGGATTCGCATATTGATAACAAATTCTATAACCTACACAACACTTTAAAATATACACCTAAATAACACTTACTGTATTATAAAAGTTTCTACCAAAATAATACTTCTTCAGATGTAGGTTAGCGTTCCCACTGGCATGCGATTTATTAGTCCAACTAAACATTTTTGACATTTAATCCTTCGTACAACGTTCCTAGATTTATACAATGTAAAAGTTTTGCGACTTAAACGTATGTTTTCGCTCTATGGAATGAAATTTCAACAAAACCTTTACATTAATCTTTACATGTAAGCATTCCGTACAGCTAATCTTTTACAGAAACATACATTGTACAGATCTTGTTTTACAAACATGTTTCATGATGGAAACGCTTGAACAAATGCTTAAAAAGATTTGACACCTTATCGGATACTTTTTTGTTTTTTATGCCATATGCTTATCAATAATTTAAGTGCGATTTTTCAATGGCTGGATAAATGTTATTCAAGTAACTAAAATAAAAGAACCATTATTATTGCAGTGTTCACTATACAATTTTATTTTCATTTTCACTGTGTTTTGTTTTATCTTATGAATAGCTTTTATCTGATTTTTAAAAAACCATGCCTTAGTAAAATTATTTTGTAGTTTTGGAAACTCCTTAACCTTTTATACTTCTTATAGAAGAGGAACATTATCATTGAAAGCACGAAAGATTGAATGGTACGTACAAAACGGTTTTTATTTAAAAAAAAAAAACAATTGAAATGTTAGGAGTAACCAAATCAGGAAAGCAAAATAACTCCGACGACATAAAAAGCCACGCAACATTTAAAAAGCTATATCTGTATTTGTCTACGTACATTTACGTCAAAAGGTATGTAAGTACCTAGACTTTTTATTACCACGTAATCATTTGTCTGCTATATGTACAGCGAGAGATCCAATCTCAGGGGCAAAGATTGAATCGATTTGCACCCCTGCCATCGGCGCGTCGAAGACAATTTTCTATTTTATTTTACAAATACCCAATAACCGGGTGGGCCATTTTAGAAATGTATATTTCTTTCTACGTGTATATTCTTTGATTTTTGTGAAATTCTCTGCATGAAAATAATATTTCACAGTGAAATTGAATTGTTATTTTTATGTGTAGCTGTTATTGTACTGGCTGCGGGTAGTACTTCTAGTCACGTGGGTACCATTTTAGTTTTAAGTGTAAATACACAGTCATATTGTAAAGATAAAACGGGTCTATACAGTCCCCTCGTGACGGCCAATGTAACTTGGTCGAAACGTCGAGGTTAGTCAAAATTATGTTTGATTATAATTGTTGTATGCGAATAGACTTTTTATCTTTACAATACGTGTTCCAGTCGCGAAAGCTTAAATAATTACACAATCACATAAACATACGGAACAAAATTAGTTTTTATAACACGCATTGTGCACGTCATCCTGAGACATCATCACACATCGTGACACTGTCACGCGAAACTTTATATATATTATAACAGTTCCGCATTAGCACTCCAACTGTTATGTGCAACCGTACGCTTAACATCAGGCGAACGACTAACACGTCACATACTTTTTTGTGTTTTGGCTCCACACTTTTGTGTATTTAGCCAGTGTCAAGTAATTGATAATATTTCAAGTTAATAACATTTACGCAAATATGTGTCAAGTCACAGTCGAAGTCATCAAGTCAAGTCATAGTCTAGTCAAAGTCATACTCTTAGTAAAGTGGTGGCAACTTTACTTGAAGCTTCTATGGAGTTTTGGAAACAACACGAAAAGAAACGTTTCGCCATCATTATACCACTTTCCTACACTCATGCCTGTAATCCAGCACTTAACGAATAAAATGCCACCAATTTTATGCACTAACACTGAAAATAACACAAGTTTTGGCAATTAATACAATGCGGCGAAGCGATCTTTTTCGTTTTCCCGCTAAAAACTCACGTCACATACTTACACATACACAACTTAGTCAAACTGATTATTTTATTTTGCTTATCGTAACCTCTCTTTTTACCTTTTGCTTTTCTACCGAGTTTATCGACTACGAATAAAAAGTCTATAAACCTTGTGTTACATAAAAATTATCATATAAAAGCAATATACTGAATGAACGCGTACATGATCAAAGAAAATCCTATTTCAATATAAATCACTATTTGTCTTACCCGCTTCTCTTTCAACCCCTTGCAGGATTCAAGATCTTTTACAGCGGTTTATTTTTATTAGGTACTTTTCTTGTATAGACTGAAACAGTCAATATAAGTAGCTTGGATGTCTTTTGATAGTCAAGCAAATATAAAATGAATTTGAATTTCCTTTCTGGGTATGTGAAATTTCAATAGGAATGCGCACAAAGTTAGAATAATAAGGATATGAGAGTAGTTTTGGTTTTGTATTACTTTTATTCAATAAAAACTGGCTGGGCTACGTAATTTTTCTGTGCACATTTTTTATCAATCCTATAGTTGGTTGCAACAAGTGAAGGATTTTTGACATGATATCACTTGTTATACGATAACGTAAGAAAAGGGGCGGACGGATATGGGTTCAAATCCCATTCGTAATTCATAACTTTGTCCTGTGCCTCATAATAATAATGCCTAACGATCAGGTACATAGGATCCTGAACACTAACTAGGATTTCCTGTTTTTTTCGGTTTTTTTTATTTTCATTTCATTTCACTACAAGGACTGTGGTTCCACAACACCTAGACTCAGTACTCAGTACAAGTATTTGGGCTTTTTTTTTCAGTGCACAAATACTTGTCCTGCCGCGGGAATCGAACTCGCCGCCTGCGGGCTATGAGCCTACCTGCTCAACCACCACACCACAGAGGTTGTCAATGTAATACACTTCAGGATAAATGTTACCATATTCTACCAGATTATAAAATATTTACAACTTCTATCAAAATCCGTTTAATCATTTTAGTGCTCAAAAAACGTATATAATTACAACATACTTACAATAAAGCTGTATTTATATATTAGTAGTATTTTTCTCTTCTGTAATAAATTGTTCTGAACTATAAGTATAGGTAGATACTTCTCTTGCCTGTTAGTATGTTAGTAGCTTAACGGGTTCTCTCAGGTTGATTTTGTTTTCCACGAGTAATTTTATCAACAATCAGTTAAGTAGTTATAAAATTGTGATTCACTGCTGGGAAATCAAAAATACAGAATAACTTTTGATATTTTATATTAAACTGATATTTTACAAAGAAACTATGTATTTCACATGAAAATCTTTACAATTACACATTTTGATATTAACAGTTGACAAGTAGATCCAGATAAAAGATGTTAGACATCATCCTTAACACTAAATTTACAATATTTACAGTATTTACAAGCGCCCTAACAATATCAAATACACTGAAAAAACCAAGTAAATTCTAGAACAAACAATCGGTAAGTACATTATTAAAAATTCTTACAAATCATTTCACAGCCAGTAAAATCAATCAAAAATAAACCAGTACAAAACATTCAAAAACATTTCAAGTCTTCAAGATGATGTATTTACATGCTCTAACATTTCTGGTAACACATTATAAGCGACCATACTTCCGAATCCTTTCGGTTCCTTTTTAGTAACGATTGCAATTATTTCTTCTTCTGGAGGCGGCGGTGGAAACTCTGCACTAGTATCCAATGCAGTCATATTATCCTCTACACTTAAAAGTACTTCCCTATTGTCACTTTCGACCTTACGCTCTACTACAGGATTGTCCTCCATTATACTATACAAGTTCTCACTTTTCCCCTTGTTAAACATTTGTCAGGAATTCATATAAAATGGATCATTTAGGTTCATTTCATCGTTAACCGTGTTACCTTTCTGAGACCACTCTCTTTGCTGATGTTTTATCCTATAAATGATCTCATCGTGTATCACGCCGAAACACATAGCTGTCAAAGCCAGTCCTGTCAATGTGTACACAGAACAAAACCATAATGTTGTTGAATTAATTGTGTAATATCTAACACCGTGAATTGTGGTGTAATTCATCCCAGGAACTATGTTACCAAAACCTATGGTACTTAACGTCATGAAACAAAAGTAGATTCCATCAATGATTCTCAAGTTATCCAATTTGAAAAGAACTAATGCTCCTATGACGATATAAATAAAAATTGCTGCCAGACATAGTAAGACTGGAGCTAGAATGCTTAATCCATGCATGGATAGTTTTGAGTCTGTATCGGGCCAGCTTATTATATCATCTTTGGCAGTACTCGTAGTTGGTCTTTCGGATATGGATAAGTCTTTCTGACTATCAGGCTTCAAAACGTAACATTCTTCAGTTGGTGTTTTGCTAGTGTTCTGACTATTTAATATTTCTTCCTGTTGTCGTTTTAGTTTCATTCGTCGTTCCTTTTCTGCCATTCTTCTTTCGTCATAGCAGCAGTATCCGCAGTTTGAACAAAGGCAACAGCACAATGCTCTGCTGAACACGCTCCGGGCCATCTTGGACAGTAAAGAACCCACATTGGATAGGTAGAGAAGTGTAAGCGGTATTCCAAAAAGCGCGTAGAGCATTGTGACACCTTTGCCAAGAAAAGTCCTTGGTGCGATGTTCCCATAACCTGTGAATAAAATATATATTTTAGTCATATAGAAATAAGTACAACACAAATTGAATCTGTGGTTCATGAAATGTTTGAGTTTGTATTCCATAAATAAATCATCACTTAAATGGTCCTTTTTGTCAATATAAATCATAATTTTTAATTACAAGAAGTTAATGCGCGAAAATGAAAAATATCTCATAGTAGCTTCATGTGGCGCTAGATTCTAAATAATGTTTTAGCAGTCCAAGCCAAACTTTTTGTGTCATTGTGGTAATTCCACCAAAAAACTTTACACCCGCTTTATGAAAGTGTCATGATACACAAAAAAGCTTTTTAGTACCTTCTCAACATGAATTTAATAAAACTACGTAGAAAATATTTACCTATAGTGGTGAGAACTGTCAACGAGTAGAAAAACGCCAGCGCCAAATTCCATTCATGTTCTTCGTAATGGTTGCTAAAGTCGCTCCCTCCGAATTCTCCAAGCGCCATCTCCCGGTAACTGACTCCATATTGCGACGCCATTTCTGTCGTCACCCTGTGCACGAGCTCATTTTGAAATTTAAGAATCTCTTGTGCAGCCAACCTCGTCCAATTTTCTCTATACAATATATTCAACGACACCGTTATCTCCCAAATATTTTCTACGGCCCGACTTCGCGCGTCCCAAAAATAATTGGCTGACAAACTCATGTTTCCGTTCTCGTCATCGTCATCTGCGACTTTTTTATTCGTGTTGTTTTGCTCCCTGTGGCCTAATTTCTGTCTATCGGGTAAAATGCGTGGCCTGGCCGGCACCTCCGTCCCTCCTTCTATAGCTAAGAAAATAAACGACCCAAGGAAAGTATAGGCCAACAGAACGGTGAATATCACGAGATTGGTAAGCGAACCGACGTAAAATTGTTTTCTTCTGTACTTGGTAGTTTTGAAACAAAAGCAGCAAACAACTTTTTGGCGTGGTGTTTGCGCTCTCTTCCTACTATTAGATACCATGGAGTCGGCATCTTGGCATCTGTCCAAAGGAATTCCTCCATTTAGCGCGGGCTTTGCCAAAGTATACTGTTCGAATCGACTGATTGCTTCTTTATCCAGTACTACATGATCTATATCCATTTTGGGTTTGATTGTTATCTACCTTCATGCAGTGACGTCATCCTCACGTTTTATCTGAAACAAAGAATATTGACATTAGTGAGACGTGAAGGCTTCCCTTATTTTAAGAGGGCAGTAATTTTTCAAAGTCATTTTAGTTGAGGGAAACAAAATGACAAATGAAGGGGCACCGACGTCGGTGGCAATGATTGATGATTCCAAAATTCATGTTATAGATAAAATTACTGAAAACAAAGCTTGCGGAAAATATTTGAGGACAAAAATAAAGTAAAAGATTGTGAAAGCCTTAAAAAAATTAATAGGTTGATATCAATTTGTAGACGCGTTTAAAGATTTTCTTTAGTAAAAATATTCGATGTCTTAACATAAAACGGAAACCGTAGATATTTAAGTGGAAAAAGTAATGAGATCTATAAAGTTCTATGGCTTGTCCGCAAAAATTTGAAGTCAACATTTTGCCGAAATGTGATTCAATTACTTTTTTGCACAGCGTTGTGGAAGATCCTCTTAGAGGATCACTACCCACCGTACTTGTGTACAAAATAATAAGAAAAGAGAACATAATCAAACGTGGCTTTAGGATAAGTAGGTGGCTATATTAATATTACTGTCTGATGATGATAATGATTGATGATTATAACGATGCGGCTTAAAATATTATGAAACATTACATCGAAAATTCCACACAAAACGCATTAAAGCAAAATGTCAATATTACTTTTACCTAGCGAAAATAGTCAAAATTGCTTTTGACCGTAGACTTAAGAACAGTCAAAATTAGATGGCAGATTAGGGTGTACGTTGTCTGTCAGTCAGTCAGCCACTCGAGATTAAAACTATACATCTACAAAATTGTGCAGTTTAAAAATAATTATATGAGCCTGACTGGTTTAAACCCTAATAGTCTTTACGTTAGCTATCATTTTCTCAGCCATTTTGTATAATGAGTGAGTTTAATGAAAATGAAAATATTATTTTACGTAATAAAGGACTCTCATGATAGCTCATTCAATACTGAATAACTCATCATCAATACGTTCCTACTGAGACATAAACCTTCTCTCACAGAGAGACAGTGGTGGCCATCTGATAAATAGGATAATAAATAATAAATAAGAGAAAATACTGTTGGTTTTACTGCGAAATGGATATAATATATACAATTTAAAAGAATTAACAAAAGTACAAGTTTCCGTGATAAAATTTTCACTATCATTAACTGTCACCGCGAGACACTGTCAGAAAAACACTTTTGGAGTTTTGGCGGGAAAGCGAAAAAGATTGCGTCACCGCATTGTATTATTTTCCAAAAGTTGTGTTATTTTCGGTTTTAGTGCATAAAATTGGTGGCATTCTATTCGTTAAGTGCTGGATTACAGGCGTGAGGCGTGTGGGAAAATGGTATAATGATGGTGAAATGTTTCTTTTCGTATTGTTTCCAAAACTCCATAGAAGCTTCAAGTAAAGTTGTCACCACTTTACTAGGAGTATGACTTTGACTAGACTATGACTTGACTATGACTTGACGACTTTGACTATGACTTGACACATATTATTATTTGCGTGAAATATCATTAACTTGATAAATTATCAATTACTTGACACTGGCTAAATACACAAAAGTGTGGAGCCAAAAAAAAAAAAAAAACACTTTTCCGCGGCCAGTAGCGCGGAGGTTGCTACTGCAGCGAGGAGGTTCACCTCGCCGCATTATTACCAAATGCAAGTTGGTAGATTATATGTCCAAGAACTTTTTTTGAGATTTGAATATGTGAGTTTCCTTACGGCTTTAGGAAAACTGTTGGAAAAGCGAATGCAAATACCGTACATAGCTTGAAAAGTCGCACGTTCGGGGTGCGAACGAGCATGGTTCGAACTATGATGCTTCGGTTTAAAAGGCTCATGAGCTATCACTAAGCCACTCTTGCTTTCTCTCGATGAATGTCCCGGCCCTTTAATATCTGTGACGGCTGCAGAGTGAGGAACTTCCTCAAAATAGGTGTCGTGTGAGTAAATACTGCCTCCTGAATTCAAACCTTGATCCAAGCCTCTAGTGAGAGCCGCCGTTGGTCGAACGTTCACCAGAAATACTATCACAACAATACTCGTTAAGTCATTATTAATCAACCAGTAAAGTAATTACTGATATATTTAGCCCTCTTGTGCATTGTCAAGATTAAAATTATTAATCAGTAGATAACCCAGAGTTAGCTAACCAGGATTAAGTCGATAAAAAAATAACTAAACTTTTATATTGCGCATTTGAAACAAGGCGACGGCTGAACGGACTTTAATAAGAAATCAAACTTAGCTTTTAGGTATGTAGACTTTATAGGGTACCTACCCATATATATCAAACAGGTACAACAACCTTTAGAACTAAGGACCGCAACAAATTTTTCTCAAGTAATTAATTCAATAACGTAATCTTTAGACTCTTCAAATAAAATTTCCAACACTCGATTTTAAATTAAAATTGATTATAGCCAATGAGCGTTTTCATAAAAACCGAAAATTGGATAATAAATTACCACGGCCTGGCTATCGAATCCATAATAGAAAATTATTGGAAAAGTGATGAATCTAAAATTATTGGAAAACATCATTTAAGTAATGGCAGGTTTACCCACTTTTAAAACGGTTATAATATAACGTTATAAAAAAAATGTCTTTAAAATGTTAATTACTTGGTAGCTTACTTGCTGCCAAATAATTACTTTACTTATCAAAGGTGTAGCGAATAAGAATCTATTTGTTTCTTTCAAAACCTAAATTCTCTTATAACTTAACTGTTGTTTGTTTAATTCAACGTATGACTATTACTTGAGTAATGAAAAACTTATGAAAACAAAATGTTATCAAGTTTTCTAAGAAAAATATCTGTAATTTCATGATGAAAATCTTTTTGTAATCGACTCGTCCCAAAACTAGAATTCACCTAATGTGGAGAAGAGCTGAATGAGAATAACAATAATGTTCAAGTTGATCCTTATCAATTGCTACCGATAAGGAACAATTTCGAAAATTTTTGTTTATCATAAATTTATTTTCCGAACACGTACACGCTCGGTTTGATTCCTCAAAGAGATGTGAAATTCTAGTAACACGTGATGAATAAAAATTCTCATTGTCGACGCGGATTTGGGTAGATTTCGGCTATGTATACTAGGTGGCAGGACTTTTTGTAAAGTGCGTTTAGGTAGGTACCAATCACAACTGCCATCAATCGTGCTGTATTATATTGTTTCCCCACTACTGTGTTCCGGTGTGAAGGGCACTGTAGCTGGTGAAATGACTGGATAAATGTGACTTTATGACTTTAGTAGTCTAGAAATATTTTATATATGCGCAGTGCAGTATTACTCTATAGGTACTTTAGACTTCCGAGTGACACTGCAACTGATATGGGCAGCCGTGTCGCTGACCTTCAGGCAAACGACTGGCTCGTCATATCATTCTTTAATATGAAAAAATGTAAAACTTAATATGTATACATATATCATTGATACAGAATCATGGGTTTTCTCTAAAGAGATATGCATAATAACTTGGTTGGATCCATATATTTTTGTTAAACGTATATTATACCTACATTAAGTTTGTTGATATGTTCAAAAATTTCGTAATGCGTGAATGAAATAGAAAGTAGGTATCAATCAGCTCTTGTTCTTAATTGTTGTAAGACGAAAGTCGTTACTCAAAGTCAGAAACTTTTGGGTGGTACAAAAATTATTGACTCAGGCGTAACTTGGCCAGAAGTTCATCATTTGTTATATTTTAAATCATTATTTTAAAAAAATTGTTTGAATAAAACGAGTGTGTTTTAGACCACAAGACTGAAGTAAAAGTTCCTTAGTTTATCTAGCGCCATTTATCGGCCGGTATAACTTTGTTTTTGCTTTGCTAAAATGTTAATGTCGCAAACTTGACAATTATAAATTGCCATTTATAATAATGTCATAATTTATTTTTTTATTATATATAATATTTAAATTAATATAACATTTATAATTGTCAAGATGTACCGGATATACTCACAGAATAATACAAAATTTTTAACTTTATTAATTTGACAATGGAGATCTACATTAACCAACAACTTTCAACTTTCGTTCATCTCGCCAGCTTACTCCCCAAGTCAAGCGTGCGTAAAGAAATTTTACTTCAAAAACCATGATTTTATGGAGTCCAAGCAATTCTATGTGATACTGTGTGTACGTCTACTAGGTGGTAGAACTTTGTTGCAAAGTTCGTCTAGGTAGGTACCACCGCTTTGCCAGTTATTCTGCCGCCAAGCAGTAGTGTGCAAGCACTACTGTGTTCCGGTTTGAAGGGCACTGTAGCTAGTGAAATTACTGGGCAATTGAGACTTTATGATCTGATCTCACAGTCGAGTAATCTTATTACCAGACTGTGCTGATGTCTCGGGATGATGTGCGCAGTGCAGTGTCGCTTGAAACTCTGTTTTAGGGTTCCGAGTGACACTGTTCTGTTATGGGCGGCCGTGGCGCTTAACATCAGGTGAACGACTAGCTCGTCACACCATTCAACAACATAGAAAAAAAAAAAAAAAAAAAACGTGAATGATTTTGTGCTGCTGTGTGTAGCTCACCGGCCAAAACTAACTGAAGTTTTTGAATAGTTTTCAACGGAATTATCATTTTGTACAATAATTCTGATATCAGGTTTGCTTAGAATAATGAATTTAAGCAATAACCGAAATCTACCAAAATACACTACAGTTTTTTTAGGGCCGGAAGCCCATTTCACCAGTTATGGAGACGGCGGGTTAGAAATCGACTCTTTGATGGATTAGTTTCTTTGTTACCGTGAGAATTCTGTTCTGGACTTATTGTAAACGGAGTTTAGTGTAGCAGTGAGCGGAATATTATTTTCTTATTGGAAACAACTTGTCTATGTTTCATATTTTGACATTTATACTACGAGAACTTTGATTTAGTCATCACACACAACATAACTGGATCACCATAGTTAAAAACTATACCTAATTAATGCGTTGTTTATTCGATCCCTATCCATTTAATTGTTTGCTTGTTCAATTTTTTTTTTTGTTTGATAGACTTCTCTTTTACCACTATCTCGACTGATGTTCTTTTATTTTTTGAACGGGCTAATGCT
Organism: Ennomos fuscantarius; assembly: GCA_905220475.3. Lineage (NCBI taxonomy): Eukaryota > Metazoa > Arthropoda > Insecta > Lepidoptera > Geometridae > Ennomos > Ennomos fuscantarius. Next base: position 5,608,262 of record HG992044.1, read on the forward strand.
GTTGGTCTCTACCTATCTTTACAGCGTTACTGGGCGGGATAGCGTCACGAGGCGGGAGCCTGATAGTAAGTGACGATGTAGTCTAGGGTGTACCTAGAAGATACCAGTTCAATCTGAATTTGAAGACTCCAAGGTATGTAGGTAGGTAAGGTAAGTATAGTTTTCGGGAAATACGGACGCTGGTTTAGCATTCTCTAGCTGTACGCATGATAAACGTGAAGGCAAGTCGCTTTGTTGCTATTGAAATAATTTATATAAAATCCGCAACAATTTGTATCATCCTTTTGTATTAAATTAATTTTGATTAAAGGATTTGTCTTCGATGAACCATAATAATTATTATCTATAGGGTAATAGTAGAATTGTGATTAGTACAATTAATAATAATAAAATTAGACTTATTTTACAGGTTAGTGCTCTTGGTCTCTACCAACCTTTACAGTGTCACTGGGCGGAAAAATAAATTAAACAATGACGTTTACGAGTATAATTGGCCCTCAATGTTCTCACTAAGGGAAAGTAATAAATGGGAAAACAAATGACAATCTCTATGTCTAAGGAACGACAGCAAAAAAACTGTTCTGTAATTTCCCAAAGTCTACAACAAGATAAACAGATACCTACGTGTTGATTTTCCATCTCGGATTATAGCCGCCTTCCGCTGTCGATGGCGTGAGTAGGGTAAGCTTATTACCTTACTTACTGAAAAGGGTCCGTACGTTAACTTAGTACGTAACGGTACCGATATTTTCTAGGGTTCTTTTGTTTTTGTATGTCGAATTTTTTAAATGAAAATCAACTTTGATATTTGAAATTGATTTTCATTTAATAACCTGAATCCTGGATATATTATTAACCTAGATGCTTCTATAATATATTTTTTGTATGTCATTGTTATTTCAAATTTTTTTATCAAATGAAAGGGCTTGCGAGACGAAAAAATTAACTCTAAATCCAATATTGCGGACCGTCCAAAATGGCGGACTAGTTGGTACAAAATATGGACTACTGATCACACCAATTTTGACGCTTGTAAATTTGACCGTTTTTTCTATTACAGATTCGAAAAACTGTTAAAAAACAATTTTATATTATTTTAAAACTCCGTTATCTTCATCAGGGCAATAGGGGCTCTTTTGTACCCATCCTTCTGTCAATGACAATAATAATGAAAATACATTGCAATTTTTCACTAGCAATACCAAGAAACTGGTGGATCTCTGCTAAACCGCTGACCCCTATCATCCAATCACGCACCAGAAAAAACAATTCATTCCAACTGATTTTCAAAAAATAGGAGCGAATTAATCAATTCACGACACAAGATCAAATAGATAACTTCTAAACTAAAGCCAACACTGAAACTTTGAGGTACATAACACGGCGACTGCTAAATTAAAGCAGTAAGCAGTCCAATAGTTCTGAAAGCCGCAAATCATAAATCATACTAATTTATGATCGCACATTTCACCATCTACTAAATGTCTGTTCAGACTATAGGCCACGTACACAACGCAGTAGGTGACTAACGAGCCACGGGTGTAGGGACTTCGAAAACCAGTATTGGCCAAAGTGTTCTATAGGATTTTTAACAGTTCCTAATCTGAAGTGATTTTAACGTGCCAGCGCGTGGTAATAATTCAAATTATTGTGTCGGCGGATGAAGCGTCTCCGTTTTAGCTAGGGCGGAAATTATTTTATATGTCTTCAGTAGATGTCTAGAGGTTCTTCTCTACAGCACCCCTACCGCGTAACCGTTCTGGGAATCGGCTTCGCCTGCTATCCTGCACGTGCCAATTAACAAGTCCACAAGTGCGATCAAGAGAGAAAACGATCCCACCAGACTTACGCGGTATGGACCCAAGTCGCATTTCTCTATATATGCAAAATTTTATCCAAATCGGTTGTCGATTTTTTTGTGTGAAAGCCACACAATAAAACAAATACACAATGATTTACACTACATTTTTATCTGCAAATACAAAATCATTTATTAACATAAATATTTTACAACAGTTATGTAGAGAATCCATTGACTCCTGAACTAGTGTTCGCTGTGTTTCAGGAGGCTTCTACTATTTAATATCTAAATGTGATTTATTTCAAAGCATGTGTGTGTTTGTGTGTGTGTGCAAGCGTGCGTGCGTGCGTGCGTGCGTGCATGTGTCTGTGTGTGTGTGTGTGTGTGTGTATAAATTTGCCAACATGTTTTCTATTCCATCATAATCATAACTATAACATATTATCTGCTGCTATTGCTAGAGTTCTTAAAATAAACATTCAAGTACTTTGGCCAGTTTATTTTACACGACATTTGAATGGAAAAAGTTGTAAGAACATAAACCACTGTCTTTCTTAATATTGGTGTGCCGTTCGTACGAACTTTAATGGCAGCCAATAGTAGTTTTAACCAGTTCTCACCGGTTTTAACAGCTTTCAGTGCTTTACCACCTGCGCGCATCGATAAAGATTTATCTTGATTTAATTTGTTTTAAAACTGTTAAATTTTTATCGAGTTAACGTCTGCTGACTGGCATTTTATTAAATTTTCGCAAGATAATTAAATGTTTCAGAGAGAATAAAACATTTGTTTTTATCAAACTATTTTGTACTTAAGATTGTGTATTTTTTATATTGGTTTTACTGTGTTTGAAAATCAATTATATAATTACAAACTTTCCACTCAATTTAGTGAACAATATTTAAGTAAATGTTTTTATAATAAGGTTTAAAGCCGATTACAGCAGCGAAGTCATAATTTGTAATTAGAATTTTATTATCCAGACGCAGCGGTTATCTCCACCATGCAAGCAGGCATTACTTTTGATAAATTATTCGAATCCAACTGCTCCCTGTCTAATTAATAAGTCAGCAATTTTTCAAACCGATATCTCTACTCTAGGTATGATAAAGTTCATTTTTCTCTAAAATTTGTGTGATCGTTCGCTAGGTGGTTGACCTGTTAAAGCAATTACTCTGTTTAATTTTGTTTTATAGTTTTACTTTTGATGCAATTTCTTTTCGATTTTTCGGGAAAATAATTTTAAAATGCGTAAAAGATCGAATGATGGTTTTATTATTTAAAGAAATGGAACTGACTGTTTTTTCTCTGTCTTGTTTCTGCGAATAATAATTTATGTAAAGAAATAAAGAAAATACATTTATTCGTGACACCCAATATTACATAATATAGTAATAATAATAAATAACACCAATAGTCTAAAGGCAATGTTGCGTGGTGTCACGACTGGGCTCCGACTCAGCGCACAGTTGAAGGGGAGAGAGTAAAAAGGGTTTAACTGTCAAATTGATAGTTTCAAGAAAATTTACTTTAAACTTTAACGGCCTCATTTTAATGTAGAGTACGTATTAAGTAATAGAAAAGGTTTATGTAAGTTTCAGTTTGCTGTTGTTGAAAATGTATTAATTCTATTTTAAAATACAAAACATAGTACTAATTCTTACAATTACTGTAAAAATATAATATCATATAATAAATATAATAATGTTTTCATGCGAAGCGAATTACATTCCTGTGTCAGATAAACCGTTTTTGACTGAAAATCTCAAGATTTAAGCCTCATATCAGTATTTTAAGAATGTATTATTGTAGATAATTTCACGCTGAATCCAATGATAACCATAAGACATTTTGTGAAAAGAATCAGTTAAACCCTTTTTGATCTCATCCCTTCAATTAAGGTCCTGAGGTGAAGAGACCTTAATAACTGACTTTCAGTTGGAACCCATTTGTGGCACCACGGACGTCACGGAAAATAAACAGTTCCCATGGGAAAAAGGAAAATTAAAAACTCAAATGCTCATTTGTTGATAAACTTTACACAGTGGCTTTCATTTATAGTGAAGCCGTGGAGTACCACCTACCTTACAATAATATTATGCGAACATTAAACAACGTTTACATACCTTATCTTTGTACACGAAAATGATCCATCAGAAGTTTTAATCTGTAACAAGAAAACGAAAAATTAAGAAAAAATTACATACACGTTTTACAAAAAACTTATAGTAACTACTTGACGTGGATTTACCATTAAGTATATTAGAATCACTAAACTAAATTTGCCAGCAACCAAGTTACTTAACTCTATATCTTTATTTTATCATAATTAATAATTATTAAATAAAATATAATAATTAAAGATCCTTTAGAACAGTTCACATCTCTCTCTCTGTCTCTGAATAGAGTCCAAAGACTATTCGGAGACGTGCAAAAAGGCTCATAGGAGACGATACGTTGATGGAAGCTAAGCTTCAGAGCTTGGATCAGCGTCGTTAGCTTGCTGGTTTATCGGTGTTTTGAACTACACTTTGGATAGTGCGCGAAGGAATCACACGGTCTAATTCTTTTTCTATCATCGGACTACAGGATTCACAAAACACGACATCCATTTTAAATTCACTCCACACGCACGAACCGTTTCGCTACTAACTTTATAGCACGAACAGCTAATGATTGGAACAGTTTGCCAGCATGCTTGTTTCCAGTTAACCACCAGTTTTTAAGACAAGAGTGAGGACGTATCTTCTAGGTAAGCATACCCCATCTTAGCTTAACATAGCCGAGGCAGTAGTCAAATGCTTCACTTATAACCAATGACCAATAAAAAGCAAATTTTTTTCATTTTTCAAGGTTTTTAATAATCGGAAAACAATATATTAAGACATCTTTAAAAATGAAAAGTTAATTTTGTAAACTGTATATTTTAGTCAGTTTATCGTTTAAGAGTCTAACCTTTATTGAGCTATCGAAAATGTATCATAGCTATCATTTCAATTGTTAAGTAGATACAAACTGATTATTTAGTCCTTAAATTCAATAAAATGCTACAATAAGTATTCGAAAATTGCAGCTTCAACTTGCAATAACTTTAACAGGTAACACAATAACCAAACCGCAACTAATAAAATAAACCTTCCATATATATTCCATATAAAGGGTCCATATAACCTACAATATGGAGCACGACGATTTTCATTACCGAAATTTATGTAGCAACCCTACTAGCTGGAATGAAAGGAGCACAAACACGCTCAAAATGCATCATGGTATAATATAGATGCTGCAGTAATTGTGGGTCATTCACGCGTGATTGTTAATATCCAATATATTTGTTATTTTTTATTTGAATTGATTAACAAATTAATTCAAAAAATTATAGTCATGACTGTAATGACATAAAAATTTTAAAGGGCAAACTATTTAATAAATCTTTGTATGACTGGTTGTAACAACACGCATTTTATAGTGTTAAGGAATTCCAAATGTACTGTAACAAAAATATTATTTAATATTTGCACACTTGCATGCAGGTTGAACACAAAATATCTAATTATTTTAAGTAACTTATGTTAACATCTCTTGAAAATTGTGTTCTAGCAAATAAACATTTGATTGATTGATTGATTGATTGTAAAAAAATATATGTAAACATTTCACATAGCGCCATCCAGCCCCAAACTAAGCAAAGCTTGTACTATGGGAACCAGATAACTGATACAATACTTAGATGCTATTTTGTTTGTAAATATGTACATTAAAAAATACATACACAGACATACATACAATAATATACATAGAATACAATGTAACACCCAAACACAGAACAAACACTAAAGTTTAGCACACAAATTATGGTCGTGGGTGGAAATCGAACCCACAACCTACAGTTCAGAAGGCAGGGCAACTACCAACTGGCCTGTCGGGCCAGTCAAGTGAACTGAATGGAATGAAAGGGGCATAAAACACTCAAACGTTGATGCGTAGAAAGAGGCTGCATTAGACATTGTTTTGGTTTGATCTTTTACGCGTAATTATCGTATGCATTTGTTTCTTTTACACTATCCGACGTACAAATTGGTTAGGTAAATAGAACAAACATCAAATTTTCAGTTTGTTTGTTTTAGTTACAGACAAATAATAAAATTTAAAATTATCAGGCTACAGCTTCGAGTATTTATATTAATTTTATTGCTAAATTCTCTAAGGGCTACAGACACCACGGACTTAAGTTCAAAACGGCCTCACTCCACAATTGAAGGTATGAGTTCAAAAAGGGTTTAACTGATTTTTTTCACTGATTTTTTTCACAAAGTGACTTATGGGTATCGTTGGATTCAGCGTGAAATTATCTACAAAAATACATTCTCAAAATACCGAAATGAGGCTTAAATCTCGAGATTTTCAGTCTAAAATCGGTTTATCTGACACAGGAATACAGGTCGCTTAGCATAAAAACGTTATTATATTTATATTATATTTTTACAGTAGTTGTACGCATTTGTACTATATTTTGTATTTTAAAATATAATTAATATATTTCAAACAACTAAAACTCACATAAACTTTTTCTATTACTTAATACGCACTCTGCATTAAAATGAGGCCGTTGAGGTTTAAAGTCAATTTTCTCGAAACTATCAATTTGACAGTTAAACCTTTTTATCCTCACCCCTTCAATTATAAAAAAAAAAAGAAAAAATATCAACATCGTGAATTGAAACGAGATCACAACACATAAGATATAAGATATTGCGCATGTGAAGCAAAAGCCAATTATTATTAAAGAGCGCGCGTTAGTGCGCACGTCTGAACTCTCCCGCCAGCTCATAAAATGTACTACGGTAAGCAACATGGTAGTGAATGTAAACGATATCCTTTATTGTTATTATGTAAATGTTCATATTGTTAGTGGTATATGCAAATTATTTTGTTAAGGGAACTAGGGAGTAATGTGTTACTGAAATACACAGTAAATTATTTTATGTAACGAGATCTTGTGGATTAATTAATATAAGATAATTAACGTCTATCAAACGTAAACGTAACGTAAATTTTTTAAGCATCGGCCATTAAAATAACCTATGTATTGCTCTGTATAAAAAAATCTTAATTAACTATACCATACATACTCGTACATACTCTATTTATTAAAATTTACCTGTTAACAAAGAAACGGCATTAAAAATTTAATCCCATCACGCTCAGACTTTGAAGAACAAGAAGCAGTAGGTATTTGAGTTTTTTCTGCGCAAAAATACTTAGCGCGGGAATCAAACGCGCCACTTCCAGGTTATGACCCAACCTGCTCAACCACCACACCACAGACGCTGTCAATAAAGCAAGCACTTATCACTATAAATGACCAAGTGATTTTGACGACTTATATATCTACAAAATGTTTATTTGTCAACTTAACTCTTGTGGCTCTACAAAGTGGCCTTTCAATCAATCACGTAAAAACAAAGCATATTATTATTAAAGTGGAAAATCTCATCAAACGAAAGTGATACATAGAAAAAAATAAAACGAAGTGCATGCACAATTTCCGATTTGTTTGAAGACAAAAGCGTTTTAACGTTCCACGAAAATAAACTGATACACGAAGCGTCGTACACGGTTTTGGGGAAATGACTAAAAAGGCAATTTCCGTTCGATTCATAAGGTTACGGATTTCCCGGGCGTAGATTTAAATTATATAAACTCGGTTTATTATAACATAATATTTCATTTTCTTTTGTTGTCAATATTTACTTATTATGGACAGTAAAAAAAAGGCACTGCGGTGTAAAGCAGAAAAATAAATACTCTTCCTTTTTATTTTGTTCCATTGTCTTATTTTTAACGTGCCGTCTAGTCTTTCTCTAAGTCTAAGATTCTATCATATTCACTAAAAATTTTATTTAAATAATAATAATAACGCCCATCGATCACATACAAAGATCCCGGACCTTAACTAGGATTCCCTGTGTCTAGGGACCCAGGGACTACGAGGACCATGGTCCCACATCACCCAGACACAGAACAAGTATTTGCGCTTATTTGTGCACAAATACTTGTCCTGCCGCGGGAATCGAACCGGCCGCTTCCGGGTTATGAGCCGATCTGCTCAACCATCACACCACAGAGGCTGAACACAATATTTTACTACACTCTATAGCAAGTACAATAACATTCGAATAAACTCATATTAAGTGAGGGTAGGTACAGAAAAAAGTTAGCAGCCGCCACGGAACGAAAACAGGACGCGCTTCACGTTTAAAATTTTAAAGATATTATACCATGAAAGTTAATCAACAGTCAAGCGTAGAGCCACTCGAATGAAAAAGCAATTTGTATGCGAGACTGGATAAAAATAAATAACTTTTTGGTAAAAACATGCACAAGTTCCGACTCAAGTTATGAGAGAAATGTGGGTACTTAAAATTTTGTTCCTTGTCTTGTAGACGTGGTTTATTATATTAATGTATAACGTGACGAGCTAGTCGTTCACCTGATATTTAACTTAACTGACTCGATAGCTCAGTTGGTAGTAACCTTATCTTCTGAGCTGTAGTTGTGGGTTCGATTCCCACCCAAGACAAACATTTGTGTGATGAACATCGATGTTCGCTTTGTGTTAGGGTGTTATAATTGTATTCTATGTATAAAGCTACAAATAAAAAGTATGTAAGTATTGTATCAGTTATCTGGTTCCCGAGTACAAGCTTTGTTTAGTTTGGGGTTAGATGGCACTGTGTGAAATGTGCACAAATATTTATTTATTTAAGCGTCATGGCTGCTCATAACAGTTACAGTGCCACTCGGAACTTTAATGAATCGAGATTCAGTTTATCTACACTGCGCACGTCATCCCAAGATATCAGCACAGTTAAATATCTGACTCTGAGATCAAGTCAGAAAGTCTCATTTGCCAAGTAATTTCATGCGTTGTTTAACTTTGATGATAGGCAAAAATAGATAGACGAGCGCTACTACTGGAATTAATTGAAAATAATACACTCTTATGAAGTTTACAAAAGACCAGCAGGTATAAAAAGTTTTACAGCTGCCTTAAAGAAACTGCTAGAAACAATGGTTTTTATTAAAACTCGCTACAGGTCATGTCTTGGAAGTTGCACATCTGACCTTCCAAGTAGAAATTTTCCGAGAGACGAAATCCGACGCTGACAAGACGGTTTGTCGACGCTTCCCGGTCAGAGTGTGGAATTTTAAATTATAGCTAAATAAATGTTTCTCAGGCTGTTTGCTTTAGCTCCAGGATTTCATGATGAAGCTGTGGAATGAAGCTGTGATAAAAAATGTTGTTAGAAGGAGAAACTGTTTAATGTTTTCATTTCATTTAGGTTTTTTATATAGCTGTGTCTAACCAGTTTACGTGTTATCATGATGCGAATTTTTCACAGTGCTGAGTAATATTATTTATTTTGAGACTGTACAAAGCTGCATGTGATCTTGTCAAATGTATTACTTCGACTCATATTTGATTTTATTGTTTGGTGAAGTAAAATAACTATAGATTGGCCCGCACGTTTGTAGACCTGTGTTGAAAATAAGATAGGTAGGTTCTGAATTTGAATTTTATTGTATTATGAATTTCTCCAAAAGTATTTGAGTTTTTAATTGTCTCAAAACTTACGTACACAAGAAGTATGTATAATCTGACTGAAAATTAGATTGTTGTGATTTTCAAAATACTATTAATAACGGCAGTGTGTAGCGTTCATTTGTTTTGAAAAAAAAAAGAAAAAAGTTTCGTAAAAATACACATGCTAAGATTCGGTCGGACTTTGTAACTTCTTGACCGCTGACACGAATTTCCAACGTCACATCGTACATATTTTACCCAAATTATTACACCGAACACCGCACAAAAACACGCAAATAAAAATGTAATCGAATCAACCGAATGCTTGTTCCGTACTAAGGTAGAGAGATCCAGTAAACGTACATACAGATACTAAGCCTTGGATATTATAGAAAATAGATTTAATCGACCATCACTTTATAAAAGCATTTTAATCGATTCGCGCTTTCTGGTTTGTTTACCATAATAATCTGTAATGTGTTATTAATCAATCCTATTTTTCAACATTTTGGTGGTTTTTTTTTTGGTTGGCAACACTGACTGGCGCGTGATTGGCCGACGCACGTGTGTCAGAAAATTAAGCAAGAAAACCGATCGGGTAGAATGAAGAATACATAGAAATTTAAATGTTGCTCTTTTCTGGTTTTACTTATAGTCGAATTTTGTGGTTTTTATAATTTATTGAACAGCGGTGCAATACACAACATCAGACAGTCAATAGAACCTCTTGCTTGATTGAAAAAAGAATGAGCTCGTTCACTGACAAACTCTCCCGAGCACCAGAGAACGCAAATATTTACATAGTCCGGGTCCGTGTGACCGGATACCGGGATTACCCGGTGTTTGCGCCCTCCTTTGATGAAGCAAAGAGCGATTATGGTTCACTGGTGAACATTGCTTAGAGTTTTTGATGTTTGAGAGGGCCTTATAGAATGTTGGCATTTAAATGTATATTGGTTTTGCGGAATAGAGCACGACCTCATAAAGACTTGTGATATAAAATGTTTTCGTCTATGATCTGCATTCATTTGTTTGTATAAACTACGATCAAAGTATACATTTACTAAGATAAGGGTTCGCGCTATGGTCTTTTTGTGATCATGTAATTATATTATGATCACAGTTTTGATTAATAAGTTGAGAGTTATAACAAAATGTTCTCATTTCATACCTACTGTGATCACGTTTAATGTTAGTGATTGATAATCAGGTCGTAATTTATACTGGGGAACGTTGTTTGGGCCACCAATTATACAATAAATCATCTTAATTTGATTTTGAACCTACTTTGCTGAGAAATAAGATTAAATTTCACTTAGAAATACCAGTCGCGGTCATTATTTCGAGGTAGCTTTGGTAAAGTCGATCTCCATTTTGTAAGCGAGTGGAAACCGAAAGAAGTTTCAAAAATTTTCAAGTGCAAAAGTCGGGATACCGCCGTACCCACTTTTTTACACTCGACTTTGTCACTCATTTGAATAACAAGAAAAACCTTTTTTCTTTTTCTACTTCGTCTCGCGTATATAGGTACTTTAGGCGTTGGTGTTACATGGTGGAATTTGTTTGGCTTGCCGATCGGGAAACTTATTTGTGTATATCATGGAGGGAATAAATAATAATATCCTGAGAGGTTTTCTTTTTGGAATGTTTCGAAAAGTACCTACTCGTCTAAATGGGGAACATTTTCAAGCGAGCGTGAAGAATTATAAATGTGCTAAGCTTTGCTTTATTGAGATACACTGCTAACGTAAATGAGACTGATGATCAGTAGATAATGATGTACTTATCATCTTCTCACGATGCATTGTCATCATCCGAATTCTTACTTCTAGAATACAGACTTTCTCTCACTAGTGTAGGCACAGTCCACCACGTTGACCACATGCGGGTTAGTGACGTCATCTCCTCTGATTTTGTTGATACTTGAGCTGGTTTTTTCACGGTGTTTTCCTTTACCGTTATAAGCAAGTTCAAATTGCACACATAACTTGCTATTTTATTAGTGAAAGATCGAGCGACATTGGCAAAGGGCGTGTTAGTTTTTTTAAATAAATAAATAATTGTCTATTATATAAAATTATAATATCTAGTCTCAAACTAAGCAAAACTTATACTATTGGAACCAAATAACGGATACAATACTGTTTTGTTTGTAAGTTATACATGCATAGAATACAATATAACACCCAGACTCAGAACAAACATCGATGTTCATCACACAAATGCTTGTCCTGGATGAGAATCCAACCCACAATCTACAGTTCAGAAGGCAGGGTTACAACTAAATGAGCTATTGGGCCAGTTGGACCAGCACCTCTACCGCGTAACCGTTCTGGGAATCGGATTTGCCTGCCATCCCGCACGCGCCAATTAACAAGTCCACGAGTGCGAGCAAGAGAGAACACGATTACGATCTCCACCAGACTTACGCGGTAAGGCCCCAGTTTGTATGTCGCACGGGCTACACTGGCACAAACGTTCACGATGCTTATTTTATTGAAATCAATAGCTTTTGACAGTTATTTAACTGTTGGCAACTATAATAAATACAAAATGCTACACCGGGAACTATTAACTCTCCCTTCTCTTGTAACTACCTCACTGCGAATATCAAGGCCCTAAGTGGTAAACGTGGAATATATCATCAGACAAATCTAATCCACGTTTAATCCGAGGTGCGGAGTCGCAATTTACTCGTCAAAGGGTCTAACGCTGGCGGCTACTCGCAAATTGCTGCCCGGTTCTATAACTTATCGACGGTATGGGTAGTTGTTCCTGGTTTATTGTTATCTTTATCTATACAAATAAAATTCAAAACCCTGACCGACTGACTTATTTATTTATTTATTTATTGTGATAAAAACGACAAAATCAATTACAATTATCACACAAAGTATTTCATACATTAACAAAAAAACAAATCAGGGTTATAAAATAATAAAAGAATCTAATTAGGCTATTACAATAATGTCAAATAAAATAAAATAATGTCAGATTTAATTAGATAAAAAGAAAAATTATTCACTATCGCTACAGTCGGGATTACCCGTATTGCTCCATTGATCACTCATGCTTCCACAGTATGTTAATACTGCAGCAACAATGTTAGACCACTTGTCAAAAGAAAAATCAAAATCAGCGTTGGCGTCGCGGAGTGCATTGAGGTGGCGTAGAGGGCGAACCAGCGGAGAAAAATATATTTTATCAACGCACAGCGTAAAGTTAGACTTTTTTTAAATCTGAACATGGCATTACATCACCTTTACGTTAATTGCGTTATTATGCTGGCTTATGCCAAAGTTGAGCATTACCATTCAACGTGGCAATGCCGCTTGCATTTTGGGCTTGTTGCCTACTGGTAGTGGTTTATTACATTAGTTTCGTATCATATTGTATAATTTATGGTTTAGTTTTCTAGTAGTTCAATTCATTTTATTAGGTAATTGTATTTAAAATTGTTACAATTATTTAGTGTATCTAATTTTTTATATTGTAAATTTATGACATGGAGATTCGTTTAATTAGTATTAAGCATAACAACCACCCATAACAGATTACAGTTTCACTCTAAATATAGGATAGACACTCTAAGTTAAAGTTTCATGCACTTGTTGTTAAATTAAATTGAAATAACTTTAGAGAAGTAATAAAATTTGATAGAAACTTCAATAAAAAAAAAAAATTGTGATTTGACAGTTTACATTTATTTGTTTCTTTTTCTTATTTTACTTAATTCAGATAATATTTAGTAGATTTTTCTGAACTAAAACATTTTTTTTTTCTTGAACATTCAAGAAAAAAATAAAAAAATGTTTTCTGAAACGTTGGGAATTAATGTACGAAAAGTTATTTACAGAAAACAAGCACTTGCTGAGGGGTCCAAATTGGACAATATGGAAAGCCTTCTAACACTTTCGCAAATTTCCTAGTAATTCAGTATTTACAACAGGGTCGTCACAAATTACGCGTATGTAATAATTTGTCTCTCAACAATTTCTACCAAAGTATTTTGGCATTCCTATTGCAAGTTACAGTTCCCATACTGGAATCTACATATATTGCCCCTTGGCTGACCATAGGCACACACAGTACCCATGGACGTTCAAAGGGGAGCCCTGTTAAATAGTTTTAAGCTTGTGGTTGCGATAAAAGTCCCTTGGTTTTAATATTTGCTGACTTATTCTTTGAGAGTCAACGCGGGAAAGGTCAAAGAGGGAATCTTCTCCTATATTGATCACAAAGCACGACTTTTCAAAATGTATAAGTAGTTAATATCACATCTATTGCTGATGACAAAAAGGTGATATTTTGGTAGAAAATAGTAAAGTGTGAGATATCAAGGAAGCGGGCAGCGTGGCTAAAAATCTAGATTAAAATTACATAAAAAACTAAACCGACATATTCTCCTTGTCAAATGAATGTTCTTCAGATAACTTTTAAAAGTATACAAAAGGAGGCCATATTTCCAACCTCCGTGTCGTTTACAACTTCTGTAATTATTCTACCTTTATTGATTTTTCAGTTAAGTCAAAACTCCAGGCAGCCGTTGAAGAACTTTTTTTCAAACTCATCTTAAAGTCAAATACTCATGTTATTTGACAATAAGTACTTTGTAATTTTATATGCTTAATAAAATAACTTAATTTTAAGTACCTAATTTAATTTTGACTTATAAAAGTGCTAAAAATACCCTAAAATAAATCTTTTGACTTTGACTTTGATGCAAAAGGCTAGCGGCCACTCAAAATGGCGCTCAGAAGCACACTCTACAGCGGACGTCTTCAGATCAGCTGATGATAATATCCAGTTATAAATAACCCCCTTTTAACCTTTTAACAATCGCCTTGTCATATACTGAGAAATACTTGGATCATATTGTAAAATTATATTTATAATACATACATTTTCCAGTTATTTTGATTTAGTATATTTGGATAAGAATATATCGATTCAAATAAAAAATAAATACAAATTGAATAACAAACGATGGAGTTCTGCTGTAACAAACATGAACAAAAAAAACAGGCATATAGAAAACCTCATCAATTTCTGAAGTCATTTGAGAAATAAAATTTAAATCATTCATTAGAAAACGTAGGTATAAGATATATTTAATTTTTGTCTTGTAAAAAAGTGCTATAACTCAGATTAGCGATATTAGTCGAATACAGGATCAGTTGAGCAGGACAGTATTCGGCCAAGCGTAGTGATTATGAAAAAACCCTTCCTATGATAATCGTCCAAAATGGCGTTTTATTAAGTCCAAAATGGCGTTTTATTAAGTCCAAAATGGCGTTTAAATGGCGTTTTATTAAGTCCAAAATGGCGTTTCATTAAGTCCAAAATGGCGTTTTATTAGTCCAAAATTGCGTTTTATTAAGAGTGCCTGTATTCAGCAGGTCTTTCAGCTGATATGATGTAATGTGAAGTAGGTAACATAATGTAAACTTACTACATTTCTGTAAAGCAAATTTTCAACTTGGGCATATATGTTTCAATTTCCGCAACACCAAGTTCCCGAACACATGCTTAACATCATGGCACGATATCTGTGGAACATTTATCAGACATAACCACGGACAAGTAATAACACTTGCGAAAGAGAGAAAGCCACAATACATAGAGATGAACAGTATGGCAACGTGGCATAATTGCCAAAAACCTGGTTTACACAACTAAAAAGTGATTCTACATTTTAAGCTGGCTGAAAAATGTGTCAATAAAAAACACCATTGCTCTAAATACAAAACAGTAATGTTATAAAAAAAAACTTTAATCCATCAATAATATTATATTTACAGGATGAGAAGAGTGTTGAACCACCAAAAAAGGTCTACTATTTTCTTGACTTCCATGCCTTCAAGTTTATCAACCAAAAAATGTAGTACTCCATGTTTCGTACTAATCAAAAACACAATTAAATCCCCCAAAGTATTTCACGTTACTCATCAGTGTGAAGAAAAAGTTTAAATTAACCTCTCAGGGGATTTGTCAGGGGATCCAAGTGAATGAATATGAAAATCATAGCGTCTCTCTACCTTTTAGCAAAAATTCAAGTAGACTAGGTATTGTTATTATTTCCAACGACCAATAATTTCTAGACAAGACTTTGTGGCTTGACATAATATCCTATTAGTTATAAAAGCCACAAAGACCTTTGAGACGGTCTTGATTACGAGATAGTTCCATACTGTTTACAGATTATATAACAGAGAAATTCAATTGTTCTTTGTCGCACACACCTTTTGAAGTTATCCAATTAGGAGATACTTTGTGTTCGCAGACAAAGATTTAACTTGTCTCGGAGATAATACGGGAGCATCTGTGACCCTTAGACATTGTTAGCTCCGCGTATCAGAAGTTACGGTGTTATACAAACTTTGCTGGAATTCAAAATTTGCTTACGCGTGTCTAAGTTTAGTTTTGTTTCGTAAAATGTCTACGATCACTTTGCGTTTGATTGACATTAATGACTAAAGTCGGCTAAGAGATCGGATACTTTTCAAATGACTTCGAAAAAAGAGGAGTTCTCAATCCGGTTGTCTATTTTTTTGATAGGATATACTTTCAGACTGGGATTATTTTATAAGGGTTTTATTTACAAATAATATCTAAATATAGATAACTCAAAGGTGACTGACTGACATAGTAATCTATCAACGCACAGCCCAAGCCACTGGACGGATCGGGCTGAAATTTGGCATGCAGGTAGATGTTATAACGTAAGCATCCGCCAAGAAAGGATTTTTCGAAATTCCACCTTTCGAGGGTGAAATGGGTGGTTGAATTATTTTACCATAGGTCACGCCGCGGACGAAGCTGCGGGCAGAAGCTCGTTATACCTATAAACTTTTCAAGCCTCTATGGTGTGGTGGTTAAGCAGGTTGGCTCATAACCCGGAGGTGGCAGGTTCGATTCCTACAGCAACAGAACATGTATTTGCGCACAGAAAAAAAATGCAAGTACTTATTATGTGTCTCGATGGTGTGGGACCATGGCCCTATTAGTTCCTGGGTCCCTAGATAGAGGGAATCCTTGGGCGTTTTTATTGTTAAACACCGGTAGTAATGTAGCTAGCATTTATTAGTACTTTTTAGTCTTTTAGTAACTAATTTATAAAATAAACTGACCATTTCTTGTTAAATTTTTAAAATTTTTGTTTTTGTAATGTAAATGATGTTTGTTTGGATGTAAGGATGTAAATTATTTATTATTCAATATAGAATAGAATAGCATAAATATGTATTCATGACCATGGTTTATAAATTAAGGGTAACAAAGAATAAAACATAGGCTACATTTTATCCCGGAAAAATGAAATGTTCCCGTGAGGATGAGGAAATAATCAAAATACTTTTTATCCGCGGGTGAAACCACGGGGCGCAACTAGTTATTAATAAATGAGCAAAATTTGTTTAGCCGTTTCATTGAGAAAGTCAGAAAAACAAGAGGTAACCTTTTACTGTGTATAAATAGAGATAGAAATAAAGTACCAGGAGAGCAAAAATACTGAGGAAGTTTTAAATGAACAAAAATAAAATAAACAGAGAAAGTATTTAAAGAATTTTAATACTAAAAGAAGTGAGGATTATGGAATAATAGAATAGCGATCAGGATCGGCAAATTAATTTCATTGGTAAAGCTTATACTAATATAGTTACGCCATAAAATAATTAAAAAAATCAATTCTATCTACAGCCAATACATCAAATCAATGAATCTACTCGTAAAGCCAGTAAGATTGATGTTCAGATATCGGATCATTATCTCAGCCTGGATGGTGATCGAGCTGGGGTAATGGATGATGCCAATTCAATGCCTCCCATCGCCTTAGATCCCATTATAGGTGACAAGGGATATCAGTGGACAGATGGATTAATTTAGCTAAGAAAAAGTGGACCTTTTAACAACTTTCCGGGCGGAATAAGGCTTAGATTCAAAAACTTTGGGAATAATAATGTGAGATAAGTGAAAAGAAACCTGAGTGGTCGAAAGTGAGAAAGTACATCAAAAGTTTCACAGATGTTGGTCTATTTTTGTCTAAATGGTAACACGAGAAAATATTAAAACTTATATGATACGAGCTTCTGCCCGAAGCTTCGCCCGCGGCGTGGCCTATGGGAAAATAATTCAACCACCCATTTCACCCTTTTAAGGGTGGAATTTCGAAAAATCCTTTCTTAGTGGATGCCCACGTCATAACATCTATCTGCACGCCAAATTTCAGCCCGATCCGTCCAGTGGTTTGGGCTGTGCGTTGATAGATAACTATATCAGTCAGTAAGTCAGTCACCTTTGAGTTTTATATATTTAGATTTAAGATTTATATATCAGAGAAATTGGTATCTTTTTCACATTGGTCTAAAATCTTTTCTCATTGTGTATAGGTAACTGATCAGCAACGGTGTTAGAATTTATAAGCCACCCGAAGGAAGGGAAAGATAATTTAATTGTGAACACTAAATAACTCCACAGGAACTTTTAACGATATTTTAATAATTTCAAACTTCGAGTTTCCCACAAAGCGCTAGAAAATTTAAACTTGTAACGTAATAAAAGTAACGGGATGGCGCTTAAACCACCCTTAATAATACAAAAGAAAAGTTTTCATTCAATAGGAATGAAGGAACTTAGAAAATCAATTCGAGAGAAAGAGGAATAGTCAATTGGCCGGAAGATTAGCTGTAAATTTTATGCCGGATAAGCCTTGGTATAAACATTAATTTAAAAAAAAAAAGTGTGCTTTAGACCACATGACTGAAGTAAAACTACTTTAGCTCGATCTATTGGCCGGTATAACTTTATTTTTGCTTTGTTTAATGTTATTGACAATAATTGAAGGGGTGAGAACAAAAAGGGTTTAACTGAATTTTTTCACAAAATGACTTGGGTATCGTTGGATTTAGCGTGAAATTATCTACAATAATACATTCTCAAAATACCAAAATGAGGCTTAAATCTCGAGATTTTGAGTCTAAAAACGGTTTATCTGCCACAGGAATACAGTTTACTTAACATAAAAACATTATTATATCTATTTTATTATATTATATTTTTACAGTAATTGTATGAATTAGTACTATATTTAGTATTTTAAAATAGAATTAATAAATTTTCAAGCAACTGAAACTTACATAAACCTTATTAACACTCTACATTAAAATGAAGCCGTTTAAGTTTAAAGTCAATTTTCTCGAAACTATCAATTTGACAGTTAAACCCTTTTTATTCTCAACCCTTCAATTGTAAATTGTCTTTTTACCGGATATACCGACATAATAATACAAAATTTAAGTAATTTTAAATTTGTGTTTTTTAAATGTTGACAATGGAGATTTACATGAACCAACAGCTCTCAGCTTCCGTTCGCTTCGTCACGCATTCACTAGCTTACTCCCCCAGACAAGCGTGCGTAAATTTTTACTTACTATATTTATTTTATTTATTTAATTAATAAATTAGTACGGTTACACCAATTACACCAATTACTACATAAATACAATTACAATTTGATTGGAATAAATTACAGTTAAATAAAAAATGAAAGAAATAAAACATAGATGATAAAATGTCAACTCAAAACAATCAAAAATAAATTAGATTGTACAAAATAAAAAGAAAATTCATTTGTCATATTGTATTTTAAAATATACATATGCATAGTAAATAATAATCAAAATTAAAATTAATGATACAGAGTCCCGGGAATAAAACAAATAATTTTTTCTAAGATGATTTCCTTATAATTTAAGTATTAAGCATACAGGTTTCACAGTCTCTACAGCTAACGCAACAAGTGGTAGTTTGGTATCTATGCAATAAGGAAATAATCTTTTAAATAATTGTTTCTAATTTTAATTGTGCTACTTCTAAATCACATTGTTGTTATTTTGAACTAAGCTGAAAAAGGCATCAAGATGATGGCTATAATAATGCATGCAAAAAGTAATTTATTTGCTTTTAGTGACGCGATTAACAATCAATAAGAAAGTGAAAAATGTATCAAACGAAAGTTTTAGTATACAAATTTAATTGAATATAATTCAAAACGTACAAAAATTGCTCATCTTCCGGCCAAACTGCTGACATTTTTTTAAATATTGTACAATACGTGATCCGGTGATTCGCAATTGTCTTATCTCTATGATTGGCAAACGGTTTTTGTTCCAAGACACTCAATATTAGCATCTTTTTCGAGAAAATGGTTTTTTACTTATCAGTCTGTGCCGTCAATGGGACTACGTAAACAGAAAAAAGTCTAAAAAGTCTAAAAGTTTTCTTTGTAAAAAAAGCTTTTTGAGGCTTTCTGCGCTGATGACGTAAAAGTTAACAATAGAGAACTACGTTGTTTATATAGTGAGGTAATATTAAATGTATGTAACAGAATAATTATGTTATAACTTAATTTAAAATATTTATTTTTAAGTTAAATTAGAAGGAAAAAGGTTTGAACTATTATTTATTCTTGATTTCATAGACTCAATTAAAGAGATTGAAATAAATGGGAATTGGTTTTAAAATTCATTCGCTTTTGTTTACTGGACACAAACCATTATTCAATTGATTGCAAAAAGTTATAAAACGGATTCGTCAACCATTTAAATTCTGTAAATATTTATAGTACATCATTTAAAAAATAATAGTGTCATAAAATGATGATGATGGAAATGATATGAATAAATCCAAATCTTTAAATGTAATCCTTAGATATACCAAGTAAATTTTAGATTTATATACCAAGTAAAACTGTATTCTAAGGTTAAACCATTGGCTAAACGGTATTAATAATTACCATATAAAAGGATTAAAATCCCATACACTCTTAAGAGCCCGCTACTTGGTACCAAAATTCTAAAATTCTTATTATATTATTCGAATAATAAGAATTAATAAAATTGGAATTATATCTCGGATCGCCGAAAAATAACAAAAAACTTAACAACGAAACATTAAAACTACGATTAATTTTATGCAACGAATACATAAGTAACGATTCCGGTATACCGTATACCGTTGTTATTTTATTGCTATCTTAATGTTCTTCTAACTAAGCTGTAATGTATGGCACGACGTAGTTAAAAAAGAAGTGAAATATTTTATTAAATGCACATAAAATTAAGTAAAAGCAAAAATTAATTGCTTCACCAGTAAATAAACAAATTGTATGAAATTTAGTCGTCTTTAAACACACAGGGCAAAAGTGTAATTTCAACCTAAGTAAATAAATAACAATATTATCGTAAGTAATGTTTTTTTGGTGTGTGCATTAAAATAAATAGAATAATGCTACTTATCTACGTACCCTATTGACACAAAGGTTTCTAACTGACTGTACCGCTTTTTATCACCGTTATACCTTCTAAAGAGACATTACAAGTTCTCTTTTCTAAATAATTTCATTTTAACTCTATTTCGTTTAAGGGCACAATCGTAAAAAATATTCAATAGCTTGAATCCTTTAATGGCGTTTTATAAAAAGGTATTGGGTACCGCTTTTATGGGTGCTTGAATTTTATCATACCGGAATTTCTTGATGTGAGTTTTCATTATGTCATTATGAGATTTTTTGGTAGGTAACGATTTATTTTTATAATAGGGGTAGCTTAATATTTGATAATAGTTGTCATATAACAATTATGACTAATTAAAGTTTTAGGCTCTGTGGTCCTGGCGGTTTGAGAATAGGACCACCAATTTTTTTTTTTTTTTTTTCGCCTTCCATAGACATGCATTTGAACACATCTGGGGGGTGATGAAACATTGATTGCAATACAACAGGAGAAATTTCCATACTAACTATGCACATAAGCTGCGTATTCAAACTGTCAAATACATACAAATTTCTGTTTCTATTTGTTGCAATCGAGTTACGTGATCACCCAGCAGATGTCATGTTTTCGTACGTCGTGTTGCGCGATGGTGAAACGACATAGGAAAATTAAGTTGTGCAATTCTATTTCACACTCTCCCCATAAGAGCTGGCTAAAGAAATATTTAGTGAATGGGCAGCAGCATTCTCCTTGGTACATTACAATGTTTTGCGATCACCAAGCCGCCTACCAAGCGTAGTTATTATGAAAAAACCTCCTACGATACACTTATATAGACACTCCCCATAAAACTCCACTTTGACACACACACCAAGAGTTTGTGTATTTGTGTTGTGATTAAGATGTTTGGAAATGTCCAAAGTGGCATTTTATGGAGAGTTTGTATATTTGTGTTGTGATTAAGATGTTTGGAAGTGTCCAAAGTGGCGTTTTATGGAGAGTTTGTGTGTTTGTGTTGTGATTAAGATGTTCGGAAGTGTCCAAAGTGGCGTTTTATGGAGAGTTTGTATGTTGTGTTGTGAATAAGATGTTTGGAAATGTCTATAGTGTCGTTTTTTGGGAAGTTTGTGTGTTTGTGTTGTGATTAAGATGTTTGGATGTGTCCAAAGTGGCGTTTTATGGAGAATTTGTATGTTGTGTTGTGAATAAGACGTTTGAAAATGTCTATAGTGTCGTTTTTTGGGATGTTTGTGTGTTTGTGTTGTGATTAAGATGTTTGGAAATGTCCAAAGTGGCATTTTATGGAGAGTTTGTATATTTGTGTTGTGATTAAGATGTTTGGAAGTGTCCAAAGTGGCGTTTTATGGAGAGTTTGTGTGTTTGTGTTGTGATTAAGATGTTCGGAAGTGTCCAAAGTGGCGTTTTATGGAGAGTTTGTATGTTGTGTTGTGAATAAGATGTTTGGAAATGTCTATAGTGTCGTTTTTTGGGAAGTTTGTGTGTTTGTGTTGTGATTAAGATGTTTGGATGTGTCCAAAGTGGCGTTTTATGGAGAATTTGTATGTTGTGTTGTGAATAAGACGTTTGAAAATGTCTATAGTGTCGTTTTTTGGGATGTTTGTGTGTTTGTGTTGTGATTAAGATGTTTGGATGTGTCCGAAGTGGCGCTTTATGGGGAGTTTGTGTTCAGCAGTGGACGGCTTCCAGTTGTTCCAGATGTGATGATGATGTGTGGAAGTCTGGATAACTCATTATTTTTTTTTCGAAATTAATTTTAAAAGTATCTTATATAATACTTTCTCACTGGGCCTGTAATTTAGTACCACATAATCAAAACTTTTGAACCAATGGATAGCTTTTTCAATAAATAAATGAATAAATAAATATTTCTACACATTTTACACAGCGTCATCTAGCCCCACACTAAGCAAAGCTTGTACTATGAAAACCAGGTAACTGATACAATACTTCGGTACAATAATAATATATTGATACCTAATAATTATAATTGCTCTTTAACAAAAATAACCCAATATTCCGAGACAATGACAAATTTCGTAGAAGGAGCTTTCTTGGTTTAAACGAATTCTTTTATACAAAAAACCAATATGTATTGTAAAAATAACTCTAACTATTTTTAGCAGTAAATTCATTTTTTTCATTCGCTATAATCAACGCAGCAAGTGCGTCCGAGGGCTCTCAACCAATAAATCAATGTATGAGTTCGCTGCGAACGAGGATTTATTCGAACCGGCTAACAAGCTCTCCCGGGATAACTCAATGGGATGGATAAAGTATGAAAGGAAATGTTGAAAGTTAAAAAGTTTTCAGTGAAATTAAGGGCCTAACTTTATCTGTAAGGTGATTTTATCGGTCGTTCTTTCGTCGTGGAGATAATAATTATCTATTCATTTCAGTTTTATTAGGCTGTTCCTCGTATAATCATGATTTGAGAGGAAGAAAGTATAGACGTTTATTCAGGACATCACACAGAATTACATACACACAGGTATGCATAGGTAATACTCAAATGGGATGAATAATATCAAAAATATCTCGATCCTATTCCTTCAACTGAGCCTTAGAAAATGTGAGTTCACTTCTAACGCGCCCAGGGCAGCGCTCCTAGCGGCCAGTTTATGAAGCTTTATGTTTTTTTTTTTGTTGGAGTTTACTTCCACAATTCTATGTGCGAAACTTGTGTAGTAAAAAACGTATTGCCTCCTGTGCAATAAAAATTAATAAAATGAACAGCGACCAGTAATCACGTATCTAGTTTTATCCAAATTGATTGCCATAGAAACCGATAGACAACGTTTTAAACGCTAACTCCAGAATGGTATTTTTTTTTTCAATCCACTGGTGGATTCTAGAATATTGAGGGATAGAAAGGGTGGCAAATAAAAAAATTCACGCACCGCGGTACTAAATAAATTTCATCGTTTATACAGCTGCAATATTAGACCCATATTTTCAAGCGTTGTATGTATTTTTATTTACTACAAATTATATGTATGACGGCGTCAACGTCCAGTTGTAAACTTTATGCTCAGCGGTAGTACCGTAATTTACTCTGTGGCAGCATTTAAATTTATTACAGTGGCAACACCGGCAACTGTCATCGCTCCCCTACCCATCTGGCTATATAAAGGGAGCGCTCGGTGTGCTACGGATGATTCTTGCTGCGGACGCGGCCCGGTGTGCACGCTGAAGGCCTATAGTTCTATAGGTTACAACCTACGCACGACCCGTCAGCCTATATGAATCTATCTCCAGTTATTGAACCACCATTTGCTTTTACATCAAATAACTTCCAAGATAAGTGCACTACGGCAATAACTCGCGATCGCAGAGTACCAAGAACCAATAATTTATTTTCTCAAGTGTTTTTCCTAAAGTAGCTAGAAACTCTTTCAAACATGTTACGCTTCGTAGTTTCTGCTTTACCTTACGACTTGTATTGAGAAGTTTTGGGAGACTATTAAGATGTAGAAATATACTTATGTTAAGGTGATGTTTAAGTGAAATTTCGCTTTTTTAGATGATTTATGGTTATTAAAGTCTTAATTAATGTCTTATATTTTTTATGAAAAACATCAAATTATTAATATTATTATGAGTGAATGAAAAATTTATTTAGGGAAAGTAAGTAGTACTGTATAACCGTTCACTTCTTTGTTCTTTGTTAAATTGACTAAATCTGTACCATATCAAAAAAAGAATACCTATTATATTATAGGATTGTTTTGTGTAATTATTGCAATTCTATTTTGGTAAAAACTTTTCTCCATTGTTTTTATACTGAATGTTTATATGATTCTTTTGCAGATTTTTTAAGGTTAAACCTTCTATTGTTTTAATTCCTAACCTAAAACTTCTTTGTAGTCATCCACGCGACTGTATTTTCCATTCTGCTCTGGTACCATGTAAAAGTAAGTAAAGTTCTATTACACGTAGCAATTTATAAAAGTTGCAGAAGTGTTCAGTCCGTTTAATTTATGAAGGGCGATGACTTATTTTGATAAGATTTATTGGGAGAAGGTAGCTACAGATACGGCAAAGACGTTTGCTGGTAATTTTGTTTCAAACTTGAGTTTGGACCTAGCTATAAGTGTAAACAGAAGAGTTACAGATTAATTTTTAATGTAAATGAAAAACTTGAATCAGCCGTCCGCGAGCATGTCCTGGCTTTAAGGACGGATTTTTTTTTATTGGTCATACTCATATGGTATATTGGTGATGACGTCATTTAAGATGCGGCATGCATGCTTGGACCCCAAGTTCTACGGGTTCCACTACTACGGGTTCAAGTACATAATGTTCGTAATTCAACATTTTTCCTTTATATTAAATATGTAAGCCACGTTTTGGATCTGAGTTTCTTGTTCTGCATTATGCCAGATGGCTGATACCAGTAGTGGAAAAACTTTTTTTTTTTTCAATCACTTATTGTATCTAATCGGCTTGCTACATAATATTTGATAAATATATGATAGTAATTTTATATCCTAAGTGCAATAACTTAATAAGGTCCGGCACAATAAATTCTGATTTCTTATAAACCGTTTTGTATGGATCACAATAAAGCCGTTAATATGAAGTCGCTCATCAGCACCAAATAGAAACTAGGATCGTTTTAAAACTGCCTCATGTGTGTAGACCCTAAAATACTGGATAATTATAACTCAAGTAATTGCAACGCTGTGTTTATTCGACGACTTTACGCTTGCCGATATATTAGATCGTTAATCTTTTGAAAGGGCTCACCTCACGGGCATGCCTAATAAAAATTCTATTTCTTTAGTTACCACCAAATGGCGTCACATACGCTTACCATCACAAGATTAACTTATCATTAATGCAGTAACAAAATAAACCCTCATCAAACGACATTAATCAAGTCTCATACACAAACCAAAAAATACACAACGCAGAAAAAGAAAATCCACATCCACGATTAAATTCAATGACACTCGTGTAAGAGGGTAGGAAAAAAATAATAAATCCAATACGGGCTGGATGATTAATATCCCGGAGAGAACTCCCGAGCGTTCTTATCACGAGGATAAGGTATACCCGGTTATTTACTGCGGACAGAGATGACGGACTACTGGATGGGGTACATAGGAGTAATATACAGTTGCTGAGTGTCTCCCAATATGCTGATTTTATTTCAGTACTACCTGACTTGCACATCCAGATAAAACATTTTTTATAAATGAATTATTAACACCCATCGATCACATACATAGATCCTAGACTCTAACTAGGGTTCCTTGAATCTAGGGGCCTAGTGAGGACCATGCTATACCTATAATACCTACAGAACAAGTATTTGTGCTGTTTTTTCGCCGTTGGCCCTAAGCCGCTGCCTCCGGGCTATGAGCCAACCTGCTTGACCACACTTCTGTTTTCTTACAATTTTGGACACCACCTATTATTTCTATCCTGTGTTAATCCAGCGTATAAGATATCTCCCTTTTAGGTTTCAGTCAAATCCGTTCAACCGCTGCAGCGTCACGAAGGAAAAAACACACAAAATTTCATAATAGTGTTTATATTCAAACTTAAGCCGTTGAGGTAGCAAGACTTTGAATCAGGAGGAGCTCTAATACTAATCTGCAAAAAAAACCTCACTAAAACTTATCTCGTGGTTCCGCTTGCTATGGTATTAAAATAATTTTGATTTTTGTAGCATTAGTATGTGGACAAAATTTCATCTGCGGGTTAAGCCGTTTGACGTGAAGGTCAAACAAACAAATAACGGTTCATCTTTAGTAGGAATAAAATTTGACCGGCGGAGTGAATGGATGTTGTCAAAGTCACTCTAGCAGAGCATCGTGTCTATGGTAGCGAGGCGGCCATCTTAAAAATACCACTTTAGAATGAAAGGGCGCCTGCCAGCGCATCATGTCTGCAACAAATCGCTATTTATTGTGTAAATCCTGCAAAATTAGCGTGTAAACAAATCTGATTTGCGTTAAACCATTATCCATATGCCTGTAAGTTATTTGATTTTTGATTCATTGTGATTAGAAGAGGTTAAATTCTGTGATTAGAATATGATGATGATTATCCTTTTTTCCCCTCGCCGCATACCCACGCTATCCGATATGAGTTCTGATAAAGGCCATAAAGTTCTTTAAAATGAAATAATGATATAATGAAACACAAACACCGTCGGGTCCTTCCAGAACATTTTGCTAGTTGACAGCAATATTGTTGTGCAAAGGTACTACCGATTTTTGGCGCTTTAACCATAATTTATAATAGAAACGGGTTCCGTGCTCGATTAATCCAGAAGAAAATAAAGGATCGCTCTCGAAAGGGAATATTTTTTTATTTCAAACAAACTTTGCTCGTTTATTACAAGCTTATTTGTTGTAAATGCGTTATTGCGAAGGCTTTTTTTATTTAGTGTTAAAAAGTTGTAACAGATGTTTTTGACCCGCAGTGTTGCTACTTTCATGTTTCTTTTTTTCTTCATTTGATATAAAAGTTAATGATCAAAAGGGAAAATGCTTTCTGTTAATGAAGCGATTTGGTAACTTCAGAGAAAGTTAGGAAATGAAATGATTTGGGAAAAAAGTGTGAGAGCACCGATGTCTATTTATCTATATCTAAATTTGTTGATGATATTTATTTTAATTAAAAATTATAATTATTAGACGCTATTCTAGGTCAAAAATACAAGCTTCTAACTCAATGCAATATATACACTTTTATTACTAAAATCTTAATTTTTGAACCAATTTATTCCTATTTTGTGCCTCATTAAAACCAACAAAAAATTACATAATCTAATAGAGAATCAATCAATTTGAATAGAGAAAAGCGTTACATAGGAGGTGCTAAGAATTCACGGAAACCCTCAAATAGCGACTTTTACTGGCTTCTTGATCTCTTATATTTTATTTATATTTATTTTTAATAGTAATAAATATATGGAAATATTTAACAGCTCAAGACGTAGCCAAGCTTTCAAAGACTTAAATAAATCACCACTCTAAGCAGCCAATAAAATTGTTAGGAACTTTTAAAAAGGCAAATAAATTTGTGTTTTAAACAAGAACTTAAAGGGAATAAATTAAGCTTGAATTGGGGGCGTGAATTATCATAATTAACAATTTGCCAAAGTCGAAGGAAACAATCCATCAATTGGTTGGTGGATTCCTGAAGCCAATTATGCGACAAACGAAAGAGGGGACCAAAATTGGTGAAAGAGGGGTGATGAAGGGGACACAACGGTCTTTGTGTTACTTGACAAATTTGTTTCGGTAGTTTAATGAAATGGAATTTTGATGGTTGTTTAGGTTTGCTGTGGATTAAGACTTTTTATTTGGATAGGTACGATCGAGTTTAGCTTGCCTTTATTTGGTTTGAAATCAGATTTACTTGTTGTATCATTTTTTGCTTTATTATTATGATTATCATTGAATTTCGAAATAATTTTGATATTATAAGTAACTGATTACTAAAATTTTACCAAATTGACCGGACTCGACACCATCCTAAATATGTGATTAGTAGTTTTTTATGGTAAAACTAGCTACTGCCTGCGGTTTTGCCCGCGTAGCCTATAGAAAATGTAGAAGAAAATTTTTCTAAATAATTCAACCACTCATTTCACCCTCTTAGTGGTGTAATTTCGAAAAACCATTTCTTAGTGTATATCTATACTTTACAAAGAACATACCCTCCAAATTTCAAGTCTCTAGGATCAGCGGTTTAGGCTGTGCGTTGATATATAAGTCAGTCAGGACTTTGAATTTTATATGTATAGATAGGCATTTGTTTGACAACAACTCACCTGATGGTAAGTGACGAAGTTGTCTAAGGTGGAGCACGCTAATATTATATAGTTAGGTATCTTGCTTGAATTTTTTCTTGTGGAAATGTCACGTAGGTAGAGTGCATAAAACGATGTTACTTTTTATGAGAGTTTCACAAAAAAGAGGGTTTTTAATTCGGATGTATGTGTTTTATACATGTTATACTATATTTTCGTCAATATATTACACATTTGTTACATAAGGTATTGGCGACTATGCCACAACACCCGAAAGTAGTCAAATTAAAAATTCAAAAACTGCACTTTCACTGAGTTTTATTTAACTGGAGGTAGATACAAAACATATTATAATAGGCAACGCGCGTCGTGCGTGGAGGTGGCGCAAACGACGACTGACTATTCCGAAGGTGGGTATGTAGCTGCCTCCCACCTCAGCACGCATCCCGCGCGTTGCCTTTAACAATTTGAAATACAATGTGACCCTCCCTTTTTAAAGTCGGGCAATCCGCTTGATAGTAGCGCGTCGCCAACATAAGGTTTTCAAATTCATCATTACATTTATAAAAGTCAGGGCTGAAGTAAAAATGTAAAAAAGGAAAAGAAACACTTATTTCAATACAATTATCACCATTGTAATTCTTTAAACTTTTGAGGAAGATTATGACCAAAAGTAGGTACATTTATGTATTAAAAATTGATTATTTCGTTCATAATTTAAATAATTTTAATTGTGTAGATAAATTTAAGGCATTGTAACTCGGAAACGATTGGCAAACATACCATTTCCTTGACACAATTGATTATTAACCTTTACATTTTTTATTTCTCAAACAACGAAATTGAAAAAGAAAAAGCAAAGTTAAAACTCAGACATTGTGTGGGTGATGAATTTACCAAAATAAGTACAAGAGTATGAACTTCCGTAACGCGGAGCTATGTTTGTTTAAGGAACGTATGTAATGAATCTCTGAATGGTTTTGTGATTGCGTAAATGAATATTTATTTTGGTGGATCCTGTTGGAATTTCATGAATGTATAACCATTGGCAAAATTGACTGTTGTTTGTACGAATTCATGTAATTCACGATTACAATGTACGTACATGCGTGTAGACTCAGGAAATTTCCTGTCTACCTCAATCATGAAAATAATCAAAATTCTTTATAACTGTACCTTTTATATTACTAACTCGGTCAATCTAAAGAGAACCAGCACATACTGAGATCTAAGTTTTCCTATAAGTAAATAATATACTCGATTTTTTTAAATGAAAATTTTTTTAGGCGCGTTGACCACTTTTTGAGTTTTTTTTTTTATGTTATTGAATGATGTGACGAGCTAGTCGTTCACCTGATGTTAAGCGCCACGGCCGCCCATAACAGAACAGTGTCACTTGAAACCCTATAACATTGAGTTTTAAGCGACACTGCACTGCGCACATCATCCTGAGACATCAGCAGTCTGGTAATAAGATTACTCGACTGTGAGATCAGATCATAAAGTGTCAATTGCCCAGTAATTTCACTAGCTACAGTGCCCTTCAAACCAGAACACAGTAGTGCTTACACACTACTGCTTGGCGGCAGAATAACTTACCTAGACGAACTATGCAACAAAGTCCTACCACCTAGTAAAAAGTGAACTTTGAGTGAACAAAAATCACGTTACTCGCTTCAGCGAAAGGAAAGCGCTCGCTTTCCATGAGCTATATATATATATACTGTGTATATATGTGTACTTTTTTGGGTGAACAAAATACGTGAAATATATGTCACAAGCTACTTAGTTTTCTTCTATCGGCAATCCGCAAAGACTGCCCCGCACATTTTTTTATGAAATATTTTCATTTGCATAATTATTATTGTTGGTTATCGGTCATCGTCGCTTATGGACATATGCAAAACCAGTTGCACTGATGATTCGTTGCTTAACTTATAGTAGGTATAACTTTTTGCATAGTGCCCTAAGTTTTAAGTGTTATAGTTATTCGCTTAATTGATTGTTAATACTTGAATGATTTTGGACCAATGGTTAAGGTTTACTATTGAATATTCTGGAAATATGCAATCAATTCATTCGCAATTAATTTCACCATGACCAAGATAAATATTTTCATATGGCAAACATTTTCCAATGTTCTGTTCATGACTGCGGTAATGAATTGTTTTTATTTTTATTTTTTTCATTTGTCCATTTTGTTTTTTATTACTACAGCTGCGGGAAGCCCGCTTCTCCCCAAACGTATTTCTGCTTACCATTTTTTATTGAATTATATTCATTTGACCCTTTGTCCTGTTTAATATTCTTGTTTCTATTTTCAGTTTGTTGTTTGTGTTGTTTTTTTTTTTCACAATGCAAATAGGTTTTATACACAAACCAATTTTGTTGCCTTACTTGTTTTATAAACTGCAACCGCAATAAATTATTAGACTAATAACAAACTACATAATGGTTTTCACTGCTTTATTCATAGTTCTTCAATTGAATTGCAATATTAATGAATTGCATTAAAATGTTGAATTTGATTCTTTAATAAACAAATTTGTTAATTTGCATTTCATCCCTCTAGATAATTTATGTCCAAACCAACCCAAACGATGCTCTTTTAACTCTTCTGATTCTCTTCTCAACTGAACTTATTTTAGTCATATACAACTATTAGAATCTTCTTCTTTCTTCTTCTAAATATATATAACTCAAAGGTGACTGACTGACTGACTGACTGACTGACATAGAGATCTATCAACGCACAGCCCAAACCACTGGACGGATCGGGCTGAAATTTGGCATGCAGATACATGTTATGACGTAGGCATCCGCTAAGAAAGGATTTTTCGAAATTCCACCCTTAAGAGGGTGAAATGGGTGGTCGAATTATTGTCCCATAGGCCACGCCACGGGCGAAGCTGCGGGCAGAAGCTTGTTTACTTATAAAATACTAGATCAAACAACACATAATATATTTTTATTATAATAGGTCTTTACCTATGAAATTGCCGTATTGCAGTACAGACTTTTTCAAACAAAAAAAAGTTTTGATTGGCTATGAATTCTAAATTCAAATTAATTTTGTTTTAAAAATATGACATTCTATTTACAATATAAGTCTTTTGTTTATTGATTAGCGTTGTATTTTCATTACATTTCAACATTTTTCCTCATAATGGATACTTTGAAATTTCGTGTAATTATGGAATATGAGTTCCGTCGTGGCACCAACGCGGCACAAACGACACGTAACATCAACGACGTTTACGGAGAGAACTGTACAAACGAACGTACAACCCGTTATTGGTTTGCTCGGTTCCGTTCTGGGAATTTTGACTTGAAAAATGAACCTCGTGGTCACCGGAAACTTTGGTCAACAATGATGAATTAAAGGCGATTGTGGAAGCTGATGAATCTCAATCTACAGCTGAGCTGGCAGCAGCTTTTGATGTTAGCATCAAAACAATATTGGTCCATTTGCGACAGATTGGCAAGATAAAAAAACTTGATAGATGGGTGCCCCACGAACTTAACGATCGCCAGCGCAACGTACGCGTCGAGACTTGCCTTGCGCTGCTTAACAGGCACAGAAATGAAGGAATTTTGAACCGAATTGTTACGTGCGACGAAAAATGGATTCTTTTTTACAATCGAAAGCGCTCAGCAAGTTGGTTAGATCCTGGTTCGGTACCAAAGCAATGTGCAAAACGAAAAATGACCCCTAGAAAGGTGATGGTCACAGTTTGGTGGTCTAGTGCTGGTGTGATTCAGCATAGCTTTTTACAAAACGGCGAGAGCATTACTGCAGATGTGTACATTGAAGAACTGACCACAATGATGGCGAAACTCGCACGTCTGCAACCAGCTTTGGTCAATCGGTCGTCTCCACTGCTACTTCACGACAACGCGCGACCCCATACTGCACAACAGACCGTCTCTAAGCTGCATGAGTTGGGTTTGGAAGCTCTCCCTCATCCGCCATACTCACCAGATCTTGCGCCTACCGACTATTACTTTTTCCAAAATATGGACAACTTTTTAGCGGGAAAAAAATTCAATTCCCGAGAGGCAGTACAAAACGCCTTTGAAGAGTTTGTTGTCTCCCGTCCTGCTGATTTTTTCAAGAAGGGCATCCATAAACTGCCACAGCGTTAGCAAAGATGCATTGATTGCAGGGGTGATTACTTTGAATAAAAGAAATAAATAAGTTCGAAAAAAAAAAACTTTAACTTTTTTCAAACAAAACGGCAATTTCATAGGTAAAGACCTAATATTATTGTAAAGTCGTAGAAATAAAGCCATTATTTATTTATATCTTATCCTAAAATACTGTTAAACAAGCGTTTTTCATCTTTTATCATTATAGTATTATTAGAATTGCTGTAATGTACTATGATTAAGTACCTATCTTGTATTACTTAGATATCAAGAGTATATTCCTATATATTTCCGCAGTCACCGTCTAACCGAGGTGGTTGAAATCCTACTCTTTACTAGGTGCTAAAATACCTGGACCCTAACTAGGATTCCCTGTATCTAGAGACCCATGAACTACGAGGACCATTGCCTCACAACACCCAGACTCGGAACAAGTATTTGACCTTCTTTTTCTGTGCACAAATACTTGTCCTGCTGCGGGGATCGAACCCACCACCTCCGGTATGAGCAGACCTATTCAACCACCACACCACAGATGTCAAAATGAGTCAAAAATGTTTAGGAAGTATGAAATCATCATTAAATCGGTAGTAAATTTGAGTTGTAAAGCAGCGGGTAAGTTTTGGCGGGAATACGAAAAAGATTGCGTCACCGCATTGTATTATTTTCTAAAACTTGTGTTATTTTCAGTTTTAGTGCATAAAATTGGTGGCATTCTATTCGTTAAGTGCTGGATTACAGGCGTGAGTGTGGGAAAATGGTATAATGATGGTAAAACGTTTCTTTTCGTGTTGTTTCCAAAATTCCACAGAAGCTTCAAGTAAAGTTGCCACCACTTTACTAGGAGTATGAATTTGAGTAGACTAAGACTTGACTCGATGACTTCGACTGTGACTTGATGTGTCAAGTAAAGTTGCCACCACTTTACTAGGAGTATGAATTTGAGTTGACTATGACTTGACTTGATGACTTCGACTGTGATTTGACACATATTTGCGTGAAATATCATTATGATAAATTTATAATTACTTGACACTGGCTAAATACACAATAGTGTGGAGCCAAAACATAAAAAAACTATATAGGTAACTAGACAAGAAGCCATTACATATGCACTCATATCCGAAGCGCAATAACAAACCCTCCCTGCATTATACCACAGACATTAAGTACTGCAATGATGGAGTTTATGATAAACTCACATTTTCCTCATGTTCTCATCATATTTGTCTTTGTCGAGTCTGTTTCGGCTACAATGTGCAAAACATTTGAAATTAGTAACTGTCTGGAGTCACAATAGCTGCTATTGTGTTGGTACAAAGGAATTTTGTCTCGCAAACTATAACGCAATATCCCACGTTTCCGTTTTAGTTTGGGAGTTGAGTGCGTTTACGTTTAAGTTACAAAATAGAAATAAGTTTTATGGAAATGAAAGAAAGTAATAATTTCACACACATTCATTGAAAGAAAAGAAAGAAAGAAATTTTTTTATTCATGGCAAAGAGTGCGCATAGCATAAAAAATACATAAAAGATATAAAAAACATAGTAATTGTCAGTTGTAATTGTCAATCGGTCCCAACTCAACATAGTGCTGGAGATACAGCCAGCGCTGGTCTTCCGTTGGGACCGTTTCAGTGTAATTGCAATGCAAGGCCTGAATAACTGATTTTTAGTCGGAACCCACAGCTATAAAACAAGTAGCGAAAACTATTTAAAAAGATCTCAAAATGTATAAATAAATATAGGCGTATCAGTGATGGGCAAAGAACCGTAAAAACAGTTGAATATTGTTATTTTTTTTTTTGTTTTTATTTGGGAAAACAAACAGTACCACGTTAAAATTATAGCTTATGAGTAATATACAATGACAGTAATCAACGTGATACCAGCACCGTTTACCACAGAGTGTCAAAATTATATTAATTTTTTTTCTTTTTACAACATGCCTAATTTAGTAATAAAAAAGGTCTTTTTTGAGAACGTTAGCGAATAGCATAATATCTGTAATTTAAAATAATGAGTTTTTGGAGTCCTTCTATAAAATAAAACTGTTTGATCTTTGCAACATTTTTACAAAGTAATTACGCCATTTATTTTGTAATGAATCATTAAAATAGGGAATCGCTTTCATAAATTATACGATCACAACAACTTACATAACTAAGATTATTTATTCCAAAAAAATTTAATTCCCATTTAAGAAACTTCATGTAACCTCATACCCTGGGCTGTTAAACCGGTTGCTCCCTGCCTATTCTGCAAGCGAGCGTTTAGTCATCCCTACCATTCTATTGTGAGGCATTTCTTTTACAAATGAGCTGACACGACAGCGCTGCGGACTAAGTTCAGATTCTGAAACCGTTTTTGTAGAATTCGGGTACCACGCTTTTGATGGCCTTCACAGTTTTTAGGCATTATGTTATAAATAGATTTTTTATAACGTCTATTTATTTTATAAAAGTTAAGTACTTATTTTAAGAATGTAGAGTACCGTTAAGTTACGGTACTCTAAAATAAGTGCTTTTTTGGAACTACTAACCAAAAAAGATAGTAGTAAAGTTAAGTAGTAAAGATAGTAGAGTACCGTTACGAGAACCGGGGAAAGTATTGCTTAGCTAAGTTGTATTTTAATAGACTTTATTAGACGGGCATTGGTTTGTATTTGACCAATCAAGTTACAGTTTTGGTAGACAACTTTTAGGTCTTCCTAACTTGGGATATAAGACTATTTTGAAATAAAACCACTGCATCTTTGTATTGAAGGCAAGAATATTTGGGCATGCTTACCTATCAATGCTTACCTATCAATGCTTACTAATCAAACAATGCGTCAAACGATACCGTGTTTCAGCTTCTTGTACCGTGCGACTGAAGCGATATCTGATAGTTAAATGTTGAATTTTTTAAACAATAATTAATGTAACTTCTTCACATGACTAAAAACCATGAGGTAAAAGGTAAAAGTATACGGCCTAAAATTGTTCTATAAGATTACAAATGGCGGAGCATAGGAAATATAATTTGTTTCATTCCGTCCCATACTTCACTTTATAATATGCTAAACATCATCCCCACCCTTTGTGGAAATGAAAATGAAAGGAGTTGTACCCTGTAGAATGAGGCTGAGAATGATGATGATAAACATCGTTTGCGTGAATTAAATTCAGGAAAAATTGAACTTTTAGATAGGGTGGCATCATTTTTTTTTTGCACATAAATGCACTGTTGTATTAAAATTATCAAATCTTCTAGGACGCGTGCGATACTTTATTTCAAAAACTAGTTGCACCCCGCGGTTTCACCCATGGATAAAAAGTATCTTAATTATTTAGTTATTTACTCACCCCACGGGAAAATTTCACTTTTCCGGGATACAATTTAGCCTATATGTTAATCTAGTGTGTACGCTATCTTGATGCCGAATTTTATCCAAATCCATTCAACCGTTTGAGCGTGAAGGAGTAACAAACATACACACATACACACAAACATACACACACACACACAAAACTTTCGCCTTTATAATATTAGTGTGATAGTGTGATTGCCTTGCATGCATAAGGGCTTGTGTCAAAATTTTCTTTTACAGATTCTTTTTATGAATTTCAGTGATCTCGATGATGCTCATGATGCAACTTTTATGAGAAAAATCATTTGTTCACTCCTTTTATTTCCAAAATGGAATAATTCCATTATTTATATTCAAACTAAGTTAAATATTAGCATGTTGCAAACAGAAAAAGGAACTCAACAATTAACTCGATAAAATCCAAACTGGATTGTAGGAAATGGAACAGAAAGACAGAAGTTCGGAAAGTGTTGCGGCCGCTCTTACATAACAATGCTCTTGGAAACGGGCAAGTTTCTCGCTCAGCCGCCAATCAGGTCTCAGAAAGATCTGCTGCTTTCAAACAAAAAACAGTTATAGCATTATTCAACCCAAGAAATTGTAGACCAATGAACATTTCCAAATTTAAAAATATACCCAGTACTGTCTGGGTATTGTGTTGTATTCTAAGTATGTATTAACATACAAAAAGTATATAAGTCAGTATCAGTTATCTGGTTCAAATCACAACCGAAATCTGTTCCTTCCATTGCGTGTGACAGTTTAAACCAGTGCGATTTAAGCACAGACGAAATACTTTTTAGCTTATGATTTGATTTCAAATCTTTATGTATAAGACCGGTTGCTTATGAATAAAACTGCTAGTAAAAATACCTTTTTGTAAGTCGTAGGAAGGAAATTACTTGATGGTTAAACTGAAGTCGTCAAGCATTCCAGTCAGTGTGTATCGCCAAAAGTCACAAGTTTCAAGGCGGAGTTGTATCTCTACATCTCGAAACTCTGCTTTTTGTTTGTTCTTACTTTAGTTGTTGACAGCTTTTTTTCTTAGCGCAAGTTGCAGGAAAGTGGCTTAGTTCCAATTTTTATAATTATAATTGATTATAATTATATCATTCTTTGGGATATAATCAATCAACTATGTTTTTACCAAGCCTGTAACACTTGCTCTCCGCTCTTTGCCCATTTTTCCCGCAATAACTCTTAACTATGCGGGATAAAAAGTATTCTATGTTGAATATTAATAACAGTCTAAGTGCAAACTTTCATATAAATCGGCTCAGTTGTTTTGGCGTGAAAGCCACACAAACAAACAGACAACGACATTTTTATATTCACCTTCGTTATACCACACATCAAACCCAAACTTTATAATCCATTTTCTTTCTGTTTTGAGGTGTAGGCATAAAAATGAATTCCCAGATCTTATATGGTAGGGTCATAATATTTTTAATGCCTACGGCATTTTTATGGTTCGCCCCAAGGAATCACAATAAGGCTGCTTTGATTTTACCTGAAATATTTTTCAAAGGATATTTTCATGGTTTGAAACGTTAAAATGGCTTTATAAACCACTTATTATAATGCACTTACATTAAATTGGTTACTTTATAGGGTAAGATAAGTATGTGCGCTTTTATAACTAGTGACTGCCCATATTTCTACCCGCATTTCATAAGTATATATTTTAACACCTAATTTTACACAATAGGGGCCAAATTTCAAAAACGCATTCGCATACACTTCCTTTCATTTTTAAGGCAGTTCAATTCAGCTGTTTAGTTTGAACATTTTCTTATCTGTCAGTCAGTCGGTCGGTCGATTGGCCGCGGTCGGTTAGTCGGTCAGTCGGTTTGTTGGTCGGTCGGTAGTCGGTTGGTCAGTCGGTTGGATGGTCGGTCAGTTAGTTTGTTGTTCGGTCGGTTTATAGATCGACCAGTCGGTCGGTTCATCGGTTTGTCAGTCAGTAGGTCGATCGGTTGAAATAAAGAAAGAAAATACATTTATTCAGGTTGGACAGCCAGTCGGTTAAGTTGTGGTAATTTACTGATAATATTTGATAAACACCGATAAAATCGATAAAAGGTAGGCACACTGCAAATTTCCAGCTTATGGACTATACGAGTACATTGTCTACCAGTTTGTTGCGGTCTGTCAGTCGGTGAACCGCTCAGTCAGTCAGTCGGTTGTGGACTATCGGTCAGTTAGTCGATCAGTCGAGTGGTGATAATTTAATCGTGGTATTTGATAAACAACGATAAAATCACATCTTATATGAAACTTTAGCGTATATTACGGCGGTAAGAGTAATTTCATCACAAAAAAAAAATTATAAAGAAAGAAAATGAATTTAATTAAAATTCAATCTACGATAAATTTATATTAATCCATAATAAAACCTTAAGCTCTTTTTGTAATTAATTTTACTAATCCTTTAAATTTCCTTGAAAAATCTCCAATGAAAATGTATCCAGGACCATTTTCTATCGTTTTGTATATCTTGAAATTATTATCATTTCATTGAAAATATTTGCGATCTGTCTCTCCTTCTGTTTCATATTGTTGAAGATGTTTCTCATGCAAGTAATTTAAGCTTAATCTAATCCATGCACGTGAAGCTAAATCAACATCCGGAATACATCAATTGTCGAACGGCCTGTGTTCGACAGGAAACTACACCATGGACGCTTATTAAAAAAAAAAAACTTTGTGACTATATATTAGGTCTTTACCTATGAAATTGCCGTTTTGTTTGAAGAAAGTTAAAGTATTTTTTTTTCGAACTTATTTATTTCTTTTATTCAAAGTAATCACCCCTGCAATCAATGCATCTTTGCCAACGCTGTGGCAGTTTATGGATGCCCTTCTTGAAAAAATCAGCAGGACGGGAGACAACAAACTCTTCAAAGGCGTTTTGTACTGCCTCTCGGGAATTGAATTTTTTTCCCGCTAAAAAGTTGTCCAAATTTTGGAAAAAGTAATAGTCGGTAGGCGCAAGATCTGGTGAGTATGGCGGATGAGGGAGAGCTTCCAAACCCAACTCATGCAGCTTAGAGACGGTCTGTTGTGCAGTATGAGGTCGCGCGTTGTCGTGAAGTAGCAGTGGAGACGACCGATTGACCAAAGCTGGTTGCAGACGTGCGAGTTTCGCCATCATTGTGGTCAGTTCTTCAATGTACACATCTGCAGTATTGCTCTCGCCGTTTTGTAAAAAGCTATGATGAATCACACCAGCACTAGACCACCAAACTGTGACCATCACCTTTCTAGGGGTCATTTTTCGTTTTGCACATTGCTTTGGTACCGAGCCAGGATCTAACCAACTTGCTGAGCGCTTTCGATTGTCAAAAAGAATCCATTTTTCGTCACACGTAACAATTCGGTTCAAAATTCCTTCATTTCTGTGCCTGTTAAGCAGCGCAAGGCAAGTCGCGACGCGTACGTTGCGCTGGCGATCGTTAAGTTCGTGAGGCACCCATCTATCAAGCTTTTTTATCTTGCCAATCTGTCGCAAATGGACCAATATTGTTTTGATGCTAACATCAAAAGCTGCTGCCAGCTCAGCTGTAGATTGAGATTCATCAGCTTCCACAATCGCCTTTAATTCATCATTGTTGACCAAAGTTTCCGGACGACCACGAGGTTCATTTTTCAAGTCAAAATTCCCAGAACGGAACCGAGCAAACCAATAACGGGTTGTACGTTCGTTTGTACAGTTCTCTCCGTAAACGTCGTTGATGTTACGTGTCGCTTGTGCCGCGTTGGTGCCACGACGGAACTCATATTCCATAATTACACGAAATTTCAAAGTATCCATTATGAGGAAAAATGTTGAAATGTAATGAAAATACAACGCTAATCAATAAACAAAAGACTTATATTGTAAATAGAATGTCGTATTTTTAAAACAAAATTAATTTGAATTTAGAATTCATAGCCAATCAAAACTTTTTTTTGTTTGAAAAAGTCTGTACTGCAATACGGCAATTTCATAGGTAAAGACCATTACTATCTGCGATGACCAGACAGTCCAAATGCTCCAGCCCACTAAAAGTGGGTAGCGTACCCAACATTCTGGCAGCATTGCCCCGTTGAATTGCAATGCTTATTTTGCAAATAAGTTCCAGCATTTTGGTCACGCGTCGCTCTGCCTGGTCGATGCTACGCATATAAATTTTAGAAAAAAAAATGAGCTCCCGGCCACCACGGACCTAGGGTCTCCCAAAGGGCTCAAATATGT
The DNA here is from genome assembly GCA_905220475.3 of Ennomos fuscantarius. NCBI lineage: Eukaryota > Metazoa > Arthropoda > Insecta > Lepidoptera > Geometridae > Ennomos > Ennomos fuscantarius. Next base: position 5,648,447 of record HG992044.1, read on the forward strand.
AACTGCTACCGAGATTACTATATTTGTACCGTTTTAGCGGCTCAACCGAATTAGCGTGATGATTATAGCAAACCCTCCTTTATCACAAAGAGAGTTTGCCATAATCATCACATACAATGAACCGAGGAGAATGCTGCTGAACATTCTCTAGATATTCCCTTAGCCACACCACACGATCACGACTGATCATTTGATCTAGTCTATTTGATGGAGTCTAGGTATTTACCTAGACTCCTAAAATATCCTGGCTGGAAATACTAGCTCGTGTATCCCGGGCATTAGGGCTAACCGTGAGAAGCCGTGTGGTCAATCTCCATCTTCACTTATCAGATAAATTGAGTAAAAAATGATGAGTAATATAATTATCTATTCCAAAAATACTCCATCAAAAAAAACAAAGGAAACTACAGGATGTCTCTATTACGCACAAAACGTTGCATAGTTATACAACACTTCAGTGCCATTCAAAGACAATCAGTCACCGAGCACCTTTTGTAATACTCCTTTTAAGCCATAGCCTTCCTTGAGCGCAGTGAAAAAGAGTAATGACTGAGGAAATAAAGTCGACATTCCCCATATACCATTTTGTACTCTATTCCTAACGCCAAAAAGGTTACTGTCGCTAGAGTGAGGTGAAGTGAAGCAAATAACGCCTTAAATAAAGTTATAGCTTGAGACAGTGTATATTTTGTTGTACGCGAAAATATTCTTGGTCATAAATTAGGGCGAGCTTACCAAATTGCTGCTTTATATTGGTACAAAATTATATTTTTAACGTTTTGTTTATTTTACAGAATACATCTTTTTGTTATTACTTTAAGATATAAATACTATGTACAGTAAAATTGTACACAATATAATAATGTAGGTCTATAGATTATTTTTATTTGTATTTAGAAAACTCTTTGAAAATGATGGAAACATTACGAAATTTTATTTTTATTTTATTACATTTTTATTTTATTATATTTATTAAATCGTTATAAAAGTTTTAATGCGTTTCCTCGCATTTACCTTTGTTCATAAATAATAATACATAATTTTAAGAAATCTGTTTGTTTATTTTCAATTTGTCATTCCTTTAATTGTCTTTTATGCTTCAGTGACATGAAAATGTATTACGTACTATTAAATAATAACTTGATTAAAATGCTTAAACACCGATGACAAAAATACAATTATAACATAATTCTTTATGTCGGTAAAAAGTCGCGTATAAAAAATACTTCACGAGCCGCTCGACTTCTGAATCCAAAATATCACTTCTAATTCTAAAACCCAATACTTTCCCGCACATAAATCTAAATATTCAAGATGTCGTTCCAAAAAAAACGAAAGTAAATTATTCATGGAAACCTCTAGACCCTGGTATAGGCAGGGACGTATGGGAAATTCTAATAGAGGCAGCGTTGTATGTCTTGTAAGGTTTATTTCTCGCTGCGATAGGGGGATTTGTACAGGGCTGCTACGCAATTTAATCTATTCGCTTTTTAAATCTACGATTGACATTGACTAAGGAGTAGATTTACATTTTTTTTACATACTACCGCCATTTTGGTGGATCGCTTAACTGGCCTTGAAGACGCACATTAACAAACACAAAAGATGGCAACGGATTCCATTCCTTAAACAGTACGAATTATAAAAGTGGAACTAAATCTTTAAGAATCGACGGAATGTCTACTGTAAAAAAATTACATTTAGCAGAACTTCGCTTTGTCCTAATGTGGAAAAGAGTAAAATCTTACAAATCCTCTCCGAAATAGATTTTATAGAAGATGGACTTTTCATCACTGAGATTAGCAAGATAATTTAAGTATCGTTTAATAAGCAAAACCCTGCCATTGACTAAGTAATCAAAAATGCAAATTCCCAAATAAAATAACAAAGTATTTTTTTCATTAATGTAAAATATTATTCTACAATCCCTATCTTTAAAAACATCGTCTTTGGAGGTTTGCTTTGCTTCCACACCAAAACGGCTGAATGGATTTGGATGAAATTTCTTAAACGAGTTACGTATACACTGAAGTAAAAATAATAAGTATACCAGCGGGAAAATAGGTCACAGGCAAATAGTAGGTTTAGAGTACTCAATACAATCGCCTTTATCATAAAAACTATGAATTTATTGAAGTAAAACTTCTTTACGTACGCTTGAATTGGGGAGTAAGCTAGTGAATGCGAGGTAAACGGAATTTGATTTTGGTTTACGTAGATCTCCATTGTCAACATAATAAATTTAATGTATTTGACGGCGGCAACGTCCAGTTATTAACTCTATGCGTAGCGGGCAGTACCGTAATTTACCCTGTGGTAGCATTTAAATTTATTACAGTGGCAACACCGGCAACTGTCATCACTCCCTCTCACCTATCTGGCTATATAAAGAGAGCGATCGGAGTGCTACGGAATCATTCTTGCTCCAGATACAGCCCGGTGATGCTGAAGGCCTATATTTCTATATTTTGAAACCCATGCGAAAACCCCTGAGCCCATATATTATTATGTTGGTATATCCGGTAAAATAACAATTTACAATTGTTAAGTTTGCGACATTAATATTAAACAAAGCAAAAACAAAGTTATACCGGCTCATAGATGGAGCTAAACTAAAGAAGTTTTACTTCAGTTGTGTGGTCTAAAGCATACTCATATTTTTCCACATGTGCATTTCTACATTACCTATAACGTTTGTGATTTACAATTCCTTACATCCCTGCAATATTTATACCTCGATATCACATTCATTTTTCATGAAATCATATAGTAAAACTCACACCTGCTAACCCTAAACTTGAGCGATGCGACAATACGTTATTGTAGCTTGCTACATCCGCGGCTATAAAGTGAACTGCGGACACAATACAAGGTCCGCGTGATTCGGACCCAGTCGCAGGCTTCGAATACCCGACGTGAGGAGTGAAAACGTTGATTTTTTGGTTTTGTCAGGAAAACGAAAAAGATCGCGTCACCGCATTGTATTATTTTCCAAAACTTGTGTAATTTTCAGTGTTAGTGCATAAAATTGATGGCATTTTATTCGTTAAGTGCTGGATTACAGGCACGAGTGTGGGAAAGTGGTATAATGATGGTGGAATGTTTCTTTTCGCGTTGTTTCCAAAACTCCATAGAAGCTTCTGGTAAAGTTGCCACCACTTTACTAGGAGTATGACTTGACTAGACTAGACTAGATTATGACTTGACTTGACGACTTGGACTGTGACTTGACTTGACACATATATCTATACCTTTTAACTTGAAAAATTATCAATTACTTGACACTGGCTAAATACACAAAAGTGTGGAGCCATAACAAAAACAAAATAAAACGTTGAATTCTAACTTTTTAAGTTGAAACTCGACCTCTGTAAGAAAACACGATGGATCGAGTGTTACTTGTCAACTGATTTGTTATTTCATATCTCCGTCATTTGACTGGCCTAATAGCTCAGTTGGTAATAACCCAGCCTTCTATGCTGTAGGTTGCGGGTTCGATTTTTACCCAGGTCAAGCATTTGCGTGATGAACATCGATGGTTTTTTCGGCCTGATTGTATTATTATTTACAAACAAAAAGTGTCTAATGGCCGTTTTCACCGACAATCCCTAAATTTTAGGTAGCCCCTAAGACATTTTAAGGGACACCTGTCAGTAGTTTTGTTTTCACCAACATCTAAGGGACACCTAAGGTCCTAAGGGATCCCCTATTATTAGGGGGCCGAATTTCGGCCCCTTAGTGCTAAGTGACAGTTATTGTATATGCATACATAATATTTGTAATCTCGTGTGAAATGGAAAGTCTTTCAGAGGTATTTGGGAGTTTGGAAGCTACTGAAACAGTGGAATTAATTACGAATCCAAGTTTATTTACACGGCCCCGCATTTACCGTGAAAGACCGGATTTTTTAACTAAATATGATGACCAAGACTCCAAAAGATTTAGGTTATCCAAGGATGGGGTTTTATTTTTGTTTGTGAAAATAGAACATCACTTGGAATATACAGATAACAGGTTAATTACTTCTTACTTTCTTTATGTTGTACCTAAAAAATTATAAAAAATAGTAAAAAAATTGTTATATAATACAAAAAATATACTTGTATGAATGTATGCTATAAATATAGATAAGTAGGTACGTACCTATATCATATATCAATCAAAATTAAATACCTATTACTTACTTACCTACAATAATAATAATAATAATAATAAAAATAAAATCAATAAATACAATAATTAATTGAATCAATAATAAATAATATTATTTTTATTGTAATAAAGAATAATAATAATTAGTATTATCAATAATAATAATTAATATTATTTATAATGATAATTAATATTATTGATAATAATGATAAATATTATTCACAATAATTATTATTATATATGATTAACATTATTAATAATAATTATTATTATATACAATTAATTAATAATTGATTATTATTATTATATTATTAATAAAAAAAATATTATTATCAATAATAAATATTAATAATAATTGATTATTATTATTATATTATTAATAAAAAAAATATTATTATCAATAATAAATATTAATAATAATTATTATTATTTCTATAAATAATTATAAAAAATATTGTTTATGTTAATTATTTTCTATTATTAATAATAATATAAAATAATCACACGCAAAATTAACCTAAAAATTTAGTTTTTACAACGCAATCTTGGTAAAAAAAAACTATTTTTTACCTAGAATAAAGCAAATTATTTAATAATCTTCATGCGTTATCCCAAAATATTAGTAAAATAACTTAATCGGTAAATGGACGTTTATTGAATCCCTACTTTCGGATACTTACGTAAGTGGCCCTTACTTAGGTATCCCTTAGCTTAGTGAAAATGGATTTAGGTAAGTGACTGTTCTAAGAGACCCCTTAGCTTAAGGGAACCTTAGTTACGTAGCAGGTAAGGATTCATTGGTGAAAACGGGCATAAGTATTCTATCGGTTATCTGGTTTACACAGTACAAGCCTTGCTTAGTTTGGGGATAGATGGCGCTGTGTGAAATGTCCACAAACATTTATTTAGTTTAATTTTAATTCTTGGGATTTTTTAATATATATTTTTATATTTTATAATTTTGTATATATTTCCCATTGGTCACATAGAAGTTTTTATCAAAATCAATTAAGTAATTTGGTTTTTAAATCGAAATAACTGGAAATAAATAATGAACGATATAATCCAAGTAGTTCTCAGTGTAAATCTCGGTAATTTCAGCATTTATTTCTGACATACAGATGCTATATTCTATAGTATTTAAGCCACGTTAAAGCAGCCGTGACTTAATGACCACGGCCGATGGTTTATATAAATCGAAACGTTAATATCTCCGTTATCTTTGGTTAATTACTTCAGTTGATTTAGCGAAACTTGTTCAGTTAAACCTTGTTTAATAGCATTTCGCTCAAGCCCCGAGGATTGCCTAAGAAATTAATATCAAATGTTCGTTGCCACTTCCCCGAAGGTAGCAAGTTTATGGAAACTTCCAAGGTGTTCGCGGGTCCCAACTGACAAGTTTTCTTATTAATTTTTGAGAAGTACCCGCCATCTCTTGTTCTGTGTAACTCCTTCGGACTTAGGGAATGAGAACGGAAAATAATTTATGAGCACCTTTCTATACGATATTGCAAACAAGTACGGACAGTGCTGCCAGTTCAAAATACCCATTTTGCGCTACTATGAGTAAAAAAAGCGCTAGATTTTATGATAATTTAATATATTAAAAAGTATTAATTATAACAAAATCACAAAGTTGGGAAATAACATAGTACATATTAGTTAAATCATAATCTACATAAGTCTTATCATTAAAATCAATCATTATAATATCTTACTCTCTCTTATCATCTCCAAAAAGAGACTTTTTTTGTCTCTACCGTCCTTTACAGCGTCACAATCATATAATATCTACTACTCTCTTATCATATCCAATAAGTTTTTTTTTTTTTGCTGGCAAATGCTTTTTGTCTCTACCGACCTTTACGACGTCACCCGGTGGGAGCGTCATCGGGCGGGATAAAAAAAAATTGTTCCTCTTCTACAAAAGTACAGGGTCATTAGGGACGTCTTTAGGCTGATGACGATGATGAGACACAGCTTCAGATATTGGTACAAAGTGTTGAAGCCTACGTTTATTTTCTTGGAAAGTAAATAAAAATAAACGGTATTACCATTTCCTCAATCATTTTCATAAGGACTGTTTTATGACAAAAGCTAGACGTATCAAATCCAAAGTACCTACGAGTACAAGCTATTTTTGTATATTAATTTTACCATATCTGTTTTAGTTTTGATAAAAGTGTGTTCTGAGCTGTACCAATAATGTTACTCTTTTATTTGTAGTATCCCTAGTTTTGGTTGTATCTTTAAATATTGAATTAAGCAGACAGATGAGTCTAAAGTATCTACTATTACAGTAAAGCTAAGCTGTTTAGACCTGGTGGATATTAGCATAGAAATGGATAAACATATCATCCAGATATGCATACGGTAGAGATGTCTCTGCAATATTTGATATAGCTCACGACGACGGAGATTTGCATTGTTCCAGTAAGACTTTCCAGTAACTTTTTTTTATGTTTTGGCTCCACTCTTTCGTGTATTTAGCCAGTGTCAAGTAATTGATAATTTTTCAAGTTAATGATATTTATGCAAATATGTGTCAAGTCATAGTCGAAGTCATCAAGTCAAGTCATAGTCTAGTCAAAGTAATACTCCTAGTAAAGTGGTGACAACTTCACTTGAAGTTTCTATGGAGTTTTAGAAACAACAAGAAAAGAAACGTTTCACCATGATTATACCATTTTCCCACACTCACGCCTGTAATCCAGCACTTAACGAATAGAATGCCACCACTTTTATGTACTAACACTGAAAATAACACAAGTCTTGGAAAATAATACAATTCGGTGACGCAATCTTTTTCGCTTTCCCGCCAAAACTCTCATAAATGTTTAAACATTGAAAGTACAGATAAAAGTAACTGGAGCCAGTAGCTATACCATGTGAATTTGGCATTACAAGAACTGCACCGTACACATGACGTTTGCAGATTATTGAGACACCGTCGGCTGAGATAAGAAATAATCCTTGGCAGGTGGTGTTTTGAGGCTTATCCGAATGGGTGAGTTCCTGTCTCATCCGCTTAGAATTACTAAGAGGGATGAATTATTTATTATTTATCTATACATATAAAATTCAAAATCCTCACTGACTGACTAAATGACTGACTTATATATCAACGCACAGCCTAAACCGCTGGTCCTAGAGACTTTAAATTTAGGAGGTATGTTCTTTGTAAAGTGTAGGTACCCACTAAGACAGAGTTTTTCGAAATTCCATCCCTAAGAGGATGAAATTGGTGGTTGAATTATCTATGAAAATATATAGGCCACGCGGGTGAAGCCGCGGGCAGGAGCTAGTATCATCATATAATTTTTCACTCTTACCTCTAATATCATGATATATATATATATATATATATATATATATATATATATATATATAAGAGAAACGTTTATAATATGTGCATATCAGTATATAATTGTATACCTAATGACATGAAAATTTTAAAGGACAAACTTTGTATGACTGGTTGTTACAACACGCATTTTATAGTATTCCATAGATTCGTATTCTAGAATTCCAAATGTACCGTAACAAAAATATTATTTAATATTTGCACACTTGCATGCAGGTTGAACACAAAATGTCTAATTATTTTAAGTAACTTATGTTAACATCTCTTGTAAATTGTGTTCTAGCAAATAAACATTTGATTGATAGATTGATATACTAAAATGTATTGTTTCTAGTTTGATCCTTTTGTCATTTAGCAATGAAGCAATGGATTTGTAGGGACACGCACGTTAAAGATTTATTTGAATCACATCACACAAACAGCCGGAATACGTCTGCTGCGTAACTGCTGAACACAGTCCGTAAAACTTCACATTATGTGCTTATCATAGGGGTGAGTTTGCCATAACCACCACGCGTGGCAGGCTTAGTGACTGCATAAAGTTTAATGCACCAAGAAAAATGCTGCTCCTTAGCGGACTTTAAATACCTTAACAGCCTTATTAATAAACACGAACTAGCTTTAGACTAGTTACACCATGTTTTGTCTCTTTCGATCCAGCTAAATATTCCAGTAGCAAAAAAAGGACAAAAGCTGAAGTAACTAATCCGAGACTAATACCCGTTTATTAATAAGGCTGTTAGAGTCCGCTAAGGAAAGAGGTGATCCCGCAATAATTTCCAACCTACTTTTTGAATGTATACCGATATTTTATAGGCTGAAGAGTGATAAAGTCTACTTTTTATCCTTGAAAAGGCTGGTCAATTTTTCATTTAACATACCTGAAAACCTACTCGTAAATACCGGCTTTCGAACTGAAAAACTGCATCAAATTTGATTATGTTTCTTAATATACGAAGCTACAGACAAACAAACGGGTTAAATGTATCAAACGCATAACAAGAGTCTTGGCGGGAAAACGAAAAAGATCGCGTCGCCGCATTGTATTATTTTCCAAAACTTGTGATATTTTCAGTGTTAGTGCATAAAATTGGTGGCATTTTATTCGTTAAGTGCTGGATTATAGGCATGAGACTGGGAAAGTGGTATAATGATGGTGAAACGTTTGTTTTTCGTGTTGTTACCAAGACTCCATAGAAGCTTCAAGTAAAGTTGCTACCACTTTACTAGGAGTATGACTTTGACTAGACTATGACTTTACTTGATGACTTCGACTGTGATGTGACACATATATGTGTAAATATAATTAACTTGAAAAATTATCAATTACTTGACACTGGCTAAATACACAAAAGTGTGGAGCCAAAACATAAAAAAAACTCATAACAATCCATCTCGACATTGTGAAGTTGATTAAAAAAATATAGATTACTTCATTAGATATGCTTGAAGCTGCATAAATTTAAATATCCATAAAAATGCTACACTTATAATTATTTAGCACCATCAAAGCTATTCTTCTCTGTAACTAAGTTATAAACATTTTATCTTCTTCACCCTTAAAATGTAAGAAGTAACAAGCGAATAAAGCAATAACAGCTAAACGCCCGTTGAGCTATAAATCTTTGCTTTCGTAGAGGAACCAAACAGTAGCAAACATTGATACAATAAGACATATTAATCTATCTTGACTCCAAACGATCTAAAGAATAGGCTATCTTCTAAAATGGTTTACTAGCTTCTGCCCATGGCGGGTGGGCGGGCGGTGGCGGGTGAAGCCGCGTGACCTGTAGAAAACGAAGAAGAAATTTTTTCATAGACTATTCAACCACCCGTTTCACCCTTGTAGGGATAAAATTTCGAAAAATTATTTCTTAGTGGATACCTACATTTTACAATGAACACACCCTCCAAATTTCAAGTCTTTAAGACCAGCGGTTTAGGCTGTGCGTTGATATATAAGTCAGTCAGTCAATCAGTCAGGACTTTGAATTTTATTTGTATAGATAATTACACTAATTGTACCCTAACGTGTAGAATATGTTTGCGAACTTCTAAAGCCAAGATAAGGTACTGTAGTCATACTATGAAGGCATACGAGCGAAGCCTTGAATTGACTTAGTCAAACAGAAACACTTGTTCACCATATAATATATATATATATATATATATATTTTTTTTTTATTTTTTTTTTTATTGAATGATGTGACGAGCTAGTCGTTCACCTGATGTTAAGTGACACGGCCGCCCATAATAGAACAGTGTCACTCGGAACTCCAACATGTAAAGTTTCGCGTGACTGCTGCACTGCGCACATCATCCTGAGACATCAGCACAGTCTGGTAAGATTACTCGACTGTGAGATCAGATCATAAAGTCTCATTTGCCCAGTAATTTCACTAGCTACATTGCCCTGCAAACCGGAACACAGTAGTGCTTGCACACTACTGCTTGGCGGCAGAATAACTGGCAAAGCGGTGGTACCTACCTAGACGAACTTTGCAGAAAAGTCCTACCACCTAGTACCATCTATATTATATATATATATATTACTGCTACGTTTGCCAATATTAAGTAACTGTTTTAGTTGCGTCACTAATTTAGGCGAATATAGAGAGGAAAGTAGAACATTTTTGATCACTGGTAAAGCTGAAAGTTTAGGTACTGCTTACTGTGTCTACAATAACTGTAAATCTAAACGATTGCAAGCGCATGCATCTATTTCCCTTTATGAGCTCTTAAGTATATTTGATATCAAGCGTTGAAAGAAATTGCTTCGATAAATTTTAAAATGGTGCTGGTTTTATTATGTGAATTTTCCTTTATGAGTAACCTCTTAAAAGAAAATTCACATCGCACACAGCGCCATCTAGTCCCAAACTAACAGCTTACGGAACCAGATAATACATATAATACGTTTTGTTTTGTTAGATTACAATATAGCCTCAATATAGCATGTTGGGTACGCTACCTACTAATAGTGGGCTAGAGCATTTGGACTGTCTATAGGTCATCGCGGCCAGTATATAGTCCAAATTTTTTTTTGGTGATATTAGTAGGTAGTGTTTAATATTAGTTATTATATCATTGTAGAATTTAGAAAATAAATACAATTTGCCATGAAAAAAAATATAGCCTCCAGACACGAAACAAACACCTATGTTCATCACACAAATGCTTGTCCTGGATGGAAATCGAACCAACAATCTCCAGTTCAAAGTACCCCCTACCGACCGAGTCATCAGGCCAGCGAAATGGTGTTAATAAAGCTATTAAATTCCGCTCCAAAAAGTTTGGCCAAAGTCGTAAAGGTTTTGTGGTAGAAATGATTTATTGTTTTGAAAGACTTAGTTACCTATAAAATTACAGGAAAACATTATTCGTTACGTATTATTCTACATGACTTTTAAATCTGCTTTTCTCGTAATATAATATGATAAGACACAAAAACTCTATATAAGTAATAAATTGTTTATGATTTGCAGAATAAACAAAAACTGTTGATTGAACTTTAAGGCTTCGCGAGCGAAGCCGCGGGCAGAAGCTAGTATTCTATAAAATCTCTCAATAGATGGCGCTGCCAAACCCCTAAGTTGGTTGTACGATGTAAAGAATTTTGGACATGAAATCACTTGTCACTATAGCTTAAGAAAAGTATGTCCTGGCTAATAGTATATGGATGGATGCGGGCTTATCAGCATAAACATGCCATATGGAAAACCACAATATTCATTCTAGCCTTAAAACCGGCCTCCACATAAAACACGCCATAAAGGTGGTTGCACACGCAACGAGTGCCATAAATCTGGTGCATAGTGGAAATAGCACGTGCTATTTTATAACCACTAACCCTTGCAATGCACACGTAGTCCGGTGAAAACGAATGGCGACTACATTGTTGATTATTTGTGTGATAACACGCCTTATGTGTAGGGAATTAGGAAATATTTACTACGTAAATTTTCGCTTACCTTCAGGTTCGTATTCCAGTCCGCGGTGATGAGGGTCTTTTCAATCTCAAACAAATTACAGAGAAATTATTTTTCTGAGATGCTATTTCAGCGTTCTTGCAAATACGTTAAATTGGACATTGTAAATGTGACAGCAAAAAAGTAAGCGTTAAAAATAATGTTGTTTATGTGACAACAAAACTCTAAATATAATTCTTTCTTTAATTATTTCTTTGTAAGTAAATTTAAGATACATAAAGAATTAAAGAAAAAGAAAGAAAAAAACATTTATTCAAGACATCACACAACATTATATATTTTTTTATTATTGTTAGATAGGCTTGCGTTTGACCACTATCGCACCTGATGGTAAGTAACGAATCGGTCTAGGATGTAACTTGCCTAGAAGATCCTGTTCACTCTTGATTTGAAGACTTCAAGGTTGTAGTGTAGTTATCGGGAAATACGGACACCGGTAAAGTGTTCCACTCTTTGGCTGTTCGCATGATAAATGTGGAGCCAAATCGCTTTGTTCGCACATGGGGGATATTGACCATGTAACGGTGGCGTTTTTATACAAATAGGTAGTCATACACGACAAATAATGTTATACATAATATAATAAAATGGGTAGCCATTTCACACAGCGCCATCAAGCCCCAAACTAAGCAAAGCTTTTACTATGGGAACTAGATAACTGATACAAATACTTAGATACTTTTCATTTGTAAGTACATACATAGAACACTATATAACACTCAGGCACATAACAAATACCTATATTCATTACACAAATGTTTGTCCTGGTCGGGAACCAAACCCACAACCCACAGTTCAGAAGGCAGGGTTACTACCAACTGAGCTATCGCACCAGTCGAAATACAAGACTAACTTAAGAAAAAACACCCAAAAAAAGAACAAGAAAAAATATAATGATGCGTGACGTCATGATATAGGTCCCGACTCAGCATGTAATTAAGGTCGTAAGAACTTAATAACTGTTTTTCAGTCGGAATCCATATTCATGACATTGTGTATTCGATAATCCCGACAGGCACATAAAGGTTAGCAATTTTGTTAAAGAATATCGCTTTGAAATAACCGGTTTAAGCTGGTTAACGACAAATCGTAAAACCACGCACCTGAACCGCTGATATTTTTGAAATGTTGCTTACATTGTAATCCTTTGTAACTGTAATTTAACGTGTTTTAAATAAACTGAGTTATTCTTTTTCTGAGTTATTTATTTTTAGTAATTTTTTCCTTTCCTTCGGAGGCAATTTAGGCTTCGCACGTTTTATGCGCTTGCCAGTTTCCAGTCTATATTTTAGTTCTGCATTTTTTTCACCTTAAATATTTTCGATTCTAAATCCTTTGTCAGAGTTTTGGCGGGAAAACGAAAAAGATCGCGTCACCGCATTGTATTATTTTCCAAAACTTGTGTTATTTACAGTGTTAGTGTATAAAATTGGTATCAGTTTATTCTTTAAGTGCTGGATTACATGCATGAGTGTGGGAAAGTGGTATAATGATGGTGAAACGTTCGCGTTGTTTCCAAAACCCCAAAGAAGCTTCTGGTAAAGTTGCCACCACTTTACTAGGAGTATGACTGGACTAGACTTGACTAGGTTATGACTTAACTTGGTGACCTGACTGTGAATTGACTTGACACATATTTGCGTGAAATATCATTAACTTGATAAATTATCATTTACTTGACACTGGCTAAATACACAAAAGTGTAGAGCCAACACAAAAACAAAAAAATCCTTTGTCTATGGATTCCTTCGGGCATTTTCTCTAAGATAGATTCAAATAGTTTTTCTCTAATCTGTGTCTGATCCAGTGGCATCACCTCTAATTACAGGACTAGATTGCATTCATTCTTGAAAAAAAAAACTAAGCAATGTGTCAAGTTGTCGTATTATCTCGTTACAACGAAGTGATTTATTTCTTTAACGAAAAATAAATTGAATTTGTTTTGTGCTAATAAAACCTGTATCAAGTATCAAGAAAGAATTATGAGAAATACAATAACAAATACAAATAGCCAAAGTCAGGGCATTTGCAAATATTGGCTATTTTCAGCACTTTTTTAAATCTAAATGAGTACTTAAAATGATTGAGTTTTTTTTAAAGTATATAAAAACCACAAAATCCTTAGTGTCACATATAGCAAGCCCAAGCCAAAAAAGTTCTCTTTGTAATTACTGGTGCAAGCAATACGGCACAACACAAAAAAACTCCTACCCTTTTATTAGATACGTCTGTAAAAAGGAGTAACACGAAACATGTCATACATTAATAACATTTCTTGGGGGCTTTTTGGCGGGAATGCTAAAAAGATTGCGTCACCGCATTGTATTATTTTCCAAAACTTGTGTTATTTTCAGTGTTAGTGCACAAAATTGGTGGCATTCTACTCGTTAAGTGCTGATTACAGGCGTGAGTGTGGGACAATGGTATAATGATGGTGAAACGTTTCTTTTCGTGTTGTTTCCAAAACTCCATAGAAGCTTCAAGTAAAGTTGCCACCACTTTACTAGGAGTATGACTTTGACTAGACTATGACTTGACTATGACTTGACTTGATGACTTCGACTGTGACTTGACACATATTTGCGTGAAATATCATTGACTTGACAAGAAATGTTTATCTTTATTTTTTTTATGTTTTGGCTCCACACTTTTGTGTATTTAGCCAGTGTAAAGTAATCGGTAATTTATCAAGTTAATGATATTTCACGCAATTGTGTGTGAAGTCACAGTCGAAGTCATCAAGTCAAGTCATAGTCTTATTCCTAGTAAAGTGGTGGCAAGGTTTCTCGTTATTCGTTATGAGCATATGGACTATCGCCTCACAATAGAGTAACAAAATTCATGAAAATAGCCGTAACATTGTGATTTATTTGGCAGATTTTGCTCTGGCCATGAACGTTATAAATATACTATGGAAACTTCCAGAAAAACAAAGTAAACAATGTAATATTATATGAACTGACTGACATTAAGAAACCAGTAACAACGAAATTGTGTTACTCGGGGAACGAAGGTAGGAATTAATTTTACCGCAATTTTCTTGATGTGTATAAGGTTTCTTCAGGTACCTACACGTAGGTTGTACGCATGTTTTATGTCGTAAAACATCTGAAATCTCAGCTTCATTTATAATGGAGGTATTATTAGTATTTTGGTATGTGGTATAATAAAGAATGTAATATTGTCTGTCTATTTATAGAGACTATAAATATTTTTTCTTACATTATATTTTAAAAAAGGTAGTTTATTCTTCGTAAACAAGGATCAAAAAATCTTTTTACATATTATGAATGTAATTCATATTATTAATCATATTATTAGTTGTTACTTTTTATTTATAATGTTTCTGTTAAATAAAAATAAAAACTGCACCTTATACAAAAGTAGAATAATGTTAATAACATTATAAATAAGAACGTGGGCATCAAGCCTTCGTGATGCAGCAGATCGTTACAAAATTGAAATATTTTATTATTTTACTATTCCGGTTGGATCTGAGATTATGACACTTCTTGGTGTTAGCATAAGAAGTAAAATTGTTTAACACAGTCTATTTGAACTGTTAAAGTCTACCCACGTTGTTATTTGTATTGAAATGGGCTACAAAAGGAAACTTAAATGACGCTTTTATTTAAACTTTGTCATACAGGAAGTAAACATTTCAACCAAAAATTGACAACGTTTCGACTTTACTTGAAAACTCAAACAACACACTTCAGTAACAATTTCCTTTAATTCCGAACTTTATCCTTTGAATAGTAAGGCTCAAAGCTAAACACCAGAAAGTACAAAAAGTTACATCAGAACTCGTCCTGAAAAACAGAACCAAAAACACACACAATTTTAGACTTTATTTCAAAGCAATGGCGCTCAAATTTCTAAATCAATATTTGCAGCTAAACTTTTGAAAGCATTTTCGCAATAATGACATAGGTCAAATTCATCTAAAATTTAAACAAAATGAGGCACTTTTTTACACACTAATTGATAGTACTTTTTGAATTTGGTATCTTTTACATCTTAATTTTAAGTAAAGTGCAAAGCTGAAACACTCGAAATTTAATAATTAAAAGAATGAGGATACAAAAATAAATTAAAAGTATTTAAACCTCGCAAAGTTGTGCTCTTGTGAACTGGGCTTGTCATCCACACAAGATCATGGTCACCGCAGCAACGCAAGCTGTTTAGGCGCTACTGTTTTCTTTTACTGTTCATTATAGCTTTGTAACCAATTTAGTCAAAAAATTATTATTTATTTTTTATTTGTTTGTTGTTTTTACATATCTATTGCGCCTTAGGCGTTGTGTTGCCGCCAGTATAGTGTTATACCAGGAAGCACGACGGAAACCGTTCTTTAGGTATAACGCTGTATGGCCTCGGACACGTTACGTATCACTGTAGCGAGAGTTTCTCTTTGTTGATGATTAGAAAAACTGAGACTTATATACATCGAAGTTCATCTGAAATACAAAACAAAACAAGAATATTTAGTGTGTATATTACTTTTCTGCAAAGTTCGTCTAGGTAGGTACCACCGCTTTGCCAGTTATTCTGCCGCCAAGCAGCAGTGCGCAAGCACTGCTGTGTTCCCGTTTGAAGAGCACTGTAGCTAGTGAAATTACTGAGCAATTGAAACTTTATGACTTGATCTCACAGTCTAGTAATCTTACTAGAGTGCTGATGTCTCAGGACGACCTGCGCAGTGCAATGTCACGTGAAACTCTATAGAGTTCCGAGTGGCACTGCAACTGATATGGGCAGCTGTGTCGCTTAACATCAGGTGAACGGTTAGCTCATCACGTCATTCCTTAACATTAAAAATAAATGTAAAGGATGTTACAGGTGCATGTGAAAGTAACAACAGTTTTTTACTTTGGACGCTTATCAAACCCCGTATCGTTCGTTCGTTATAACCATTGGCTTGGCTGGCGGCTTGGTGATGGATTTGAATATACCTAGAAGAATGCTACTATTTCCTGGATATTTCCTTAGACAGCACTCATGGGACAATATGGGGTCTTATATATGGGGTTGGGTTTAATTTCTGCTTCAAAACAAGTATTCGTTAAAAAAAAAATCGCAAACACTTGTTCTGTATCTGGGCGTTGTGGGACCAAGGTCCTTTGAGTTCCTGGGTCCATATACAAAGGGAACCCTAGTTAGGGCCCAGGTTCTATATATGTGATCGTTGGGCGTTACTATTATTATATTCTCACACCGCCGCGGTACAATTTCTCACAAAATGTTCTTATGTGATGGAAATTATACTAATAATTCACAACATTAAACGAAAACAGATCAACAACAACAGTACAAGCATAAATACCACGTTGAAATCATTCAGAAACATCGCTTGATATTCTAACCGCGGGCCTATTCCGTAATCACGAATCCCGCGACACAGGTATCGGAATAGGATACAAACCGGGGTCGACCCTCATACAGCGTTGAATTTAATTTCTAATCACCCGTACGATAGAATTCGAGATTAGGCGGATATAGGGTCTCCATATCTTCTTTGGATTTTCTTTAGACAGCCTCTTTGGTGGTTGAGCAAGTCGGCTCATAGCCCGGAGGAGGTGGGTTCAATTACCGAAGCCGGACAAGTATTTGTATGCAAAAAAAGCGCAAATACTTCTTCCAAGTCTGGGTGTTGTGGGATCATGGTCCTCGTAGTTCCTGGGTCCCTATGGGAATCCTAGTTAAAGTCCAGAATCTATGTATGTGATCATTGGGCGTTATTGTTACTTATTTATTTGTTATATAGGCGGCAACGTCCAGTTGTAAACTCTATGCGTAGCGGGCAGTACCGTAATTTACCCTGTGGTAGCATTTAAATTTATTACAGTGGCAACACCGGCAACTGTCATCGCTCCCCCACCCATCTGGATATAAAAATGGAGCGCTCGGTGTACTACGGATCATTCTTGCTCTGGACTTGGCTCGCCGCATGCTGAAAGCCTATAGCTACGCCTAACCCCGTCACCCTACTTTTTACTATTGTGATAGTGGTAAAAACAAACAACATTGTAAGAAATGTTGCCAAGTCAGATGGAAGTTAGTATAGACGTTAGTGCTTCAGAAGCGTAGTACATAAATGTAGCTACAAAGTAGTGCAGTGAATAAAAAAGGCATGCGGCTATTATAGTATAGCGCTCTCGATTAATGCGAATCTTTTTACATGTATTATGTAAAAAGATAAACTAAAATAAATTTTAGAATCAATTATGGTAAAATTAAAAACTATGCATTAGAAAAACTTAATCTAAGAAGCCGCTACTAGTAGGCAACGTGCCCAAAATGCTGACGGCATTGCCCCGTTGAATGGCAATGCTTAGTCTTCGAGCTAAATAAAGACCAGCATCTTGGTCACGTGTTGCCTAGATCAGTCGTTCCAAAAAATATAAATAATAGGTCTTTACCTATGAAATTGCCGTAATGCAGTACAGACTTTTTCAAACAAAAAAAGTTTTGATTGGCTATGAATTCTAAATTCAAATTAATTTTGTTTTAAAAATATGACATTCTATTTACAATATAAGTCTTTTGTTTATTGATTAGCGTTGTATTTTCATTACATTTCAACATTTTTCCTCATAATGGATACTTTGAAATTTCGTGTAATTATGGAATATGAGTTCCGTCGTGGCACCAACGCGGCACAAACGACACGTAACATTAACGACGTTTACGGAGAGAACTGTACAAACGAACGTACAACCCGTTATTGGTTTGCTCGGTTCCGTTCTGGGAATTTTGACTTGAAAAATGAACCTCGTGGTCGTCCGGAAACTTTGGTCAACAATGATGAATTAAAGGCGATTGTGGAAACTGATGAATCTCAATCTACAGCTGAGCTGGCAGCAGCTTTTGATGCTAGCATCAAAACAATATTGGTCCATTTGCGACAGATTGGCAAGATAAAAAAGCTTGATAGATGGGTGCCCCACGAACTTAACGATCGCCAGCGCAACGTACGCGTCGAGACTTGCCTTGCGCTACTTAACAGGCACAGAAATGAAGGAATTTTGAACCGAATTGTTACGTGCGACGAAAAATGGATTCTTTTTGACAATCGAAAGCGCTCAGCAAGTTGGTTAGATCCTGGTTCGGTACCAAAGCAATGTGCAAAACGAAAAATGACCCCTAGAAAGGTGATGGTCACAGTTTGGTGGTCTAGTGCTGGTGTGATTCATCATAGCTTTTTACAAAACGGCGAGAGCATTACTGCAGATGTGTACATTGAAGAACTGACCACAATGATGCCGAAACTCGTATGTCTGCAACCAGCTTTGGTCAATCGGTCGTCTCCACTGCTACTTCACGACAACGCGCGACCCCATACTGCACAACAGACCGTCTCTAAGCTGCATGAGTTGGGTTTGGAAGCTCTCCCTCATCCGCCATACTCACCAGATCTTGCGTCTACCGACTATTACTTTTTCCAAAATTTGGACAACTTTTTAGCGGGAAAAAAATTCAATTCCCGAGAGGCAGTACAAAACGCCTTTGAAGAGTTTGTTGTCTCCCGTCCTGCTGTTTTTTTCAAGAAGGGCATCCATAAACTGCCACAGCGTTGGCATTACGCCACGGCGTTGGATTACTTTGAATAAAAGAAATAAATAAGTTCGAAAAAAAATACTTTTTCAAACAAAACGGCAATTTCATAGGTAAAGACCTAATATAAATTAATTTTTTGTAATTATTATTTTTATTTTAAATTTATACTAAATAATTCAAAACTTTAATTTAAAAAAAAATTCTTTAATTTACATAAAGTGCAGTAATTATCATCAAATGAGGGCAAAGCTATAAAATCTAATTGTTATTGATTTATACTGCCACACTATATAATCTCTTTCCTTTACTTCAAGTATGTTTATTTGCAGATTATTTGTTGAAAAAAATTCCTAATCCTATAACTGATGGCCATTCTACACATTCATGAATCACTACATAATAACATACCTATATCTACAGCTTATGATAGGGGTATGTGATAAATGTTATTAATTGTCGTGGGGCTTGTAGAATTGGCTTCAGGAGTCGATAGAGATTTGTGACCTCTCATAAGTTCGAAGCCATATCTCACTTGGGCTGTCGATGAAATGAAATATTGGGGTAATGAACTTTCGACGTCTATGTGACCAATTGGTTACGATGAAACGTGCTTTGAGTATACACGTGTAGTTGTTTAAATGACGTGGCTGATTTTTCGTTAGTTTGAGAGGTGTCGGGTGCAAAGTTTCATTCATAAATCTATTGTTATGCAGTGCGCCGACGTTCCACTGGTTAGATTATACACTAGGATCATCATCATCAACAGCCTGATCATGTCCGCTGCTAAACATAGGCCTCCCTTTGAGCTACTTTGAGCGGGTTGCTTGCCTCCTTCATCTATCAGCTCCTCGCAGTTTTGAACAGGGGGGGGAGGTGTGACCCCGGAACATTTGATTGCAATGCAACATGAGAAATTTCCATACTATGCACATAAACTGTGTCAAATTCATACAATTTTGTGTTTCTACCTATTGCAATCAAGTTACATGATCGCCTTACTGATCGTCAGTCTACTTAGTTTTGACAGCCTCTGTGGTCTGGTGGTTAAGCAGGCCGACTATAACTCGGAGGCAAAGGGTTGGATTCCTGCGGCAGGGCAAGTATTTGTGTACAGAAAAAAAAGCGCAAATACTTGTTCTAAGTCTGGGTGTTGTGGACCATGGTCCTCGTAGTCCCTGGGTCCCTAGACACAGGGAATACTAGTTCAGGATCCAGGACCTATGTATGTGATCTTTGGGCGTCATTATCACACTGTACACCAATCACATCACATCACACTAATATTATAAAGGCGAAAGTTTGTATGTGTGTATGTTTGTTACTCCTTCATGCTCAAACGGCTGAATGGATTTGGATGAAATTCGGTGCCAAGATCGCTTATACACTGGATTAACATATAGGCTACATTTTATCCCGGAAAAGTGATATTTTCCCGTGGGATGAGCAAATAATTAAAATACCTTTCATCCGCTGGTGAAACCGCGGGGCGCAACTAGTTATTAATATCTTTAAAAAAATGTCGGTATGGGCAAAATCGCAAGACGCAGCTAGCCATGTCTATAAAAGGTCATAACAAAACATGTACAAGAAACTGTATAGAACAAAACTCTCAGTTGACTGAGACGCGTCAAAATCAGTAACAAGCTCGTAATAAACTGCGGTAGCTTCTAACAAACTATGTCATAAACACCAGGATTCTCTGAGGGTCAAGATATAAAACACCAGCCCACACTGACCCTGGCTAATGGGCAGTAAGCTTAGTTTTATAGGACATCATGCTTGCGTCTCGGTACTTTTAAGAGACCAGAGTTGAGGAAAAGCGTAGTTTTTTAAACGTCATATCTTTTCACTATATTAGTTGGTGTTGGTGACAAATGAACATCTGTAACACTAAGCGTGTCCTACACTTACGACCTTTTTCGGAAATGCTGTATGTTGTAGCCCTAGGGAAATATCAAAAAAAAAAGGTGGAAAAGATGTACCTACGGCATGGCAAGAAAGTGCGCTTAAACAACGGCGTATGTGACTTCCACGATCCAATAATATGTGCATTCATGGTTGCGATTTGTGCGGTCGCCTCTTTTTATAAAGAAGTATGCTTATTTGCTACTTATAGCATTAAAAATGGCCGAGGATGGCCACACCTTACACCTAAATTGCGAGCCAGCTCTCAAAATATGATGCTGGTGGAACACATGCAAGAGCTTAGCGCTTCTCTTTAAAAACCACGCGAAAGAATGTCTTTCCACCTTTCTCACTGACTGAAACAGTTGAATCGATTTTTATGGAACTTGGTGTTGAGACAATTTGAGTTCTAAAGAAGAGACGTAGAGTATATTTTTTATTGCAACCAACTAGTATTATCTACACGCATATGGCGACTAGCTGCTATAGTGTTGTGATATTGATTGACATTGGACACTTTTGGGGATTCAACCGATATCATTATATATTCTGAGGTTAAACGTTCTAAAATTGCTGCTGAGCGGATTACGCTACTTAGTTGAAACCGATCATGACATACAGTTTCAAGGATTTAACTAGTTACAATACGAAGTTTCCAGCATATTATGGAAAATTTTAATTTCGCACGTTACATAATACATCAAAGTTAATTTACCCTATTGATCTTCCTCACATATTGTCAATGAGCTTCTTTGAGCCAAAAATATTAATATTCTTCAAAGGAAACCTGTAACTCTTGAACTCTCACGTGTAAGGAATTAAAAGGTACAAGCACTCCTTAAGTCACTCAAAGTCTAATTACGAGAGCGTTTTCAGTTAAGCTCTTTTTGCTTCTCGTAACGCTCCATAACACGTTACGGTTCGAGAATTCCTACATTTTTCAGTGAAACGGCCAGTCTTAATGCTAGCTTATAACTGGTGTCAGAAAAACGCAGTAAATTGTCGTGCATTTTTCATGCAGCTCAGGTATAAATCTGTCCCAGCTGCATCGATATCGATGATGCTCTTTTCATGGTGAAGTTTTAAAGCGGACTTTTATTGGCAATGTTTGGAGAATCAAGTAGATTAGAAAGATAAAAGGAATTATAATTTTTTTGGTTATCATCTTTGTTCTTAACGTATTAAAGTCTCAATGATGAAGATCCGTGCTATATTTTGCGTGATTGTGCCTTATGGTAGTAGCGGTAGCGGTGTGAGAATAAGAGTACCCCATCTCTTCCCGTGGGTGCCGGAAGCGCTGACTGAGGGAATATCCATAGAGAATGGGCATTAACATTCTCTTTGGCACATGAAAGTTTTCTGCGATAATCAAGTCACCTGCCGAGCGTGGTGATTATGGCGAATTCCTTATGATAGCGTCCAAAGTGGCGTTTTATGTGGGAGGCCTGTATTCAGCAGTGAAAATCTACCGGTTATTGATGTGAATAAAAAATTGTATGGATTTTTTTTACACTGCATTTCCACAGACACCTGGGTCCGTGCTTTTTGTTAGATTGTTTTTTATATTTATTAATTAAGCCTATTATTAACATGAACATATATATAATACAGGGAGGACAATACAGCCAATAACACATAAACATAAGTACTTATTTCTAATTGTGCGTACACCACCGAGCAAACCAGCTTCCGCAAGCAGCACCCGTTCACGAGCTTGACGCATGTTCCAGCCATCGCCCTCCTCGACCATGTTTGAGGGAAGAGGACGACCCGACACACGACGCCGCCGCAAGAAGAAGCTTTTTAGTGAGCGTGTACGAGTGCTCCAAGTGTACGCACAATTTACAATTTAATTAAAATACCCTTATTAATTGTATGGATTTATTAATTTCAATATGAATTTCAAATTGAGAAGATGATTTTGTTTTTCATTTCTATCAAAGTCATCACTCTGCAATAATTCCATGAAAATGTAAATAAAGCCAATGTACAAGTATGACTTGAACTTCATAAGAAATATTTTTTCTTGTTTGCGTCTTTTTTTTAAGTACATTACTAGTGACTACAGAATAAAGACTGGCTAGTGACGGCCATATATTTATAAATTGGCCGCCTACTATCAGAACAAGATACACGTAATAAAAATGAAACAAAAGATGAAATCGGTGACCGACTCGTGCCGACTTGGCTGAGGTCCAGCTTACATTAGTGTCACAGTTATATTTCGTTAACTTTAAATTTTTACCAAGTAAGTATATCTGTTCTGTATATAAGCTTACGCAGTAGATCATTTGCAGCCTTATCTACTTCTGAGCGTTAGTTTGGAAACGCTGTCTCGTTTTCTCTCAAGACATTTTACATCAGCGAAAAGTTGACAGGATATTTTAAGTACTGCTAATTTACGTTTATAAGTAGTAAGGCTATATAAGCAATGCCTTAGATTATTCTCTGTATATGCACTGACTACAAAATTCTAGTGCCTGTTATTGTATCTAAATTAGGTAATTAAAAAATAAAGACTGTTGTTTGACCTTTAGTCCATTTTGAAACGATAAGAAAACCATACTAAAATGACTTTTGTGTGGCTCTCACGAAGAAACATATAGACTGCTTGCTTTTACTGCCGAGATCATGATATTTTATCCCGAGAAATACTACCGTTTCCAATGTCTACGCGGCTGTAACGTATAGAGTATACCTTATACATATTTATAAATGAAAATATTGGCACTGAATGGAAATAACTGATAAGTAGTTAATTTGAATGTAGGTAAAAGAGAAAGAATTGGAATCATGGGCGGGATTTGAACTCGTATCCATCCCTTTATGCGGCGATATGAAGCGGCTATAAACAAGGAAACTAATAATTATTATTTTTTATACTGAGGACTCAAATCGGACGCGTTAGTTACATGAAACAAACGAAAATTTCATAATTTACAATTATTGAAGACGAGGAATCGAACCTAATGTGAAAGTACTCTATGATAAAACATCTACAGTTGAGTTACTGAAATATTTTTATATGTTTTGCCAAAATATTATAAACACGGTTCTATCCTACCACAATATCATTGCCAACTTTCGAGAATATGTTCCTTTATTTTGGTTTTTAGTATCCACAATTGGGTTGATCAGGTAACATTTTTAAAAATATCTTCTTTTACTCCTCCCCTCTCTGTCACATATTGCATAATTATACCTAATTATTATGAATATGTAAAAGTAGCAATTATCAATAATATTAATACAATAATTGCTCTTTTAGCCCAGTTTATAAATAACCGATTAAAAAATCCTTTAATTGGTGTTTATTTTTTTCTTAATTGTATACCGATATTGTAACATACTATAAGTAATGGCGAAATAAATTGAAACCAAATGAAAACATAAAAATAAATTTCACTGTCTCGCCACCACCCCTGTATGTTACCATATGTTGTACTCGAATCCCCCCCCCCCCCCCCCCGAGCAGTCTTTTCGCCACAAGATGGGGTCTTTCGTATTCATTCCTAAACCAATGTTTTATTAAAATCAAAAATAATGTTCCTAAATGACGTTTTAAATTCGCATTACTCGGTGCCATTTGTCTCAAATCACAACCGAATTATACTACACGAGCGATCACGGTTGCTAAACGATTTCCTTTGAACTTTGTTTTATTTCTAAGGAAAATATTACAGCTGTTGCACCAGGTGCATCGGTTCAAGTTTGCGACAGAACACTAAGCACGTTCTATGTATTAATCTCAAACCTGAGGTTAAAGTTGAAGTTACAATAACATGCTAGAGTAACATAGATATTAGCATAGCCTGCACTGCTTTGCTCCATTACTATAGTTTTCCTGAATAAAAAAATATTTAGAAGATACCCATAGGTATAACTAACCCATAGTAGAAGCCAGCAGTAGTTTCTCATAATTGGTCCGTTTAAACTACCAACGTTACAAAAATGTGTTAAATAATCTAAGGTGATACAAATCTGGAATAATAATAGCTTAACATAGGACTCCCCCATAGAGATTTGACTTGAGACTTTGGATGCTTGCCTCTTCCATACAGCTCCCCGCGGTTTTGACCAGGGGAAGGTGATCACGGAATTTTGGCACAATGCAACAGGAGAAATTTAATTCCTAATATGAAAATTTCCAATATAACTATGGACGTTAACTGCGAATTGAAACTGTTAAATCCACACAAATTTGTTTCCATTAGTTGCAATCAAGTTACGTGAAAACGTAGCTGGTCATTGATCCACTTATACAGGGGGCCCAGCCTACGCCACGTCCTCCGGTTCGAGGTCTCCACTCAAGATCATTTCTTCCCATCGCTTGTCATTTCTGAGAGCAAGATACCAACCTTTAATTCACCTTTTTTTTTGTCTCCACACTTTTGTGTATTTAGCCAGTGTCAAGTAATTGATAATCTATATTATATTGAATATTATTGAAATTATATAGAGTCAAGTCAAGTCACAGTTCAAGTCATCAAATTGTCATTGTTTAGTCAAGTCATACTCTTAGTAAAGTGGTGGCAAATTTACCAGAAGCTTCTATGTAGTTTTGGAAACAACACGGAAAGAAACGTTTCACTATCATTATACCACTTTCCCATACTCATGCATGTAATCTAGCACTTAACGAATAAAATGCCACCAATTTTACGCACTAACACTGAAAATAACACAAGTTTTGGAAAATAATACAATGCGGCGACGCGATCTTTTTCGTTTTCCCGCCAAAACTCAAAATTCACCTTATTACCATAACAGCATTATCTAACGAACCAGTTACCATTACCAACCCAAAGATAATCGTTCTCGTATATAGCAAACCGTAGCTGTATAATCAACTGCGAACGGCAAAAGAATTTCGGTAAAAACGGTACCATTGTCTTGGCACAACAATACGCGACCCGGTTACCGGTTTTATATTTAACAAAATGCCCTTTACAGGTGTGCAAGATTTTTCCTCTTTTGTCCAAATCCATTCATACACGCTAACGTAGATGCCACAGAAAATGTGCAGTGGGATTCATTACCCAGGAACAACGAAGACCATGGTTCCACAACAAGCAGACTCAGAACAAGTATTTGCGCTTTTTATTCTGTGTACAATTACTTGACCTGCCGCGGGAATTGAACCCGCTGCCTCCAGGGTATGAGCCTACCTGCTCAACCACCACACCACAAAAGCTGTCAAATGTGTTTTTCTTCTGGAGATCCGACGGTCTGCGCGAATGCGGTTACTGAGGTAGTATGTCGGGCTATGGAATATTTTATTCCATTTTCCGATAAGCCCGTGACCAGCAAAGCCAGCCCATGGTTTGGAGCCGAATGTGCACGTGCTGAAGCGCAGAAGCATGCGGCATATCTGGCATGGGCTGACGCTCGAAAACGCAAGGCCTCGGACACTCGAGCTAAGAAGAAAGCCTTTAACGTTGCCGCCAAGGCCTGTAAGAAGGAATTAAGGAAGGCTCGTTTCAATCATATTGGTCGAATAGGGACTAAACTTGCTTCCTACCCAGCGGGTAGTAAGGCTTTTTGGTCCCTAGCCAAATCGGTTGAAGCGAACTTCTGTCGATCCTCACTGCCTCCATTATTGAAACCAGATGGATCGCTGGCTCACACTGCAAAAGAAAAAGCAAACTTGTTTGCCACTCTCTTTGCAGAAGCTTCGCGTTTAGATACTGCTAATGAGGTACCTCCCTGCCTTCCACAATGCGGTGTTTTCATGCCGGAAATACGCATACGTCAGAAGGAAGTACTAAAAACATTACGCAGTCTAGACGTGAACAAAGCCAGTGGTCCCGATGGTATACCTGCAATTGTACTTAAGAGCTGTGCACCCGAGTTGTCTCCCATTCTAACACGCCTATTTCGCCTCTCTCTAGACACCGGAATAGTCCCTATGAGTTGGAAGCTAGCCAACGTACAACCTGTACCTAAGAAGGGCAGTCGTGCTGATCCTGCCAACTATCGACCCATCTCAATTACCTCCATTCTCTGTAAGAGTATGGAGCGTATAATTAACAACAAGCTCTTGGCATACCTTGAAGACAATGATCTCCTCAGTGACCGGCAATACGGATTTCGCCGAAACCGGTCCACTGGGGATCTTCTCGCGTATGCCACTCACATATTGAGCGAAGCCTTAGAGATGCATGGAGAGGCACTTGCTGTATCTCTAGACGTCTCTAAGGCATTTGATCGGGTCTGGCACGACGGTCTTCTGAATAAGCTTCCATCTTACGGACTACCTGCTGGTTTGTGCACTTGGATATCAGACTTTTTGAGGGAACGATCGCTTAGAGTAGTTCTTGATGGCTGCTCTTCCGATCAATTAGCTATTAATGCTGGTGTACCTCAGGGGTCAGTTCTTTCAGCAACACTATTCTTACTCCACATCAATGATCTGCTAAAGCCCGGTACCTTTGGGTATGCAGATGATAGTACTGTTGTTGAAAGATACACATCCAGTGCCCGAGCCAGTGGTGACGACGTCCGGATTGAGAGAGAGGCTATGGTTGAGCGCATGAACCTGGCTTTGAAAGCCGTGTCCGATTGGGGCGATGCTAACTTGGTTAGGTTCAATGCTGCAAAAACACAGGCGTGTTTATTCACTGCTAAAAAGAGCCCACTCCATCTGGCTCCTTCATTCCGTGGTGTATCTGTAAGTTTAGGAAACCATCTTGAGCTTTTGGGTGTTGATCTTACGTCAAACCTAAACTTTGGATCCTACATCGAGTCCAAAGCCAAAGTAGCTTCAAAAAAACTCGGCATATTGTCCAAGGTAAGGCGGTACTTCACACCTGGACAGCTTCTAAATCTGTATCAAGCACAAGTCCGATCGTGTATGGAGTACTGCTGCCACCTGTGGGACGGGTCTGCCAAGTACCAGCTTGAGGCTCTGGACTCGATTGAACGGCGTGCCAAAAGGCTCATTGACGACGACACTTTGGTTGGTGAAAGGCTCCAGAGCCTTGCACATCGACGTAAGGTGGCAAGTCTGTCGGTTTTTTACAGATTACACCACGGTGAATGCGCTCAAGAACTGCATGATCTAATTCTCCCATCACCATTCCACTACCGGACCACTAGACGCTCGGCTAAGCGCCATCCTTTTGTGGTCGAAATACCATCGATTCGTACTAAGTGGTTTGATTCTACGTTCTTAATGAGAACGGCTAAGGAATGGAATGCCCTGCCAGCGTCTGTGTTTCCGGCGAAATATGACCCGGGCGTGTTCAAGAGAAGAGTGAATAGGTATTTACTTGGCTAGCATGCTACACCTTCGATCGCATCGTCACTTCCCATCAGGAGAGAGCGTGGTCAAATGCTAGACAAGTTTGAAGTAAAAAAAAAAAAAATAAAAAAAAAATGTGTTATGTCCTTAAAATGTTTGTTTATATACAAATGAATACATTACCAGAGCTAACACAATTCAGAAACGTAATTGCAGTTTGCTTTTGCATGATTGCGGCTTCGTTTTAATTTGACCTGTCATCCACGGCTTTGCTTTGTAATATAATGAGATCGTTTGCCTTGCAGTATGCCGTTATATTTACAGATGTTGTTATTCCTTTACGTGAAATCTCAAAACTGTTTAAAAAGTTGGGTAGAAGAGATTTGGTTTATGAAGTAAAACTTCTTTACGCACGCTTTACTTGGGGAGTAAGCTGGTGAATGCTAGGCCAGCGGAAGTTGAAGTTGGTTCACTTAGATCTCCATGAGTTGGTTGGACTGCAGTCGCGACTCCTTCTCGCTCCCGGTACGGCGGATGAAGGCTCACGGGGGAGTTTTAGTGTGTTCGAGTCCCACATACCCCTGCCACCACCCCCGTGGTGGCAGAGAACTGCGAGGGCACTTCTACTACTAAGTTAAAAGTTAGGTATTACGTTGATATATCTGGTAAATTACCAATTTGCAATTATCATAACAACATTAAACAAAGCAAAACCGCCCGATAGATGGAGTTAAACTAAAGAAATTGTACTTCAGGCGTGTAGTCTAAAGAACACTTTTTATTTTTTTTTAATTTTTATATTAGACAAGCGTTTTTGGCTATATTGATAGCACCAGTACGTCTAAATTACGAACTGGTAGCTGCCGGAACGTTATAACTTGGTACAAGATACTTTGCTTGAGTATGGTAGGTAGCCAAACGAGCATTACTTTATCACCATGCTATGGTTTTACCACGATGTTTTCTACACCAAACGCTCAAAATTATAGCAGGATTCGAACCCGCACTCATCGCAAGTTAAACTTGCTTCAAAAAGTGGTGGTTTTTGTGTAAAACATTTTTATTTTAATAGTATGACTCATGTGATACCGTTATGTGAGTGGAGTAACCATGGGACGTTAACTCTACTGTTATATTTTGCTAAACTGTGGTCATACAGCATGTCTAAGAAAAATATTTCGAGCCATTTTCAACTTACAGGTTTATTAGTAAAGTCCATTACTAAATGTAGGTTTTTCTACGAAGTGAGTGCTTTTCTTTTAGTATTTTCTAAGTTTGAATAGTCTGTAAAGTTTACGACTTTGACTATGATTTTTGAGCACTTTAATAAATTAACACTTAAAATACCTATTGTTAGATTTTTTAAGGCCTTTTGAAATTGGCTTTTTATATATATCTTGATAGATTTTTAGCAAAATTTAAAAACAGTCACATTATGACTACAGTAGCAAATTTTAATACGTAGCTGTCAGTGTCAAGATTTTCAATGTTTCGTTAGTCATACGTACTAACGTTTTAAGAATCTGCCAGGTATCTTTGAAAGAATCCGAAAATGGCGGTTGTGAATTTTAATATTTTTTCCATTAACCATGTATTTTTTAATTTTAATGTGCAATAAGGGTGCATTATTATCCGTTAAAGTTTCATGAACGTGCACGAGTGTTGACAAATAGTTCCAAGTTTTTAAACCATGCCTTTTCGTTTTCTCTTCAAGGCTTTCTAGAGCCTCCAGTAAACATCCACCATTTAACTGTGGCATTTTGAATGACAAAATAAGACTTTGACATGACATAACTGTACAAAAATTCCTTACTTGACATTGGCAGAATTATCACTAAAAAGCAATAGAAAGCCTTTAAACAAAGAGGAAAATCTGGCACATTATTATCACGAAGTGAAGTCAATGGTTATTTTCATTTAATTCTATGCTGTATTTTCTTATTACTATGGTCAAATGAATTATTTGATAAAAATAAACAAATGCTATTTTCAAAAATCTATATTTCTTCCCGTTTATTTCTTACAAGCCCCTACAGTACAAGTTAGAATTAAATTATTCTTAAAGTGTCTCTTATTTTTAGTCCCTTGAGGTCCACCGTCGATTCTTTCCCCTCACTTGTACCTAATGGCTTAAAACGATCCATTATTTTGATAAAACGAATGTAAGGGCAGCCATCATCGTTCCCTAAGGAATAAGATTTGGAGACCATATAGAAACAGTAAAGAATATAGACACAAAATAAGTACGTAGCTTAAGTCGTTAACCTAACAACAAAAAATATTTCAATAAGTTTAGTACATTTTAGGTTTTATTACTGAATATCACTATATCAAGAAATATAACACAACTACCAATATTTTTATTGTATTTAAAACGTTTTAGAGTATGACACTATAATTGTAAATAACAAATTAATAATAATAATAATAACGCCCAATGATCACATACATAAGTCCTAGACCCTAACTAGGATTCCCCGTGTCTAGACACCCAGAAGCTACGATGACCATGGTCCCACAACACCACTCAGAATAAGTATTTTTGCTTTTACTTTCTGTGCACAAATACTTGTCACTTCCGTGGGAATCGAACCCGCCACCTCAACCACCACACCACAGGGGTTATCAATTATTGAATTAGTTACATTTTATTTTCAGCTATTATTTATATAAGCTTTTTAGATTGACTCCTTTTAATTTTATACAGTACTAATGTTATACGAGGCTACAGGAAAGATTGTGCTAGATCCGTTAAGGGCATGGACTACCCATAATTTCTGACTTATTTCACTATGAAACACCCTTTTTTTTGAGGGGGGGAAATGCCCTCGCACTTCTCTGCCACCACGGGGGTGGTGGCAGTGGGTATGTGGGACTGGAATCCACTAAAACCCCCCGTGAGCCTTCGTTAAGCCCTCGGCTAAGTTTAGGCTAGGGTGTTTCATAGTGTAATAAGTCAGAAATGATGGATACTCCACGCCCTTAACGGATCTAGCACGATTTTTCCTGTAACCCTGTATATGGTAAACAGTACACATCGAGCGTGTTATTTTCGTAGAACGTCCGTCGTCTCTATCACTCAGTCTCTATCTCTCTCGTCTCTATCACTCAGAGGGAGATATTCATAAGGTTCAGCTTCTTAGAGCGCATCATCTCCAGCACCTAATAATAAAATCGCTCTCTAGTGAAAGAAGAAAGAAAGAAAATGCATTTATTCAAGACATCAACTTATACAAGAAAAATCACACGAGAAAAGAGAGAAACTAAATATATAACGTTGCGTGATGTCATGATATAGATCCCGACTCTGTATGTAATTAAAGTCGACCTTAATAACTAATTTTCCCATATTCATGATTCATATAGTGCTCCGTGTGAAAGAGACAACGCTCTACGAAGGTGAATCTAGCAGATTATACCTGTAACAATAACCTTTCTGTGTTTATTTCCATACTGACCGTACTGTTATTATCTTGTGGTTTTTGAGATAAAGATGAAATAGGTATCTTTTTTATAGTTTTCCATCTGGTTTATTACTACGCGGGTCGTAAAGAAACTTATAAGTGGATACTTTAATGCGGAGACTGTTATTACGGAAGTCATAAAACTAGGTGCCTATAATTTTATCGCCTTCGGAAGTATGACTAGGAAAGGAAGCTGGACATAATTATTATAAAATTATTTTTTCTTTACATTAACTGAACCAGACCTTAAAAACTAAACTATACATAAAAACTTAAAATAGATAAAACTAAAAAACTTAAGCCGTTGGTTGCAGGGAAAGTGCCCAGAATGCTGGCAGCGTTACCACGTTGAATGTCAATGCTTATTTTTGTGCAAAATAAAAGCCAGCATTCTGGTCACCTGATGCTTCCACCAAACGTTTAGCCACATCCCTATGTTTCTATTATTTTGCTTTTTTATAATTAGTTTTGACAACTTTCAAATCAACGCTGAACAATCTATTAGTTGAAAAAGTATTAGGTAACTTGCTCAATGTCCTAACTTTTTTTTATGTTTTGGCTCCACTCTTTTGTGTATTTAGCCAGTGTCCAGTAATTGATATTTTATCAAGTTAATGATATTTCACGCAAATATGTGTCAAGTCACAGTCGAAGTCAAGTCATAGTCTAGTCAAAGTCACACTCCTAGTAAAGTGGTGGCAACTTTACTTGAAGCTTCTATGGAGTTTTGAAAACAACACGAAACGTTTCACCATCATTATACCATTTTCCCACACTCATGCCTGTAATCCAGCACTTAACCAATTTTATGCACTAACACTGAAAATAACACAAGTTTTGGAAAATAATACAATGCGGTGATGTAATTTTTTTCGCTTTCCCGTCAAAAACCTCAATGTCTTAATTAAAAGTATATTTAAAAAAAATATATATTTTTGAAAAAATACAAATAGGTAAGTTCTAATTAAATAAGTTTGATTGTTTAAGTTACACTTTAAGTTGCTTTACTTTTTCGTTATCTTATTTAGTTTTTATGATAGGTATGTAATTATCATTGTTTTGAATCAGGCAGAGTGCATATATGATTAGATTATAGGATTGTTCATAATGTAGTTTTTAAATCATGTTGTTTTTAATGTATTTTTATGTGAACCTATAAAATAAATAAAATAACGTGTAAGTAAAATTAACTGAAATTGTAGTATATATTAATTAAATAAGCTTTTATTATATTGGTTGACTTGTAATTGTTTCCGATGTTACAGAGTTTCCTATAATTCGAAATGAAACAAGAATATTTTGTGCGACTGCTAAAAGACATAATAGACCAACTATACTGGACAAATATATTCCTATTTTATTTTTATTACATTAGATATTCATTTTGTATTTAAAATGAACTTCCGCGATATCATGCTTGACCTAAGTCAATAAATTTTGCATAATGCATGGATCAGAATAAATTACCATGCATGTGCTCGTAGAGCGCAGCACGACCACGAAACTAACGGCGTTTTTAGGACTCCAAAAGCCTCTGTCAACATCGCTATCTAGGAATGATTAGCCTTTTCTTTGGATATTATGTGGTTTTAATATCGTATCCCACCTATTTTATCATAAAAAAGGTACAAGACCCGACTCCTTAAATATATTCATCTAATCCCAAATATTAATTTATCAAACTAAAATGTTTTACTTGTACCACGGACTTATCATAAAAAGCAATAGAAAAATAAATAATTTAATTGGAAATAAGGATGCACGCCTTAAGGTTACTAATTAAGTTTATTTTCCAAAAATGGAGTATCAGGAAACCTTACCGCCTAGCTAGGCGATCACGTAACTTGATTGCAACCAATAGTAACACGAATTTGCATGGATTTGACAGTTTCTACAGTTTGACCACTAATGCAGTTTCATAATAAGACAAGGTTTTTTTTCAGTTTTGACACATATAGAAAGCGTTATTACAAACTGAACGAAATACATCTATAAAAATATATTCACATTTCAGTCCACATCAGCTTAAAGTGATCACCAGCCCAGAACTCAAATTTCCTCTAAACAAGCTATCTACCCATAAGCAAGTATTAAATCGAGAAATGGTATATTTTCACAAGCATTTTGAACTATTTACTTTAAACCAGACCAATGATTTCATTAATCTTTCAAAGGACTGTTAGTCAAAATCTTGGGTATTCATGTAAATTATGTCAACATTTACTTTCACTTAGAGTTTACTAAATAGCCCGTTAGTCTAAATCAAAGGTGGAAGCTGCTTTTTGTCAAACAGCGTTGGTTTTAATTCGTAGTGTTCGGAATGATTTCTAGCAGGCAAATTAAATATTTAATGCAAATAACCTCGTATTTATACTCGCATGCAAAAAATCCGTATCTGTCCGGGTCGGTAGGGAAAATCCTAATATCAGCATAACTAAAATCCAAAAACAACAAAAACATAATGGAATAAACACTGATATACAAGCCATAAGCTGTAGTGATTTTAGTAGTGTAGTGACTGGCCCGACAGCTCAGTTGGTAATAACCCTGCCTTCTGAACTGTGGGTTGTAGGTTCGATTCCTACCCAGGACAAACATTTGTGTGATGAACATAGGTGTTTGTTCTTGGTCTGGGTATTATATTGTATTTTATGTATGTATTTACAAACAAAAAGTATCTAAGTATTGTATCAGTTATCTGGTTACCATAGTACAAGCTTTGCTTAGTTTAGGGCTAGATGGCTTTGTGTGAGGTGTCTACACATATTATTATTATTATTTAATACAATGAAAAAATTCATAAAAAAAAAAGATAATTAAAGGAAGTTTTGGCCATTATTTAGCGATGAAATCTTCTGAGATCACCAAGCCACGCTTGGCAAACTCTCCTATGACGAGCGTCCAAAGTGGGGTTTTATGGAAGAAGCCTTTGTTTTGCAGTGGATCCCACTGTTGATAATGATGTGATATGGAATTATTTTTGATACAGAAATTATATGTTTAAATATGTTAGTACTTTATTACCTCCACGTTCTGTCAGTACTGAATTAATGCGGTTTGGCAAATATTATGTATTTGGATGTTTGCTCTCGAGTTTATATCTGTGTAAGTTTTATTTGTAATCTACATCTTTAGCCGTGTTGTTTCTCGAAATAATTCCTTTTTATTTCAAGTGAACCTTTTATTTTTCTGTTCCGCAAGTCCCAGAAGCAATTATGCTTCCAGTTTTATTGCGTTTAACACGTTTATTGTAATAGAGACGTTTCGCTTGCACACTTGACAGTATAGCTTATTGAAACAGTAGTCAAAGTTACGCTAAAACCATCGGTATGGTCCATATGAGTTTGGCAGCAGGACTGCCAGGCAAAAAGCGTGCCGGAGTGCAGCTGTAAGCAAATACAAGAATAAAGATCTTAAATAAACGATGATGTTATCTGTGGTAAAGGTGAAGCATAAAAGGTTCATTGGCATATTTTCATATCGCTATTTTACTCGGTGATTTTCTATCCTTCTCTTTTCTAACGTGATCTACAGTTTCAAAATGAAAAGGACTGCGTAGGAAATAAAATGAGTTGTCGGTAAGTGCGGTGGTTAAATTTCAATCAGATATATTAATTCTAGAATCCACACTTACTACTATATTCGCATAGATATGCAGGTGGTTATGACTGAGGAGAGGTGACGTTATAGCAAAACTATGTATTATCGCGTTATCTCGTTCTGATATTTATTATATTGTCAATAATTTTCTTATAACCTTTCCAGAATATTTGAAGATCTTCTCATATCTTAATTAATAACGAGTATGTTACGCACTGTGAAGTTTATTTAGCTATAAAAGCTAGCCGTTGCGTTTGTTAGTCACCAAGCAAATTACCACATAGCTATCACACAAACATTATAAATGCGAAAGTTTGTGTGGAAGTGTGTGTGTTTGTTCTCTCTTCACGCCAAAATGACTGTATGGGTTACGATAAATTTGGAATTTAAAAAACCTTATACGCTGGCTTAACACATGGAATATTTTTTATCCGCAGGTGAAACCGCGGGGCGCAGCTATATATTTATTTCTGCAGGTGATTTTTGTGCTGAAGCTTCCAAGCTTGTATAAGCTTACCTTGCGATTTCCGTTCTCGAAAAGCTGTTAACTTGGGAATTAAGTTTGTTTCCGAGACGTTGCAAAAGTTCAAATTGAAAATAATTGTACAGTTATAAAAATAACGGCGAAGAAAACGGTCAGCGATAAACTCTACTGTTATTGCTTTTTCCTTTTGTTTGAACGCTCACCAACCTCTGGTTGTACCACAACAGCTGGTTTATTAAGCTATTTTGATACAGGATTTAGAAATGGGATTTAAGTCTAAATGAAAAACTTATCTCAGATGTCGTCCAATAAAATATCTAGCAGAGATTCTAAATCTTTTTTTATTTGTTAAATTCAAATGTTTATTCCATAATGTTAGGCAAATTTAACGTCGCTCATGGCGATAACTCCGTCCATTATACTTACTCATTTCTGAATAAATATTTATATATCTTGAATATGGCCGTGTCGCTTAACATCGGGTATCAGCTCGTTATATCATTTCTTGAAGTCAGTTTTACTCTAGAATATTTTCGCTACTCTCATAATATTGTAACTAGGTTTTACTAGGTGGTAGCACTTTACTGCAAAGTTCGTCTAGGTAGGTACCACCGCTTTGCCAGTCATTCTGCCGCCAAGCAGTAGTGCGCAAGCACTGCTTTGTTCCGGTTTAAAGGGCACTGTAGCTAGTGAAATTACTGGGCAAATGAGACTTTATGATCTGATCTCACAGTTTAGTTATCTTATTACTAGATTGTGCTGATGTCTCAGGATGACATGGGCAGCCGTGTCGTTTAACATTAGGCGAATGGCTAGCTCGTCACGTCATTCCTTAACATAAAAAAATATATTGTAATGATCTATTGCTAATATTGTAGACAATATTCGTAGCATTAATTTCACGCAAACAATTTTCACAGAGTTTCGCGCGACACTGCACTGCGCACATCATTCTGAGACATCAGCACAGTCTAGTAATAAGATTACTAAACTGTGAGATCAGATCATAAAGTCTCAATTGCCCAGTAGTTTCACTAGCTACAGTGCCCTTCAAACCAGAACACTGTAATGCTTGCACACTACTGCTTGGCGGCAGAATAACTGGCAAAGCGTAGTTAGGTACCTACCTAGATGAACTTTGCAACAAAGTCCTACCATCTAGTAAAAGGAGGATTTTTATCCGGCATAGTATTATTGTTACATTTTGTCGGTGTCTATAGCGGTATCTAGTGAGACTTTAGTCTTGTACATCCTATCATACGTCTCTGGTTTAGTTTCTCGAGTTATAATATGGTTTACTTATAAGAACCATAATACAAACAACCATAAGGTATTCATTGAAAATATTCGTGTGAAAAGGAATTATACACATCTTTCTAACACTTGACCTCCTTTCCAGAAAGCCTACCCAACCCTTTTAAAGGATTGTTTCATTAACAATGTAAGCCTCTAGGGTTAACAAATTGATAGAATTCATCGCGCCTAGAAATCAGGCCAGTTTCCAGTATATTCAAAGCTTGTGGTTTAACCTGAATTTCGGAGCTCAAATTAATATTTACTTTGCTGATGACATGATTTTGATGTGATATCACAATAGACGGATCTGTTTCTTGGAACCGATAAAGTTAAATTTCAGCTGAAATGGGTAGGAATTTAATCTACGTTAGGTATTGAAATTACATTGAGAAATTGGTAGCTATTTTAAGATACGACAATAATTGAAAATCGATATTAAGTTCTACAAAATATTCTATTCTAGTTACTATTCTAATTTTGAATGTAAATTTTTTTCGTTGGTTTATTTTTATATTAAAAAATTAAATTCGATTCTTCAAAATAAAAAGTCCAAAAAATATATAAAGCTTCTGCGCCATTTCATACACCATCAAGTGTAAAACTAACACAATATTTTAAAGTAAAGATATTGAATGTGAGTTATAAATTACTTATTACCTTGTTTTGCAAATGTCGTTCAATTAAATCTACTTCACACACTGAGATCTCTAAAACATAAAGATTTAAATTTATGACTTAACAGCACCAAAATAATCAAACAATAATTTACAGATACGGGCATAACACAAAACTGGACACAAAACAGAAATACAACGGGCATCGGTACTAGATTACCCCTAATACAGGGATCAAGAGATATGTCGGGACTTCTTTATTGTCCACGCTAAAACGAGGGAACGGGTTCTGGCAAGAGGAACTAAGTGATAGAGCGAGCAATAAATTAAGAAAGTAAACCCTCTCTCACCCAGTCAACCGGTGATCAAAAGGCCTTAAAACGACAATAACTGTAGTAACAATGTAGCTACTACCTTCGCGACAATGTTAACTTAGAGGAACATCGCAAATTATACTGGTTGTGCGTAAAGGCGGATTTGTAAGGGACGATTTCCGTCGCTTCGCTAGGCAGAGCAGCTACCGGTTGATATTCTTTTAGCGATTTTAGAAAACCATAGTAAATGTTCTTTTGTTTTATTATAAGGTAGTTATGTGTCGAACAACTTTTAATATAGATGTGGTAACATTGTAAGCCTTGTGGTTCGTGGTCGTCGTAAATTTCTTAGTTCGTTTTATTATGTAGTAAGTTATAATAGTATAGTTCGCTTTATGCTTAACTTCACCACCATTTCAATTTGACATCAACTTACATCTTTTTTGTTTTATGTTGTACTCATCCTTTTTAGAGGTGATTATTTATACTGGCCATTTACAATATTAGACATTGTGAAACCAGATATTAAAGGCTGACTGAATTGCCAAGTGGAGAAGAAAAAGGCTTCTGGATTCAGACGATTAAGATTCCTGATCTAGCAAAGGTGCTCATGTAACGGAACAGAAGTCCCGTAACGTCACAAATATAGTAAAGATTAAATATTGAATAAATATACTAACGAAATCAAGTAAAATGATTCCACGATAAGGTCAAGGTCACAGGACGCTAGAAAACTATATATGATATTTCATATAAATGCAGAAACAATTCACTCAGATTTATGGACATCTACAAATACTAGAATAATTAAATCAATAAGAAATGTATCAAAATTAATTAGATTAGTTTAACACTAATTCCATTCAAACAGTTGATTAATGCATTTAAGTAATTAAATGAACAATAAACAAAACATAATAAATAAGTTCCATTCACATAATATTACCGGAGCATTAAAGTATCTATGTCTTGAAACGGAAATTGCTACGAAAACGAAAAATAGCGAAACCATTAATAAAACTACATCGTAATAAAGAAAAGTACTTAAAACTGCCAAATACTTAAAGAAATGTACGTCGCGGAATGTGAATTAGACCTTTGTCGCAATAACTTCCCATCCGTCTGCAAAATAATATAATCTGTGACAAAAATGTATCGGCTAGAAGGGCAAGAAACACCGGAGATAGCAATAAAGCCGCGAAATGTCGGGTGGAGCGTGAGAGTGAGAAGAGAAGAGCCAGAATTGTACACGTTAGAAGGAGATGATGAGATTAGTCGGAAAGGAATTTGGATAGTTAGCGGGAAGCCATGGCGGGGGTCAGTAGAGTAGGTCGCGCGAAAATTAAAGAATAATAGGAATTTTACGTTTGCTTGTACTCGGTGCATCGAGTTATTCGCATAATCTTCGTAATTACGAATATTTAGTCATTAACGTGTGAAATTTGTGATCTCTTCAAATAGAACGGTGGATTGTGCGTTCGTCGTAGGAGTAGATCGGATCGGAGCATATTTTTAGGTTAAGTATTCGGAGCGCGGGTTAATTTGCATAATTTCAACAATTTTCTGATTTGGTTATTAACTCGAGTTATTAACTGTTTAGGTGCATTAGTGAGCTAGATGTCCTCTCTCGTTTCATTAGAGTGGTGTTAGTAAGTGAAATTGGTGTTTTGTGATAATACAAGTGGGGTCAGTCATCGGTAGGTCGAGGTAC
Source organism: Ennomos fuscantarius (assembly GCA_905220475.3). NCBI lineage: Eukaryota > Metazoa > Arthropoda > Insecta > Lepidoptera > Geometridae > Ennomos > Ennomos fuscantarius. Next base: position 5,688,143 of record HG992044.1, read on the forward strand.
ACGCCACGGTAAATCATTATAAATAAAATACTAAAATATAAACATTCCAAATGATCCAAGTAATTTACATAGTGAAAACTTAATTATAATACATAATTTCCAGTAAAATAATATAATGATGTAACAAATAATATCTGAATTAATACTATTCAAAACAAATAATATGAAATTAAATCATAATCTTTATGAAATGTCATGCTTACTCAGAGTAACTATTTACACTTACATACACAGCTTATTATTATTATAATTCTGGTAACAAATGATTATTATTAATCAGATGGGTTTGTATCTGTGTTATCAAATCTGAAGGTTGGAACTTGGTTAAAGATCTGGATTTACTAAATCTAATATGCTCCAAAAGTGGGCTATATCTACTGACTACTTTGATAAAGTCTGTTTGCACATTGGGTCTTGCGGAGCCATACCCTGAGGTTTCTCTATGCTGTACAGATTAGAGAGCTTCTTCTTCATTTGTGTAATTGATGGATTTTATCATGGATTTTATATAATATAAATCTACCTGCGATAGTATTCTGGATCTGAACTCGGGGACAACCTAAGATGGTTTAACCTGACCAAATCAATCTAATTAAAGATTGTTTTAAATTCAACATACATCTAATAAATGACTGGTAATGTCATAAATTATCATATGGATATAAGTAAATATCCTGTTAATCTTGTAATCTAGCTGGGTATGGCTTGATTACTTATATAAAAGTAACTAATGGCTGGTAATGTCATAAATTATCATATGGATATAAGTAAATGTCCTGATAATCTTGTAATCTAGCTGGGTATGGCTTGATTATCTATATAAAATAACTAATGGCTGGCAATGTCATGAATTATCATATGGATATAAGTAAATATCCTGATAATCTTGTAATCTAGCTGGGTATGGCTTGATTACCTATATAAAATAACTAATGGCTGGTGATGTCATGATATTTCATAAGGATATAAATAAATGTCCTAAAAATCTTGTAATCTAGCTAGGTATGGCTTGATTACCTTATAAAATCTATACTCAAATAATCTAATCATAAACTCGAATCGTTTTAATATATAAACCATAAATATTATTAACTTGAATAAACACCAACGGGTAATTATTCCATGTCTAATTCTAATATAATGGTTATGTCTGTCGCTTCTAGGCGTAGGTATCGTGATAGGAATAGGTAGGATGGGGAGGGGGGATTAGGGCCTCTCTGGTAATGAATTCAGTAATTACCTAAGAGTCCCACAAAGAAATTTATTTTGATAAAAGAATATGTCCTCTTTCTTACTATAGTGCACTGCCATCTGCAGTTTATAAGCACTTATCAGTGGGGAGTATCCAGTCAGGTGACGAATCTCACATTCTTGGGGCGGGGAGGAGCTCCTAGAACAGAATTATAGCAGAAAATGACATGCTGTAGTTTTGCTGATAAGTGCAACCCAACTATATTTAATGTAAACTCAGAAAGCATGAGATGAATGTTATAAGAAATAACTTAGGTCTAACTTAGGTCTCAAATATAACTCAGTTTACTTACGAAAACAATACGTTGGTTCCTACTGAAGTTCTATTATCGTTATGCCACTATCTAGTATCTATCAGTTTCTATAATATTATATCTATGGGGAGTTGCTTACAGTTACAATTATACAGTACCTAAATACCTACTTACTACTTATAGCAATACCATAATACTTGTATACTAGATAAATAAATAGATACCTACCTATATTCTTAATATTCTTGCATATTTACGTAAATATCATCTAATTACTAACGTTAATACATATTTGCTACAAATCCTAATAATTCATCTTAAAATCCTAAAGTCATTAATAATAAATAAACGATAAACACAAGATCGGTTAGCTAGGTCGTCTTAGGAATTGTCTCACTACCTTTAAAGAACTAGGGTTACTACAAAATCACAACGTACGGTCCTACCACATTATTAGACGATCACATATCACATGGCCATATTTACTTCATCACCTACTATAACACCTCTAACGTTTATATACCACCATATACCATATACCTTATTATATTTATATCAAATAGCTTAGGACGGTAAGGCCAGTACACGGGAAGGGCCCTTCTTTAGGGGGGGGGCGTTACAATATGTGTTGCCGTGACAAGGATGTTATTTTATTAGTATCTAGATAATTTACGTATAAAGAGGTGTTATAGTTAAAGGTTTGAGTTACAGTAGCGGTATCTAATATCTATTAGTTACCGCACAATTTGTTGCACGTGAAAACGGAGAGGTTTTGAGACAATATTATAGCGGGTTTACTTTGCATTTCATCTAATAACACAACGTAAACAATAGTAGATTCGCAAGTAATAATAATGCGTTCGGCTTAGCACACAGAATAATTGATAGTACGCTGCCTAAAAAGAATTTCGCGCGACACGCGACACGGTGCCATGCGACGTTGCCATTCCGCTTACACTGAGTTTACTTCAACGGCAAATAAAAGCGGGTTGCTATGCTAGCTCGTAGTACGATAGGTAGCGTCGTTCCTAGAAAGGCGAGACGCGCGGGCGGCGCCTGCGCGGCGCGCGGACTGCGACGGCGCGGCGCCGCGGAGTAGTCCCGGCAAGCCGAACGAGCCGTTACGGTATTTCTTGGCGGGAATAGGTGCACAGGGCATTCTAGGTATGCTCAATATTAATGTTTAAAGTAGATATTCGTATTCCATCTTCCTTATGGAATCATTTGAAAATATGTAGGTATAGGTTTACTAGGTCTTAAAACCAAATAGCCGGATAGGCCGACTAATTTAGCCGGACGGTTGGGTAAAAAGGCCGGTTACACTTAGTAATAATGTAAAAGTAGGCTACTTTGAATCCGTAATTACGATTATGTTAATAAATAAATAACAAATAAATAATATAATAATAAACAAATATAATCTAACCAAATTTCTCAAATCTCGTAATAAATTACATAAATTCAAAATATTAACTAAGTATCTATATTAAGATTCTAAAACAAATAGCATATAAAAAAAAGATTAGGAGGCACGAGCGGGACTCGAACCCGTGCGCCTACACGTCATCTTGCGATACGCACCTATGTATTACCGAACTCTTAAATTGAGTATTAAGATTGTGAACAATAACCCTTAAATAATAAAAATATAACTTTATTAAAACTTTATACTTGCTACCTAAACTAATTTTGTTACGCATGTTACGCGGATAGGTGATACTTTGTTTTGATTATAGATACCTACTTAGGTCGTGTTTAGTTATGAACGCGTTGGTACTATTTTGCTAAAAATTGTTAAAATTAAACGTTTCAAATAATTTAAATAATCTAATTCTGTCGTGAAATATATCAAAATAGAATTTAGTGTTTACATTAATATACATGCATAGTGTATCTACCTAAATATTCTCCAAGCTGTTATTCGGGTTGGAAATTATTGCGTGATTTTAGTACGTACTCGTAGTTCATTCGGTATATCTAGGAAAACAAATTATACAATAAAAATAAAAATAACGGAATCGAACCTGTGACCGAATATCATTCCTGTTAGTTGCGGGCACAGCGGTCACCGCTAAGCTGCGAGCGCTCGTCGCTCGTAAAAGTACGTAGGTCGGAGCTATATTACAATGAATACGTAGATATGTAAATAGATACACTTCTTGCATCACAAAACATTAAATATATTATTTTAATAAATATTTTAACGTTGTAACAGACAAATAATAAAACTATCGTTTCCTAAAATAAAAACTATAATAAAATACTAGAGTCATCTAACGACTAGTAGGTGAAGTTTGTTCGGTACGGAATAATTATGTTATTCAAATTAAAGATAAAACTTACAAACTATTTAGAAAATTACATTAACAATTACTCAATGTTTCTTTAGTTTTACAAAATGGGGGTTGTTTCACAAAATAAGTAATAAAAGAATTACGAATTGTGCTTGATAAGGTTCAAATTAGTTAGTGCGCCATCTACTGGTAATGTCCAGAACCTTTTAGATAAAGTTGGATGAAGTCGATACGTCTGAATACACCCACGGCTTAGTCAAGTTCATTAACCTATATCCGAAGTAAATAAAAGAAAAAGATTCGTAAATTAAATCGCTATGTAGTAGGTAATTGTAAAATAATGTCATACGATTTTACTAAACAAAATGTTGGTTTAATATTGCGTTTACGTTAATCGATTATAAAGTATTGATGCAGTAGGATTTTATCCGATTATTTAGTGGTACCTAGGATTCAGGCAGAATATAGATAGATCTAAATAATATTAATATCTATTCTTTATTAATGGGATTATGCTTTGTATCGAATTAATGTTAGTTCTCTCTTAAACATTGCATCGTTAATTCGTCAAACATCAATACCAAAATTACGCAACTAAGTAATGTTTACTTTAAGATAAACTAGATGGAGCTGTGCCGCCTTAAAACACGCAAGCGTTTTGTTACCGATTAACAGCGGCACTCGCTACTCAGTAGAAGCAGAAGTTTTGCGATTTTGTACTTTAAACCCAACATCACTTGAGGTTTAGATTCAGTTTAGTTGTATATTAGGCTACAACATATGCGATGACATAACGCGCGAATTTTGAAATACGAACGTACTAGAATTGGTAATCTCACTATATTTGCATAAACAATAATAATTGATAATTGTAATATGGTTTCATGTTTAATGGTATTCAGTCAATTAAATAAAATTCTATTCGGTTCAATTCAATTAGAAATAATACAGTTAAATTACAGTTTTAATTCAATGAACAAAACGATTTAATTATAATTAAATTCAATTAGAATAATTCTTTATTGAGATTGATTAACGCTTACATTTTAAACGACAAGTTTTACGTATACATTTTGTAGGTATGAATTATTATTTACTTTTCGAATTCTCTTTTGGGGGTTGTTGCGTTTTATTCCTAGGCAAATAATAAATAAATAAGTGTTCACTACTTTAGACGTCACGATTAATTATTATTACTTCGCGCCATTTCGGTTTCGTTGTCCGGCAAGCCGTACATTACGTAGGTACGTACCTGGTAGGAGATATAAGTATATTCTCTGGTTAGGCATTATCAAATCTACCAAAAATCAACCCAACGGTACGCGGTGGTACTTGCACACTATTACTTGGTGACAGAGTGTACAATTTATAGTATGTTAGGTCTTAATAACGGAGGCGTGCATACCAAGTGTAGTTAGGAATAAATTTATTGATTCTAGTATTCATGATTATAAATACATACTATTATGTATACTCGTTCATGTTATATTTTGATATTTTAAAGCATTGAAAATTGTAGTTATTATTATTTATAGTCAAGTGGTCGAGTATAATATAAATATAAACAAGCACTTGTTGAAAGGATAGGACTTTAAAAGTTTATTGAAACTTAGTTCGGTTTGAAATACTCAGGAATACTTTTATAAACAAATATATTGAATTTTATGTATGCTCCTTGGCAATAGTATGTTTTACTGATAGAATATCTTTTACCGAAACCAATATAGGAACTCGTCGTTCTTTCATAAACTTATCTACTAAACATCGGATTTAGGAGCGACTTAACGTTAGCGGGTTGGTGCAGAGAAAGTTAGTGTGTGGGTTAGACTTTGTTTGGGGGTTGATTAGCCGAGTTGTGGTTTTATGTACTTTAGTACAAATGGTCAGAAAACTAAGGCTAGCGTTGTTAAGTACTCAGTTTATCGGTAGGCGTAATACAAACGGTGCATGTACTCATACATGTATAATGGAATAGCTTGATAGCTCGGTGGTTACGATAAGTAAAAATTGCGTTTACTACCAGACCAGATAAAGTTCCCGAGAACTGCAAATATAATTACTATAGGCAATCTAATCGGAGTATCAGCTAGTTCGGAAACGGAGATCGCCGTTTGGTTCATGGAGTTATTTATTATAAGATGAACATAGCATGCGGTATCATTATGTTAGCGCGAAGCTAGGTAACTGTAATAGATATGGGTTTAGGTAGATGGGATTTATATTATTAAATGGTGTGCGTATACTAAATGATATAATGAAAAATATTGTAGTAAATAAATGTAACATATAAAATGTGTATAATAATAAATCAAATAAATAAATAAATTAAATATACTCAACAAATTAAATAAGTTTAATAAATTGAATAAAATAAAATAAAATATAAGTATAATTTATCATTTTATTTAAAATATATATATAATTAATAAAATAAAATAAAACAAAATAAAATAAAATAAAATAAAATAAAATAAAATAAAATAAAATAAAATAAAATAAAATAAAATAAAATAAAATAAAATAAAATAAAATAAAATAAAATAAAATAAAATAAAATAAAATAAAATACAATAAAATAAAATAATATAAAATAAAACTAAATTAAATAAAATTAAATAAAATTAAATAAAATTAAATAAAATTAAATAAAATTAAATAAAATTAAATAAAATTAAATAAAATTAAATAAAATAAAATTAAATAAAATTAAATAAAATTAAATTAAATTAAATTAAATTAAATAAAATTAAATTAAATAAAATAAAATTAAATAAAATAAAAAATTCAGATAAATTCAGATAAATTAAGATAAATTCAGACAAATTCAAGTAAATATTGATAAATTCAGATAAATTAAGATAAATTCAGATAAATTCAGACAAATTCAAGTAAATTCAGATAAATTCAGATAAATTCAGATAAATTCAGATAAATTCAGATAAATTCAGATAAATTCAGATAAATTCAGATAAATTCAGATAAATTCAGATAAATTCAGATAAATTCAGATAAATTCAGATAAATTCAGATGAATTCAGAAGAATTCAGATAAAATTGGATAAATTTAGATGCAATTCAAAATAAGTTTATGGTCTATTACGATGAAAATAATCAAGATTACTACTACTTTTGATTAAGAGTACATTTATGGTCTATTATGATGATGACTAATTAAGATTATGTTTATGGTCTGTTATGATGATGATGATGATAGATGGGTAAAACTCTCTATCGAAACCTCATAAAAATTAAAAGTCTGGGGGTTGCTTGAATAATTATAATTTTGAAGTAGGTAGTTTTGATGAGGTTAGGTGTAAATAAGGTTAGTTACTGGAGAATTTACAGGTTGTAGGCTAGCGTGGGTTCTGTCCTAAATAATTGTTCCAAATCATTTTAGTTGAGAGTAATAAGTAAACTTGCTTAAAAATTCCAGAAACTTTTAATAACGTTTTGCGCCATAAACAGTGAATGCAATGCGAATAAAAATAGAATCTTGATACTAAGTTACATTCGTTTCCATTATTAGAAGAATACTTAAATGCATTCATCGACTTTAAATAACGTATAATGTGTAAGAGTTTTGACCTCTGGTTTATTACGGCTAAAGATATTTATAAATTTTTGTAATGATATAACTGATCTTTGTAAAATCAACAACTTGTTGAATAAAATTAATTCAAATTTAAATGGACGGGAAAATAATTAAAATAACTATTGTTGAAAAATAATATATAGTGTAAACTGTTAGATGCTCTTTAATGTTATAGTTATATAAATATAAATTAATGAAAGACTTTTGTCACTCCATAAGATAATACAAAGTGATAAATTTAACATCATATTATTTCATATATCAATATTAAAACCAAAAGTTAGATCAATTTAAACATAAATAAATTAAATCAACAGGGTAAATTATTGTTTTGGCAATCAGTAGCTTTTATAAATCTTGCATAAATCTTTGAAATAGAGAATAAAACGGGACGTGTATTTATTTTAATTGAGTGTAGTAATATTGTAATAAATATTGTAAGCAAATAATTTTAGCCTTTCACCTAAATTGGGAATTGCTAGACTGTTGAGACAGTATGCTAGAGGTCGGGAGGACTCCGTCTATGTAGTCGGGGTGTCGATTGTGGATGGAAATGTTGTTTTGCTAATGGAAGGTTTGAATAAATGAATTTAGGACCATGTGAATGAAAGGTTTGGTCCTCTGATTGAGATAATAACAGTCAACGAGGGTTTCAGTGGTTTGGCAAGGCCTAGGGTTGAAGGGGTTTGCTGACGATTGGTTTCAGACATAATACACTTCACAATCGGTTTCTTGTAAGGAAAAGCTTTGGAGTTAGGTTAAAGTCATCAGCTTAGCATTAGATAATGCACTTATAAGGAACCCTACTGCACAAGAAGCTAAGATCTGAACTACTTACACTGCACATACTCCGAAAAAAGAATGAAGTTTGAGATTGGGATTGTTCTGAGTGGTTGCTTGGGTTCATGAACGATTGCTATTTTTAGCTTTATTATAAGATTTTGTGGGGAGCAGACAAAATAAAACTGAATAATTGTAAGATGGAATTAGGAGGTATGATTGTCAGCTTGCTACTAGGGCTGCCTGCCTCACAACCAGGTCCCCAGCAGGGTCTAGTAATATACACGGTTGGAAATGTCGATTGGTTATAATCCAGGTAATATAAGCTTGGGATGTTGAACAATTTTGTGGTTCATTTTTGGTTCGGTCTAAATCCACTACACATGTAGGCTCACCTACAGCAGGAACCACACATGTTTGAAGTCAAACCGTTAGCAAATTATAAATTGCTTATAAATAGGTTGGGATTAAGAGGGAACTGTAAAATACCACATTACAAACTATATTTGTGAGTTATTTGAATTTTTGGTTAAAAATTTTACTTCGGTTATACATTTAGACACCTGCGTAAAATTTGGGGGTTGGATGTAACGGAACAGAAGTCCCGTAACGTCACAAATATAGTAAAGATTAAATATTGAATAAATATACTAACGAAATCAAGTAAAATGATTCCACGATAAGGTCAAGGTCACAGGACGCTAGAAAACTATATATGATATTTCATATAAATGCAGAAACAATTCACTCAGATTTATGGACATCTACAAATACTAGAATAATTAAATCAATAAGAAATGTATCAAAATTAATTAGATTAGTTTAACACTAATTCCATTCAAACAGTTGATTAATGCATTTAAGTAATTAAATGAACAATAAACAAAACATAATAAATAAGTTCCATTCACATAATATTACCGGAGCATTAAAGTATCTATGTCTTGAAACGGAAATTGCTACGAAAACGAAAAATAGCGAAACCATTAATAAAACTACATCGTAATAAAGAAAAGTACTTAAAACTGCCAAATACTTAAAGAAATGTACGTCGCGGAATGTGAATTAGACCTTTGTCGCAATAACTTCCCATCCGTCTGCAAAATAATATAATCTGTGACAAAAATGTATCGGCTAGAAGGGCAAGAAACACCGGAGATAGCAATAAAGCCGCGAAATGTCGGGTGGAGCGTGAGAGTGAGAAGAGAAGAGCCAGAATTGTACACGTTAGAAGGAGATGATGAGATTAGTCGGAAAGGAATTTGGATAGTTAGCGGGAAGCCATGGCGGGGGTCAGTAGAGTAGGTCGCGCGAAAATTAAAGAATAATAGGAATTTTACGTTTGCTTGTACTCGGTGCATCGAGTTATTCGCATAATCTTCGTAATTACGAATATTTAGTCATTAACGTGTGAAATTTGTGATCTCTTCAAATAGAACGGTGGATTGTGCGTTCGTCGTAGGAGTAGATCGGATCGGAGCATATTTTTAGGTTAAGTATTCGGAGCGCGGGTTAATTTGCATAATTTCAACAATTTTCTGATTTGGTTATTAACTCGAGTTATTAACTGTTTAGGTGCATTAGTGAGCTAGATGTCCTCTCTCGTTTCATTAGAGTGGTGTTAGTAAGTGAAATTGGTGTTTTGTGATAATACAAGTGGGGTCAGTCATCGGTAGGTCGAGGTACACGCCACGGTAAATCATTATAAATAAAATACTAAAATATAAACATTCCAAATGATCCAAGTAATTTACATAGTGAAAACTTAATTATAATACATAATTTCCAGTAAAATAATATAATGATGTAACAAATAATATCTGAATTAATACTATTCAAAACAAATAATATGAAATTAAATCATAATCTTTATGAAATGTCATGCTTACTCAGAGTAACTATTTACACTTACATACACAGCTTATTATTATTATAATTCTGGTAACAAATGATTATTATTAATCAGATGGGTTTGTATCTGTGTTATCAAATCTGAAGGTTGGAACTTGGTTAAAGATCTGGATTTACTAAATCTAATATGCTCCAAAAGTGGGCTATATCTACTGACTACTTTGATAAAGTCTGTTTGCACATTGGGTCTTGCGGAGCCGTACCCTGAGGTTTCTCTATGCTGTACAGATTAGAGAGCTTCTTCTTCATTTGTGTAATTGATGGATTTTATCATGGATTTTATATAATATAAATCTACCTGCGATAGTATTCTGGATCTGAACTCGGGGACAACCTAAGATGGTTTAACCTGACCAAATCAATCTAATTAAAGATTGTTTTAAATTCAACATACATCTAATAAATGACTGGTAATGTCATAAATTATCATATGGATATAAGTAAATATCCTGTTAATCTTGTAATCTAGCTGGGTATGGCTTGATTACTTATATAAAAGTAACTAATGGCTGGTAATGTCATAAATTATCATATGGATATAAGTAAATGTCCTGATAATCTTGTAATCTAGCTGGGTATGGCTTGATTATCTATATAAAATAACTAATGGCTGGCAATGTCATGAATTATCATATGGATATAAGTAAATATCCTGATAATCTTGTAATCTAGCTGGGTATGGCTTGATTACCTATATAAAATAACTAATGGCTGGTGATGTCATGATATTTCATAAGGATATAAATAAATGTCCTAAAAATCTTGTAATCTAGCTAGGTATGGCTTGATTACCTTATAAAATCTATACTCAAATAATCTAATCATAAACTCGAATCGTTTTAATATATAAACCATAAATATTATTAACTTGAATAAACACCAACGGGTAATTATTCCATGTCTAATTCTAATATAATGGTTATGTCTGTCGCTTCTAAGCGTAGGTATCGTGATAGGAATAGGTAGGATGGGGAGGGGGGATTAGGGCCTCTCTGGTAATGAATTCAGTAATTACCTAAGAGTCCCACAAAGAAATTTATTTTGATAAAAGAATATGTCCTCTTTCTTACTATAGTGCACTGCCATCTGCAGTTTATAAGCACTTATCAGTGGGGAGTATCCAGTCAGGTGACGAATCTCACATTCTTGGGGCGGGGAGGAGCTCCTAGAACAGAATTATAGCAGAAAATGACATGCTGTAGTTTTGCTGATAAGTGCAACCCAACTATATTTAATGTAAACTCAGAAAGCATGAGATGAATGTTATAAGAAATAACTTAGGTCTAACTTAGGTCTCAAATATAACTCAGTTTACTTACGAAAACAATACGTTGGTTCCTACTGAAGTTCTATTATCGTTATGCCACTATCTAGTATCTATCAGTTTCTATAATATTATATCTATGGGGAGTTGCTTACAGTTACAATTATACAGTACCTAAATACCTACTTACTACTTATAGCAATACCATAATACTTGTATACTAGATAAATAAATAGATACCTACCTATATTCTTAATATTCTTGCATATTTACGTAAATATCATCTAATTACTAACGTTAATACATATTTGCTACAAATCCTAATAATTCATCTTAAAATCCTAAAGTCATTAATAATAAATAAACGATAAACACAAGATCGGTTAGCTAGGTCGTCTTAGGAATTGTCTCACTACCTTTAAAGAACTAGGGTTACTACAAAATCACAACGTACGGTCCTACCACATTATTAGACGATCACATATCACATGGCCATATTTACTTCATCACCTACTAAAACACCTCTAACGTTCATATACCATTATATACTTTATTATACTTATAGCTCAATTAGGTTAAGGCCGCCTAGGTCCAGGATAACGGTAAAGGGTCTTTTAGGGGGGCGTTACACTCACCTACATTAAATTTCTCCTTACAATACCCACCTGTTTTAAAAGTTCTATAGAACTACTAGTTGCGCCCCGCGGTTTCACCCGCGCATAAAAAGTATTTTAATTATTTGCTCATCCCACGGAAAAATTGCACTTTTCCTGGATAAAATATAGCCTATATGTTAATCCAGTGTATAAACGACCTTGGTACCAAATTTCATCCAAATCCATTCAGCCGTTTGAGTGTGAAAGAGTAACAAACATACAAACATACACACAAACACAAATACAAACTTTCGCCTTTATAATATTAGTGTGATTAATTTTAAAATATAAGTAATTTACCCAGTGAGTGTAATATTAAACAATTATTATCTACGTTGCCACGCAATTTCACATTAATCAATTAATTTTTGTTTTGAAAAGTAACTTAAGTCACTCATAAATGATCTCTGTGCGTAAAATAGGAAAAATTGAACATCACACGTAAGATATTTCAAATTGCATTAAAAATCAATTTTTAATGTATAATGCTGGCAAAAGTTCAGTCTTAATGGGCATAAAATAAGCTCGAATAAATCTAGATATTTTTTTTTATGTTTTGACTCCACACTTTTCTGTATATAGCCAGTGTCAAGTAATTGATAATTTATCAAGTTAATGATATTTTACGCAAATATGTTTCAAGTCACAGTCAAAGTCATCAAGTCAAGTCATAGTCTAGTCAAAGTCATACTCCTAGTAAAGTGGTGGCAACTTTACTTGAAGCTTCTATGGAGTTTTGGAAACAACACGAAAAAAACGTTTCAACATCATTATACCACTTTCCCACACTCATGCCCTTAAATCAGCACTAAACGAATAAAATGCCACCAATTTTATGCACTTATACTGAAAATAACACAAGTTTTGGAAAATAATACAATGCGGCGACGCGAATTTTTTCGTTTTCCCGCCAAAACTGATCTAGGTACTTACTAATTTTTGGAAGGTAAAAAACTAGAGCTAATAAATAAATTTGTGTATGAATCCAACGTCAAATCAAACGAGCCAAAGGCGACCAATCCCGCTCGTCAAAATAGGCCACCCTTTCATTCCGACGGGGCAGTAATCTCCATGATTTTGAGTTGCAACCATTTATGTTTTGGCCGGCAATGATTATATCAAGCAGCAATGGGGATAGCTTCTTGACATAATCATTGCATTTTATTTGTTTATTATTAAAATAGAAAAAGCGTTTACTCATAATGCGTATATATGATGTCGTCATGTGTATGTACTTATAAAACATACAAACGGGAACAAATCCTTACTATAAAAAAAACATTTATGTGTTTTTTGTACTTACAAGACAGCTAACAGACTATGATGCACTTTTACGATCAAGTTCCTTATATGTTTGACCAAACCGACAAATATTGCTTTAACACTTACGGTATTTATATAATTTGATTAACGATTGCCGTATTTCGCAACGATGTATATACATGATTACTAGCCAAGCAACAAAAATGGTTCATTTCTCAAAATGTATCTACCTCGACAAAAATCACAAAAAATCTTTTTTAAAAGTCCGTATAAAAAGATGTCCATTGTCAAATGGTTACTAACACTGCAAGTCTTTTTGAAATATATTTTAGGGCATAAGTGATTAAAGTTATTAAAGACGTTGTGCGTAAAACCAATCAATTAATTTTATAGGAAATCGAAAAAATACAGAACCAAAAAAGTGTCCGCATAATTCTAAAACTGTCCGGATAAACGTAACATTACTATTATGTACCCAAACTAGCTATCCAGTTTGCTAGTTAGGAACTCGCAAATAGACCTCAGAACGGTAACTGGTTCATTCGGCAAATGGACTTTTAGCAAAGAAACCTGTAATTGCGAGTGTATTTCTGAAATCAGGGCAAAGTGTTCCTTACATCACATTACGCGTTTCATTAATCAAGATTGTAGATTAAGGGACGTAATCAGATGGGTGTGACAAAGAGGGCAAAAGAGTCGAGATTCCGGCACCTATTGTTTCTTACAATAAAGTGATTCTTAGAGAAAGATAAACGTATAAAAGATGGAACATTATTTCCTTAGATTTAGTTCTTCCACTGGAAATGTATACCCTATTTTTAATTGTGTTACGGGTAGCTTTCACAAATTGTATGAAATTATAGACACAAATTTTTTAGACGGCAATCAACATAGGCTACGATGTATTCTACAAATTTTAGTGATCTCGCGGGAAAACGGTTGATTTTTTCGGGAAAACGTGGGTGTTCCTAGTACACTCACTTTGCAGTGCCCCTTCACATTTTCAGTTCAAAATTATTTGTACTCTGCAATGCAATTACGGTCAGGAAAGTAGTTGAATGTATGGGCATGTTAAGTACATGTCCAAAACAGTTGTCACTTAGAACTTTAAATTGCAAAGTCTTAATGTGATTTACAAAAGGCTTTGAATAATCCCATTCTAAGCCTTTAATCTTTTTTATAATCTACTTGTTTCGTGTGTTCTACATCAATTTGATAATATACAAGATACCAAGGTCCTTCAATTTAAAACGTCTGTTTACAACGCAAACACCACCTTAGAACTGCAAACAAATAGCGCAGTTAATCTCTGGTTTAATGTATCGTTGCTCCCGAATAGGTTTCACGGACAAATGGAATGGAAAAGGGTCCCGATGGCAACAAATAATGGACGAATCCAGTTGGATAATGGACGAGTCGAATCGAATAATCGATCTTTCGGGGCGGTGTCGGTTATTGGTGGTTTATCGTTGATCCCATCACATCCTTTCGTAAGGTGAGACTGGATACTTATCCCTAGTACTAGTTTATTCGGATTATGTGTACTTTATATTACAAACAGTGTTCTTCTTCTTCTGTTCGTTTAATGGCCTGCTATCGCTTTTTAGCGATAATTCTGCCAATGTTAAGTGAGGAATTCTGTACGGTTGTGTAATGTCAGTCTTATTTTGTCAGTGAAAATGCCACGGTAAAATGGTGGATATTTTACTGAAGGCTCTAGGAAGCCTTGAAGAGAAAACAAAAAGGCATGGTTTCAAAACTTGGAACCGTTTGCCAACACTCGTGCACGTTCACAAACACTTAACGGATAATAATCCACCCTTATTACACATTACAATTCAAAAATACACGGGTAATGGAAAAAAGTTCAAAATTCACAACTGCCATTTTTGGATTCTTTTCAACGACCTCAAAAATTGTTGTTCTACAAACAATGTTAAGTGTGTTTCCGTCTTATTCAGCATGCTCCGTCGTAAAAAATGACATTATTAATTACTGTCTGATAAGATAGTGATGTTAATTGTTTATGTAAAAAGCTTTATAACGCAAAAATGGACCCCCCATAATCGCAACCAACAGTGACCAAACTCTCTCGAGTCCCGCTTTATTTACCAGCAGGTTGCCAGTTGACCAAACTTTTCATTTATTTAGTTTATATATATTATGTTTTCTATTTTAAAGTGTTTTTATATATTTTTGTGTTGTCATAATACTACTAGGTAAGGTTCTAGGCGTAAAAGTGCGCTTCGATTTTGTCTTCAACTTGTGCGCTAAATTCTATTGGACTTATTCATCCTCGTTATATACATCTGGTTATCGATTATCATAATTTTTTAAATGGAATGACTGGGTTCACAGACACCACCTATGGATATCTGCAGCACAGAAAGCATTGCCGGCGCGTTGCCTAAATTGTCTATTTATATTATGAAACTAGTTATCCCGGC
Source organism: Ennomos fuscantarius (assembly GCA_905220475.3). NCBI lineage: Eukaryota > Metazoa > Arthropoda > Insecta > Lepidoptera > Geometridae > Ennomos > Ennomos fuscantarius. The sequence goes on from HG992044.1 coordinate 5,703,855, forward strand.
TTCGAACTTCGTTCCGCCTAACACTCAATAAATGGGCATGTATTTAGGTTTTTTTTTTACTGACAATAATTTCATAACTTATTATCCTATTCTGGACGAAGAATATATAAATAATATATAAATACAAAAACAAAAAAATATAAAAATTAGTCCAGCCGTTCTTGAGTTATAATTGGTGTTACTAACACGACTTTTTTTTAAATATATAAAAAATTCGTGTCAGTGTTTGTTACCATACTCCTTCGAAACGGCTGAACCAATTTCGATTCAATTTTATATTCACACTTTGTAGGTCTGAGATTAGGTTTGTAGTTATTTTTATCCCCTTAAGTGATAACGGTGGCCCACCTCAATTTTTTAATTAATTTTTCAGACAGATTTTTAAATATTTTTTTATGATGTAACATTAAAAAATGCATACAAGCCTAAATTTTCTACCTTCTTCCACCATCTCCTATTTTTTAATTTATATGAAAAAACAACGTTTGCCTGGTCAGCTAGATGTAAATATAATAAGTAAGTAAATTATTTTGTTCCACTTAAATACGTATTTATTCAATTTATATATAAGCGTAATACTAAACTAAACTAGACCTAAATAACTAAACTATACCTAAAAACTTAAAATAGATAAGTTGAGGTCGGCTAGCTTATAATATAAAATAATATAAGATTCTGCACAGCGCCCTATACGGAATAGCGGAAATTATACGTAACGAGCTTCTGCCCGCAGCTTCACCCGCGGCTTGGCTTATGGGAAAATAATTCAACCACCCATTTCACCCTCTTAAGGGTAGAATTTCGAAAAATCCTTTCTTAACGGATGCCTACGTCATAACATCTACCTGCATGCCAAATTTCAGCCCGATCCGTCCAGTGGTTTGGGCTGTGCGTTGATAGATCACTATGTCAGTCAGTCAACCAGTCACCTTTGAGTTATAATTATATATTTAGACTAAAGATTACATACAAATATCTTACGACACTCAATTGTCGAATTATTTTCGTTGAATTTTACTTGTCCAGCATTTATTCAGTGAAATTATGGTCCTGTTACAGTTGAGAGGATATCCATAACGGAAATTGGCGAATTTTTCATTACTTTTTTGGGAGTTACCGTTTTGCTTGGATGATCTTTTCAGTCCCTTTGGCATGGGTGATAAAAAAAATTAATCACGTCTTTTTAATCTAATAAGTTTGTTTCTTATTGAAGCTATCTTTAAGGTAGAAATTAATCTGTAAGTATATGATATTCAATAAGAAACTTAACTTTGCTCGAATACCTATATATTCGTAATATAATCAAATTACCTCTAATCACACTAATATTATAAAGGCGAAAGTTTGTATGTGTGTATGTTTGTTACTCTTTCACGCTCAAACGGCTGAATGGAATTGGATGCAATTCGGTACCAAGATAGTTTATACAATGGTTTAACATATAGGCTTCATTTTATCCCAGAAAAGTGAAAGTTTCCTGTGGGATGAACAAATAATTAAAGTAAATTTTATCCGTGGGTAAAACCGCGGGGCGCTACAAGTGTTAGATAACATTTTGTTAAATAGTTAAGTTTACTCTTAGGTAAAGACTGAATGAAACCAAATTGTTTGTGATTTTTATAACTGGGCCAGTATATGATAAAATTGTATAACAAGTACTGTGACAGCCTCTGTAGTGTGGTGGTTGAGCAGGTCGGCTCATAACCCGGAGGTGGCGGATTCGGTTCATGCGGCAAGACAAGTACTTATATACGCACAAAAAAGCTTATATACTTGTTCTGTGTCTGGGTGTTATGTGGTGAGACCACGTCCCTCTTCCTAGTTCCTGGGTCTTTAGATACATTGAATCCTTTTTAGGGCGCAGGATCATTGAGTGTTATTATACAGTAGTAGTTATTACTGTATAACAAAGCTCAACAAAAAACTAAAATATGTATATATTATATTTTTCATTACTATTTCATAAATATCTATTGTTTCATGTTTACTCAATACGCTTAAATAAAGCAATAAAGAAGGAAGTTCTTTACATATAATATTTCATGAATAGTGTCTTTTTGGACAATGAACTATAGAAGCTTTAATACGTAAGCGCAGGCGTGTAGAAATTACAATTTCATAAAAGAAAACTAACGCCTTTTGTATTCGCAATATCAAACCAGTCCAGATATATTAAATTAATAGGTCGGTACAAGAAAATTGTGTGCCTTATATCTAACTAGCTGGCTTCACCCGCGTGGCCTATAGGAAAATAATTTAACCACCTATTTCACCCTCTTAGGGGTGGAATTTAGAAAAACCCTTTCTTAATGGATACCTACACTTTACGGTCAAAATTTCAAGTCTCTATGACCAGCGGTTTAGGCTGTGCGTTGATATATAAGTCATTCAGTCAGTCAGTCAGGTCTTTCAATTTTATATGTATAGATTTTTTTTTTGTTTTGACACCACACTTTTGTGTATTTAGCCAGTGTCAAGTAATTGATAATTTATCAAGTTAATGATATTTCACGCAAATATGTGTCAAGTCACAGTCGAAGGCATCAAGTCAAGTCGTAGTCTAGTCCAAGTCATACTCCTAGTAAAGTGGTGGCAACTTTACTTGAAGCTTCTATGGAGTTTTGGAAACAACACGAAAATAAACGTTTTACCATCATTATACCATTTTCCCACACTCAAAATAATACAATGCGGTGACACAATCTTTTTCGCTTTCCCGCCAAAACTCATGTATAGATTTACACAGACTATTTAATTTTCGACGTTAAAGCCCAATTTTTTAAATGGCTGCCAGAAAAAAGACTCCGATTTTTCTTTTTTTTCCTCGGATTTTTCCTGTCTGGTTTCTCGCTAAATATTTCAAATAGCACTACAAAAGCCAAAAAAAAATGAAAACTTAAAAAATACGTGCTTCTTATTTTTCAACCAACTTTCCAATATAAGATCAATAAAATTTGGAGGTGAATATTTTTAAATTGATTAACGCAATTAATATCTGTATCGGCGTTCCGTTCGTCCGAAATTCCATGGATTAAACTTACGTCAAAAATTCGGGATCATTCTTCTAAATCCCACACCGATTCTACATTGTTGCAAACTCTTAACGAAGTCCCGGAATGCCCTCATTTTTGCGGGATTTGTCCGCATTAAGGGCTTTCAATACAGAAGCCGTGATCCCACTGGCCCTTTGCAAGGCATGTAAAGTTCGCAAAGAATTAACGCAAATTTTCATCTATGTTCATGAGTTTCCGTAATTTTTGTTATGTTGTTTTCAGGGTTGAGAATACAAGCCACGAAAAAAATATGTATGTAATTTTTCTTTAGTTACAGATATTTAAAATGATACTTCGCATGGGAGTCTGGTTCACTTGAAATAAATAAAGGCTGCGGGGTAATGCTGCCAGCATATTGGCTACGCTACCTACTGGTAGTGGACTGGAGCATTTGGACAGTCTATAGGTCACCGCGGCTAGTATATAGTGCAAATGTTATTGTTTTTGTAGTAGGCATTTCCCAATAGTAGGTATTACTGTAGTAGTTAGATTAAAGAAGTTATTTTGCACGTTCAATAACTCTTGAATCCTTATATTACTATAAATAAATCCTACATATAAATTCTGCTAGATTAACACATTATTTATCCAGAATTTTTTTTTTTTATTAAGATTATTTAACCGCATAAAATCACATTCACGTGTGATCAATACTTGAACCTACAGCATAATACATTACATAATAAGTAAATAAATATTTGTAGTCATTTCACACAACGAGTTTATCCATCAAAACACCACAATTCAGTTCAAACTGGGGAGCTTATTCCGGACCATTGCTACTCATAAGAGCATAAGTGTCACCGTTACGTTTCAAAGGTTAACAAGAGGAAAATTCCAACCAGTATAAATCATACGGATAAAAGGAGTAGACAGGTTTTACTTACATATTTTATGAAGAGACTTATTAAGTACATTGAGTGTTTCGGTATAGTTTGAAATATCTTATTAAAGTTCTATTAGGTAAAGTTTTAAGTAGGTAATACAAATTGAATAGGTAAGTATTACCCAATAGCACTTTCGGTAAAAGTCAGCACAAGATAATTAAATTTTTGCTGAACTCTTTCATCGTAATCAGGGTAATCGTTCAGAGTAATCTAACCTACTTGATAAATTTATATGTTGGACACAGTAACGTTTTGTTTTTATTATTAAGATTTTTTTTATCAAATAAAAATACACAACAAATACAGTACAAATAATTTTTTTTTTTTTTTTTTTTTTTATGTTGTACTTATATTATTATGTATGGTACTTATACGTAACATATACGTATTTTATTCTAATATAAGGGTGAATGGTAGAAAATGCTTCATTATTTTATGTTAATGTATAAATAAATAAAATTAGTGAGGCTATAGGCTACATTTTATCCCGGAAAAGTGAATTGTTTTCGTGGGATAAGCAAATAATTAAAATACTTTTTATCCGCGGGTGAAACCACGGGGCGCAACTAGTTCATTAATATAAACAAGTGCTTAATAAAATTTACGCATTCTCTAATATATAGTAGTATTAAATATTATATACAATAAGATATTCACCCTAACCTCAGCATAACTCTAATCTTGTGATACGTTGACAGATGTCTAAACGGTAGGGAGTACCGCAGCGATACGCAAATCGATCCAATTATACCACAAGCTGTTGCAGAGACCCCTTCTGAGGCTGAACGTTAATTACCGCAGATTCTGATATACCCACAGTACTGTTATGATGATTCGTTGCAATTATTTGTTACATTCAATTTGAAGTATAATCCACTGTCGTTGCTATTGTTTTTTTTTTTTTCTCAATGTACTTATTTATTTATTTATTTATTTATTATTACATGCCTTCATACAATGTCATTACTTAGTCTAACTAATCTATATAGTACTTAGTTCCCAATATTACATTGTATGAGCCCTGCGAGGGCGTTGCACTTTAGAGCTTACATTGTCTAACTCTCGTCACATTACAATAATATTCAGGTCGAAGGAAATTATGATTACTGTCACTTAAATTTTTAGGTTAATTGTCGTTTATGCATTATTCGTTTTAAATATTTATAGTATATACATGATTTATAAGTCACGACAAATACATGTAAGTATACATGGTTGGGAGTTATCCAACATAATTATACTTTTCCACTTCGACAATGAGTAGGTAAGTAGGCACGAAATGATGAGAGATGTCATTCAAAGAAGTAGGTAGATAGCATATTATGTCCTACGGTCGAGTGTAACAGGGCCGAGCGAGTTAAAGTTTATCCGATTTGAATTCTTCGACTGAATAATAGCCTTTTTTTAGTAATAATAATTTTAGTCGTCTTGTAAATGTAGTATCTTCTACCTCCGATTTGATATCTTCAGGAAGCCGGTTATATATAGAAATGAGTCTGTGATAAGGACTCATGCTTACTATTTTTAGAGTTGTGATGGGGGGCACTAATTTATTTTTATTTCTTCTGTTATAGTTTTCATTTAATTCAATATTAGATTTAAAGAGATTTCTGTGTTTACTTATCCTACGTGTCAGGTCTTTAGAATCTGTTTGAGATTCACATACCAACTTTTGCCTATACGTTCTTTTTGCATTACCTATTATCAACAAGTTTAAAACTTTTTTATGCGATATTCAAGCCACGTTTTTTTCTAGTTTTATGATAAAAAATAACGTGCAGGACGAGATTTAAAGCCCATTTCAGAAAAAAAAAGATATTTGTGTTTTCGGTTCAACGTTCATTGTACACAGCGATATGCCTGCCTAATTCAAAAAACCAACCTAAATTTATATTTATAATCAGATATTAATTTACTATGATATTTCATTTTCAGCCATTCAACCAATAAATTTTTGTTCATCTCCTTAAAAACGGGCAAATGAAAAGTCATATACTTCATAAGTAACATAACTTTTACATAATTTTTGCAAACCGCTGTATTATGCTTATTCACCATCAGTCAATTCCATCACACGGCGACTAACGGATAATTGATGAAAATAGAGACATTCTAGTGTTAAATTAGTTACGTTCTCAAAATGAAATTAAATTCCAGTAATTACCGTCTCTATAAAAAATCTAACGGCAAAAGCTAAATCTAGGCCTAAAAGCCTAAAGAGAAAATATAGCCTCACAACCAACATTAATTAGATACCCAGCCGCTGAATTCATAAAAAACAAACAAAGTTGACAGCACCGGCTGTCCACACTTGGGGAAATTTTAATCCCATTCAAAGTAGGCAACACAGCACACGTGTGGTTTCCCCGAGGTGTTTGTTGGCTCTGGCCTAATTACCGAGAGTTTGGCAACTTTTGCTTTGGGTATACATTTTACATACCTTCTGCTTTTTGTTTGAATTTTACCTTCTTACATTGTTTATCTTGACCGTTAACGTCAAAATATTTACGGTATTTTTTTTTGTACTAACTTTTAATAAAACTTTTTGGGTTGTCTGGAAGAGACCGCTTTAAGCGATAAGACCGCCCATTGTGACAATTAATTCTTAAGGTTGTGCCTGTAAATTGTTCCTACAATGTGGTGTTTCAATAAAGAGTTTTATCTATCTATCTATATATATATCTAATAAAAACTGGGGTCCAGAATTTTTATAATGTTGCTTAGGTACAACTAAATAATTAAAATAACGCATTTTTTGTTGATAATCGAGCCATCCGAATTTGAATTTGTAATAATTGTGATTTGTGATTGTGTACTTGATTTGTAGAAATTTTTGCAAATTGCTTATACGTTGTTTTTCCTCCACTATCTGCTGTTTCAAAAAATATACCTTAGCTATAACTTTGTATAAATACAATAAAGATTTTAATTACATAAATATAATAAGATAAAAACTATGCATTAGCAAAACTTAATCTAAGAAACCGCCACCAGAAGGCAACGTGAATAGAAAAAAAAGATAAAGTGGTGGCAACTTTACCAGAAGCTTCTATGGAGTTTTGGAAACTACACGAAAAGACACGTTTCACCATCATTATACCACTTTCCTACACTCATGCATGTAATCCAGCACTTAATGAATAAGTGCCACCAATTTTATGCACTAACACTGAAAGTCACACTAGTTTTAGAAAATATTACAACGCGGTAACGCTATTGTTTTTGTTTTCCCGCCAAAACTCCAACGACGATGTAATATCGTAACACAATTCTTAAAGAAGTGTCAACGTAACTTCTAAAATCAAATAGCCTGCGGTGTGACAACGAAAATATTGTTTATTCGCCTATAATGTGTTTAACATACAAAATACCGTATATTACTAAATCGTAATTATAAATAAATAAAGCCCAACGATCACATGCATATAACCTGGACCCTAACTAGGATTCCACGTATATAATATGGACCCAGGAACTAAGAGGAAGGTGGTCCTACAACACCCAGAGATAGATTAAATATTTCCGATATTTTTTCATGTGAATAAATACTTGTCTTGCCGCGGGAATCGAACCCGCCGCCTCCAGGCTATGAGCCAACCTGCTCAACCGCCACACCACCGAGTCAAATTCCTTATAAAAAAAAAATTATACAAAATGCTCATAAATCTTGTTAAAAGAAAGACAAACAAAGTTAATGCTCTCGAGGCCCTAATGTTCTTCAGTTCACGTCACTGTGACGCTCTGTATTTGATTTTTGCTTTAGAAAGTTTATTATAATCTTATGTATATCTTTGAAAAATGAATACCAATAAGTATTAACAATAAATCTTAAATCTAAATATATATAACTCAAAGGTGACGGACTGACTGCCATAGTGATCTATTAACGTACAGCCCAAACCACTGGACGGATCGGGCTGAAATTGGCATGCAGGTATATGTTATGACGTAGGCATTCGCTAAGAAAGGATTATTCGAAATTCTACCCTTAAGAGGGTGAAATGGGTGGTTGTATTATTTTCTCATAGACCACGCCGCGGGCGGAGCTGAGGGCAGCTCGTCTCTTATAAGATAAAAACAGATAGTAGAGAGTTGTTATACTGCCTGTATATAAGTATTAACTATGCTATCTGACACGTAAAAGGGTTGGTAAATTTTTATTAGCTACTAAATTAATATAAGCTCTGATTCTTTGTGTTAAAGTGAAATGGTCCATAAAGTGGTCTACGTACTTATTGTCTTTGGTAACAAGCAATTATTTTATTCTATTGAAGTTTACTTTTAAATTTTGTGGTTATTTAAATTGAAACAGGATAAACGTAAACTGGAATAAACACTGTTTGACAAAAGGAAGGAGGCAAGGAGGCTTTGGGAGGGTTATAAAAAGACCCGTGGGATCCTAAAGCGCAAAAAGAATTTTATCAAACTGATGAAACATATATTTTCTTAGGCATCGAATAAAAATTTTATTTTTAAGCCGTCATTATTATTCTGTTTCTCTTAATATCTTTAACTTTTTTTTTCAAGCTATCTAGGTCATGTCTATAACCTGGGAATCTCTAAGTCATAGGAACAGGAATCTTATAATGCAAGCATACATATACACAAGAAATACCTAGTGTGCAAGCAGTACTGTGTTCCGGTTTGAAGGGCAATGTAGCTAGTGAAATTACTGGGCAAATGAGACTTTATGATCTGAACACACAGTCGTGTTATTTTATTATCAGACTGTGTTGATGTCTCAGGATGATGTGCGCATTTCAGCAGTCATGCGAAACTTTACATGTTGGAGTTCCGAGTGACACTGTTCTGTTACGGGCGGCCGTGTCAGTTAACATCAGGTGAACGACTAGCTCGTCACATCATTCAATAATATAAAAAAAATACATCATCGTACGCAGCGTTATCATATAGGTACCAAACTAAAGGTAAAGGGTAACCAAAGTAAAAGGTAACAAACTTAACAACAAACGCCCAATGATCACATAAATCCTGCACCCTAACCAAGATTTCCTGTATCTAAGCACCCAGGAACTACGAGAACCATGGCAGCGCCCAGACACCAAACAAGTATTTGCGCTTTTTTCATGTCCTGTCGCGGGAATCAAACCCGCCACCTCCAGATTATGAGCCAACCTGCTGAACACCACATCACAGAGGCTTTCATTCATCAAGTAAAGCAGTGGTCAAACGCCATGTCTTTTAAATTATACTTTAAAAAATCCTATGACTTCATTAACCCATCCTATTGAACGGAACTAAAAATTCCTACCAATAATCACTATGATTTTACCTGCATCTTACATTTTGCCAAACGTGCCCCAATATGGACGTATTACGTTAAATGTGGACTTTTAATTTAAATACGGACGTATTAAATTAAATGTCGCTGAAAAATTATGGAGGACCCTATTTCACCTAACAATAATAAATCACGTTGACCTTTGTTCAAAAGAGGGTGGGATAATATATTAACAAATGGGTTTAAAACTGTCAATACCACAAAAATGTAAACAAATAAATCCTGTTTTGCTCCTTTTTAGATATTAAAAATATTAATACTCCGAGCTGTTAATTTGTATGATAATTATTAACAAAATATATGTTGTCGCAAAGGCGTTGAATAATTTCATCGACGTAATTTTATTAATGACGTCAGCATGGTGACTTTGATGGCAATAACGTCGTCACCAATGCCAACTTCGTCATTTTTATACAGAACTCTTGAGCCACCTCCCGCTCTGTCACATACATAATTCTGCACTATGCATGTCACTAAATTTCTCCTTAAAGGCAGGCATAATATTACTCAAAAAATGGTGGGTGTTTGATGGTTTTGATAACCTTTTTATATCATTCGAAGCCGAGGTAGGTCACATAGTATCTTAGAAAAAATACCAGTCAATGTATTAGGTCTTTACCTATGAAATTGCCGTTTCGTTTGAAAAAAGTTAAAGTATTTTTTTTTTCGAACTTATTTATTTCTTTTATTCAAAGTAATCACCCCTGCAATCAATGCATCTTTGCCAACGCTGTGGCAGGTTATGGATGCCCTTCTTGAAAAAATCAGCAGGACGGGAGACAACAAACTCTTCAAAGGCGTTTTGTACTGCCTCTCGGGAATTGAATTTTTTTCCCGCTAAAAAGTTGTCCAAATTTTGGAAAAAGTAATAGTCGGTAGGCGCAAGATCTGGTGAGTATGGCGGATGAGGGAGAGCTTCCAAACCCAACTCATGCAGCTTAGAGATGGTCTGTTGTGCAGTATGGGGTCGCGCGTTGTCGTGAAGTAGCAGTGGAGACGACCGATTGACCAAAGCTGGTTGCAGACGTGCGAGTTTCGCCATCATTGTGGTCAGTTCTTCAATGGACACATCTGCAGTAATGCTCTCGCCGTTTTGTAAAAAGCTATGATGAATCACACCAGCACTAGACCACCAAACTGTGACCATCACCTTTCTAGGGGTCATTTTTCGTTTTGCACATTGCTTTGGTACCGAACCAGGATCTAACCAACTTGCTGAGCACTTACGATTGTCAAAAAGAATCCATTTTTCGTCGCACGTAACAATTCGGTTAAAAATTCCTTCATTTCTGTGCCTGTTAAGCAGCGCAAGGCAAGTCTCGACGCGTACGTTGCGCTGGCGATCGTTAAGTTCGTGGGGCACCCATCTATCAAGCTTTTTTATCTTGCCAATCTGTCGCAAATGGACCAATATTGTTTTGATGCTAACATCAAAAGCTGCTGCCAGCTCAGCTGTAGATTGAGATTCATCAGCTTCCACAATCGCCTTTAATTCATCATTGTTGACCAAAGTTTCCGGACGACCACGAGGCTCATTTTTCAAGTCAAAATTCCCAGAACGGAACCGAGCAAACCAATAACGGGTTGTACGTTCGTTTGTACAGTTCTCTCCGTAAACGTCGTTGATGTTACGTGTCGTTTGTGCCGCGTTGGTGCCACGACGGAACTCGTATTCCATAATTACACGAAATTTCAAAGTATCCATTATGAGGAAAAATGTTGAAATGTAATGAAAATACAACGCTAATCAATAAACAAAAGACTTATATTGTAAATAGAATGTCATATTTTTAAAACAAAATTAATTTGAATTTAGAATTCATAGCCAATCAAAACTTTTTTTTGTTTGAAAAAGTCTGTACTGCAATTCGGCAATTTCATAGGTAAAGACCTATTATTAATCCTACGAAAGAAGAGAAAAAAATAAAAGAAAATATAATCGTACATTTGTCGTTCAAATATATAAATAACAAGCTTCTGCCCGCAGCTTCGCTCGCGTTGTGGCCTATGGGAAAATAATTCAACTACCCATTTCACCTTCTTAAGGGTAGAATTTCGAAAAATCCTTTCTTAGCGGATGCCTACGTCATAACATCTACCTGCATGCAAAATTTCAGTCCAATCCGTCCAGTGGTTTGGGCTGTGCGTTGATAGATCACTATGTCAGTCAGTCAGTCACTTTTGAGTTATATATATTTAGATAAACAAATAAATGTTTGTGCGCATTATTTTAAGCTAATTCTATATTAAACTCACCTATTAAGTTGAACGCTTTCTATAAACACGCGGACCAACGTAATAAGGCTCAAACCAGCTGAAACCCATCACCGTCTACTTAAGTAGATTGCAGATAATCTCATAAGACGTAGGTAATCAAAGCTGAGAGCAAACACTCTACTGTAGGACCACGTCACGGACATAATGCTCCACGTAGTTTCAACCAGTTATACATTATTTGACCAAAGTTTCTTTATGTGATAATGGTTCTCTAAAGTAATTGATGTCTACCTACATCTTTTTTTTTGTTTTGGTATGGCTCCAAACTTTTGTGTATTTAGCCAGTGTCAAGTAATTGATAATTTTTCGAGTTAAGTAATATATATGTATGTCAAGTCAAGTCAAGTCACAGTCCAAGTCATCGAGTCAAGTCATAGTTTAGTCTAGTCAAGTCATACTCCTAGTAAAGTGGTGGCCACTTTACCAGAAGCTTCTATGGAGTTTTGGAAACAACATGAAAATATACGTTTCACCATCACTATCACTACCACTTTCCCACACTCATGCCTGTAATCCAGCACTTAACGAATAAAATACCTCCAATTTTATGCACTAACACTGAAAATAACACAAGTTTTGGAAAATAATACAATGCGGTGAAACGATCTTTTGCGATTTCCCGCTAAAACTCCAATCTATTTCTTATTTCAAAACTAAAAACCTAATGTCTGGTTTTTGATGCAGATTATATGTGCGTCTCCCAAAAATTACTTGGTTACTTTTTTATATTAACCTCAAATTTATTATTAAAAGGCATTGCATTAAGTGTCATGTGTGAGTCATGCCTTTTAATAATAAATTTGAGGTTAGTATAAGAAAAAGTAACATAGTAATTTTTGGAAGACGCACATACAATCTGTATCAAAAACCAGACAATCATCGAAAGTTTAACGGGTAATTATTACTCCACTTTGGATATTGATTATCAGAGGAGGGATTTATCTAAATGGAAATGATAAAACCCTCAAAAGTTGATTTTCACTCATAGTAGTAAAAATAAGGATCATTATTGATCTATGATATCCTTTAAAAAAGGGATTGAACCAACGTGAATTGACTCAATTTCATACTAAAAATACTTATTTATTTATTTAAAACCATTGCTATACTGATATTGATAAGCATACTATGAAACCAATCTAGTATAGTTCTAAAAATATATGCTAAAAACTGAGAAAACAAACATTAAAAAAATACAACCTACTTAACTGAAACTTTTTGTCGGTTGAAAAATTAATTTCAATTGCAAATAAATACTATAATTTTCACGTCAATTAAATAAAAATTCGAAACTACTCCGACCACGCTCACGTTGTTTACGTGCTGACGCTCGCGAAAGCCGCCGCGGCTTGCGTTAGTAGTTACTATCATTATTATAATTGACTCCCAGAAGAAGGACATCGAATATATCCCAAACCTGGTCGGAGTAATTTCGATTTTTTAATTTGAGTTTAGCCGTTATTTATCTTACAAAATGTGTCATACTCACGATAGTTTTCAAACAAACGGAATATTTTCCCCTATCTTAGAATACACACGACGTCTAAGTAGTAGCACCAAACTTCATAAAAATCATAAGCAACACAAAGCGGTACCAATAAGGTCCGATAAGCTGGCCGTATTCCTTAAACGTACCGGTTAACGTGAGGGCAACCCTTCAAACCCATCGAGTACTTAAGCAAACGGCAGCTAATCCCATCAGGCGTGGGCAATCAAGGAGGCGAACAGAGCGCTCATATTTCACTTGAAATTTGATGAGGAAAGGATTTATTGAATATTGCCAAAATTTAATCAAAGTAGGATTATAATAATATAGAAATCAAGATCAAAATACTGCTTTTACAACTTAATGGATATTCTTCAATGAATAAGGAAACAACGACATGTTCAAGGAATATCACAAATATATATTTTGTTGTACATAAAGGGTACATAAATATCACAGCATTCAAGGCACATATCCCCTTCTTCGTCTAAGACGATTCTATCGCAGTTGTACAGGACCTTCGTACCAGTCTAGCCTTTCTGACTTACATATCGTTTTCGTAAGGTACCAGTGTATAATAATCAGACCAACTCACCAGTGGGGTCATCGTACCGTGTAATGGCTAGAACGGTCGTGACTTTCCATATACATACATGGGTCTAGTTTTCTAGTGGACGCAGGCTTCTTGATCCTCTATGGCCTAAGTTGAGACTTGTACCCAAGCTCTTGTGCTTGTTCTTTTGACAGCTAGATGCCTCATGAACTCTTCTGGCCGGTGACGGTGTAGGTCGGTACAGACAAACAGCATGAGCATGTTAAAAAAAGATTCAAAGCATATCAAATCGTCCTAACTGGACCAAAACTTTATGTTTGTGATGTTTTTAGATAGATGGAATCTACACACATCACAAACATGAAGTTATGTTAAAATAACGAAGAATTATTGTACTTTTTTTTACTTTAGAGACATTCATTTATGTAATGTTTTTTTTTTTTTTAGTGTGATTTTTTTTTTTAGTAACTTAACTAGACCTAAAAAACTATACTATACCTAAGAACTAAGTTGATTATAAACTGTAGTAATAATATTCTGTAATGATTATAAACTGTTATGGGTTCATAATCCAAATATTGCATATTGTTTAAACATAAAGTTATTAATGGAAGGTTAGCGGTAATTATTATTAATTATTATTTTATTAATGGTTTATCAGAGCGTTTAGTCGACGCGATGCGTGACCAAAATGCTGGCACTTATTTGGCCCAACGAATAAGCATTGCAATTCACGGGGCAATGCTGCCAGCATGTTGGGTACGCTACCTACTTTTAGTGGGCTGGAGCATTTGGACCTATAGGTCATCGCGGCCAGTATATAGTCCAAATGTTTTTTTTGTAGTAGTAGTAGTAGTGGGTAGTTTTTAGTATTAGTTATTAAATCATTGTAGTATTTAGAAAATAAAGGCAATTTGCCATGATAAAAAAGTGTAATGGAATATTACGCGATTATGATTTTTCTAAAAAAAAATTCCACTGTGCCAATTAGGTAGCGGGTTAGCGATCACATTCCACCTGTCATAAGTTTAATGACTATGAGTACGAGTTGAATAATTATAAGTAAAGTTTGCTCCACTGTATATCGGAAAGGGGCTTTGACCTCACTTTGACCAAGGTTGAATTTTATTTGGCCGCGTGTTCCCTGCGGAGTGAGAATAGGACTAGCCCATCCCTTACCAGATGTTCAAACACTGCTGACACCGACCAAAATATGTAATAATAATACCATACCATGCTGGATATAAAATTCAAAGTCCTGACTAACTGACTGACTGACTTATATATCAACGCACAGCCTAAACCTCTGGTCCTAGAGACTTGCAATTTGCAGGGTGTGTTCTTTGTAAAGTGTGGGTATTCACTAAGAAAGGGTTTTTTAAAATTCCACCCCTAAGAGGGTGAAATGGGTGGTTAAATTATTTTCTTATAAGCCATGCGGGTGAAGCCGCTGGCAGAAGCTAGTGCTGGGTAAAACTCCTCCAACAAGCGTACACGCACTCCAACCGCATGGCTTCTAGCCCTCCCGACCAATATTTAATAATAATTATGGAGGTATATCAACACCCCTCGTGACTGCGGCCAATGTAACTTGGTCAAAATATCAAGGTTAGTCAAAATTATGTTTTGATAATGTTTGTGCGCGATTAGACAGTTTTATCTTTACAATATATCAGCACCATTAGTCGACTAGTGGAATATCTAGAGATGGACAGCATCATTCTTCAAGCGTGGTGATTTTGGCAAACCCCTATGATAAGCGTACAAAGTGGTGTTTCATGGGCAAGGCTTTTGTTCAGCAGTGGACGTCTTCCGGCTGTTCGATATGATGTGAACTCTATTTTGTATTACTCGAAAATACATTGTATGAAGTCATAACATTTAAAAATGATACGTTACTAACTCATTTTGTAGTGTTAGTTATCTCGGTAATACTTTTTAATATTTAGAATCTTGCATGCAGTCCCATCGAAATTTCCAAATTAGGTATGCCATCTTAAGACCTTGTCTTGTGATATTGTTCAGCAAATAAATATTTTATTTTATTTGATTAGTCTCAGGGAAGAAGTTGAATATCAAGCACTTATGCTAATGTTCAGTGGGGAAGCGTATTCACGAAGTGTTACCAGGAACACCCCTGATTGAACAAATTGATTTGAACACAAGCTGGTAAGACAGTAACGTGATTAAGCAGGTACCTTTGTTGGTTCCTTCGTTAAAGGGAACCTTAATTTGGTTTGCGATTGTGTCGTCTAAATTACAGCGGTTTTCGAGCGGTACTGAGTATGTGGTTTGGGGTTCGTACGTATTGCATGATTGTTTAGTTAAACTAGCGATATCGTTAAACTATAATAATACAATCTATGGTTTTGTATTTACACCAAAGATGAGGATAAGTTCATACTGTAGTGACAAACTTATCAATAACTGTATTCAGTTGACGTAAAATATATCATGAAATGTATCCTGAAATGATACATTTCATATTACATTTCAGGATACGTTTCATGATACATTTCATGATATATTTCATGATACATTTCATGATACATTTCAGGATACATTTCATGATACATTTCATGTTACGTTTCATGATACGTTCCATGACACGTTACATGTTACACTTCAGGATACATTTCATACTTCGTGTAGTAGAAAACTATTTATACACTTATACCCGTCTGTACTAAAGTTTGACAGATTCTAAGTTCGCACTTATCTCTTTAACACAAAGTTTTAAGTTCGCACTTATATCTCTAACCCCGGTTTCCCTTACGTTTGTCTAACTATCATGTCAAGTTAGCAGGCCAAATACTGTATGCTGATTGGTTGAAGACGGCTGATGATCACAAGCAACCAATGAACGTTCAGTATTTTATTTTATTTTATTTTATTGTAATAGGTTCGGTAACAGACAATAGGCCATTACATACATTAGTACAAACAACATTGATACAGCTATATAAACCTAAAGTCCAATTATAACCGTCCACAACTTAAACTAAGAAATCTTTGACACTATATAAATAAACTATTTTTTAATAAACTATTATTCTAAATACAAGTAAATTTATACAATATTAGTTACTTAATTAAATTTTGTTTTGCTAAGTTGACACAAATATAGAAAACATAACTTAAATTTATTTTAATAGATTTTATTTGAGTATGTCTATTTGAGTAGTCTGTGGTAGTAGGTATAGCTCGCGCAAAACTTTATGAGCTCTCGGAAGTTAAGCCTGAGTACTACGCATGGTACAGTTGAGTGCATTGTAAAAGCGGCCATACAATAACTATAATTTATGCGTACTGCGCAGTCATCCGCGCTAACTTCCGAGAGCTCATAAAGTTTTGCGCGAGCTATATATGTATCATGCAAAACTCGCATTGAACCAATACTCATACAATACAATGCAATAATACTTTATTGAACACCAAATAATACATAACAATGCACTTTAAAAAAACTTACAAAAATGGTAGAACAAAGGGCGGCCTTACCACATTAAGCGATTTCTTCCAGGCTACCTTAGGCTTTTTCAAGGCTCATAGTTTGGATGCCTTGCGCATAAAGTGCTTCAGGATCACTTTTAGGAATTAGCTTTCAAATAAAAGGTAATATATCTCAATGATTGTCATTGTTAAATCATGTGAAAATATATTTCAATAACCCTCAGTAGAGAGCTTAGATTCTTCTAGATTTTTACAATACTTAGAACAAACAAAACTTAGATTTTTCTCTTTCTTTAGTTCGTTCAATCGTACGGAACACTGGCACAGTATTAAACATTACAGTATGCGATCTTCCTACTCTTTTAATTGGATCGATTAGAGGTGGTGAAGGTACTAAAACTAATCTAGATTGTAAACATACAAACAGTAAATAAATATCTTCTAGTTAAAATTCATTTCCTATAGTAGTAGAATATAAATGTTATTTAATTGCGTTGAATTAAGTAGGTCCCAACGGATCCCTCAAAACCAACCCTAACACATTTTTTTTGCAACTAATACTTCAAAATATTATTTGATTTTCCATCTTATTCCAATCAAAATGTTAGATAGAGTAAAACAAACGATAAACGTTTCAAAAACACTTTTCTTTTTTTGGGACGAATAAGGTTTCGTTTCCAAAATTGCTTATGGAATGAATTTGATCTACTGGAAAATAATTACACTGTGCTACTGGAAGCATTTTAATTAAAACACTTTTTAAATGTTGAATATTCAATTTCTAGTTGGTTATGGTAAACTTATTGGAGTATTATTTTGCAGATTTTGTTTAATAAAAAAATAGAAATTTTCCACTCTAACAGAAATTTATGTTTGATATTTTTAATGAAAAATCAAATTCCGAAGCAGATTTTTTAAATCGTTCTCATTTCAAATATTGGTGGGTTTTTTTTTGTCACACATTACGACGTGGGAAGATAACTGAAGTTAAGCCTATCGTATGAACGGGCGACGATGGTATAAGATGACATATTTCTATCACATTTAAAATAAGTCAAATAAGCTTAACATCGAAATGAAATAATAACGAAGCATTGTAAAATTACATAAGTAGCGACAATAGAAGCAAGAAGAGGAAAAAAACTGGCCACCTTATACGATATGACAACTTAATAAAAAACATCATAGAAGGGAAGCAGAGCAGAGATTTCATTCACTAATTGATCACTTTATGAATGAAATCTCTGCTTGAGCACCGATCGATGACTGAACGTCTGTATAAGCCTTTCTAAGGTCTGTACCTTAGAAAGGCTTATACAGATCAAATATCGAGAACGATGGCGATTACTCCACTGAAAAGAGCAGGACTCTTAAATAAGTCTTCGACTGGCCCGATAGCTCAGTTGGTAGTAACCCTGCCTTCTGAACTGTGGGTTGTGGGTTCGATTCCCACCCAGGACAAACATTTGTGTGATGAACATATAGGTGTTTGTGTCTGTGTCTGGGTGTTATATGGTATTATATGTATGTATTTATAAACAAAAAGTATTTAAGTATTGTATCAGTTATCTGGTTCCCATAATACAAGCTTTGCTTAGTTTGAGGCTAGATGGCGTTGTGTGAGATGTCCACACATATTTAAAAAATAAAAAAATATTTAAAAAAAAAGAAGAAGGTAATAAATTCCGTGCCGTGAAGCCACCGAAACGGTCCCAACGGAAGACCAGGGCTGGTTGCATGACCAGCAATATGCTGAATTGGGACCGATTCGTGGCAACGGGCAAATGATTTTATTCTTACACTTATTAAGTGTAAGAATAAAATCATTTGTTTCAATTTCAATTCAATTTCAATCAATTTATACTTATATACTTACCACTTAATTTTTAAGCCTTTTTTTGCCTTTTTGTCATGAATAAATATTTATTCTATTCTTATTCTAATTCAATAAGGTCATCAATTCACACCATTACATCACCAACCATAAAATGTCTACTGTTCAACATAGAGATAATTAAATTAGGACCACGCTGGGCAGGTGACTGTAAGTGTGACTTGTGAATGTAAGACATTATAATGCAGCAAACGAAGAGAATGCTGTCCCCCATTTCATGATATCCTCTTAGCCGATTCTTGCGGTGCGAGAAGAGATAGAACGGCTGGTTGCGTGTACTATGTGGTACTGCTGTGCTAGTTATTCTGATGCCACTAAGCATTAGTGTAGAACTTTGTTCTGATTTCTATAGCTACTAAAATTACAGGACAAATTAGACTTTATGACCTGATCTTTTCTAGTATCTTATTGGTAGACTGTGTTGATGACTCTACAGTGTCATACGCAAATATTTATGTTATAGAGCTCTGACACTTAACATCAAGCAAATGACTAGCTCGATACGACATTAACTAATATAAAAATAAAAAATGTATGGTACATGATGCCGTCTCTATACCAAAGAATAATAACCAAAAACTACAATATTATAATAATAATAATGCCCAACGATCACATACATAAATCCTGGATAACTAGGATTCCCTGTGTCACTCAGGAACTACGAAGACCATAGACCTCAACACCCAGACGTAGATCAAGTATTCGCACTTTTTTTTATGCACAAATACTTGTCCTGCCGCGGGAATCGAACCCGCCGCCTCCGGGTTATGAAACGACCTGCTTTACCACACCACAGAGGCTGTCAAATAACACGAAAGCCGCTCCCTAAAAGTTTGCAGGAACAACAAAAACCTTAGTAAAAAATTAGAATTAAAAAATAAACAAAATAAGGATAAACAAAAAAAATTATAATAATAATATTAAAAATAAGAAAAATGAACCAGCGCCACCATTCCAAAGAGTTTTTAATGAAAGCCCTCCCAAGCTCAAAAGCTGCGTAAGATCTCAAGCACGAAGCCGACAAACATTTCCATCTCACACAGCTATTCTTAATCTGCGACGCAAATATGGCTGCCTGCCAAAATTAGGGCCCGGGAAAAATGGTTTTCCATTAACAGAATACCTACAACTACATATACCAAAAACTTCTACAAAACGGAACCTTGATTGTACGTGATAAGGTTCACAAAAACGGGGGTAGTTACAATTTTCGCGCAATATTGGTGCTGTCACAGACTCGCCACGCACCTAGCCAGGCGGAATAGAACAGCTTGGTTGTAACTCTATATTGATTTGATTTGAAAACGTTCTTGTGCTATTTTATTTTGTGTTGTTTATTTACTTGCAAGTATAAAGCAAAAGCGGAAATTCACAACATTTTAATTACCTAAATTGATTTAAAGGCTAAAACCGCAGACTAAAATAAACGGAAACTAGTAAAAATAGAAACAAAAATTGAGTCCAATTATCGTAACTCACAAGTAACACTAAACCTAATAATTAATATGTAGATTCTCACGACTACCGCTTAATTTCTCTCGTGTTCTAATTATTCTCTTACTTGGTAATAACACACAATAGCGGGGCGAATAAACACACTCGAAATTAGTGCTTATTGTACCCACAATGTCTGCTAAGCACCTTTCTAATCGTCTAGCGTTAGGCGTTGCCAACCAAAAACCATCTTATTTAGCTACCCAAATAGTCCACTGAAGAACTTATACTAGAGTTTATGTTTACTTCGACGATTAAGATAGTTTTGCCTTTGAATGAGTTGTTGAAACATCAAAATATAATTTGGCTGCAACGTTTTGAACCTATACACTTTTAGGCCACGAATATATTAATTTTGATTTAACCCAAAAAAAAAAAACGAGTCAGCTTTAGACCACACTACTGAAGTAAAACTCTTTTAGCTCAATCTCTCTTGCCCCTATAATAATAAACGAAACCTAACTATTTATTTCTGTTTCACGTAGAGAGGGAGATTTATATCTCCCTCCTCTCAATTTCCGTTCGCCTCAAAAGTTATCCCCAAGTCAAGCATGCGTAAAGAAGTTTTACTTCACCAATATCATCTGATTTATTACTTTTAAGTAAAATAATAATGATGATTATTATTATAACGCCCAAAGATCACATACATAGACCCTGGACCCTAACTAAGATTCCCTGTGCCTAGGGACCCAGGAACTACGAGGACCACAGTCCCACAACACCCAGACTCAGAACAAGTATTTGCACTTTTATCTGTTCCCAAGTACTTGTTCTGCCGCAGAACCCGCTGCCTCCGGACTATGAGCCGACCTGCCCAACCACCACACCACAGAGGCTGTCAAATAAAAAAATAGTATTTTTTACCATTGATAGGCATTGATAGGTTTCATTTGACTACTGTCTCACCTGATAGTAAGTAACGACGTGGTCAGTGAAACATGCTTGCCTAGAAGACACTGGTTCACTTATGCCTTAAAAAGTCTCAGATACTAGGTGGTAGGACTTTTCTGCAAAGTTCGTCTAGGTAGGTACCACCGCTTTGCCAGTTATTCTGCCGCCAAGTAGTATGCAAGCACTACTGTGTTCTGGTTGAAGGGCATTGTAGCTAGTGAAATTACTGAGCAAATGAGACTTTATGTTCTGATCTCACAGTCGAGTAATCTTATCACCAAACTGTGCTGATGTCGCAGGATGATGTGCGCAGTGCAGTGTCGCAACTTAATATTTTAGAGTTCCGAGTTTCACTGTTCTGTTATGGGCGGCCGTGTCGCTTAACATCAGGTGAACGTTTAGCTCGTCACATCATTCACTAACATAAAAAAAATCTTTCAAAAAAAAGATTTTCATTCCTTTTCTTTCTTCCTTCCTTCCTTTCGAATGTAATTTTAAGTTAGTTGATTTTCTCAATCTTTTCACGAAATATAATGTAATAAATAATTAAAATTTTATATTTTATCTGTGCATTTGTAATTGGCTATCGCAGCATAATATTGTAAAAAACAAAATGAGATTAATCAAACACGAAAATTAACTAAAAACAAACCGCCAAAAATGTAAGCAAATCCCGCCCATCCGCTTTGTTTTCATCCAAAAATAAGTCATAAAATATGTTGTCGTAAAATTATTAATTACAAGGCACCTTCGGCTAACGAAGTAAGTACCTATGCGTGGAATAGGGGTCAGTAACTCATACATTTACACCCAGAGAGCGAGGGCGAAATCACAATAATGGACCAGGGCTACATCTCAATTTGGACGTGTTTAATCAAGTAAGGTTGGCCGGAACGGTGGTCTGTGGTTGGATTGTTTAGGCAGAATATTAGTAAATTTTTTTCTAGGGTTATTTTGTATTTATTTTTGTCACGCTAACGCTAATAGCTAAGCTAAATGGCGATAACGAACCATTTGCGATAACGAACCATTTGCGATTCTTTACTCTCTTTACATCGATATGCAAATTTTTTTTTAGTGTCATATATTAAGACGAGCTTCTGCCGTGGCCTATGGGAAAATATTTCAACCACCCATTTCACCCTCTTAAGGGTGGAATTTCGAAAAATCCTTTCTTTTCTTCTTCGGATGCCTACGTCATAACATCTACCTGCATGTCAAATTTCAGCCTGATCCGGCCAGTAGTTTGGGCTGTGCGTTGATAGATCACTATGTCAGTCAGTCAATCAGTCAGTCACCTTTGAGTTATATATATTTAGATTAATTAAATTAATATAAAGAAAAGATACTAATAAAAAAAATTAATACATATATGACGGCGGCAACGTCCAGTTATAAACTCTATGCACAGCGATCGAGCACCGTAATTTACCCTGTGGTGGCATTAAATTTATTACAGTGGCAGTACCGGCAACTGTCATGGCGCCCCTACCTGTCTGGCTATATAAAGGGATCGATTGGTGCGCTACGGGGCATTCTTGTTCCAGACACGGCGCGGTGCGGACATGCTGAAGGCCTATAGTTATATAGGTTGCAACCTACCCACAACCCGTTTCTGCCCACATCAGAAGTGGGATTGCCCATTGCCCATTTACACATCACTCTTCAAGTAACGCCGAAAACATGGTAACGTGACGGCGGGTGACACTAATATCAATTTTAGTTGCAGGGTTAACCCGGACCAGTGAAAAAAAAAGAGAATAAAAGTTATGGTAAAAAAGTAATGATTCGTGAGAGAAAAAAAAAGGGTAAGAAAATAGTTAAAAAAAAAGTGAAAAAAAGAGAAAAAAAAAAGTAAAATAAGAGAATAAAAAGGAAAAAAAGAAAGAATGTAAGAATGATGACAAAAAAATGTGTCTGAATGCTAAAGGGATAATCTATCCGGTCTAGCACTAATTGGTATGAGTTGGAATAATGATTAATGTTTGCTAAAGGGATATCTATCCGGTCTAGCATTATCCGGTCCATTTTTTATAAATGAAGGGATAAGGTAATGTTGGAATGATGATTTTTGGTTGCTAAAGGGATATCTATCCGGTCTAGCACTATCCGGTCCATTTTTATAAATGAAGGGATAAGGTATTAGTTTGATGATTTTTGGTTGCTAAAGGGATATCTATCCGGTCTAGCACCATCCAGTCCATTTTTTTGTAAATGAATGGATACTGATGGTCCTGAAGGGTTAACCCTTCAACTACAACTCTTTGTAAATGGCCTTTGTGGAGAGGAGACCAGGGTTAACCCTGACGCTGGTTATGATGAAGGTTAAAATGCTTTTGACTAATCAAATTGAAACCTGATCCTTTGACTCCAAGTTTAACTCAATTTAATTGTCAGGATGAACGAGCCATAACACTGATACTTATGTCCCTCACCAGGTACAAAGTGAAGCTAAGCGTACGAGGACGTACGCACGTCAGAATGGCCGTGACGGCGGCAACGTCCAGTTATAAACTCTATGCACAGCGATCGAGCACCGTAATTTACCCTGTGGTGGCATTAAATTTATTACAGTGGCAGTACCGGCAACTGTCATGGCGCCCCTACCTGTCTGGCTATATAAAGGGATCGATTGGTGCGCTACGGGGCATTCTTGTTCCAGACACGGCGCGGTGCGGACATGCTGAAGGCCTATAGTTATATAGGTTGCAACCTACCCACAACCCGTTTCTGCCCACATATATATTAATAAAAACTCTCAGATTAAAAAATATCTGATATTAAGTAAAGATTTTATCGGTTAATTATGGACATTGACTCTAAAAACTTTATAAATAGTGACTTTGATAAAAGTTACTACACGTTTCAAAATCACGTACTATTTCAAGCAAACGAATATTGGACAATTGGTAAAGTGTAAATTTAAATATTTTAACGAGTCTGCTAAAATCACGCTGACTCTCAAAGACATGACATAAAAATTCCAGTGCCATAATGAAGAATTAATTTTAACTGCTAACTAGATTTCAACTATCACCCCGTTCATTCCAGTGGCTGAATCGTTAACGAAACTGGTTAATTTCCCGTGAATAACATTAGAATATCGTTGAATATTCCAATTGGGTACTTAGAAATGCGACGATGTAAAGATGACTGCTTGTTTTGTTTGTACATTGCTTAGTAATTCACGTTCAAGTGTCGCTCTATACTTTATTTACTAGGTGGTAAGACTTTTCTGCAAAGTTCGTCTAGGTAGTACCACCACTTTGTCAGTTATTCTGCTGCCAAGTAGTGTGTAAGCACTACTGTGTTCCGGTTTTAATGGCACTGTAGCTAGTGAAATTACTGGGCAAATGAGACTTTATGATCTGATCTCACAGTCAAGTAATCTCTTAACATCAGAATGTGCTGATGTCTCAAGATGATGTGCGCAGTGTTACGCAAAACTTTACATTTTGGAGTTCCGAGTGACACTGTTGTTATAGGCGGTCGTGTCGCTTAACATCGGGTGAATTACTAGCTCGTCACATCATTCACATTAAAAAAAACACTTTACTCTGTTGAAATATCTCGCTTCATGTATAATTAAAATATGTTCTTAATAATGGCTATTGTATACTGCATACTGGATCTTGCTTTGCATCTCTTCTATATTTGCATGGTTCATTTTAACGTATGCACTGAATCATTTAATACTGTAATTTACTCGTAAACTCTACATTTAATAAGTACCCGAATATTTAATAAATCATTTTTATGACGAAACAAAAGTATCCCTGTAAACGAAAATAAGTAGGCGTTTGTGTGGGTGCGTGCGGCGTGGAAAGAAACGCGCTAGCCGGGGTGATTTCACAATTTTGTGTTTTAAATGAGGTCGCACATACATACGGTTTTATTTTTATAAATTTTATTTTAATATGTATTAGTTTTAGTTATTAGGTAGATATTTTTTCATTGTAAGTAAAGTAGATCAACCTATGTAGTTCCCGCAATATGTACATATATTGATCTACTTTCGATTACAATTAACATCCAGTATAAAAATTATTTAATATAATTTAAAGATTTATGATTTATTGTAATAGGCATATCGCTTAGGTTAATCAACAGACTCTAACCCTGCTAAGTTGATTGTAAAAGGTGAAGGGATACGTTTGGACATGAGATCACTTGTCACGTATCGTAGCTGAAAAGCTTGTCCGGGCTTTGGGGACAGATCGATGCCGGTTCAAATCCCGTACGTGATTCAAATTATTCTATTCCCTTTCTTTTTTTCCTTCATTTTTCCTCATTTTATTATTCTTTTGTCAACTTTTCGTGGTATAGTGGAGTAATTAATTACGTATACTACTAAAGCTTCCTATGGGCATAGTTTATGGAATCAAAGTCCATCACTTTTGTATGAATTATAAATTTTGCTAGACGATTTTGGCACATATTTTTATATAAGTATAAGTCACATAGAGCGGTTTATTTATCTACCTTGACCTTATCCTACAATTAAACAGTACCAACAACAGAATTTCAGTAACTTCAACAACAGCTTTGGATATTACTTAGTTACGGTTTTAGAAATGTGACGTTTCTTCCCGGAAAAATATCGATATCAAATAAACTGCTATTTATGTGTAGCAATATATTGTTTAATTTATTTTATTATATTACCTTACATAAACGTTTACGTATGTTATTTATAATATGTTATTATAATATTATTAATGTGTAGTTGATTATTTAGATTACATATATTAGAGAAGGTATATATTTAAAATAAAAATCTATGATAGATATTTGGATTTGTACCACATTCGAGCGTGGGTTCCTATAAAATGTAGAAAGGATTTACAGGTATTAAAACAGAATAAGTAAAGCAATACCATCAAACTATCGATATCACAAAATCTAAATATCGATATCAGTATCACAGTTTTGGTTGCATCCCTAATTGCGATAGTATTACCAGTCAAACACACAAATTATAATAACCAGTACTGAAACACAATCGGTAAAGCAATACCATCAAACTAACGATATCACAAAATTTAAAGATCGATATCAGTATCGCAGTATCGGTTGCATCCCTAGTTGTGATAGTATTACCAGTCAAACACACAAATTATAATAACCAGTACTGAAACACAATCGGTAAAGCAATACCATCAAACTATCGATATCACAAAATCTAAATATCGATATCAGTATCACAGTTTTGGTTGCATCCCTAATTGCGATAGTATTACCAGTCAAATACACAAATTATAATAACCAGTACTGAAACACAATCGGTAAAGCAATACCATCAAACTATCGATATCACAAAATCTAAAGATCGATGTCAGTATCGCAGTATCGGTTGCATCCCTAGTTGCGATAGTATTACCAGTCAAACACACAAATTATAATAACCAGTACTGAAACACAATCGGTAAAGCAATACTATCAAACTAACGATATCACAAAATCTAAATATCGATATCAGTATCGCAGTATCGGTTGCATCCCTAGTTGTGATAGTATTACCAGTCAAACATACAAATTATAATAACCAGTATTTAAACACAATCGGTAAAGTAATACCATCAAACTATCGATAACAGTATCGTAGCATCGGTTGCATCCCTAGTTACGTTACCAGAGAATCGGCTATTGAAACTTCTCCCGTTCCTACACTTTAATTATGCTTTGTTTAGAGCCGCTTTATAGGCGGTATAAAGATAGGTAAATAATGAGGCGGGTTTAAGGGTTGCTCTAATCCTGTGAGGGTCCAGATTGGTGACATTATTTTTGGATAGTATTAACTAAAAGGCCTAGAACTACTCGTATCTGAGTTGTGATACTATCTAGTACCGCTGCTAGCGTTTGCTCAGCATTTATTGATTTCAATAAGGAGCCCATTCTATTTTTTTATTTTTTAGTCTCTGTGGTGTGGTAGACGAGCAGGGTGGTTCGTAACCCGGAGGCGGCGGGTTTGATTCCCGTCACAGGACAAATATTTGCGCACAAAATAGTGTAAGAACTTATTTTAAGTCTGGCTGGCTGTGGGGGCATGATCCTGGTAGTTCCTGGGTCCTTACAGCGAATCCTAGTTAGGGTCCAGGATCGTTATATATAATTTTTGGCCGCTATTATTATTATTATTATCACAGATGTAAAATTGTAAAATGTATTTTACTCGCTCTTTTAATTAACCCTATAAACTTACATTGTATACTAGACTAGTTATAAAAAAATAGACTATAAATGTTAAAAAACAGAACGATACGTATATATATATATACGTAATTTTTTTTTATGTTACTTAATGACATGACGAGCTAGTCGCTCACCTGGTGTTAAGCGACACAACTGCCCATTTCAGTTGCAGTGATACTTGAAACTCTTAAGTATAGTTTCGCGTGACACTGCACTGCGCACGTCATTCTGAGACATCAGCACAGTCTAGCAATAAGATTACTAGACTGTGAGATTAGGTCATAAAGTCCCTTTGCCCAGTAATTTCACTAGCTACAGCGCTCTTCAAACCGGAGCACAGTAGTGAGGGCACACTACTGCTTGGTGACAGAATAACTGGCAAAAGGTGGTACCTACCTAGATGAACTTTGCAGAAAAAACTTACCACCTAGTAGAAGTAGTAGTTTTTAACGTATAATCACAATATAACTGCATCTCGCTAAAAATATAAGTAAACAATCCAAAATCAAAACGATTGCTCGCACGGTTTCCCCCAGCCGATGAGTATCGGAGGTAAATCGGGAGGCAACCGAACGGCCTAGTTAGGCAATTGCAGGAAATGGCAAAGCGTCACGCCTCGAGGAAATGGAGAGGGGGTGGGTAATATCCTCTGGGCAGATAGCGCAAGTGGCGGTGTAAGGATGATACTGGAAGTATAAGGAAAGGACTCGTTTGAAGGTCAACAGACGGTCATGTCAAATTGAACAACGAATTTCGGTAATTTAAACATCGAGCGGCTGTTTTTAAATCAAATTACCAATTCTGTAATTAACCTTTCTTTTTAAAACGTAAACGTAATACATAATGAGATAGTCATTCGCTTAATGTTATTTTTTGACTGGCCCGATAGCTCAGTTGGTCGTAACTCTGCCTTCTGAACTGTGGGTTGTGGGTTCGATTCCCACACAGGACAATTATTTGTGTGATGAACATCGATGTTTGTTCCGTGTCTGGGTGTTATATTGTATTCTATGTATGTATTTACAAACAAAAATATCTAAGTATTGTATCAGTTATCTGGTTCCCATAGTACAAGCTTTGCTTAGTTTGGGGCTAGATGGCGTTGTGTGAGATGTCCACACATATTTATTATTATTATTATTTTTTGACCGTAGCAGTACCAGTTGAAACTAAAATTATACAGTTATAATACACACGAAACCGGCTTGACAAAGCGCCCGTCATTTTGAGATGTCAAGTCTAGTAATAAGATTTTCTAGGCTGTGAGATCAGGTCATAGAGCCTCATTTGCCCAGTAATTTCACTAGCTACAGAGCTTTTCAAATCAATAGCGCTAGCATGCTACTGCTTGGCGGCAGAATATATGGCAAAGCGGTGGTACCAAGATTTTCTAGCCTGTGAGATCAGGTCATAGAACCTCATTTGCCCAGTAATTTCATGAGCTACAGTGCTTTTAAAAACGAATGTCTGCAAAGCGGTATCACTTGCCTGAACGAGTTCTTTCAGAAAAGTCCATAGTTGTAGTGTTTTTGCGAACCTCTTACATCAAGATACAAGCTTCAAGTATTACCATCAGAATTATTGATCGGTACGGTAGCAGTGATATATATATGATAAAACTGCAACTTGGCAGACGTCTACATCTCATTAGCAGCTGGAAGACATCTACTTAAGCACAAGCTGGCTTGCGGCTGGCTTGCGGAACTTGCTCTGTATATGGGGAGTTTGAGCTGTGTACATTTTGATTTAAAAGAACTGGTCCAACAGTTCTATAGGTAGCTTTCCTTGCTTTCTGAGCTGTGGGTTGTGGAATTGGTTCCCCGCCAGGAGAAACATTTATTTAATGAACATCGATGTTTGTTGTATATATTTACAAACAATAATCATAACCATAATCAATCATTTATTTGCTAGGATACACACATCAAATACATTTCAGATTAAATGTAATGTCACAGTCACTGTACCCGGCCCGCAAGCAGGCGTGCAAATATTTATATAAATTAATTGAAATTCAAATTGATATTATTATTATTATTACATGTCAATTATTTTAATTAAAATTATCACTGTTATAACTTATTACCTACTTAAAATTTAAAAACTCTTGCATGCTGTAAAAACACTTGTTGATCAGCCAACTATACAAACATGTTTTAAATATGTTTCCTTGCAGTATCTTAATATTATCCGGCAACTTATTATACGCTAATATACTCATATTAACTACGTTCTTCTTATAAATGTCTTTATGATAGGGAGGTTGATAAAGTTGATGCATGAACTTAGAGCGCTTCTGTCTAGGCATAATTTCATTTCGCTTAACAAAATATTGTGGGTGGCTTTTTGCAAACATACACAAATCCTTAATATACATACATGGAAGAGGTAGAATATTACAACGTCTAAAAAGTGGCTTGCAACTGTCTAAATACCAAGCTTTACTTATAGCCCTCACGCATCTTTTTTGTGTCTTGAAAGCTCTATGAGACTCAACTGAATTTCCCCACAACATAAGACCATAGCCGAGTACCGAAGACACATATCCGTGGTATGCAGTTAACGCTGCTTCTCTAGAGACCGTCTGCCTCAACTTTTTCAGAGCAAAAACAAGTATACAAGTATTTTAACAGTTATATATCTGGTGTGCGCAAATACTTGTCCTGCCTCGGGAATCGAACCTGCCACCTTCAGGACATGAATCAACCACAGAGGCTCTTTACTTAGTTACTGTAATATCTTGTGAGACAGGTCTTGAAGATGTACGTTTGTTGATATCACCATTTCTTATACTCTCCACACACATTGTTTCCACTGCCGCTTAACCCTATTCCTTATGAACAGGGAGGAAACCCTACATAGATGATGCAGCGCAGAATATAATAATAAGTACAAGATATATGGGAAGACCCAATAACCAGCTTGAATTGCTTGCTTAAGAGCTTATCATTATTATCATTATTACAGAACCATAAATATCATGATTTATAGAAGAACCTTAAGGGAGGACACATCATGAAATTAATATTGGAAAGTTAGTTCACGGAAAATTTAGTATTGTCCTAATATACCGCAACATTTTTTTTTCTTGCACATCTAGGTTGACTTGTAGATAATCCTTCCTTTTACACTATTTTGAGCTAAAATATTAATAAACGAGCTTCTGCCCGCAGCTTCGACCGCGGCGTGGCCTATGGGAAAATAATTCAACCACCCATTTCATGTGCAATTTCAAAAAATCCTTTCTTAGCGGATGCCTACGTCATAACATATACCTGCATGCCAAATTTTGGCCCGATCCGTCCAGTGGTTTGGGCTGTGCGTTGATAGATCACTATGTCAGTCAGTCAATCAGTCAGTCACCTTTGAGTTATATATATTTAAGATTAATATGCCATCCACAGTACAAAAAAAAAATGTGCATAATAATTATTGCATTGTTGAATTATACACACATATCGTTTTGAAAGAATTCCCGTAAAATTGCATAAATTCCTGGAGCTTCATATCGTCACACAATTTAACACACCCCCCTAAAGTTTCATTAAAATTGTCGCCGCAGTCCCAAGCATGTGAAGTTTGAGAATTCATAAAATACGCCAAAACTCTGGAACCACTCGGAGCTTACGGACTAAATATTTTAACTCTTGTACACTTCAACAGTATAAAATAACAGTAGGGAATCTACAAAAAAGATACTTTATGCAAACATATTGTTATAAATATTTTTACAAACTCTTTTTGTCAGATTGCTTCGGAGGTCATGTTAAGTTGTCGGTCCCGGATTGTATTGTAGAAGAACCAAAATTAGAGCCTTCAAAGTTCTAATACCAGATTTTATATTATGATTTTCTTATGTGCTTATACACGAGAAGCAAAAAAGGCCACGCCTCTATAACAGCGTTCGTGGTGTAGTGGTTGAGCAGGTCGGCCTATAGCCCGGAGGTGATGGGTTCGATTCCCACGGCAAGACATGTATTTGTGCACAGGAAAAAAAGCGCAAATACATATTCTGAGTCTGGGTGTTATGGGACCGTGGTCCTTGTAGTGGTGTTCCTGGATCCCTAGAAACAGGGAATACTAGTTAGGGTCCAAGATCTATGTATGTGATCATTGGGCATTATTATTATAAAATTAAAAAATAAAAGGACTTATAGTGTTGTAGGTATTTTTACAAAGTTACTCTTGTTGTCAGATAGCTTCGCAGGGGACGTTCAGTTGTCGGCCTCAGATGTTAATGTAGGAGAACAAAAGTTAGAGCCATGAAGCAGCTTCAAAACTTTAATACCAGATCTCATTATCTTTTTAACCGAATTTAAAAAAGGAAAAGTTTCTCAATTTTAATTTATTTTTTAAATGTTTGTTTCCTCAAAACTATCGACATAAACTGATTTTGATGGTTCTTTTAATATTCAAAAGCTGGTGTTATCCGTATGGTCCCATTTAAATTTGATCAAGATCTGACTAGTAGTTTTTGAGTTATGCTCAATAATGCGTCTTTAGATTTCAACTACATTGATGATGTTCTCATTGGGATTGAAGTCAATTAAATCTCTTTTTTTTAAAGGAATTATATTATTTTGAAAGCTAGATGGTAACTCTTTTCATTGATTAGAAATGAATCTTTTTATTGTAAGCATTGTCCGCAAGATCCATACTGGTATCAATGTGCATTCAAAATTATAGTTTTAATTGATATTATTAAAGACAGGACAAACACTCGTTTCATAGAACTGGGATGAGTACTACTCAGGGAGCGTGCTTTGCATACTAACTACTCAACTTGAATGACAATAAAAAGCATCTCACACCTAGAATTTACTTATAACTAGAATTTTTTATTTGTTAATAATTCGCATAGCATTAACTTTTGCCTCACCTGACTGAGGTACATGCTTGCCTAGAAGATACCAGTTTACTCTAGGACAAATCATTTCCATCTCCAAATCTGGGAGATTT
Organism: Ennomos fuscantarius; assembly: GCA_905220475.3. Lineage (NCBI taxonomy): Eukaryota > Metazoa > Arthropoda > Insecta > Lepidoptera > Geometridae > Ennomos > Ennomos fuscantarius. The sequence continues at coordinate 5,736,302 of HG992044.1, forward strand.
TAGGGAGATGGAAATGGTTTGTTATGATATGATTGTATTTTCTTTTAGTCTTTGTATTAGGAAAGTATCCTTTTTGAAATATTGCGACACTTTCAATACACTCATTATTTTATTGCCTACACATATGGCAATCTTATATACACATAAAATTTAAAGCCCTGACTGACTGACTTATATATCAACGCACAGCCGCTGGTCCTAGAGACTTGTAATTTGGAAGGTGTGTTCTTTGTAAAGTGTAAGTATCCACTAAGAAAGGGTTTTTCGAAATTCCACCCCTAAAAAGGTGAAATGGGTAGTTGAATTATCTATGAAACTTTTTCTTCTTCGTTTGCTATAGGCCACGCGGGCAAAGCCGCGAGTATAAGCTAGTTACTCATATACGATGAAAATGATGTATTGTGTGGTCCTGGCTTAAGAACAGTACACAAGGACCATCTCTTCCCGTGAATGCCATATAAGCCAGCTAAAGGAATATCCAAGGAATTGAGCAGCAGCATTCTCCGTGGCTTCATTATGGCAAAGCAGTTGACGTCTTCCGGTTGTAGATGATCAACATTGTAGATCATTTCACAATATCTTTCAAAATTTAATAACTATGTCATCACTCCATCTCATAAATTTTAAACAAAAAGTGTGTGTGTATATTTGTGTGTTCCAATAAATATTCAATCACGTAAGTCAATTTATTGTCAAACGTGCCCAATCAGGAATTTTCCTCGTGTATTTACATTAGTTCCCAAAATCAAATTCCTCTGATTGTCACAATTGAATTCGTTAAAATTGAATTAACTAGTGCATTTTAAAAAGGTTGAAAGAAGTACCTGCAGTATAAGTATTGATCAATCTTCAATAATGCAAAAGTAACCAAAATGTGATCATAGAAAAATATTCATATTTTTTTATCATTATCTAGGTACTAAATATTTCCAACTTAAAATAAATACAAGGGAAAATAAATCCTAGAAACTCCCTATGAATGCCACAGTAAATATTGGAAAGAAAAGATCTGAAAAGAGCTTGACTATTGTCACTTTCACTGCACTATGCACTTACACTATGTAATTGTGAAAGGGCAATATTATATTATTGATTTCGTCAGAATCGTTTATTCAATATATATATTCATATATTCAAATATAGATCACATTATAGTCACTTAAAACCAACTCTTAATGCATTAATTATACTGTTAAAATATTCTATCTATTATTTAATGCAATTTTGATTGGTTGCTTGGCTTTTTGGCTCCCTGCGATTTTAAGCATGTCACACAGCGCCATCTAGCCCCAAACTAAGCAAAGCTTGTACTATGAGAACCAGATAACTGATACTATATGGTTTTTGTGTGTGAATATATACATAGAATACAATACAACACACAGATACAGAACAAACATCGATGCTTATCACACAAATGTTTGTCTTGGGTGGGAATCAAACACACAATCTAGAGCTCAAAAAGCAGGGTTGCCACCAACTGAGCCATGCCAGTCTCTACTCTCTAATGACTTTTACTTAATGAGCTATTCTGTTAAATATTCGTTCTATTATTTTTTGTCATTTTGTTTGGCCTCTTGCATCCAACGATGGTTTTGACGAAATCGTCGGTCCACCTAGTGAGTACTGGCCTATTAAGTTTTCCGGTTCGTCGCTGTCGCTTGGGAGCTATCAAATTAAAGGAAAAATATATTCAATATATATATTCATGCGAACAGCCAAGGAGTGGAACGCTTTACCGGCATCCGTATTTCCCGAAACCTACAACCTTGGAGTCTTCAAATCGAGAGTGAACAGGTATCTTCTAGGCAAGCGTGTTACATCCTAGACTGCATCGTCACTTACCATCAGGTGTGATAGTAGTCAAACGCGAGCCTATCAACCATAAAAAAAAAATAAGGCCCAACTTCATTCATGCTGTCGTCACCCACATCAATATTCTATGTCTCACAATTACTTCACTAACCTACTCGTAACTACCACACATTTCGTATCTCGTGTTATATACGAGTACAAAACAAAATACGTGCGATTTTTCCCGGTACACTTTATCCAGGAAAATAAGTGTTCGCTTATTTTCCTTAATGTCGTTTACAAGGTGTCAGGCACAGAGTATCACATTTAACCCTGAAAGGAACATTTGTCATGCCGTAGCATGTGGCCATTAAATACGAGTTTAGAGCTATAGGGAGAAATGATGTGGATATTTTACAAAAAACAAGCGTATTTTTCTCTTTGAAGTAGTATCTTTCATGCAATATAATTAAGTGCTTTTTTACTATCCATACAGTGGGCACATCGCGCGTTTTTTCAGTAAAAAGAAGGTTCTATATTCGTCTGTATGTATTTTTTGTATGTTCATTGGTTTCATAGCAATATGCTTGTTTCATTTGTTCGTTGAAGAACCTGAAGAAGAAAGCGTGGTGTTTCCATCTAAAAGTGTAAATCTGATGAAGATTTTTGGAGATGGATAAAACGGAACTCCTCAATTGAGGACATTAAAGCACTAGATCTAGGGTTAACCCTATTCAACAAATAAAAGTATATATGAAACACTTTTTTCAATCAATTTCTAATCACGATGTAAATTGAAAAAGTTGGTTTTTGTTTTTTTATTCGCGCTTTAAAGAGCATGTGTAAAAATTAATCTTCGTTAAAAGTTAAAAAGTTCATTGCCTGTAAAATTTCATGTTCAAAATGCTAAAGTGCGTACCGTTACATCGGGTAAAATATTTCATTAAAACTTTCCAAAGCTTCTTTACATAGTTGGTCAATTTCGTCGTGGGCTTACTGAATTAAATTGCCCAATTTAAAAACTTTTCACAAGTGAATAATTTCTCTAAAATTTTACTCATCTGGTTAAATGGAAAATTTCTTAAAATAATACTAAAATCGGCTATATTTTATTAACCAAAACGAATTTCTGTTTAATTGAAGAATAGACATAAATTAAAATGAAAATTTATCCTGAAAGATCAGCAGAATTATCGAGAGGTTTGGTTATGGTTTAAAGGGTCAATTGTAAAAACTTTGTACGCGCACTTTTGCAAACTGTTTGCGTGCTGAAACCACAAAACCCGGATCAATATTGAGACTCATTTCTTTAGTTCTATTTTGACGTATCTAAAAACTACTGGCTTTAGCGCACTAGGCTCTTCATCTTCAGGAGAAAATTAAACAAAAGCTTTTTGAATAAAAAAAGGTCTGCGCCAACAAAATTATACTTTCAACCGAAAAACCGAAGCAAACCCGATTGCCATCATTTAAAAGCTATCGTTACTGAAAATCGGCGTAAAGTAAAAAGAAGAGAAATCAAATAGGCTTACGTCGAATCAAATTGGAAGTCTAAAAAGCGAATGTCAACTGGCACACCACTACCAATGGTTCTTGGTCAAATCGAGTTTAGGGTGAGTTGTCTTGATTTGACACGATCTGCACGTTATGTTGAAGTTTATAAAAAAAGACAAATTCAAAGACAAATTAATTCTCATTTGAAACGAAACGGCAGATTTAGTGTAGGACATCCTGCGGCGAGATGGAGTGACAATATACGGAAAATACCTGATGGCAGTAACTGGAAGAAAAGTGAACACTGGGTCAGAAGCATGCCTTGAGAAAGGGTCATGTCTAGCATTGGACTAGCTTAAGCTGATGATGTTTTGAAATTTTTAAGAAATGCTGTCTATAGATTTCATTAAACCTTTAGAGCATTGAGTGGGAATGGGATTATTCATAAAACGTTTTATTTTACATCTTATTATACTAGTGACTATAACTATGTAATTTGTAATAGTTCGATTTTCGTTCGACTTCTAGCAACCTTGGTACTCCCAGGGAAATGACGCGGTAAAACCTTTCCGGGGGGTTAGCGGGTCAAACAGCCGACATGACGTTGCATTCGCGAATCTGCATAAAAAATGAAAATGGATCCAAAACTGACGGGAAAACCTCGAATACGATTAAATCGAAACAGAATCTGATGGAAAACAAACAGCTGGAGCAACAAGAATTTCATGGTTTAGGTTTTAGGTTAATATTTTTTTACATGTATTACATCCACAGTACCTTAAATCTAATGTCTGTTATATTCGACAGATTAAAAGTATTTTATATCATAGACCTCAAATAAGGCTAACACTTACATACTTTAGACTCTAGAATGCTTTAGTTGCCGATATATAATTTAAATTACCGATGGCATCAAAATTTTTGGATGTATTATTTCAATCGGTTTACATTATTACAGGCTTAGTATTCGGGGAAACTCTAAGTTATTTGGCTCGTGAGTATAGCATTTCAGTGCGATTGGGAATTTTTTAGGCTACTTAGAAGTAATAAGAAAGAATGTATAAAACCAGAGTACAGCACATGATCATTATCTAATACTAAGGTACAACACAAAATTGCACCTCATTGTCGCCGTTCGAGACACGTTTTTAAGCAATTTGGGCGATCTTATAGCAGCCGTAGTAACGGCCGCGCTGCGCCGAAAACGATACCGCTTTCAGTACCACTATAGTATACCAGCGTAACACAATCAGACACTGACCCCGTTGGCGAGGTCAACGTACCCCCGAGGTTAGCTAAAACGGTCGCTCCTTTTATCCCGGCAACGGCCGAAGCCGAGGCTCGCACTCCAGGCACCTCTTATGCTAGTTGCCTCCCCCGTCAAACGGCTGGTCTAAAGCGACTGCCCTCTCGCTCTGTGACGCTGTAAATATCGGTAGAGACCAACAGCATTAGCCCGTTCAAAATAAAAAAAATCGCGTTTGCTTAGATCAACACGCTGACTTCTATCCTCCCTCCCAATATCAACCGCAAACAACCATTGACTTATCGCCTCCTCAATTCATAAAACCCTAGAGATATGAAGCATAATTCCAACGTAGGGTCAATGATTGATGGGAGACCCAGGGAAATCGGGATCGCAATGATTTATGTTACACCAACGCCAAATGATTACACGCTCGAACGCTGGCGCCGGCCGATTTATAGTTTAAATCGGTGATTTGCTCCGAGGGAACTATTGCAACAATCGTACTTATAAAATATCATTATGAGAGACATGTTTATATTGAATCTTAGTATTGGTCAAGTATAAATAAAGAAATCATTTTTTAATGTAAAAGATAAATTTGAATCGTGAACAGGATTATCCGTCCTTAAAATCGAAAATAAGCAAATACGTATGTATAAATTTTCACATTTTTTTCACACCATTTGTCACATATTTCAAAAGAAAAAGTGACAATCGATCTATTATTTAGGAAGTGAATGTAATAACTATCTTTATGTGTATAATTTTTACCATTTATTTCAGAAATCTCGTGATTTTTTGTTGATTTCTAAAGTTCATGCCCGTACAGGTCAAGATATTAGGTGTAGATTATATACTAAAATAACCTCAATTATTATTTATTTCCCCGACTTCTACAACCTACATTGAATTTGCTGTTTTGATATTTAATTAATGTATTCATTTTAACAAAAATCTCATTATTGTACGTCGTTGAAACGGCTGGGACTTAAAATACATTGAAAGTCACCAAGTTCTTTTTTTTAGGGTAGGTAACGCATTACTACCCTGGTGCTATGGGTATTGGCAACGGTTTATCTGTGCCACTGGGCCATCAGCTAGATTGTCTACCCATTGTACAAAAAGGTTATTTAATTGAGTCATTTTTTCCCAAAGGTTATCCATTACATTCATGTCTTTATTACAGTATCGTATATACAAAAACATATCGAATCGTTATACCAATATATCAACTCAAACAATGAAATAAATTGCCAGCGATGTGTTCGAAGGCGTTCATTCGATACCTCGTTTAAAAACAGAAGGCAGTCGTTTGTTTCAAAATCAAAAGCCAATATCTGACTCCCGATCAATACAAGCAGCTTCGAATATTTGCATAATAGGATTTAACGCTGAAGCAGACTAAGGCATGGGAATATGGGGCTTCTAACTTTTAGTCCAGAAGTCTTTTAATGAGTGTAACAATAACTGCCTGCACCCGAGCGAAGTAAAATACTTATTTATAGCCTTAAAACGTGGTGCCAAAACCACCAAAAAACATTTTTCTTTAAATCAAACTTGTCTAGCATTAAACTACGCTCTCATCTTATGGAAAGTGATTATGCGATCGAAGATTTAACATGCTAGCTAAGCTAAGTAAATACCTATTCATTCTTCTCTTGAATGCGCCCGTGTCATATTACGCCGGAAACACAGACGCTGGCAGGGCATTGGAATGCCCTGCCAGCGTCTGTGTTTCTTTAGCCGTTCTAATTATGAACGTGAAATCAAATCACTTGGTACGAATGGGTGGTATTTCGACCATGAAGGGATGGCGCTTAGCCGAGCGTCTGATAGTCCAGTAGCGGAATGGTGATGGGAGAATGAGATCATGTAGTTCTTGAGTACACAAATCATTAATATGATGTAACATGTCAAAATAATCATATGAAATAGAAAATATAACAAAAATGGGAAGAACCGAACTAAGTACTTAGTTTTTTTTTTTAATTAAATTGTTTTAGGACCCCAAAAAAAAAATTATAAACGTAGTTCTCCAAATTTTCAGCGATAACAACACATTATTTTACAAATTAAATAACCAGTCTGGTTTTGTAAAGGAATGAACGGATAAAATATTTATTTGATATCCATATTTCGCGTAACCCACAACCCGCAAAATTAACACATTTTCATCTTTAAATATATATACACCCTCAAAAAAGAAAATACACGTGGTATAACGCGCCCTTAAAAATAACTTAAATTTAATTATGAATCCCGTATCACATTCTGGCACATCAGAACCAAAATGTGTTATGTTACAAACATACAAAAATCAACTTTGTTGATAGGTACTGTCATCCGAATTTATCTTGGTAATCATTATTATAATTTCAATTTTCTGTTTATTCAAAGTCTTAAGTTGCAATCTATGTCATAATTTACTAATATGTGAAATCTAGCATTATTTCAGCAACAATGTCTTACTTACACTGCCCCAATAATTTATCCCTTAGTCCGTCCTAAGTTGGGGACGGAGAGTTACGAATCATCTATTTATTTATTGGCCTGAGAATTGGTTTTGACATGACTTTGTAGTTTGTTGATGGATTTAATGCATAGATCCCGGTAAGGCTTTCCACGAGACTACAAGCTAAAGGAAAGAAAAAACGGGTTATGTTAACAAACAAATACATAAATCTAATAAAAAGACAGACGCTTTGATAACACTTCAAGAAATTACTGGACAATTGACTCTTTATGACCTGATCTCACAGTCTAGTAATCTTATTACTAGGCTGTGCTGATGTCTCAGGATGATGTGCGCAGTGCAGTGTCACTCGTAACTCTGTTTTGGGGTTCCGAATGACCCTGTTCTATTATAAGTGGCCGTGGCGCTCAACATCAGGTGAACGACTAGCTCGTCACATCACTCAGTAGCATAAAAAAAATCGTACTTCTAAAATAAAAAAATGTCAATGAGAGCAATTTACGCTATTTTTCACCTATGGTTGCTTTTTCCGGATCCTAAAAGCAATAAAACCTGGAACTGAGTCAACATTAATAATATCACAAGCTTTATTTTCACAACACGTCAATCACGGAAGCTTATTCTGAAGTATACGCAACGGTTTTACGTAAAATGGCAGATGTTCTTTCAGTTGTGTAATATATGACATAAGATCACATTATGTTTTGGGAGAAATGGTATATTTATTACAAAATACACAAGCCTAAAAGAGGTATTTATGAGCAGCAAAAGGTTATATTTCGAAATGAAATAAAAATGTTACAAGTCTTCGATAGATTACCATCTTCTACTAATGTCGTAACATCAGACGAAACGTGGTCAAAGCCTATTTAGAGTTTTGGCGGGAAAACGAAAAAGATCGCGTATTGTATTATTTTATTATTTTCCAAAACTTGTGTTATTTCAGTGTTAGTGCATAAAATATGTGGCATTTTATTCTTTAAGTGCTGAGTTACAGGCGTGAGTGTAGGAAGTGGTATAATGATGAAACGTTTATTTTTGTGTTGTTTCCGAAACTACATAGAAGCTTCTGGTAAAGTTGCCACCACTTTACTAGGAGTATGACTTGGCTAGACTAGACCATGACTTGACTTGATGACTTGCACTGTGACTTGGCTTGACACATATATATAATATTAATTAACTTCAGAAATTATCAATTACTTGACACTGGCTAAATACACATAAGTGTGGAGCCAAAACAAATAAAAGCCTATTTATTGATATAAAAACGGGTTTCTTGGAAAAGTAAATTTTTTGCTAGACGTTTTGTCATAGTTCCATTGATTTTAACTAGGTAAGTGCAACCAAAACGCCCGGTTGTTTTATTTTAAAGCATCATTAATTACTACTAGTAGTAGTAGTAGACTGGCCTGATAGCTCAGTTGGTAGTAGCTCTGCCTTGGTTGTGGGTTCGATTCCTACCCAGCACAAACATTTGTGTGACGAACATAGGTGTTTGTTCTGTATCTGGGTGTAATATTGTATTCCATATACATATTTACAAACAAAAAGTATCTAAGTATTCTATCTGTCATCTGGTTGCCATAGTACAAGATTTTCTTAGTTTGGGGCTAGATGGCGTGTGTAAAATGGTTACAAAAATTAAAAAATTAAATTACCAAGTGGCAATGTAGCTGAAGCCATGCTACGCTTGGAGTCGGAGTTGTAATATCTACAATATATTAATATTTTAAGAAATTATAGGTAGTATAATATTGCCTAATTATACTCGTAATTATGCCGTTCGCTATTGGTGCAGAAATAAGTGTATATGTTCTAGTACCATTACCAAAGAAATAGGGGTGACCCCTGAAAGGGTCAGTCCCTTGCCAATGTCCGCAGCCCATTTTGATGCTCGAGCCCTGAAAAAAGCCCTTAAATTTTATGGGTAGGTGTCTATTAGTGAGATATAGGGCGACTTACTTGTTTTTTACTATTCGAATGCTTTCAAACCTATCTACTCTATATAATAATACAAATTCATTTATAAAGAAACATATACAGTATATGCCTTGTATTTATGACTAACTATAGGTAAATATTATTCGCAAAAGATGTTTATACATAACTTAAGAAAAACAAATCAGAGCTTTATCACTTATTAACCAATTTTAAATAGGGGATGGTCAGACAGTTATCTACTGACTGCGCCAGTATGCTAAATGCTTAGTAGTATATTCTTGAAAAAAAAATTGTACACATTTATAATTATGAAATACCATTAATCTTATTTATTATTTAGACTAACATATATTTTAAAACAAAATGTATGATGTGGAAATTACTGAATTAAGATCTTAGCTTAATAAGGGAGACATCGTAAGTAAAATTACAATTTGTCCCCTAAAGGGACAGAGTAAGGGGATAGATGGTAATAATTCACCTATCTCACCTCACACTCGTGGTAACTCATTAGAGCTGTCTTGATAGCATACTACAGGCAATTTCAGTAAGACACTTTTTATAGAAATTTAATTTTACTTCGAAATCCTATTTAATAATATAATTTTCATTCCGTTTATGATATAGTAAACGCATTCTTCACAGTTAGCTAGTTTGTTTCTATTAATTTTAAAAGTAAACTTGTGTCACTATAAGTCAGTATGTGTTGTGATATTCGTCCACTTTGGGTACTCGTGTTTCCGGGTGATGTCAAAGGTCAAAGCCTCCGCTAAAATGCGAAGGACCGCGGTTAAGCCTACGCACGTGGGACTATGATCGCAGATGCTGCCACTTTAGTTAGATAGTTTCGAAAATTGCTCTAGATATACTGTAAAGAATACAGAAGAGATATACAAACTTTGATAAATTAAAAAGGGTACGGTACTGTAAATCAGTCCCGAACTGCTCAATTAAGACACCTCGTCACACTCAGTCTCATCACAAATCGCACTTGAAGCGTCGTCATACGAAGTTGAAAACTGCATGCAAAATACAAAATATTTTTACTGGAACTAGGTTTTTACGGGTAGGTTTTCTGCAAAGTTCATCTAGGTACCTACCTACCATACCACCACTTTGCAAGTTATTCTGCCGCCAAGCAGTAGTATGCAAGCACTACTGTGTTCCGGTTTGACAAAGACACTGAAGCTAGTGAAATTACTGGGCAATTGAGACTTTACGTTCTGATCTCACAGTTGAGTAATCTTATTACCAGACTGTGCTGATGTCTCAGGATTATGCACGTAGTGCAGCGTCTCGTGAAACTATATTTTAGTTTACAATGATACTGTTCTGTTGTGTGCGGCCGTGTCGCTTAACACCAGGTGAACGACTAGCTCCTCACATCATTCATTAACATTTAAAAAAAAACCCAGAACTTACAGTAATTATATTATTATTATTGTTGTTTTCAAAAATAACTTTGACCAAATTGTCGCTTAACATCGGCTAGGTGATCATTTGACTTGATTGCAACCCTTATATTTGACAGTTTTGATACGCAGTGTAAGTGCATAGTTACTTAGGACAAATTCAATCTAGGAATTCAAATTAGGAATGAAATTTCTCCTATTACATTGCAATCAAAGTTACGTGATCACCCCCCAGATCAAATGCAAGCTAATCAATTATTAAAAAGATATTGGCCAATTTTCTTATAGGTAACAAAGACGCCACGGTCGTACCCGCATTTTCCTGTGGAAGTCTTAATTTTCCTATATTAAAACAGTAAGAGGAAGAAGGCGGTATATTTTTTTCGTAAATACTACTATTACTACTTATTATAAAACGCGCATTTATATTTATCGTTGAACTTAAATAAAAAGGAACGTTTTTTGTACCTAACGGTTTATCAACGAAACGTATTTTGAAATTCTGCGTTGTCCGAATTTCCATGTCATTCCTTTCAACGGGTCCCTTAGCTAGCTGGCTAGAGGTCCCCAAACAGTGTCCAAACGTGTTTTCTTTTCACATCGTGATCCGTTGCGTGAGATGTGACTAGAATAACAATATATTAGATCACAAACCAAGAATATTTTCGCTACATTAGATAGAATATATCTGAATTTTGACAATCGATAGCGGTGTGCGTAATGTTTACATATTTTATCTCTATTCCAACTGGTATTATCTACGAGCGCTCCACAAAAAACCGTCAGGGATCACTCCCCGTTTTACTGTTTATATAAATTTCAGGCTACCGTTTTATTGCGATCCACAAGGGAACCGAACCTGTACACGTGTAATGAAATGAATAATGTAACATCCAAACCTCATATTGGATTTAGTGAGGTTTTTCTATTGAATTTGTAAAAGAAAAACGGCCTAGTTTTATCATTCAATTTCGCAGTTTCCGAGATAGAAATATAGCGAAATACGTGCCATAGTTTTGGTTATTCAGTTGATGCGGGTATTGCGGGTAGGTTGAAGATAATCTGCGAGAACAGGTAATCCTTAAATCTTCGTTCATAAGATAATGTTTGCTACTACAGTGATTTTTCTAGAAAGCATTGGAAAATACGGGTGAGTGAAATGACAACACCATGATGTGAAATGTGCAGTCGCAAACTCGAATTTTGCGGTTTTATTGATCTCAACTAAAGTTATGCTACTTTAAATTGAAAATAATATAAATAAATATCATCATACACAGGGCCCACATTACAGTAATATTCTCAGTGAATCTCTGCTCAAGACGAGATTTCATTCACGAAATCACTGATTGATGATTTTGTGGATTAAATTTCTACGTACCCCAACGTACTACTACTACGTACCCGTACATAACCCAACATACTCATTGCATTATAATCATCATCATCAAAATGATTATTGCTATTGGTTGCCTTTTATCAATAAGGCCGTACATTTAAACATCTGCAAGTCTTTGTTTGCTTTTTGTACGATTTTTAGGGTTCCATACTTGAAAAGGTAAAAACGAAATCCTTATAAGATCACTTTGTTGTCCGTCTGTCTGTCAAGACTCCTCTTCTCAGGAACGCATGGAGGTATCAAACTGAAATTCATATGAAATACTCAAGTTTGCCATCCCTTGGAGCTGTGAAAAAATCAAACTTTCAACAAAAAAAAGCCAACGCAATCAAAAGATACAGCCGTTAATGCTACAATTTTTCGACACTCTTTTTCTACTTCTCGTAAACTCAGACTTTTGAAATTTGGTACGAAGCAAACGTCTTACAGCGCAGATAAAGGAAACATTGTGAAAAGCATAAATATTCAGTTACATCATAATTATGATAAAAATATGTTTATTAATTTAAAACTGAAAAATACAGTTATTTTTTTGGATAAAGGCAAATAAGTACATTACATTAGGTTAGAAAAACCTGGGTCCCCTCACACTAAGGCTGAGCCCGTATTATGCGGTCCAGGCCTCTTTCGCCGGAAATAATATGGGAAATGCCTAAGCTAGGTTACAAATATTTATATAAATTACAAACAATTTTTAAATTAAAGATTAAGTTACCTGTATGATAAAAAAATAAATACGCACTAATTTTTAGATTAATATTCGCATGCTAGAATACTAATCTACCCAAGATTTGCGAATGTGAGAAATGACGTGGGGTGTGTGTGTGTGTGTGTGTGTGCGTGGTGTGTGTAATACATATATAAAAAATTATAATTAATAGATACGATATAGTAAAGATAATATGGTATATATACGTAATAACCATATATTTTTATTTTCATTTTGGTCGGTATTCTCTAAAGTAATAAGTTTTGATAAAGATTTCAAACGATAACAGCCTAAGCATGGATTTCATCTTAACTTTTGTCTTTGGTTTCTTGCCTGCTCTGCCTTCTAGGTACTTCGTATTTTGTTTTTAGAATCGCATTATTATTCTAGCAAAGCGAATATATAAGAAACACCAAACAAAGCCTAATCTATTAAATACGTTAGAACATCACGTAACCTTAGAATGCTTGATGTGAAAGGGAGAGAACTAAGTTAATATTACAACAGCCTACACTTTTAGATCGGTAAGAGTACTTCAGGAATCATGAAGGATGCCTTTTAAATGAATAAATAATAAAAACGTAGGTTGTTTTGGGTGCCTTCAGTATGTTAGAGTTTAACAATAGCAACAATAACTGAGATCGCGTGTTTACTTCCAGTAACATTAACAATAGCAACAATAACTAAGATCGCGTGTTTACTTCCAGTAACATTAACAATAGCAACAATAACTGAGATCACGTGTTTACTTCCAGTAACATCAACAATAGCAACAATAACTGAGATCGCGTGTTTACTTCCAGTAACATCAACAATAGCAACAATAACTGAGATCACGTGGTTACTTCCAGTAACATTAACAATAGCAACAATAACTGAGATCACGTGTTTACTTCCAGTAACATCAACAATAGCAACAATAACTGAGATCGCGTGTTTACTTCAAGTAACATCAACAATAGCAACAATAACTGAGATCACGTGTTTACTTCCAGTAACATCAACAATAGCAACAATAACTGAGATCGCGTGTTTACTTCCAGTAACATTAACAATTGCAACAATAACTGAGATCGCGTGTTTACTTCCAGTTGCATTAACAATAGCAACAATAACTGAGATCGCGTGTTTACTTCCAGTAACATTAACAATAGCAACAATAACTGAGATCGCATGTTTACTTCCAGTAACATTAACACAGCATGGTTAGTATCAAGTCTATTACTTACTGGATAACCCAAGATGTTGCCCTGTCCAAACTTTCCATATAAAATGTCAAGTTGAATAGTTAAAGCATAAAGTCTACTTATAGAAAAAGAACGATCCGTTTTTCCATAATTTGAAAAAATCTTGGGAGTCTTTCCAATTTTTCTTTACGTAAAAACTTACAGAGAAACATAATGGTGCAATCACCGCTTATTTTTGGTATATTATTTGGCTGGAAAACCTATTTATATTATTGTAGATTGGGAATTTTCCTTCAAATATATATATATATCTTGTATTATATACTCGTATATTTGAGTGTTTCTGTGTTTCATTATTCAGCAATATTACACCAAACTTAGAGAGAATAATCTGAGTTAATAAAGTGCCTATTATATTAATTTAAAAACAATAGCGGGCTATAGGTATATTCAATATTTAGTAAAAAAATATCTTTAATGTTATATCACAAATATAACAAAAGTTTTTCACGCACATAATTTCTGAAATTTCTATTCTCGCTTTTGGACTCTCATGATTGGTCTTGTACATCCTGAGTCTATGGTTCCAACTTTAGTTCCTAAGTTTAAAAATAAAAATTAGCCAAAATGGTCCAGCCGTTCTCAAGTGATGCGTTTAGCAATGATGAGCATTTTATTTTTAGATAATCGCCTCCAAAATCCGTCGTTTCTTTTTATTGCGAATAAAATAAATAGCTGACCTCCAAAACCCATTTTATTTTCCCAGTTAATTTTCTTCACTGAATTAGTAAAACATTTAGTAATCTGTAGTGAAACTTACTTTGGACCTCTCTGCGCTGTCGAAATCCGGATCCTGAAACAAAAAAAAACTCTAATTTAGCATTCATGAAATTGTAAAAGGTCGTAATAAAATGTGACTGTATAATACACATGTGGGATGATGCGAAGGAATCTTCAGTTTATTTTACGTTTGCCTTTAAAAGATATAACTCTACAAAAAACAAAAGGTTGGCGAATTTTACTGTAGTCATAACTGCACGTATTTTACTCGTGGCTGACAAAACTTTCCATATTAACAGCTGAAAATAGGATTTTTTTACCAGCGTCTGTGTTACCAAATAGCTATAATCTGGTAGTTTTCAAGAGTAGAGTGAACACGAAACTTCGATTGCAATGCAACAAAAGAAATTTCATTAATATTTTATTAATATTTTGAAAATGTTCATATTAACTATGCACATAAACTGCGTATTGAATCTGTAAAATTCATACAAATTTGTGTTTCTATTGCAATCAAGTTACGTGATCGCCCAGCAGGTTTCTTCTAAGCGTGGAACATCTTCAACCGCATTATAATTTAGCATCGGGTTTTTTAGTGTACTTTTTTATAGGTTTCTTTGGTGGCAATTTTATTGTTTTATGTAATGTATAAAAAATATTGTAAACTATTTGTGCCTTTATAAGATATAATAAAATAAAATATAAAATGTTGTGCCTAAGATTATTTGATATACAAAAAATGGAGTGTGCTTTAGAACACATGACTGAAGTAAAACCTCCTTCCTTAAGTAAAACCTTCATCTATCATTTACTAGGTGGTAGGACTTTACTGCAAAGTCCGTCTAGGTAGGTACCACCGCTTTGCCAGTTATTCTGCCGCCAAGCAGTAGTGTGCAAGCACTGCTGTGTTCCGATTTGAAGGGCACTGTAGCTAGTGAAATTACTGGGCAAATGAGACTTTATGATCTGATCTCACAGTTTAGTAAACTTATTACTAGATTGTGCTGATGTCTCAGGATGATGTGCGCAGTGCAGTGTCGCTTGTAACTCTATGTTTTAGGGTTCCGAGTGACACTGTTCTGTTATGGGCGACCGTAGCGCTTAACATCAGGTGAACGACTAGCTCGTCACATCATTCAATAACATAAAAAAAAGATATAACCTTAACTAAAATTTTCATATTAACCATGCACATAAACTGCGTATTGAAACTGTAAAATAAATACAAATTTGTGTTTCTATTGCAATCAAGTTACGTGATCGCCCAGAAGGTTTCTTCTAAGCGTGGAACATCTTCGACCGCATTATAACTTAGCATCGGGTTTTTTAGTGTAGTTTTTAGTGTACTTTTTTGTAGGTTTCTTTGGTGGCAACTTTATTGTTTTATTTATTTCTATATAAAAAACTTTGTATTATATATATTGTAAGCTGTTTGTGCCTTTATAAGATAGTAGCTTCTACTCGCGGCATCACCCACGCGGCCTATAGGAAACGAAGAAGAAAAATTTTCATAGATAATTCAACCATCCATTTCACACTCTTAGGGATGGAATTTCAAAAAACCCTTTCTTAGTGGATACCTAGACTTTACAGAGAACATACCCTTTAAATTTCAAGTCTTTAGGACCAGCGGTTTAGGCTGTGCGTTGATATATCAGTCATTTGGTCAGTCAGGACTAGGAATTTTATAGGTATAGATAAAATATAAAATGTAGTACCTTAGACTATTTGATATACAAAAAAATGAAGTGTGCTTTAGACCACACGACGGAAGTAAAACTTCTTTACCTTCATCTGTCTGCCAGTGCGACATTATTTTTGCTTTGTACAATTGTAAATTGTAATTTTACCGGACATATCAACGTAATACAACAAATTTTAAGTAATTTTTAACTTTGTTATGTGGGATAGAGTTCTACGTGAACCAACAACATTCAATTTCCGTTCGCTTCGTTACGAATTCACCTGCTTACTCCCCAATTCAAGCGAGTGTAAAGAAGTTTTACTTCAAAAGTAAAAATTGTCTTCAATCAAGGGTTGTTGAAATGATGACCAGTTAAAAACACTGAGGATTGTCTGACTTTTAAAAATAATCTAAATTCAATAGAAACGGTAGATTACTTCGACCTTTTGGTATGATACTCTGACATTTAAATTCTTTTTCGATTCATTCATCACCAAAATGTATAACCTACAATAACTCATGTCGAAGGTAACGAAAGGACATCTGACATGAAAAATAATTTCTACCCTCGCCTCATGCATGGCAACACCGATGTGTGACAAAGTAAATAAATAATGACCTCTGTCAAACTGTGTGGCGTAGAAATAACAAAGTTGATGAACATGTAATTCAGTGTGTGACCTTTTGAAACGGTACCAGCTATTTTTGGGACAAAAACAATTATGTCACGCTCTAAATTTAGTAGAAATTTTGAGAGGTATTCTTTTATTTTTTATGTTAAGGAATGACGTGACGAGCTAACCGTTCGCCTGATGTTAAGCAATAAGGCTGCCCATATCAGTTGCAGTGTCACTCGGAACTCTAAAGTATAGAGTTTCGCATGATACTGCACTGCGCAAGTCATCCTGAGACATCAGCACAATCTAGTAATAAGATTACTAGACTGCGAGATCAGGTTATAAAGTCTCATTTGCCCAGTAATTTCACTAGCTACAGTGCCTTTCAAACCGGAACACAGCAGTGCTTGCGCACTACTGCTTGGCGGCAGAATAACTGGCAAGCGGTGGAAAAGCGTGGCTGGAAAAGCGGTGGTACCTACCTAGACGAACTTTGCAGAAAAGTCCAAACCTAGTAAAACGTCATCTACTGTTTTCGGAAATCAATACGACAGCCTCAATGGAATGGTGGTTGAGCAGGTCGGCTCATAACCTGGAGGCGGTGGGTTCAATTCCCGCAGCAAGACAAGTATTTGTGTACAGAAAAAAGCGCAAATACTTGTTCTGAGTCTGGCTGTTGTAGGACCATGGTCCTCGTAGTTCCTGGGTCCCTAGACCCACAACACCACCGCACCGCAGGCTGTCGAATATAATAGTCATAGTTATATAGAAAAAAAGTCGAATATATAATATATAATAGCGCATATGAAAACAGTCAGCGGATCTATAAATATAAAGAATAGGGTTATTAATACTACCAACAAAGGATTTTCTCTATTTGTCATACAACGTTATTAAGAATAACGCTTATATTTCCATACATTTTAAATTCAAAGTGTAGAGTCGCTGCGCTCATGTGAAATGTATTAAAACTATAGGCGAAGAGCTAGATATACTACCGCTGTAAGGTTTGTCTATATTATTTTATCATGGCTAGGATACAAGGCAAGGCAAGGATTTCAAAGGTTTTTGTAGCAGAAAAATAATAATTAAATATTAAACGATGCCCAACGATCACATGGATAGATCCTGGACTCTAACAAGGATTCCTTGTATCTAAGGACCCAGGAACTACGAAGACCATGGTCCTACAATACTCAGACTACAGATTATAAAATACTATAGTATGCTTATGAGATTTTTTAAAAGGTGTTCTCAATTTTTAATAGCTCATTTTATTATATTTTGAATTTTACTATGACATCTATTGAAATGTATTTAAAGTATTTTTCATTTGTCCTTTATGAGACCCCGTGTCGACCCAGTACAAGTATAATATAATATATAATATAATATAATATGTGTGGACATCTCACACAACGCCATCTAGCCCCAAACTAAGCAAAGCTTGTGCTATGGGAACCAGATAACTGATACAATACTTAATACTTTTTTGTTTGTAAATACATACATAGAATACAATATGACAGCCAGACACAGAACAAACACCTATGTTCATCACAAATTGTCACACAATCACAAATGTTTGTCCTGAGTGGGAATCGAACCCACAACCCACAGTTCAGAAGGCAGGGCTACTACCAACTGTGCTATCGGGCCAGTCAGTATTTGCGCTTTTTTTCTGTGCACATATCTTGTGCTGCCGCGTGAATCGAACCCGCCGTTTCCGGGCTATGAGTCGACTCACTCAGCCACTACACCACAGAGGTTGTCGGTAGTGTAGCTAGTAGCATTTATTAGTAGTTATTATTAATGTAGTAGTTAATTTCAGTTATTTAGTAACAATACAGTTGGGCTGAATAAAGGTTATGAGTACCTCACATTTATACGTCTCCAGCTCTTGAACTATACGAGTATTGTTGCGGCCGCTTCTCCAAAATTATAACCGTCTCAGTATATATGAATAATGTAAATACATAGGACATCCTCTGTTTATTTCTTTTTTTATCCGGCTTGATATTCTGTCCGGGTATGTATGAAAATATTGTCCGTCCATTTATTTATACCTTTGGAATAACACAAAAGGTTTTGAAGGGTTGAATTGTTTCCGGACTAACGACTCCGTGATTTCACCTCTTGATCTATATATTTAAACGAGCTTCTGCCCATAGCTTCGCCCGCGGCGCGGCCTATGGGAAAATAATTGAACCACGCATTTCACCCTCTTAAGGGTGGAATTTCGAAAAATCCTCTCTTAGCAGATGCTTACGTCATAACATCTAGCTGCATTCCAAATTTCAGCCCGATCCATCCAGTGGTTTGGGCTGTGCGTTGATAGATCACTATATTAGTCAGTCAATCAGTCAGTCACCTTTGAGTTATATATATTTAGAAATTTCGTGTCACCAGTGTTTGTTACCATACTCCTCCAAAACCAATTTTGATGAAATGTTATGGGCACTCTTAGTAAATCTGAGAATAGGTTGTTATCTACTTTTCATCGTGATCATCACCACGTGGGTGAAACCGCGGGGCGCAGTTAAATAAAATATTCTTTATAAAATATTATGTAACTAGTTGCGCCCCACGGTTTCACCCGCGGATAAAAAGTATTTTAATTATTTGCTCATCCCGCGGGGGCATTTCATTTTTCCGGGATAAAATGTAGCCTATATGTTAATCCAATGTATAAGCTATCTTGGTACCGAATTTCATCCAAATCCATTCAGCCGTTTGAGCGTGAAGGAGTAACAAACATGCGTATGTTTGTACACATACACACATACAAACTTTCGCCTTTATAATATTAGTTTGAAAAGTGATATTAGTGTGATAGTGTGATGTATTAAAAATATTAATATTTCTTTAACAGATTCTGTGGTGTGGTGGTTGAACAGGTTGGCTCATGATCCGGACGCGGTGGGTCCGATTCCCGCGACAGGACAAGTATTTGTGCACATGAAAACAAGCGTAAATAGGTACTGTTATGTGCCTGGGTGTTGTGGGATGATGGTCTTCGTAGTTCCAATTATTATAATAGTAGGTCCAATTACAATTACAATATAATATAACATACAATGCTTACTTTTGAAGGAGCACAACTTTATAATAAAATACCCTCACATAAAAAAAAATATGTTCATTTAACGCATTCAAGAAGCAATTGACTCAATACCTTACGACGGAGGAGTTGCCGAAGTAAACATTTTAAATTAGGCCGTGTTGAAATATAATATGACTCAAGCACGTATTTATATTTATGTTACTATATACATTATATAAAGTGACGACGAATGTACTTGTTTTGAATTTTTTAAGTCTAACTATGTTCTCATGGAAGTGACTTTTTTGTTTTATTTGAGAATAAATTTCTTTAAACCTAATTATAATGCCTACCTCAGGAATGGCAAATCTTTGTTGCGTTGTGTGAGATACCCACACATATTATTATTATTATAACCTTTACGTATCAACGTGCCATTTTTCTAAACAAATATTTCATGAGATCATAGACGTGCCATACATCCATCCATACTATCAATCCAAGCTCTTTAGTTACTACAGAAAACTACGAACATTTTGCAACGTTTCAGTATATTTTTTTTTAATCAATTTTTTTGAGGGGCTTTTAAACAAAGTTTATGCCAGCTCCATTGTACCCTAACTATACATACATATTTATAAAAGATGAACCAACAAAGAACAAAACATATAAGAGTTAAAAGAAAAATAAAAACATTGTTAAGCATTACGTATGAGCTGGAGACAGGGTGTCGCCAGCTCATAAATCATTTGGGCCTCGCTTGATGCAGGACTTGATAAAAGATACTGCAATTCGCCCAAATTGTATAAACAACCACTGACGTCCTCAAAAACTTTTTGTTTAACGTTTCAGTTATACGGGTAATTTAAATTATAAGATAAGATGACAAATAACATAGGTTTTTGGCGGGAAAACGAAAAAGGTCGCGTCACCGCATTGTATTATTTTCCAAAACTTGTGTTATTCTCAGTGTTAGTGCATAAAATTGGTGGCATTTTATTCGTTAAGTGCTGGATTACAGGCGTGAGTGTGGGAAAATGGTATAATGATGGAGATACGTTTCCTTTCGTGTTGTTTCCAAAACTCCATAGAAGCTTCTTATATTGTCTTCTTCTGTTCTTGTATTTCTTATATGTCTTATGTATATATATATATATATATATATATATATATATATATACATATATATATATATACATAAGACTTCAAAATAATTATACATCTTAAGAATTACACATCTAAATTAAGGCAAAACAAACATAATCCTCTCCAGAAACCTTCCTATAAACATACTATCATAATTTTAGTAATCTTACGATACCATAAAGTAAATTACACGAATTATCATTTGCGAAATCTCCACAAACCAAACTGTAATCTCTTAGCATTAAGGTTGAAAATATGATCGTATGGTATTAATAATACAATAGGTAAGATATATGATACAACAAGGAATCGTATAAATGGAACGTAAAGAAGTTTATCGCGAATCGTAACTCAGGGCGGTCTACGTAGTACCACATTGTTATTTGCTCACTTGGGTTGTGATATTGGAAATGTCACGTGCACATTCTTTGTAGTGTGGTAATTTCGAATGTATAACCGATCGGAACTTGTTGTGGCTAGATTATCTAAGGTTGTATGGGATAGCAATCTATCCCAGATAGATAATCTTTCCACAACCAGTTTCAATTATACAATTATAAATTTGGGCTTGGAATCTTAAGGTGGCGTCATAGCACCTTTGAGGAGGTTGAGAGCTTTATTACTGTTGAAAATAAAATTAATAAAATAACGCCCAATAATCACATACATAAATCCTAGACCTTAACTAGGATTCGCTGTGTCTAAGGACCTAGGAGCTACGAGGAGCCCACAACACCCAGACTCAGAATAAGTATTTGCGCTTTTTTGTTTGTGCACAAATACTTATTTTGCCGCGGGAATCGAACCCGCCTCCTCCGGGTTATGAGCCGCCCTGCACAACCACCACACTACAGAGGCCGAAAATTGAAAATTTGATGTCACACTGGGTTTGCACTTTAAAATGTGTTAATGATATACTCGTATTGTAAAAAATGGGCTTCGGATCTTAAAGTAGCGTCATTAGTTGCTTAATGGTTTTATTATTTTGTGATCAGACTCCGCCTTAAACGAGTATTATTATTCCGCTAATATGACTTCACAGCTTAATTGGTAAAGTAGCTCCGCCTTCTAACATGTAGGTTGTGGGTTGGATTCCTACGACAAAAGTTAAATTTGTTTGCTATGTGTTTGTTCTGTGATTGTATTATAAGTATAGGTTTATGAAACAAGTATGCAACCGATAGAATGTATGGATTTAACCGTTTCAATACGCAAGTTATGTGAATAGTTACTATGGAAATTTTCAATTCAGAATCAATTCTATTTCAGATTGAAATTGTAATCCGTGCCGTGACGCCACCGAAACGGTCTCATTGGAAGACCAGGGCTGGTTGCATGACCAGCAATATGCTGAGTTGGGACCGATTCGTGGCAACGGGCAAATGATTTTATTCTTTGTTACACTTAATTTTTAAGCCTTTTTTGCCTTTTTGTCATTAATAAATATTTATTCTAAATTTCTTCATGTATTACAATCAAAATTCCGTGATTACACCCCAGATTTCCATAGTACAAGCTATGCTTAATGGCCCTGTGTAAAAGTTCCACACATTATATTTATTATTATCATTTTAATGCGTTCTTATTGATACTGCGGAATCGCACACAATTTTATTCGCAATATAGCAATCCAAACCACAGATTAGCCACAGAATAATCAATCAAAATATTAATGAACACCAGGCATAAACCATTATGTGAATATTAATTACTTAATGAAGGGTGTAATCATGTCGATGCTATTATGGTTTGTGTATTTAATAGTTTGTTGTTATTTTTTATCCAATTGTGACCATATTATATTTATTTATTCATTTTTTACTTTCGATGGGTTTGCGTTTGACTACATGTCACCTGATGGTAAATGACGATGAGGTCGAAGGTGGCACGCTTACCGAGAAATAACCTATTTACTCTTGACTTAAAGACACCCAAGTTCTATGTGGAAGGAAATACCGACGACGGGAGTGAGTTCCATTCCCTAGCCGTACGCACAATAAAAGAATCTGCGAAGCGTTTCGTACGAACAAAAGGTAAATCAACAACGTAAGGATGGTAACTCTGTCCTCACCGTGAGGTCCTGTAGTGAAATAGAGATGGTGAGATAAGGCTGTGAAGGCTCTGGGCACATTCTCCAAAATGAATTCTGTAAAACACATTATCGTGTTAGAGTCTTTATGCCCGTCTGCTTAAAGTGTAAAGTTGGACAGCTTTTAACTTAACATTTGTCCCTCTATGACGTACTTGTGCAACGCCTTTTGGTATGTTCTAGAGAGAAAGTACAGATAGGCATTAATCTCAGGCCATATACCTGTATCATCCCTGGTGTCAAAACTTTTAAGCCGTGCAAAGACTTGGCTTAAAAGCCGATATTCGCGGCATAACGTGCCCTCCGAAGCGCTGGGTTACTTGTCAATTTTTTTAGCGGTCACCCATCTATATAGTAACCGCAGAGAACGTCGCTTAACTTTACCAACGGATGCGAATGGCTAGTCATGCTTCCCTATAAGTGCTACTTTGCGTTATATTTCAGACATGATTTGTTCAAACTTAAATCGCGCTCAGGTTTTTATCAGGCATTTGTTTTACACAAAACAAATTCTATTATTTTTATTAGATAATCATGAGTAAATGAAACTACATACTCAATAAAAACAAAACCACTTAAACTAGTGTACGTATCTTGTGACGTCACTTTACATTATCAACGTTTCAAAATATTGTGCAGAAATTTCAAAAATCTCATATTTCCCCAGGCTTCACCTCAATATGTCGAACAACGTCAACAGTTTATATTTCCTGTGACAACACAAATTTTGGCAATAGCGGAAAAGACAAAAACTTACATAACCCGTCCATGTTTTTCAGGGATGCACTCAGAGTCTGACATAAGGGGTAAATAGACAACTGATAAACTACAATATTCAAAATAGGAAATGTTTAAGAAATTCTATGTAAATGAAACTGAAGAGAAGTGATTAAGAATCTGGGTTCAGTTAGGCAATCCCGTATCTTAGAACGAATAGAAAAAAAAAAAAATATTATGGATTTGACAGTTTAAGTACGCAGTTTATGGGCATAGTTACAATTAAAATGTTCTAATTAGGAATGAAATTCCTCTTGTATCATTGCAATCAAAGTTTCGTTATCACATTACACAAACAAAAAAGCGCAAATACTTGTTCTGAGTCTGGGTGTGTGGGGCCATGGTCCTCGTAGTTCCTGGGTCCTTAGACACAGGGAATCCTAGTTATCACATTATACGTCTTGTCCTGTATTGAATGTCAGTTTGATATTAAAGTAGAGTTTGAATACCGCTCCTCAGGTTTTCCCTTGTTTTATGTTTGCCTATTTCACAAACTTGATTGACAGAAATAAAAAATAAAAATACTAAGTTTTAGGATACATAACTATACAGACGCTTTAGTCAGATATTCGTGACTTATCAAGTCTCAGAGGCAAATCTTCCACCCCCCTTCCATCTTCCCTAACATCAGCCCTGTGAATACCCGGGGGTGTGACATACAATATCGTCAATATGCAAATACCGAAGTTTTCGCAAATCCACATTCGCTAGTAAATCAGGGCTCGCATTACCCGTGCAGAGCCCGCGTGTTATAGTGATGGCATAGATTAATCCTTTATACGAAAGTTTTAGTCTCGATTTAGAGTGAAGCGCAGTAAAACTCAAGACTGTTCAGAGCGTCGTATGTGCAAAGTGGCGTTTTATGGAGAAGCCTGTGTTCAGCAGTGGACGTCTGGTAATGTGATCATGTGTGTACAATACAACGATATAAATTGACTGGCTCAGTTGGTATTAAATAACCCTGCCTTCTGAACTGTAGGTTGTGGGTTCGTTTGTCACCCAGGACAAATATTTGTGTGACGAACATCGATGTTCTGTATCTGGGTTTTATATTGTATTCTATGTATGTAGGTATTTATAAACAAAAAAATATAGTTTAAGTAATAAGTATTGTATCAAAGTCAAAAGATTTATTGCAAATAGTCTATTTTTAGATAGATAGATGACTTCTTTATTGTACACACCAAATAATAAAAATTACAAAGAATTCAACAAATACAATGGGCGACCTTATCGCTAAAAGCGATCTCTTCCAGGCAACCTTTGGCTGGAGATAATTTGACGAAGTGGTAAAATACGGGGTGCACATAACTATTTAGTTTTTAACTATTAACTATTTTTGGCACTTTTACAAGTCACAATTATATTAGGTACTTACTTAAACTTAAGCTATTTCACTAATCATAAAAAATTACAAAGTTATATATTATCAGTTATCTGGTTCCCATAGTACAAGCTTTGCTTACTTTGAGGCTAGATGGCGCTGTGTGAAATGTCCACAAATGTTATTATTATTTCAATAATATAACGAGGTTCTGCCCGCAGCTTCGCCCGCGGCGTGGCCTATGGGAAAATAATTCAACCACCCATTTCTCAAGGGTGGAATTTCGAAAAAGCCTTTCTTAGCGGATGCCTACGTCAAAGCATCTACCTGCATGCCAAATTTCAGCCCGATGTGTCCAGTGGCTTGGGCTGTGCGTTGATAGATCACTATGTCAGTCAGTCAGTCAGTCACCTTTGAGTTATATATATTTGGATAATACTTATCGAACACCAATAAAACAGCACCATTATTGGATTTAGTATATCATTTCAACTACAAATAAATATGCACGACGACAATAGCTGCTTATTATCTATCTGTTTTTAATAAAGTTTGCTATGTATGATCCTCGCATTGACATTTTTAAGAGCATGAGCTCTTAAAAATGTCAAATGTCTGAATTTTCCAAGACTGGCATAGTTAGTAATTGCACAAACGCTGACTTTGGCTTACACGACAGGCACTGATGATATGTTTTCTTAAACTGATTAGTTATTTTCCTAGCTTAAATCATGGGATGTAATGTTTTATCTAAGTTGTAAATGTTGCAGTGCTGTTTGCTGTGTTTAAGTAACTTGACTTTAAATTAGCACTACCCACTTAATTTCTACACGGTAAGAAAACGTGGCACTTTGCAGTCTTGCAGTCTTGTTGGATTGCCTGTCTCAACCCTTAACGGCCAGTGTCTTTAGGTCGCAACGACTCACGCTGAGAATTTAATTGTCCAAGTTCCGACTATGCAGTTCAGTATTTAATGGCGGGTCGGGTTAGCTGCTGTCGTTAGGGTAAGGGGTAATGAGAGCTTGAAAAACTTGGAAGTTTGAAAATATTTCAGAGAATCTGGGATTAAAACTTTGACTTCTTTACATTTTCTTGTTATATCTTTACTTGAGGAAGGTAGTTCTTAGAAACTCGTTTTCGACAGGAACGGTAATAGTACCTACTATTACTAGGTATCTAGGTACTTTATCATCGTTACAAAATTGTTTAATTCAAGGAATGTCAAACGTACGCCACGCTAACGATTTTTAATTGTTAACCTATTCTGTAGTAATATTGTTACCAGACTGTGGGATCAAAATCTCATTTGCCCAGTTTCACTATCTACAGTGCCTTTAAGACCAGAACACGCTACTGCTTTGCGACCGAATAACTGGCTAAGCGGTGATTCTTACCTAGACGAATTCTTCAGGATATTCCTGATAAATAATCATAGTAGTATTATCATAAAAACATTCTATACATTTCTTTTGTACCTATTTATATACTATTTTGGAACTTCATTGATATTTTTACATTCTATGCCATTTCATTTCACGTCCGACTTAAAATCAATCTTACAAACAAAGATATTAGGTGTAAGTGATTTAACTTTTAAATATATTTATCTAGCTAACAACGCAGCGTACTTTAAACAATGTTAATAGCTTTAAAATGTTTTACTTCGCTAAATATCGTCTCGGTTTCCACAGGGAGTACAATTTTAATGGCGTAGACTTGGCGTAGACAGACTAATGAGGTCACAGGTCCTAGACTTTTTGCTTTATCTATCAATCTAGGAAATCTACCGTTTTTCCACGTTTCAACCGTTATGGCATCGAAGCCATACAAACAATAATAATAATAATAACGCCCAACAATCACACACATAGATCCTGGACCCTAACTAGGATTTCCTATGTCCAGACCCAGAACCAGTATATGAGTTTTTTATCTGTGCACAAATACTTGTCCTGCCACGGGAATCGAACCCGCCGCCCCTGGGTTATGAGCCGACCTACTCAACGACCACACCACAAAGGCTGATATATATTGACTCCAAGATGACAAAATATAAAAGAGGAAAGCTAATAAGTTACAACGGGCAGTCCTATCGCTAAAAAGCGATCTCTTCCAGACAACCTTTGGATGGATAGAGATAAATCAATGAGCATGGACGGTGGTGTTATGAAATAAAAGTTAAACATACTAAGATAAATATACTAAATACTACTAAAAAAGGAAAATCTTTGAAATATCACCCGAAAGATTCCGAATATACCCGACAATTCCCGATCAGCAATGCTCTATACCTCTCGATGTTATGGGCCCATTTTTATCATCCCAGATTTACCCAGAATTTGTTGCGTTATTCTCGCTATTGTCCTGTGATTCCACAATTTCCCACGAGAACGTTCGTTTCTTCGTGATTCCTGATGTTCAGTTGTTTTTCTTAGTAATAGGCTTAGTTCACGGTTTCTACAGGTGTACGGAGAATGGAGATAAAAGTTTTGGTGAGGATAATTCACTATATATAATATATAACATAACTCACTGTGGCATTATTGAAGTGAACAATTCTTTAGGCGCTGTTGGAGATGAGGATCACGGAAGCGACAAGAAAAAGATAAAGGTTTTAAAATGAACGTATATAACCGAATGAAAAGGGTAAAAAAATATAAAAACAGAAAAATCACAGAAAATTGGCCGCCCGCTGGCTCTTAGTTTTGACAACGAATATATATGACAATAACTTAAAAAGGGAATACATAAAATAAAAACCTAAGATATACAGCCTTCATGAGCGCGTCGCTAACATTCGCGTTGAGCACTTTTTGATGGAACAAAAATCATGGAAATCGCGTCATCGTCACCGAACGCTTTCCATAAGCTATATGTATACTTTGTATAGGTATGTGTACTTTTTGGGAGAACAAAAAGCGTGAAACGCGCGTCATCGTCACCACACGCTTCCCATAAGCTATAGGTATATGTCACAAGTTATTTATCGACCGCACATTTTTTTTCTTTTGGGTTTTGGTTATCTTCAAAGCTCATTCTAATTTTCTCAAAAATTAACACATTCTGTAGTGTAACTGTGACCGTGACCGTTGCTTAACTTTATTGATCGGTTATGAACGGCCAATCGTACTTCGCTAGTATCTAGTCTCTAGAGTAGTCTAGTTTACTTAGTATCTACATCTCATATATATAAATGAATCTCTATTTCCCTTGATCATCGCATTACGCATGAACGGATGAAACATTTTCGCTAATTATTTTTTCGTGGAGTTAATTATTGTCAAAAGGCGGTTCTTCTGATAGAAAAATTAAGAAAGTTGAGCAAATTTAGCAAAATTAGAAAACTGTTGCCTCAATTTTATATTATGCAGCGTAAAATCGATCGCAATAAAAATGTCAAGTAGAACAAAAAACGAGCGAAAAATTCCTAAACCAAAGCAAGCACTGGAAAATGCGGAAAATCGCTCGAAAAGCAAAAAGGACGTCCGCAAAATGGTAAAGTGCATTTTATCTCCCTATCAAAGTCTTTTTCAGTTCTGTTTCGCTCGCTCACGCTCCCTTCATAACAAGCGGAGCGAAAAACCAAGATTCATTCATTGAAATAATGACGCTGCAGACCCACCGCCCTTTGATGACGGAAGGTGAAATCCGGAATTAAGATGTACATATTGGGAAAAAGGCTGTGAAATAAAATAGGAGAGAGCTAGATATGGATAAACAAACATTTGAAATATGCACTAATTTACGTGGTAGGTGGTAAGACTTTTCTGCAAAGTTCATCTATGTAGGTACCACCGCATTGCCAGTTATTCTGCCGCCAAGCAGTAGTGTGCAAGCACTACTGTGTTCCGGTTTGAAGGGCACTGTAGCTAGTGAAATTACTGGGCAAATGAGACTTTATGATCTGATCTCACAGTCGAGTAATCTTATTACAAGACTGTGCTGATGTCTCAGGATGATACATATTTAATAATAAAATAAAATAAAATAAAGGATACATATATAACGTGCACAGTTTACAAATTACGAATTAAATGTTGATGTATTGCAATCAAATTTCCGTGATCACTCCACAAAACATATACTATGATCGAATTGATCTACTCTACTATTTACTAGTCAAGAATGTGGAACCCTAAAACACACGTTCGTATCGATAAGGCAGACAAAATAAGAAGTAGTAGACACAGATAAACCGGTTCTATCGCCTTTTAATAAAAGAGGAAGCCACGAAGAGAGGCACAAAGCAAAACTTTTCAAACCTACATTCAGAGTGTGTAATGGAAAATGCAGGCTTCACGCCGAATAAAATAACTGAGGGAAACGCCTCCGACTGTCGACTCAACTGGTCGACCAACTAGCTTAGATGGTCTAGGCTCTCTAGACTAGAAGCAAATGCAATGTATGTTTACCTTAGATCGTATTTCTTCAAAAGAAAAACATAATTTTTTCTCATAAATGTCGTGTCATAAGTGGTTGTCTGAAAGAGATCTCTGTCAGCGATAAGATCGTCTATTGTTACGCTAGTTCGTAAATATTACATTTATTTCGGTTTATGTACTTCATTGGTGAGACATTAAAGAGTTATCTATTTATATAGTATATAGTATCTATCCATCTATTGATAAAATTTAATTGAAAATTAAGACATCTAGATTAACTGATACTTTTTTCTGACTATTTATGTTACATTTTCTGTATAATTTAATTCTGAATAAATAAAAAATATTTACTATTGAAAACTAGGTATATAAAAAAATATTACAACAAAAAATAAATAAATATTTCTGTTATAAACTAGACCTATAAATCTAAACTAAAACGAATAAAACCTAAACTTAAAATAGACAAAATTTAATAACATTAAATTGGAGCAAAATTTTTACTTTTACAAAGCGAGATAACTATTTAATCACCATTTTGAATAATAGAAGCTTTGTTTAACAGTTAGAGTCAATATCGATGACCGTCTCGAGTAAATGAATTTTCCGACGCTCTCCCAACCTAATCTGATTCAGGATTCAGAATTATCAATTCCATTCTATCATAGCGGTGCGGCACGGATGCCGTGGTACAATACCTTTGTCGGGAATACCCGTTTTATACTTGGGTTCTTTGGTTTAAATGAAATGTAGCGGGAAGGGTCTTTCATTGAGGAAAGATATTTAATTTTCAGATAAATTCATTATCTATTATTGTGACTTAAGTAAGCTATGACAATGACAGCAGCTAAGCGACCTTGAATGCAACATAAAAAATACAATTTGAATGAAATTTGAATCTGACAGTTTCAAGACGTAACTTATGTCCATAGTTACTATGGAATTTTTGAAATGGGGAATAAAATTTCTCCTGTGGTTTCACTCCCAATATGAAAATTTATATTGTAACTATGCACAAACAATGCGTATTGAAACTGTCAAATCCATACGAATTTGTGTTTTTATCGGTTGTAACTATTAGGGTTACGTTTCTCGTGAGAGAATGTGGAAGTGGCGAGAATAATATAATATGTAATATTAGAGAATAAAAGATAAAATATAAAACAACCTGGTATATGCTGTAAAGTTTTATATTCAAGTGACGTACAAAAGGCAGGTATCAAAAGGACATAGAACATAAATTATTTGAATTTAAATACTATACGAAAAAGGCTTTACTAACACGCCCCCTTAATTTATGCTCTCAAGGCCTAGTCAACATACCCCCTTAAGTTATACATATATTATCTTGAAGCCCTAATCCTATCATGCATTTATAATGTTTACATCTAGGCAAGGCTTTCGTTAATATATCAGCCGTCATATCATTTGTAGAAATGTATCGTAAAGAAATGTCCTTATTATTCTTTAACACATCTCTAATAAAATGGTATCTTATATCTATGTGCTTACAACGAGAATGGAGAACTGGATCCTTAGCTAGCGCAATAGCACCCTGATTGTCTGCATATAAAGTAATTCTAGCATACCTGAGTAACCCAATTTCAGTAAGCAGACTATTCAGATAAACCGCTTCTTTCATACATTGTGATAGGCTCACGTATTCTGACTCACAAGACGAAGTAGAAACACACCTTTGTTTCTGTGATTTCCACGAAACGCACGCACCACCTAAAATGAAAGCATACCCGGAATATGAACGTCGATCTAGTTCACAACTTCCCCAGTCCGAATCTGAGTATCCTACCATTGACTCACCAGTCTTTTTAAACGAAAGACCGTAATTCTGTGTTCTTTTCAAATATCGCAACACACGCTTTGCGAAATTCCAACTCATTTCATTCGGATTTTCATTGAATTGTGCTAACTTTACCACACAATTCATTATATCTGGTCTACTTCCTGTTGCCAAGTACATCAAGCTTCCTATGAGCTCCCTGTATCCATGTGTATTATTCACAACAGGCACATTAATTTCACTTTTAGAGTATATTAATTTTTCATTCGGACACAATGGAATTGCAACAGATTCTTTACATTTTTCCATTCCAAAATCTTGTAATAATTTCCAAATATATTTCGTTTGTGACAACGTAAAGACACCTTTGTCTCTGACAATGTCAATACCTAGAATATATTTGGCCTGTCCAAAGTCTTTTAGTTCAAACTCTTTGGATAGTTCTTTCTTAAAGTCGTCAATGTGAACTCTTTTGTTACATGCTATCAAAATATCATCAACGTAGACCAAAACAAAAAGTTTTGTTCCATTCTCCTCCTTAAAATACAAACAAGGTTCATTTCTGGAAGCCTTGAATTTCATTTTAATAAGTTTTTGATCCAGCATTATGTTCCATTGCCGTCCCGCCTGTTTCAAACCATACAATGCCTTATTTAATCGGCAAACATCTCCTCCGGCTTCAAGATCCTTTAACATCTTTTCAGCTTTGCCTCTAATACCTAAATCTTCACTCTGATTTCTTGAAATGGTCAAAAGACAATCCTTAAGCAATTGAGGAATTTTCATGTAAATTTCTTCTTCCAAAATTCCATTTAAATACGCTGTATTGATGTCCAACTGATGAATTTCCATGTCCATTTCCACTGAAAGAGCCACTAACAGTCTCACAGACTCAAGTCTCGCCACAGGAGCAAATGTACTATGGAAATCAATACCATACCTCTGGCTAAAACCTTGCGCTACTAATCTAGCTTTCTTCTTTTCAGTTTTATCTGGATTTAACTTCGTAGTTAAAACATAGCGACATCCCACTACTTCACGATTTGCCGGTTTCTTAACAATATCCCAAGTTCTATTCTTCAGCAAACTTTTGATTTCAGATAAGATAGCCTGTTCCCATCCATACTTCTCATTACTAGAAAGAGCTTGTTTTAATGTTATTTCTGTAACACCTGCAAAATCTTGACAGTCAGTAAACTCATCCGGGTCTGACGATACACCTTCGCCCTCACACGAATATTGTGGTAACGTTTCTTCTCTTTCTGATGTCACTTCAACCAATTTGTATATTTTCTTCGGACGACCCGTACCACTTTTATCTAAGCGTGGTCTCCCTGGAGCTCTCTTGTATATCTTTTCTGATTCTTCATGCCTTATATCCGGTCCCATATCACCACTTTGAAGTACATCGCAGTGTGATTCGATATTTGGCATTGATGACATCGTTGGTTCAATATAAGAATCAACGCAAGTATGCTCACCATCGGGTCCTACTTCATCTAACTTACGATCAGAAACTTCTGCCGAAGTAATCTCTATCTCCGCATATGTAGGTTGCATTTTCAAAGGAGAAACACATTTTCCAATGTTAAGCGGATCTTCTTCTAAATTATCCTGCAAACGATCTCCGCTCTGATGAAATCTAACATCTCTCGATACTATGATTTTCTTGTCGGTAGGAATCCAAACTCTATATCCCTTGACATCTCTTGGATAACCAACAAAAACACCTTCTTGACTCCTTTCTGCCAACTTACTTTGGTTGGGTTCTTTATTTAAAACATGTACCTTGGTTCCGAACTTCTGTAGGTAATGCAGTTTAACAGGTCTGCCATACCATTTCTCATATGGTATATCTCCTCCAAGTGCACTCGATGGACATCGATTTCTGACATGGCAAGCCGTCACCACAGCATCTGCCCAAAAACCCGCCGAAAGACCTGAAGATATAAGCATACATCTCGCCATTTCGACTAATGTCCTATTCATCCTCTCAGCAACTCCGTTTTGCTGAGGAGTCCGAGGAGCTGTCAATCTTCTACCAATACCTTCGTTCTTCAAATACTCATCAAACTCTCGATTGCAATATTCACCTCCGTTGTCGGATTGCAAATATTTTATCTTTTTACCCGTTACGTTTTCAACATAATTTTTATAAATTTTAAAAACAGTAAAAACGGAACTCTTTTGTTTCAATAGGTACACTTCACACCAACGTGTACTATCGTCGATAAAAGTAACAAAATATTTTGCGCCACCTATCGCCTGCGTATTAAAAGGTCCGACCACATCTGAATATACAATCCTCAAAATCTCATTACAGGGTCCGTTTGATTTTGAAAATGGTAACGCACTCATTTTCCCTCCTGCACACACGTCACAATCATACAGCTCACGCTCATTTATCCTCTGAGTTTTTATACCAACTTTGGTCAAAACTCTCAATAAATCCCTTGCATTCAAGTGTCCCATTCGTTCATGCCACAACCACACATTATCCTCTGATACTACTGATGCAGATTCATTCTGTTCCCTAATGTAATATAAATTACTCTTACGATCCGCAACTACGACAATTTCCCCATGGCAATTTTTCACTATGGCCTCATCCTTAGTAAACATTACAGTATAACCTTTATCTGTAATCCTTGCCACTGAAATTAGGTTACATCGCAGATCAGGAACGTACAATGTGTCTGGCAATTGAACATTTGTTTTGGATTCACCTTTACATGCAGACAGTGTGACCATACCTTTACCTTCAACTTTTGTGGTCAAGTTGGAAGCTAAATTTAATTGACTCGATGACGGTAACAAACCCTCCACAAACTTGTTTACGTCCTTACATAGATGTGATGTACACCCGCTATCTAAGATCCAGTTTCCGTTTCCGTTGTACACACCATTACATTGATCTGTAACACAATTAAAAGAATCAAAACTGGTATCAAAAGGTGATTTACATGTATCACTATCGACAACGTACTTTGCAGAATCTTTTTCTTTGTTTTCCGTGCATTCTGATGCTTTATGTCCAACTTTATGGCATTTGAAACATTTAAACTTGAATGTTTCCCGTTGTTTATTAAACTTCTTTTTTCTCAAATTCTCTTTTGCGATCATTGCTTTTTCTTCAGAATTGTGCCTCGAACAGTATTCTTCAACGATTTTGATCTTTAGAGTTTCAGGATTCGGAATTTCGTCTCGAGACTCTATTGCACATCGGAAATTGTCAAACTCTGTAGGAAGACTATAGAGCAACATTATCGAAAATAGGTCATCATGAATCTCCACATCCATTGCACTCAGTTTATCCTTTATATCAAAAAATGTTGAAATATGTTCATAAAAGTCGCCAGGCTCGGTGAATCTCATCATCGTCAACCTTTTCAACAAAGTAGCCTTTTTCGCTGGTCCTTTTGATGCATATATGGATTCTAGCTTTAACCATACCTCTCTGGACGTTTTGCACCCTCTTACATGCCGTAACTCACCAGGAGACATACTCAGGATTAAGTCAGCTCTTGCCTTGGAATCTCCAACAATCCACGCCTGCGCTGCTCTTTCCTCCATTGGTTTTTGTTTACTACCATCCACATACCCAAACGCATCATTCTTGATCAGTAAAGCCTCTGCTTGTACTCGCCAGCTCTCGTAATTTTCTCTGGTTAAAACTTCAATCATTCTTGTAGCCATTTTAACTATTCAATAAAATTACCTCAGCTCTCAATGTTTCCTTCAGCACAATCTTTATATAGAAAATTATTTTTCAGCAATGACACTCACTACAATATTATATTTTTCGCCTTCCGTTCTGGGCCCATAACCATTATTAGGGTTACGTTTCTCGTGAGAGAATGTGGAAGTGGCGAGAATAATATAATATGTAATATTAGAGAATAAAAGATAAAATATAAAACAACCTGGTATATGCTGTAAAGTTTTATATTCAAGTGACGTACAAAAGGCAGGTATCAAAAGGACATAGAACATAAATTATTTGAATTTAAATACTATACGAAAAAGGCTTTACTAACAGTAACCAAGTTACGGATTTTTAACATTGTACCTGAGGGAAATTTATCAAGTTTATTTTTTTTATATTAATTAATTAACTATATACATAAAGTTTATGTATTCCATAACATATTTTCCGGTAAGTATGGAATGCTTTTTTATTCAGTGTATACAAAGTTAGTATCATTCATATAAATTGGAATCCGACTTCCGACATCCGACTTTTTTTAGTTGCGGTACCTTTTTTCATATAGTTTCGATGCTGATATCGAATACTTATACTGAATACTAGGTACTAACTAGGTATCGAATACTAGGTCCCGGCGAGCTCTGATTAATGCAAAGCTGCATTACGTGACTATTACGCTAACCTCAAGCTCACATTGCCATGCAATTATGCAAGAAGTTGCTATTAGAAAATAAAAGATAATAACTTTGGCAACTAACTAGGTATTTAAGCCTAGCTAAATTACACTGCGTGAAATTTCCATAAAAGTAATATCACTTTTTGTTTCAAAACTATCGTGAATATCATTTTGTAAGATTAAAAATTAAACTCTCGTCAATGAAAATTCAAAATTACTCCGACCAGGTTTCGAACATATTCAATGTCCTTTTTTTGGGAGCCAGTTATTAACGCTAGCCACATTGTTAATTTTGAGGTTATTTTGAGATATATATATATAACCAAAATATATTTGAAAAACTGTGTACAACTTTGCGTATAAACTCTAAATTACCTGCTTATTTTGTCTCTTGTTATGTAGTATGTCAGTGTGTTGCCTTCTGTAAATACTAGTATACTTAACACTAAATCAATAAATACTGCTCGGTACTCATTATGATATTTTTATCTGATATACGCCCTGATATTTCTGAATCATGAAAACAACCGAAGACGTCCTCCATAGAGCGGTTGATTGCTTATGAAGGGGAGGGAGGTTAGTTTTGAATATAACATAACAAACTAGTGGAATGTACAAAATGAAACATGAATATCTAGTGTAATTCCACTAAAAATGCTATTTTTAGCGGATTTTTATTTAAGATAAAGTTTCACGAGGTCACGTCTAAGTCAATCAATTGTTAGAATTAAAACCTTGCAAAGTACGTAAGTGTATTAAGTAACAAAAGGACCTTCAGATACTCTTGTGAGGGTAAGAAGAATAATTGCACGTCAGCCGATTCAAGAAATCAAGCTCTTTATTAAAGGTATTCTGTTACCCATGAATGGATGGCATAACCGTAACGTGGTAAAGATTGCATAGCACTGGCAGTAAGGACGTTTAACACAAACGCTTGATGACACACACGGAAAGACACATTATACGCAGTTACGTATATACATTTCTACTGCTATATATATCATTCAACATTTCTCACAGACAAGAGAAATCACAAACGCCCGCCTGCAATGACGCTGTAAAGGTCGGTAGAGACCAACAGCATTGACCTGTTCAATCGGAATAAAAAAGCTGTTTCCGCGTTCAATTACAATTGAAGGGTTGAGAATAAAAAGGATTTAACTGA
The DNA here is from genome assembly GCA_905220475.3 of Ennomos fuscantarius. NCBI lineage: Eukaryota > Metazoa > Arthropoda > Insecta > Lepidoptera > Geometridae > Ennomos > Ennomos fuscantarius. Next base: position 5,773,150 of record HG992044.1, read on the forward strand.
CAAATTGACAGTTTCGAGAAAATTGACTTTAAACGTCAACGGCGTCATTTTTATGTTATGCTTATAAGGTAATAGAAAAGGTTTATGTAAGTTTCAGTTACTTGAAAATGATTTATTTCTATTTAAAATTACTGAATATAGTACTAATTCATACAATTACTGTAAAAATATAATATAATAAAAGAAATAAAGTAATGTTTTTATGCTAAGCGTACTGTATTCCTGTGACAGATAAACCATTTTTAGACTCAAAATCTCGAGATTTAAGCCTCATTTCGGTATTTTGAGAATGTATTATTGAAGATAATTTCACGCTGAATCCAACGATACCCATAAGTCAATTGGTCAAAAAAATCAGTTAAATCCTTTTTATTCTCACCCCTTCAATTGTAACTCTATACCACACAAATTTCTCAAAAGTTTTTTTTTAAGTACGAGAATCTCTACACCAAAAAATTGAAGAATTCGAAGAAAATCACAGAATTAAAGCAAATCAAATTAAATTATTTCCTAGAACATAATTTACTGAAGAACTTAACATACTTGAAAAAAATTACATTTCGTGTTTAACCTGCCTGCAAGCGTGCGAACATTAAATAATATTTTTTTACAGTACGTTTGTAATTCTTTAACACTATAAAATGCGTGTTGGAACAGTCATAAAAGGTTTTATTAAATAATTTGTCTATTAAATTTTTTATGTCATTGGGTAAACAATTATATATTGATATCCACAGTCCTGTATGGAGGTTGACAGAATACCAATAGTACTTTAGTTAGTTTGATAGAACATTATTAAAATATTTTCAACAGAATAAAGAATAAATTATAATAACGCCCAATGATATACATAGATCCTCGAGCCTAGCTAGGATTCACTGTCTGAGACTCAGGAACTACGAGGACCATGGTCCCATAACACTCAGACTCAGAACAAGTATTTGCGCTTTTTTTTCTGTGCACAAAGTTTCTTGTCCTGTCGCGGGAATCGAACTCGCCGCCTCCGGGCTATGAGCCGACCTGCTCAACTATCACGCCACAGAAGCTAACGGAGTCTCTTACTGTTTATGTGATGTTGATAGCGAGGAAAAGATTCCCCTTTGATTAATGCTATCACTAAATCACGACTAATGTGTTAGATGCCAGGGCAAAGGAAGCGGCGGGTTTCTTTCATAAACATTTCGGTAAATGCCGTGTTAAGGTGTATAATAAATTACAAGGGCTACCGTTCGGTACAGCTATAAAGCTGTTAATGTTTCGTAAAAAAATATGTTTCCGTTATCCTTTGTAATTTGGAGCATGTTTGTTCGTATCTTGTTTAGGTTAACGAGGAAAAAATTGGAACGTTCTGGAAGGCGAAAGTCATAAAGTTATTATATAAACTTCATTATACATTCATTTACTTGGCTAGCATGCTACACCTTCGATCGCATCGTCACTTCCCATCAGGTGAGAGCGTGGTCAAATGCTAGACAAGTTTGAAGTAAAAAAGATATAATAATAAAATATACATTTTACTATTTCTGTAAGTTGTTGATTCGTCCAAGCTTTAAGTTATGGTAAAATTGTTAGTATCTCTCAATTGAAGGATTGAGAATAAAAAGGATTTAACTGACAAGTTGACAGTTTCGAGAAAATTGACTTTAAACGTCAACGGCGTCATTTTAATGTAGAGTGCTTATAAGGTAATAAAAAAGGTTTATGTAAGTTTCAGATGCTTGAAAATGTATTAATTCTATTTTAAAATACTAAATATAGTACTAACTCATACAATTACTGTAACAATATGATATAATAATATAAATATAATAATGTTTTTATGCTAAGCGAACTGTACTCCTGTGACAGATAAACCGTTTTTAGACTCAAAATCTCGAGATTTAAGCCACATTTCGGTATATTGCGAATGTATTATTGTAGATAATTTCACGCTGAATCCAACGATACCCATAAGTCAATTTGTGAAAAAAATCAATTAAACCCTTTTTATTCTCACCCCTTCAATTTTATTTTACATTTTACTTTTAATCATAATTTATGAATCTGTGTACCGATGGAGGTTTTTGTTGAATTATTTTCGCAATTATTCAAATCAATGCGAGTAAATCTTGAGGACTAAATAAGCAGCCGTGGCAACGTCTACAGAATCTGTGACAGTCAGGTAAACTTTATATAATTTCAAAAATTTTAATAATATTTCAACTTTTTAAAATATATCAAACATTTTTAATAAAATTTCAAGATTCTTGATATAAATTTCAACATTTTCAATATATAAATATCTATTTTGGAAATAAACCTTACGTAGGCATGGCTAGTAGTACTTTGAAATGCATTCCATTAAAGTTATCTCTTATTTACCATCGGGTCAGTCAGTTTGTTTGTCCCTCATAATATAATAAAAAGGCATTAAGCATTTCAACTTTCTCTACGTGTTCTTTGAAATCACTTTCTTTTTCAGTAAGCTTCACACATCAGAAACTTAACATTTTCAAGTAGAGTTAACTCCAATATAACGCTCACTCCATAATTCATGAACATTAGTCCCTGAGAAGGTAACGTAAGACGATCAAATAAAATAGATGTAATATCCTGAGGGGCAGAATGGCAGCCACGCTTGGCACTAATAAAATTACTGGTGTATCAGATATCGAGAGATTGGCGTCGTTGGTAGTAAAGTTAGCGCTATTTGTGGAGGAGTTTCAATAACATGATTTTATATAACAGAAATACCGTCAAGTTGGAGACACATTAAATATACTTTATATTGACAATCCGAAAGCATTTCAATAATATACCTACGCTTAGTGTAAATTAAATCTAGATTGTCAATTGTTGTTTTAGTGTAGAAAGATCAAAAATCTTCCTATAGTTATGACGACCCAGGAACTACGACGACCATGGCCCCACAACACCCAGATACAGAACAAGTATTTGCGTTTTTTTTTTCTGTACACAAATACTTGTCCAGTCGCGGGAATCGAACCAGCCACCTCCAGGTTATGAGCCAACTTGCCCAATCACCATACCACAGAGGCTGTCAAATTCAGTCACTTTTTGGTTAATTGGTTTGGTTAAAATGGTACACATCATCGGCCGGAAGATGGCCACTGCAGTACATAGACTTCCCCTATTTACCTTAATGCCCTATTTGCCATGCACGCTTGGCATTCGCAGTAGATTATAATGCAGATCGAGGTCTGATATTATAAATGCGAAAACTTGTGTGTGTTTGCGCGCGTGCGTATGTGTGCGTGTGTGTGTGTGTGTGTGTGTGTGTGTGTTCATGTGCGTGTGTGTGTGTGTTAATGTACTGAACCATTTTGATTGATTTCGGATGCAAATAGCTTATAGGCTGGATTAACACATGGGATACTTTTTATCCGCGGGTGAAACTGTGGAGAGGCAATCCATAATAATATAAATATAATATATCAATCTAATCAAAATATATAATAATAATAATAATAATAATATGTGTGGACATCTCACACAACGCCATCTAGCCCTAAACTAAGCAAAGCTTGTATTATGGGAACCAGATAACTGATACAATACTTAGATGTTTTTTGTTTGTAAATACATACATAGAATACAATATGACACCCAGACACAGAACAAACACCTATGTTCATCACACAAATGTTTGTCCTGAGTGGGAATCGAACCCACAACCCACAGTTCAGAAGGCAGGGCTACTACCAACTGAGCTATCGGGCCAGTCGGTAAATCCATAATAATAATAAAAAACACCTTTGAAATGGATATTTTAGCCTCAAATTAAACAATAGCTATTTGCGTGCTGATACGCGAACCTATGACTAAAGTACGAGTATATAGGTGACTGTTTAAAACAAATGAGTATAAACTGTGCATAGTTATACAAGCAGAGCCTATACGTACAAACTTGCTGTCACACTGTTGATTGATCGATGAGCCTAGTTTGCGGCTTCCATAGTACCCAACCAAGTTTTTGTTTGCCGTGCGCTGAATGTTCGCAAAGTTCCCTTCAGTTAATTTTGGCAACTTGGCCTCAACTGGGCGTTCTTTATCTCAGTTTTTCAGGCTAAACTTGTTGAAAGGTCAATTAATACAAGTTTGATGATAGAGATTACTTTATAAACGGCTCTGGTTAGAAATTTTTTGTCTTAGCACTGAACTCCAAGTATTTCAACCAAATTTAAAGATGGGTACGCTACCTACTGGCAGTGGGCTGGAGCATTTGGACTGTCTATTGGTCATCGCGGCCAGTATATAGTCCAAATGTTTTTTTTTGTAGTAGGAGTAGTAGGTAGTTTTCAGTATTAGTTATTAAATCAGTGGTATTTAGAAAATAAAGGCAATTTGCCGTGTCTAAAAGAAAATTAAAGAAGCAAGTGGTAAAACAGTTATTGTTACACAGTCAAAACTAAAAACTAGTCCGCATAATCCGAGAAAAAAATAGGTACTTAAATATAGGTAGGTTTACTAGGTGGTAGGACTTTTCTGCAAAGTTCGTTTAGGTAGGCACCACCTGTTTGCCAGTTATTCTGCCGCCAAGCAGTAGTGTGCAAGCACTACTGTGTTCTAGTTTGAACGGCACTGTAGCTAGTAAAATTATATACTGAGAAAATGAGACTTTAACAACTGATCTCACAGTCGAGTAATCTTTTTACCAGACTGTGCTGATGTCTCAGGATAATGTGCGCAGTGCAGTGTTACTCGAAACTTTATATTTTAGAGTTCCGAGTAAAAACTTGTTGTTTGAATATACATCTATATAATATGTAGCGTTGTATGTTATTGGGACAAAAGACATTTATGCCCGTCTGCACTTAATTTTGACAGCTCCTCAGTTCGCACTTATCACTTTATGACATATCTAATTACCTACTACAATGCATTTGAGTATGGTCACAGAGGAATAAATGCGAACTTACGAGTTGTCAAACTTTAGATACTTTGAGAATTAAGTTCTTTTCTTATCAGGAGGGTCGTATGCTTGTTAGCAACCTATAGCACAAAAAGGTATTTATTTTTAAAACACGACAAAAAAGAAGCTAAAATAAAAACGAAAACTACATTTTATTTCTCTTTATTTCCCTTTCAATAACACTCACGTTAATAATTGCAGCGGATTTTAAATAAAACAATAAAAAGCAAACTTAATCAAACAAACCACTACCAGTAGGAAAAAAAAAACTATATTAAATTACATTATTTTAATCAATAAATAAAACGATGAAAAAAGCTTAATCAGTTCTAACGAACTGGTCCCAGTAGGATCTAACTTGTAACTATTAATAACTTATGCAACAATAAAAATAAGAGGGAATCCATGGGTTTTAAAGTAAGTAAAATAAAATTCAAGAGGCAAGCAATCAAAAATAGAATAATAATAATAAATAATCATTGCCATTCAACGGAGCAATGCCGCCAGCATTTTGGGCACATTGCCTACTGGTAGCGGCTACTTAGATTATATTGGAACGAAGTTCGCGTTGCGAAAGGGGGCTTTTAAACGACACTTTTTGCTATAGTTGAAAGCCGTGCAGCGTGCGCGTGTTTCTCTGTCAGTCTCTCTCTCTCTCTCTCTCTCGTTTTCTCCCTCTCTCTTTCTCTCTCTCTTTCGTTTCGTCTATCTATTTTATATTGAACAGTAATGCGACGATGTTGTTCAGTGTATACAGGTTTTTTGTACATAATAAATAAAAGGAACTTCGTTCCATCCGGGTGTCCCTTGACACCTCTCAAGTTTCATTTAATGTTATTTTAAATTCTATTTATATATAATTAGACTAATATTATGGTGAAGTATAAATTTCATTAAGTTTATCAATAAATAATTAAAAACATTATACATGCTAAAATCTATGAAAACATATAAATTAATTTAACGGATTAGGACTTTGAATTATGATTTTAAGCCACATAAAGACCTCAGTTTGGAACATAAAGTTAAGCCCTTTCACCTTTTGTTCACCCTTAAAATCCCCTGTAATTAAAGTAAACTTCTAACGACGTTATGGCCTTAATACTTATAAAGTTACTCTTACAGTAGCGAAGCTCGCGATTGTACGATGCGACTCACTGAGTTGCAAATGGTGCGATGCATCAATGGCGACAATGCTGCGTCGCGACTTTACGGTGCGACACCACTCACACGACATTTTAATAACTGAGAAAGTGTGTAAGTGTGAGTCAGCGGTAGCTTATACAGTTTTAAATGCGGGGTTTGAATCCCGCTTGGTCTTGTACATTGGTACAGGGAAAGGAGAAGCTTTGAAAGTCATTGGACATTCATTCATTGAAAGTCATTTACTCAAAAACTGCATTGAATTTTGATCTCCAAATTAATAGAAGCATCCCGCTGTTTCACTCGCGTTTCATTACAATCTTTATCGCACCATTTCATTCAAAGGTTGAGTTTTTTTTTTTTTAATTTTCTTATTCCTTAAAAAGGAATTAAGACACCATCTAAACATCGTTTCTAGTTCTAGGTCCAGCGGTTTGGGCTGTTCATTATCAGTAAGTCATGCAGGGAGAGTTTTGGCGGTAAAGCGAAAAACATTGCGTCACCGCATTGTATTATTTCCAAAACTTGTGTTATTTTCAGTGTTAGTGCATAAAATTGGTGGCATTTTATTCGTTAAGTACTGGATTACAGGCGTGAGTGTGGGAAAATGGTATAATGATGATGGTGAAACGTTTTTTTTCGTGTTGTTTCCAAAACTCCATAGAAGCTTCAAGTAAAGTTGCCACCACTTTACTAGGAGTATGACTTTGACTAGACTGACTTGACTATGACTTGACTTGATGACTTCGACTGTGACTTGACACATATTTGCGTGAAATATCGATAACTTGATAAATATATCAATGACTTGACACTGGCTAAATACACAAAAGTGTGGAGCCAAAACTTAAAAAAGAAAAAAGTCATGACTCAAACTCCTTTTAATTCAAGCCCAGAATTTCGTAGATTGTTAGTCACTGTTATCAACTGCGCATAATAGTTACCTCGTTAATTACTTAACTTATAACGCTATCATTATAAAGTTTTCTTACATCTTCTTTTACCCAAATTATTTTAGATAGATAGATAGATGAACTCTTTATTGTACACACCAAATAATAAAAAATACAAAGAGAAGAAAACAATCAATTATATAAAGTGTAACAATGTTTTACCTAAACCTTTATATCTAGACTAGATTTATCAAGAAATTATTATCAAGCAAATTTATCAAAGCTACTTTTTAATTTTTTTTTTCTTTTTTTTCACGTTAAATACCTCTGCCGGTGTAACAGTAAGGACAAGCAATAATATAGAGATCTCTAAAATAAAAAACAAATTATACGGCCATTTACTGAAAGTTAATAGATTTTTTTGTTTACCTATCTTATATAATAATTTGTTTTTGCATTTACACCTGCATGCTGAAAGGCAAACTATGAACCATGTCATTTATATTTAGCTATAATTTCTCAGTGAGTGAACTATGTTCTTTGGGAAATAAAGAATCTTAAACTATATAATAAATATATTTTATTCAATTTTGACACAATTAATCAGGCTCCTATATTTTCAATGAAAAGAAGTTTGCTAACGTTTTTTCCTCTACTACCAACATCAGAAAATCGGACGCGATAAAATAACCTATCAATACCATTCCATTGTGATTGACGGACGGCAATGAATTATTAATTTCACAGATATTACGGTACAAGGCCGGTACTGCCAGTATAGACAGTAAGGGTAGTCGGTTAAAAGTTAAAATTTTTAGAATTGTACGGTTACATAGGAAAATAAAAATTACATGCCTTGTTAATGAATGACGTGACGAGCTAACTGTTAAGCGACACGGCTGCCCGTATCAGTTGCAGTGTCACTCGGAACACCAAAGTACAGAGCCTCGTGTGACACTGCACTGCGCACGTCATCCTGAGACATCAGCACAATCTAGCAAAATTACAAGACTGTGAGATTAGGTCATAAAGTCTCATTTGCTCAGTAATTTCACTAGCTACAGTGCCCTTCAAACCGAAACACAGTATTGATTGCGCACTACTGCTTGACGGCAAAATAACTAGCAAAGCGGTGGTACCTACCTAGACTTTGCAGAAAAGTCCTACCACTAGTAAGTTTCTAGTTAGTAGTTTCTTCAAGATAATTAGGGTATATACACACGGCTCTAGACTCGGTCCCTCAGCCGGGTCTACATCATTTCATTCATTTCAAAAATTCTTTATTTTAATAAATATTACATATAACGTACAACTTAGCGCTAGAATCTAAGCTATAACTGTCTTAAAATTAAAATGTTTTACAGGCTAAACACCGCCTTTTCAAACTTTTAGTACAATACCTATGTAAAAAATTTGAAGTTCTCATTAAATCATAATCGAGGGTAGTTACATTAAGTTTTAACATAATTATTATTTCTACTTTACTACTGAGTTACTTCATACGTTTATGTCCTAAGAAGTAATTGGATTATCGTAAAATGATATTTACACAGTTTAAATGCATACATAGTATAGATAAGTATACCTACACAGTTTATATTTTACTTTAAAAAGAATAGATAACTAAATTCTATTGTTAATAATCTGTGGTTACCTAATTTTATATATATATATTTTTTTTTATCAAAGTAATTTTGACCAAGTACAGAATATCTAATCCTAGCAGTTATCTATCTTCTATCCATAATAGGTATAAATGAATAATTCGCAACCCGAATTTTTAAGAAATATAACTACATCGGGCCACCAGTGATGCAATACTATTATACTGAACCCTGCTAAGGATAGCGGCTATCGCTAGAGGCTGCCAACGTCCGTCACGCAGTGTATTATGGAAATGTATAGAAAATAAACCATCTCGTGTACAAGCATGGCGAGCTGCAACTGTTATATTGACGGTTAGATAGAACCCGGATCATGTGGGAACCACCTCGTTAATGCATTTGGAGAAAAAAACAATCTACCTCAGTTTTTCACAGTACATCGTCTTCATCTTAGACACAAAACAAAACTATTTGTAAATCTTAACACAAATTATATGAAAAATATAATGTAGTCATACGAAAAATTTACAAAGAAAATTCATATACGACCAGTTATTTTTTTTTTAAATAAAACATCACCTTTTTGTTGTATGCTTAGTTATGTTACTCAAGAAATAAGTAATGGTTATTAGTAAAATTACGCAACTGTATATTCGGTGGTAACTAAATATACACAGCACCCATACTGCTTTTACAATGTAGGCCATGGAATATGACAGCAGCCACCAAAGTTTGGTTCGCTATAAATAATTGATTGGAATAGTTTTTGAGCTCACTTCGGTGCTCGTTTATTGGCATTTATTGTTATTTTAAATGGCAGGAGCCTAACCTTTAACGTAATTTTCCAAAGTTATGAATTATAAATTATAGAGAATTTGAGAAATAGAGAATTTTGGTCAGTAAACTAAGCGTCAAAGAAAAAATTTCGTGAAGATTACACTCTATGTTACGTAACTTTTAATAAGCTATTCTAAACACAACCCAAGTCGCCTTGATTACTTGGAGCGCAGCAGCTGGATGAAAAGAATTAAAAATTGGCATTTATGTGGTGAATTGCATTAAAAAAGTACAATAAAATCAAGCAGAAATATGTTACTTTAATGGCTCAGTTAGCAAAACCATAAATACTATACACTATATACTAACAACGGTATAGCACCAAAATAACAATCAAAGTGCTAATTGAGGGATATTATGATATAAATATATTTAAAAAAAATAAAAAAAATAATATATATATAGGATAAAAATATTCGATATTCTTTTTATATAGGGATTTAGAATGGCCCAATAGCTCAGTTGGTAGTAGCCCTGCCTTCTGAACTGTGGGTTGTGGGTTCGATTCCCACTTAGGACAAACATTTGTGTGATGAACATAGGTGTTTGTTCTGTGTCTGGGTGTCATATTGTATTCTATGTCTTTACAAACAAAAAAGTATCTAAGTATTGCATCAGTTATCTGGTTCCCATAGCACAAGCTTTGCTTAGTTTGGGGCTAGATGGCGTTGTGTGAGATGTCCACACATATTATTATTTCTTAAAACCTCTTTAGTTTAAAAAGCAAACGTAAAGTAATATAATTTTACGTTAACTGTTGAAGATGAATACATAAAATGGCCCAAACAATAGCCCAGGGAAAGAGAACTATAAAGAGGAGTTTGCCTATAACCTACTTGACTAATTTTTAATAACTAGGTACATATCACAGATTAATTGCTCTTCCAAAGCAAAATTACAGCTTATCATAAAAAACCTTAGCTTAGAATATTCACTCCCAATTTAAGCAATAAAATAACCTGAACTATTATCTCTATCCTTAATCAATTTAACGGGGTATGGATCACGAAACTTTACTAACCGCAGACGGATTAACGCGACGGTTTCAAAAGGCCAGCTTAAGTGATAATGGTTCCATCAAAAGGAGTTCTCGGCCCTCTCAGAATTTTTCTATTAAAATTAACTGTAACCAAATTTCAAACTTTTAGATAATTGGAAATTACCTTAACCTATATATTTTGATGCAAATTACGATCAAGATTGGTACAAATATCAAGATTTTTAATATTTTTTTTATCATGTTAGAAAATTGATTTTTATGTGGTTATAAGTTTATAGTAACTAAAGAAAACGAAAGAACAATGTGTGTTCACCTAAATAGAGACAATAAGAAACGTGTTATTAGGCACATTCTTAGATAATTCAATTGTAAAAGATTAGACTAAATTCAAATTACTCATAAGTCAAATAGTTGGCTAATAGCTAATATAAACAGTGTCTAACAAGGCATTCTTGAAATAAGAAAAAAAACAAGTTCGTGGAATGCAGTATTAGATTAAATATAGCAGGTCTGAAAAAAAAATCTTGATTGACTAACAGAATATAAAAACAATAGAATAGAAAAACTCTGTATTGCGTACACCAACATAAAATAAAACTAGATATTACAGTACTAGAATAGATAGCACAATGGGTGGCCTTATCACTAAAAGCGATCTCTTCCAGGCAACCTTTGGATAGATGGTACAACACAAAAAGAAGTCACAAAAGAAGTCAGCGGTGCGTAATATGAACACACAATATAATGTACAAACACATACGTACACCAACATAAAATAAAACTAGATATTACAGTACTAGAATAGATAGCACAATGGGTGGCCTTATCACTAAAAGCGATCTCTTCAAGGCAACCTTTGGATAGATGGTACAACACAAAAAGAAGTCACAAAAGAAGTCAGCGGTGCGTAATATGAACACACAATATAATGTACAAACACATACACTAGTATGTGTTTGTACATTATATCTAATAGCATACTATTATTGTACAAAATAGGTTTTTTTTTGTTCATATTAAACTAAAATACTATTAGTAGTAAAATAGTATTAGTAATACTATTTTACTACTAATAGTATTTTAGTAGGAATAAATGCAATAGAAAGCTGCATGAACGAAAAACTGAACTTTTATCATATTAGTATAAAAATGCTATTTTTGTTTCAAAACGGATACGGAGTCCTAAAAAGCATGTATTGTCAAATAAAAAAAACTGTTTTGGATAATGCGGTTAATTTTAATCTATATTGTATTGAGGATTTATAATGCTATCCATTTGTATAGGTATTTTTTCTCGGCGATCATCAGTCAGAGCCAGGGATGGCTTGAAAAACAGCACTGTGTTCACGTGAAAACGTACATCTTGTAAAATGGTGAAGTCACCCTTTTTGCTTCCATAATATGGTCTTTATTATATTGATTAGTTTTTTTTGACAGTCGTTGTGGTGGTTGAGCAGGTCGACTCATAATCCGGAGGCGGCGGGTACGATTCCCGCGAAGGACAATTATTACTATATGTCCACAGAAAAAAATGCGCAAATACTTGTTCTGGGTCTGGTTGTTGTGGGACCATGGTCCTCGTAGTTCCTGGGTCCCTAGGCACAGGGAATACTAGTTAGGGTGCAGTATGTGATCGTTGGTCTTTATTTATTATTATCATTATTATTCATTAGTTTTATATGAGCTTGATAGTTATAAATCTTGTTTTTTGAAATATGGTACGAAATAGAACAAAATTTATTAAAATGTTATACAAGGTTTTCTGTTCGGTGCTCCCAATTTACTGACCGTACATACGCAATATAATAATATCATACAAATGAGACTACGATCTGATCTCACAGTCGAGTAATCTTATTAACCAGACTGTGGTGATGTCTCAGGATGACGTGCACAGTGCAGTGTCGCGCGAAACTTCATATTTTAGAGTTCCGAGTTCTGTTCTGTTATGGGCGGCCGTGTCGCTTAATATCAGGTGAACGACTAGCTAGTTATGTACCCATAACCGGCCTCCTCCGGCCGCTGCCTAGAGTCACGCCACAGTTCCAGACGCATGATCAGCGGAATGTTATCGCATCCGTCGCTGGAACGGTGGCGAGAGCCGATCGGAAGGCAGTCGTTCTTGTATCAAATTCTACAGACGGTCGCTTACTGTAAAACTCTATTAATATTAAATAAATTTCGTAAAATCCGGAATAATAGTTTTAAAAATCACCTCAAAGCGCTCCCGAAAGTTATCTGGCGCAGCCGGTACGATTGCTGGCCGTCGCCATCGCGAATAGTAGCGCTAAAGTTTTCGTGATATTCGGAAAAGTGTGAAAAATCGCGTGTGGTGACTAACAGTGAGAGTGTTATAAAATATATATGTATGCCTAAAATCGGTATCGCGCTCTCCCCGGCAATCTATACGAACCAAATAAAATAAGATACTTAGTGGGACCTGGAACGTGATGACTATGGCGGTTGGACAGTGAGTAATAGAAGTAAAATCCTTCTACTTTCCTTCCCTGCCTAATTCCTAACTGGTGTTAATATTAAGTTATTTTTGGTTAGATATATTTTGTGGTTGGCTAAAATCGCACCATTTAACTAGACTAGTAAGACGCATAAATTCTCTTATATTATATTATATTATATTATATTATATTATATTATATTATATTATATTATATTATATTATATTATATAGTGTGTATTAAATAGTTTAAAATGGCTCAATCTCAAATGCAAGCTATGGCCGCGCCCTCACCTGCCTCGGTACCGCAAAAGCCTTCAGAACTGCAAGTACCACGGGATGTTTTAAGTTTAGTACCAGAGTATAATGGTGAAACTAAGACTCTAAGCTTGTTTTTAAGAAAATGCAAATATGTAATTGAACGGTACCAGGGCACAAGGGCACGTAATGAGTATTTGATGCAGTGCTTTACTAGTAAGTTAACTGGTAAAGCAGCGGCACTGATTAGCGAAAGAGGGGATTTTGAAACATTCGATGAGCTTCAATCACTGTTGATTCAGCATTTCGGAGACCCTAGGAGTGAAGAATGTGTTGCTATAGAGCTGGAGACCCTTAAGATTAAGCCTAGTGAATCTTACCTCGAGTTTTGTGGCCGGATCCAGGATATTCGCGCGATCCTTTTGTCCAAGGTCAATCAAAGCTCCTCACCCACATTACGGGAAGCGAAGCGAGTAATTTACAATAATACATCACTAAATGTATTTTTATACAATTTATCAGAACATATGGTTAGAACAGTTAGAATTAAAAATCCGAGCTCGTTAGAGGAAGCGTTACAACATGTCTTGGAGGAAGTTAATTTTCAAGAGCAATATAACATGCGTTCTAAAATGCTGCAAAGCAAACCAGTGCAAATTAACTTTAGGCCATCACCTCTGCCTCAAGGTCAATTTAAATTTGGTATACCAAATCAGGCAAACAATTTCGTGCGTCCTAATGTACCCAGCTTTGCATATCGTGCACCGATTCCAACACAATTTGGATATAGACCACAGTTCAATACCGCACCAGCTCAACCACAGTTTGGACAGCGACCACAATTTGGCTTCAGACCACAACCGCAGGTAGGTCAGACTGGCTTTAGGCCGCAAGCAGGACAGTTCGGGTACAAGCCGCAAGCAGGTCAGTTTGGTTTCAAGCCACAACCAGGTCAGTTCGGATATAGGCACCCACAGCCACAAGGTTACCGTCCACCTCATCAATACTCAAACGACGTGTCCATGCGAACAGCCCCAGCAAGACCCCAGCAGTTACCTGTAAATGAAACATATGCGTTAGAAGGTCAGTACCATGATTATTATTATCCCTACGAAACTTACGAGACCTACGATAATATGACTCCCGATGCCTATGACGGTATGTATGGTTATCACGAACCTTCAGTTGACCACCCCGCTGAAAATGATAGGAGCGAAAATAGTGAGCACGGTATTACGCCCTCAGCATCTAATGAGCAAGAGACAGTCAATGCTCCTGAAAATTTTCACGTAGGTGTATTTCCAATGAATACGAAATGATAGAAATAAATTATGATGCCTCATTAAAATTACCATATATATACGTACCGGATATAGACGGAAAGTTCATGCTGGACTCTGGAAGCACGCGATCGTTTTTAGGTTCTGCAAAAGCCAACAAACATTTTGCGGCATTAAAATCCCATGAACCATTCATGGTAACAAGTACTCATGCCTCCAGTATCCATAATGAGGTGGTAAACATTCCACTTTTCTCCATTTTCCAAGAAAACGGTGAACATAAATTTTATGTCTATGACGTTGACAATCGTTACGATGGGGTGATAGGATGTGACCTGATATCACGGCTTCAAGCCAAAATAAATTTAAAAGATAAGATTTTAGAAACCCCACGAGCTAAAATACCGATCGTTTATAATGATGACCACATTATCACCATTCAGCCTCGGTCAGAACATAGAGTAAAATTGCCAGTAAATTTAGAAAATGGTGACGCTATTTTAAATTTCAAACAGTTCTACGATGGCGTACGTATGCCAACGGCGATAGTTAAGTGTAAAAATTATTCAGCTACTACGGTAATACAAAACATCACCGAAAATTTGATCACACTAACGATAACGGCACCTTTTACAGTAACTGAATTTAGCGATGACACAGCGTGCGATATAAACTATTCTGAGCTTACCGACGTAGAAGTGGATGACCTCTTGACCGACAATTTGACTAAGTTGAGATTAGACCATCTTAATGACGAAGAGACTAAAGCAATTCAACAATTGTGCCATGACTATAAGGACATATTTTATTGTGAGAGCTTACCTCTCACCTTTACGAACCAAGTGAAACATCGTATTAGAACGGTTAATGAAGACCCAATTTACATTAAACCCTACAGGCAGGCACCGGCTCAAGCCGAGGAAATCAAACAACAAGTCGAAAAGTTGCTCAAGGATAATGTGATCAAAGAATCGCATTCTCCTTGGAGTGCACCGGTCCACATAGTGCCCAAAAAGATGGATGCTTCGGGTCAGGTCAAGTATAGAATGGTCGTGGATTATCGTAGACTTAACGAAATCACAATTGATGATAGGTACCCCATCCCAAACATATGTGACTTGTTCGATAAACTGGGTAAAAGTAATTACTACACCACTCTCGATTTGGCATCAGGCTACCACCAAATCGAAATCGAGGAATCTGATAGAGAGAAGACCGGCTTCTCAACCCAAAATGGACATTACGAATTTCTCCGGATGCCATTTGGCTTAAAGACGGCTCCGGCAACCTTTCAAAGAACCATGAACAACGTTCTGAGGGGCCTGCAGGGCATTCATTGTCTCGTTTATTTAGATGACATCCTGGTCTATTCGAATGGTTTACAGGACCACCTTCAAAAACTACGAGCCGTATTTGACAGACTTCGACAAACAAACTTTAAAATACAACTTGACAAATCGGAATTCTTGCGCAAAGAAGTACAGTACCTAGGACATACTTTGACTAAAGATGGACTTCGACCAAATAACGACAAAATACAAGCAGTTCTGAAATATCCCGTACCACAGACACAAACTGAAATAAAGCGGTTCTTAGGATTTGTCGGTTATTACCGCAGATTTGTTAAAGACTTTTCTAAAATCACCCAACCTTTGACAGCTTGTCTAAAAAAGGGCAAGAAAGTAGTGACAGATACCAAGTTCATAGAATCATTCGAAAAATGTAAGGAGCTATTGGTTAATGCTCCCATATTACAATACCCTGACATGACTAACCCGTTTATCTTAACGACTGACGCCTCCGAGGTAGCAATCGGTGCAGTACTATCGCAAGGGCCAGTAGGTTCGGATAAACCAGTTGCATATGCAAGCCGAACCCTAACAGAAACCGAAAGGAGATATAGTGCGATCGAACGCGAGCTCTTAGCAATAGTCTGGGCGACGAAACACTTTAGACCCTACTTATATGGCAATAAATTTACCGTGTACACCGATCAGCAACCCCTTGCATGGTCAAATAAGTTCAAAGAGGTCAGTAGCAAATTAACACGTTGGCGATTACGTTTATTAGAATACGATTTTGATATTATACACAAAAACGGAAAACAAAATGCAAACGCGGATGCACTATCTCGCATACAACTAAACGCACTGGGAAACGACGACAACGCGTCCATGATTGTTAACATTGACGATAAAGAGCAACGACTCCAGGAACATTTGCAACAAGTGACGGAACAAAGCTCGACTTTAGCAAAACGACGTGATACCAATGACTCAGGGACTATAACGATATCTGACTCCGACAGGATGGCTACCGCTAGCCCTATGACTATACCAGACTCAGACATAGAAGAAACACAGGAGTATCCCATAAGATCAGAATCTAGCACTACACAAACGATTCATTCAGCTAGGGATATGGAATCATTGGGCATTCCCATACTTCATGAAGCAGTAGACACCAAACCTAACCAGATTCTAGTGTTCAGCTGGTTCCGTAATAATATGCAAGTCCGCGACTTGTCTAGGAATAATCAGAAGGTAATCGAGGTCTTTTTACCCCTTCATAATGAGGAACTGATAAAAGAGTTTTTAAAGAAATACATTAGGCCGAAAGTCAAGTACTTTGTCTATTTTGAAGATCAAGAACATCGGAAAGATTTTAGCAGGGTTATTATAGCACTATTTAAGAGAGGGACGGTAAATTTCTATGAATGTACGGAAAGGGTTATTTATATAGAGGATGAAAAAGAACAAAAAGCGATAGTAGATAAAGTACATGACGGAAAAACGTGTCACCGTGGAATCACGGAGACCATTAAAAGAATTAGGCGTACTTACCACTGGCCTAACATGCAGGAAACAGTGGCGGCTATGCTTAACTCCTGTGAAAAATGCAAAACTTCTAAGTATGATCGTAACCCTATAAAACCGGTACTACAGCTTACACAGTCGCATGACTCTCCATTTCAAGAAATATTCATTGATATATTTTCAATAGAGTCTAAACACTATCTTACTCTCATAGACGCATTTAGTAAAATTGGACAGGCTATTGAAGTACCATCGAGATCGACCCCCGAAATAGTTAGGGCATTGTTAAAATACTTTTCATTTTATGGTATACCGCGAAAAATAAGCTGTGACCCGGGGACTGAATTTAATAATGAACTACTCAAAGAATTGACAAACCTTCACAAAATACAATTACACATAGGTACGCCCAATAACCCTAATTCCATGGGCATGATAGAGAGATTCCACTCTACAATAATCGAAATATACCGCTTAGCTAAGTATGACAAGAAGTGTACAGACGCTGCGTCTGTAATGACATACGCTGTTATGGCCTACAATAACACTATACACAGTGCAACAGACTTAACGCCATTTGAGGTTGTATTCGGCCACACAGATCTAAACTCCGCATTCGACATTGACTTTGACAAAGCGTACAGACAACAGCTGATAAAAGACCACAGAAAAAGAACACACGAACTGTACAAACACCTTTCTGACAAGATGGTTAACTTCAAAAATAAGGTAGTAACTAAACGTGGTGGTGAAACAGGACTAGATTTTAACTTAGGGCAAACAATATTCGCAAAGGCTGTAAACAAAAGGCAGTCCAAGGACAAACCTAAATTCCAAAAAGCCATAGTAACTGGTCAGGTCGAACGCAATGTTTTGCCAATTAAAATAAATGAGAGGCAGACCAAAGTCCCAATTAAAAATATTAAACGTCCTCCGCAGGTGGTGCAAACTCCTGGTATGGACGTCGATGATCAGGACCATCATTTGTCAAGTTGCTCCCAGCCAGAACCTTCAAGTGATAAAACTTGAACAAAATCCTGGCATGTTACCGGTAAAGCAGGGTCGCGCTTTCCTGCAACACGATAAATGGTCAATTGTTAAAACTAACAGCCTCAAAGGCATTATAACCGATTTGAACTATAACATAGATAAATATTCGGAGTTTAATAAAATTATTAGCCAGAATAAGTCATACGTCAATGAGATCCTGGAACTAAAGACTCAGGTAGATTACCTCCGTGACGAAACTACAACAAGATTCAGCAATTAATTCCCTCCAAGAGATACGAACGCGGTCTCATCAACCCCCTCGGATCTGTCATTAAAATTATAACCGGTAACCTTGATCACGATGACGCAATACGTTATGACAAACTTATAACAGGACTCAAGACTCGAGAACAGGGCATATCAAATAAAATTACTCTTGTATCCGAAATGTTGGACCACTTCCTGAACTCTACTCAAGTCATTGATGACAATATTAATGTAATGAATGAGCGTTTGCGACGCATTGAAACTATAGTAGCAGATGTGTCGAGAGAGAACATGTATATCTTTATATCATATTTGACTAATGTATTGAATATGTTTATTGTTAATTTCAGAACTCTATATATAAAACTTAATGAATTGGAAACTGCTATTGCACTCAGTAAAGTATCCGTATTACATAAATCTGTGATCGATTCAAAGGAACTCTTAACCTTGCTGTCCGAAATCTCAAGATATGATAATTTCATGTATTCTGTCACTGAGCAAAGTCTAGTTAATATAGAAGAAACACTTTCAGTGAAAACTTACCTTAAGAATGATGAAATAAGATTCATAATTGATGTTCCATTAGTTGCTAACAGTACGTATAATTATTTTAAATTGTACCCCTTACCCATATCACGTGACTCTCAAACCTACGTCATTGTTCCCGAATTCCCATTCCTATTAGTAGAAGGTACGAAATATCGTCCAACCGCTCGCCAATGCCGAGAAATAACGGCCGAAGAATACTTATGTTCCCAAGACGACCTCGTCCCATATGCTCCAGAGACCTGTAACGAGCAGCTGATGGAGTACCGGCGCAATTTATCCAGATGTTTCCCACGTAGAGTTCTTTCAGAGGACCTGAAATTGCAGAGAATAGCATCAACCCGTTGGATATTATACTCTAAATGTAATAAAATATTAACACAAACCTGTGGTCATGACGTAGTCCGTGAAGCCCTACAGGGAACATACATATTAACTACCCCGGAAGCATGCGATGTTTCTATCGATGGCGTTGTAATATACGGACGACGCTACCACCCACTGGATACCGGATATAAACCTGTTCCGCTTCTTACTCTACCTGAAGTACATGAACAAAAGCAGAACCACCTGGTGGAGAATACCGAACCTGTCGACCTCAAGGGAGTTGACCTAGAAGACGTGCAGCACCTAAACTACCTGTTGAAGAAAAGTGTAAAAAGTGTTGAAAGTGATAATGGGCAATATAATAGTGATAAAATCAACAGTGTCAGTGTCGCGACTATAGTACTTTATGTTATCGTCTTTATATGTGTTAGTTATTTAGTCTACCCTAGGCTTAAAAATATAGTTATAAGAAGATGTGGAAGAGGACAGGTCCATGACGATCAGCAAGAGAACCGGCCTCAGCCACCCTTATTGTTAATTTCACGATAAATGTTAACGAAGTTATTGGAAAACTCTGTATTCCCAATAACTTCGAGCTAAGGGGGGAGGAGTTATGTACCCATAACCGGCCTCCTCCGGCCGCTGCCTAGAGTCACGCCACAGTTCCAGACGCATGATCAGCGGAATGTTATCGCATCCGTCGCTGGAACGGTGGCGAGAGCCGATCGGAAGGCAGTCGTTCTTGTATCAAATTCTACAGACGGTCGCTTACTGTAAAACTCTATTAATATTAAATAAATTTCGTAAAATCCGGAATAATAGTTTTAAAAATCACCTCAAAGCGCTCCCGAAAGTTATCTAGCTAGTCACATCATTCATCAACATAAAAAAAAAAACAAAAATAACATCCATATCAGTAGGGTGTATAGTGTTTTTTTTTTTATGTTAAGGAATGACGTGACGAACTAGCCGTTCGCCTGATGTTAAACGACACGGCTGCCCATACCAGCTGCAGTGTCACTCGGAACTCTAAAGTATAGAGGTTCGCGTGACACTACACTGCGCACGTCATCCAGAGACATCAGCACAATCTAGTAATAAGATTACTAAACTGTGAGATCAGATCATAAAGTCTCATTTGCCCAGTAATTTCACTAGCTACAGTGCCCTTCAAACCAGAACACAGCAGTGCTTGCGCACTACTGCTTGGCGGCAGAATAACTGACAAAGCGGTGGTACCTACCTAGACGAACTTTGCAGTAAAGTCCTACCACCTAGTGTTGTAGTGCTTACTGATGTGGTGTATTTTTATAGGTGGTGTGTGATGTGTGATACTATATATTTGTAGATATATTTATTTGTATGTTGTTGTATCTATTTGTACTCAACTTGCGGGCACCACCGTTTTGTTAAAGGGCACCTCATTAATTGGAATCGCTACAATCTAATTAACGCCCAAGAGACAATTCAGTAACTTAAGGTTTCTTGTAACCTGTTTTAAAATTCAGTTAAAATCTTATGTTTCCGAGGTAATTTAGGTTGTCGTTGCCAAGACGTAATTCACCTTCATAACATACTATAAGTTATTCTGTGCCAAGACTAAGGTATTGTTTTGGAAAACGGATTATATTCTTGCACCAGTAGTGAGAAAGAGAACTGCTTTTTTTTTCAAACTCATATATTGTAATAGGCTTGCTATATATAATTTGACAATAAGCACTTTGTAATTTTATATGCTTAGTGAAATAACTTAATTTTAATTACTTAATATAATTTTGACTAGTAAAAGTGCTAAAATTAGCCTATTTGCAAATAAATCTTTTGACTTTGACTTAGGAAATAATTAGGTCAGATGTAATCGCTAGTTATTTAACATTAACATTGTTTCCATGATTTCAAAATAGCACCAGCCCGTTTTTTTATAGGTACTTTCGTAGATGACTCAAAAATTTGCTACACTACCTACTACACTACCATGCGCAATTATCCCTTCCACATTTTGCTCAGCGCTAAACTATCGGCCGCTACCTATACCACATCAAAAGATGGAAGGAGGTCACAGCTGAACAAAGTCCTCCCCCATAACAGGTCATGATTGCTCAGTTGGTAGTAGCTCTACCGTCTGAACTACGCTGTGGGTTCGATTCCCACCCAGGACAAACATTTGTGTAATGAATATGTGTGTTTGTTGTTTTCGGCCAAATATGACCCGACCGTGTACAAGAGAAGAGTGAATATTACTTTTATATTTACTAGGCCACTTTGGAGCCAAAATTGGTTCTATTTTGTACGTGTGTCTGGTAATTTTTCCATGATTCTTAAGCAGATTTTTTGAAGACTGTTTATAGACCATATAGATAAACTGCGTGGTTCCTTATTTATCCGTAATTTCTCCCCATTACTGCTACGAAATTTAACTATAATATCTGTATCTTAATCATCTCAGCCGTTTTGAACTTCGATATGTCTAGGACCTACTAATAAGCGCGCAAACATTAGACATTTTGTAATTTATATACATAAATTAATAACAATTATTAATTTTGCTCTCAAAACGTACTATCATAAAACACTCGCCAATCACACAATGTTAAACCAAACAAACTATATTTCCCACGATTAAACGAAAACTTTAACTCCAAGTTTCGCTAATATTTTTGTCCAAAAATAATTCCTAACAAACTGATCGAACCCGCCTTAAATAATCCAGGCCTGTTAGGCCCTAAATATGCTTGTGCCTATTTTTATTTTGAAATTTCATCACAATTTATGTTGGTCGGATCCCAGAGCGAGAGCCTCAACTTTGTTAATTTTGTAGAAAGTTGAACACTCGAGGGTGTTATTACGTAGCTATAGCGTAAGTAAACCAGTGAAGAAACTAGGCCGCGTGTAGTGAATACCTATTGTGGAAGAGTGCGAGCTTCGCTTCTTGCATAATAATAATAATAATATTATGTGTAGACATCTTACACAACGCCATCTAGCCCCAAACTAAGCAAAGCTTGTTATGAGAACCAGATAACTAATACAATACTTAGATACTTTTTGTTATAAACCTACCTACCTATATATACACCTATATTCATCACACAAATGTTTGTCCTGGGTGGAAATCGAACCCACAACCCAGAGTTAAGAAGGCAGGGTTACTACCAACTCAGCTATCGGGCCAGAAATCAAAATAGAAAGATAACTAATATATTACTAATAGATAACTAATGGATAACATTTGCATAGAAAGATATTAAATTTCTTACTACACTCTAAGAAGAAGGTAATAATTTTTGAGAAATATCAATCTTGCTTAAGTTATTTAAAATTAGACCCTTTAGGTGGAATACCACCAGCCGCATTCAGTCTCCTACTAATATTATAGGACGCTGGACGGATTAGGATGAAATTTGGAATATAGATAGATATATAGTGGATTAATACATAGGCAACTTATTATTTGCAGGTGAAACCGTGGGATATTTTATTTGCATGTTTGTGACTCTTGTATCTTACGTAAATCCTCGTCATCAGATGATCCTATAGCAGCCGTAGTATCGGCTGCACTAGGGTCACCGGACCAGTCTAGCCCTTCTGGCTCAGGTACCGCTTTCGGCACCGGTATAGGATACCAACGTAACACAATTAGACACCGACCCCGCCGGTGAGGTCGACGCACTCTCAGTAGATTAGCCAGAACATTCGTGATTTTACATAGAGTCACTCTTTGAGTAGAAGAAGTCTTCTCGATCCTTTTATCTCGGCCCAAGTCAAGGCGCCCAAGAGGTGCCCTTGAGCCAGTTGCTTCTGACTTTTGATGGTTGGGCGCATTAAGCGCCTGTTCTACCGCCCGGTAACGCAGTAAAGTTTGATAGAGACCAATATCAACTAGCCAGTTTAAAAAAATCGTTAACAATGATAAAAGTGAACATTTTTGAACGCGTCATGTTATTACTTATACTAATTATCTGACATACAATTTCTAAGTGATTTGCGTATTTGGCGGTAGGGTTCTATGATTCGTACGCGTTCAGGATTTGGTAGAAAAAATACTGAACGCCCATTGGTTGCCTATTGATCACCGGTCTTAACCAATGAGCGTACAGTATTTGGCACATTGACTCGAGTTTGGGGTCCAGGGACCCCAGTTTCTCGTACGTTTGTGAAACTCTGGAGTGCAAACTTAGGAGTTGTCAAACTTGAATACAGACAATCATTAAATGAAATAATATGTTCTAAATATACTTAGATGTTTTTGTTGACAATATAAACTTAACAGTTTTTAAACTTTCACGTCTTGAACTCATATTGTAAAGATAAAACGGGTCTATTCGCGTACAAAAATTATCATAACATTATTTTGGCTAACATCTATTTTTTTTTTATTTTGACTAATTGTTGTACGCAAATAGCATCGTTTTATCTTTGCAACGAGCTTCTGCTCGCAGCTTCGCCCGCGGCGTGGCCTATGGAAAAATAATTCAACCACCCATTTCACCCTTTTAAGGGTGGAATTTCAAAAAATCCTTTCTTAGCGGATGCCTACGTCAAAACATCTACCTGCATGCTAAATTTCTACCCGATCCGTCTAGTGGTTTGGGCTGTGCGTTGATAGATCACTATAAGTTAAACTTACTTTCGCTCGTACAGGATGTCCTATTTAACGCAAACTGAAGACCAAATTTTCACCTCTACTCAGAAGAGACGAGTTTCAAAATAGCAAAGCCAACGTCATTACGTGCAACTTGACTGAAGAGTTGAGCAAACTTGGCAACATAGCTACCAAGAAAAGCCTCACAGTTCAGAGCTTAAAGTAACTAAGAGATTATGAAACAAAGTCGTTAACTTTAAACAGTGTGCGTTATTAGGGTAAATTTTATAAACAAAAAACAATTTTTTATTCAAAAATCACATCATGTGGGTACTTAATAGAGTGGGAAATTAACAGCATTAACTCGTTCCAAAAAAGACATGATGGTCCAAATTGTAATAATAATAATATAATAACACCCACAGATCATATACATAGATCCTGGACCCTAACTAGAATTCCGTGAGTCTAGGACCCAGGAACTACGATGACTATGGTCCTACAATACCCAGACTCAGAACAAGTATTTGCGCTTTTTTCTGTTTACAAATACTTGTCCTGCCGCGGGAATCGAACACGTCGCCTCCGAACTATAAGCCGACCTGCTCAACCACCACACCACAGAGGCTATTATTTGCTCGTTGTGTATCTACAGCTCTTCCCTACAACTCAACTTCATATTGTAGTAGTGATATATTCCTTACCAAAGCAAAAATAGCAGTTAGGAAACTGCCTGCCTCTTTATGCCCCTTGGAAGCCGATATTCCCAAACTTCTTCGGAAATTGCTCTTCCGTTCTCATCAAAGGCCAATGCATCCCTCGTCAAATTACTCATACTATTTACCACTTTCAAGGGTGGTTAAGTAAGGGTAAATAGGTGAATTGTTATCCGTTTCCTTAAGCCGAAGTGCGGTGGGCGAGTCACGTACAACTTCTAAGTTACCACACTAGTGCTATTCCAGTAAAGAATGTTCTTACAAAACTATTACACTCATGGTCGTAGTGATAAAATTTTATCGGTTCATAAGTTCGATAACTACTCTAGTCGTCAGTTGCAGAACAGTTTGCTACAGTATTTACTAGTAAAAATATATCAAGTACAAAGTGTTTCTTACTTGTGACAAATTTAAACATAGTTATCAACATCTAGTCAAAGTCATACTCCTAGTAATGTGGTGGCAACTTTACTTGAAGCTTCTATGGAGTTTTGGTAACAACACGAAAAGAAACGTGTCAGCACCATTATACCATTTTCCCACACTCACGTCTGTGATCCAGCACTTAACGAATAGAATGCCACCAATTTTATGCACTAACACTGAAAATAACACAAGTTTTGGAAAATAATACAATGCGGTGACGCAATCTTTTTCGCTTTCCCGCCAAAAAACCACGGAGGAGGTTGTTGAAAAGAATCCAAAAATGGTGGTGGTGTATTTTGTTTTTTTTTTTTCATAGCTCATGTATTTTTAAATTTCAATGTGTGTTTCAAGTGTCAACGGATAATAATCCGTTAAGTGTTCGTGCATGTGCACAAGTGTTGGCAAAAGGTTCCAAGTTTTAAAACCATGCCTTTTTTTGCCCAACTGTTCAGTTTAATCGTAAAGTGTTTAGTGCAGATTGAGGACACCATAGCTGGCATTTAAAACTCAATTGGATAAAACTGCGTTTCACATTCAACTATACATACATAAGCACAAATTCTAGTTTTAAAAAAAATTAAACTAGGTGAACTAAACTAAAAATTTACTAGGTGGTAGGACTTTATTGCAAAGTTCGTCTAGGTAGGTACCACCGCTTTGCCAGTTATTCTGCCGCCAAGCAGTAGTGCGCAAGCACTGCTGTGTTCCGGTTTGAAGGGCACTGTAGCTAGTGAAATTACTGGGCAAATGAGACTTTATGATCTGATCTCACAGTTTAGTAATCTTATTACTAGATTGTGCTGATGTCTCTGGATGACGTGCGCAGTGCAGTGTCACGCGAACCTCTATACTTTAGAGTTTCGAGTGACACTGCAGCTGATATGGGCAGCCGTGTCGTTTAACATCAGGCGAACGGCTAGCTCGTCACGTCATTCCTTAACAAAAAAAAAAAAAAAAAAAAAAAAAAAAAAAAAAAATTAAAATGTCTTTGGAGACTGCCGATAGAAGTGGGAAAACTAAGTAACTTGTGTTAGTCTTCTTTTGTTTTGTTTCGGTATTTTAGATTAATCTGGGACATTCATAGCTGACCTCACATTCTTTTCTCAAATTTTGATACATGTAGGTAATACCCACATGTACCAAAATTTCTCACTGAAGAATCTTCGTTTGATGTGCTCAAATTCGATCATTCTACGTGATATTGGCAAAATTGTGATAACCTCTCTACAAAGGCCATTAACAAAGAGTAGAAGTTGAAGTAACTTGTGAGATATACACGGGAAGCGTGCGGTGGCGATGACGCGAATTTCACACTTTCACCAAAAATTACACATATATACACAGTATACATGGAAATCATGCGGTGATGATGACGCGAGTAAAGAAAAGCGAGATAAAGAAGTTTTCACTTCAAAAAGTTATCAACCAGCGGGACTAAACCCGCGCTTTCCATCTCTGGATTCGATGCTCTTACAACAGAACTAATCTTTGCATTTTCCAGTGGTGGCGAAAATCTTTAGCTCTATATTTCTGTACCGACTAAGAATCAGTGGAGATATTTGTAGACCTGTTAGACAGTAACTATTCATTTGACTTTCAATATGGTCCACTTTCAATAGGGTCTACTCTTACAGTGGACGTAGTCTTCTCGATCCTCTTATCTCGGCAACGGCCCAAGCTGAGGCTGGCACCCCAGGGGTGCCTTTGAGCTAGTTGCCTTCCACTTTGACGGCTGGGCGCTTTAAGCGCCTGCCATCCCACCCGGTGACGCTGTAATGGTCGGTCGAGGCCAACAGCATTAGCCCGTTAAAAAAAACATTATAAACTATTCATTTGTAACTTTACTCATTCGACAAGAGTTAAATGCGTGTCACAATTCACGTTGTCATTACAATATGTCGTATATAATGAAGATTTGCTACTGATTTCCATTATAATAATTACGAGGGTTCGTTTGCGTCTTGGTAAGGTAACGTCACGTCTAGATGATAAGACGCCACCTCCTGTAAGTAAATTCACGGAAATAAATGACTTATGAGATCAAATTGACAATAAATTGAGATGTGGAATGAGCTACCTGCTGACGTTTTTTTTGAGCTGTAAAATGGGGTACTTCAAACGATAAGTAAATATTCTTAGAAGACAATGAACCAGAGGCGCTTCCAATGAAGCGCCTCTGGTTCATAGGTAACTTCTTAACATCAAGTGAGCCATTAGGTTTTTTTTTGTTTGATTTGGCTCCACACTTTTGTGTATTTAGCCAGTGTCAAGTAATTGATAATTTCTCAAGATAATGATATCTCACGCAGTTGTCAACTCACAGTCCAAGTAATCAAGTAAAGTCATAGTCTAGTCTAGTCAAGTCATACTCCTAGTAAAGTGGTGAAAACATTTTTTTTTTTTTTTTTTTAATATGTGTAGACATCTCACACAACGCCATCTAGCCCCAAACTAAGCAAAGCTTGTGCTATGGGAACCAGATAACTGATACAATACTTAGATACTTTTTTGTTTGTAAATACATACATAGAATACAATATGACACCCAGACACAGAGCAAACACCTATGTTCATCACACAAACGTTTGTCCTGAGTGGGAATCGAACCCACAACCCACAGTTCAGAAGGCGGGGCTACTACCAACTGAGCTATCGGGCCAGTCAAACTTTACCAGAAGCTTCTGTAGAATTTTGGAAACAACACGAAAAGAGATGTTCACGATCATTATACCACTTTTCCATACTCGTGCCTGTAATCCTGCACTTAAGAATAAAATGCTACCAATTTTATGCACTAACACTGAAAATAACACAAGTTTTGGAAAATAATACAATGTGGTGACGCGATCTTTTTCGTTTTCCCGCCAAAACTCCTTTATGCATAGAATAGAAAAATAACATGCAAACCTTTATTTTTTATTGTTAAGTTTTCTTAGGTAATAAAAGTAAACCATTAAATTTTCTAGACTCCTGAGAACCTTTAGAAATAAACGTTGTTTCTGTACGTCTCGAAAAACGACTCCCAAACAGATTCTAAAATGTAATTAAACAAAATAAATTAGCGTTAGTCGACCCAGTTGACCTTTGAAGATCTAGCTGATTAAAATGTGCTTAAAAATAAATTAAAGGCGCTGAAAATGGTAACATTTTGTCCAAGCAAAGTGATTTATTAACACAGTTTTAAATTTATTTGATTAACGATCTAACGTCACTTGGACGTGCATAACAGAGTGGTTTAGCCTAGAGAACTTTACAGTACAAGCTGCACTTAAATCGCTTTTATAAGCGACTTAAGCTGAAACGCAATAAGGTGCAGTTCAATTCGCATAGCTTTATTCTTCTGACGCATTATGCGTAACAGGACGACCCAGACGTCGGGGCCGTTAATGCAATATTCGCTAGTTCTTTTATAACGTTTTAGTATGGAATTATCCATTATTATTTATATTTATTTTTAAAGCAGTACCGTTTGCTTACCGCTTAAAATGACAATTCACAATTGTCAAGATGGCGAAATTTGCATTAAACAAAGCACAAACAAAATTATACCGACTGATAGATGGAGATTTGAAACTTCGTTTTTTATCTAAAGGTTGTGTAGACTCGTGTAAAAACTTAATTGAGGTACCTATGTCACTTCACAACCAGTTTGAATCCACTATGCTATGCATGATGTACAGCTACGGTATGCCATTTACGTTCAGTATTCTAGACAAGATTGGAATACCAGCACTTGCATCCGCGAACATCCATAAATCTATATTGACAGCCTCTGTGGTGTGGTGGTTGACCAGGTCGGCTCATAACCTGGAAGCGGCGGGTTCAATTCCCGTGGCAGAACAAGTACTTGTGCACAGAAAAAAAGGGCAAATCTTTGTTCTGGGTCTGGGTGTTGTGGGACCATCGTCTTCGTACTTCCTGGGTCCCTAAACACAGGGTATCCTAATTAGGGTCCAGTATCTATGTATGTGATCATTGGGAGTTATTATTATTATTATCGTAGCTGCGCCCCGCGATTTCATCCGCGTGGTGAAACTGATCTATGCCTTCTAAATTTTATTCTTTCATAAGAACCTTCTCCTGACAATAAACAACAAAAAATCATTAGCGAGTATGTCCCATCCGTTCACACGTGATGCGATGACCTAGGGAAATACAGATTAATTTTTTTATATAAAGGTACCCATCAATCCATAAAACTTAAATGTATTATATTATATTATATGACTTTCTGGTATTTGGATAACTTTAAAATTTTTCTTTAACCCCGAAAATTGATAATTTTGCCCAAAAATGTGTGAATTAAGACCTTCATTGATTTTAGAAAACTCACTAAAAGACTGCTTTGGGGAATATAGGGAACATGGTCCCAGTTACAAGTTATTTTAAATGATACCACTACTATCACAAAGTGGTAGGGCTTTTCTGTAAGTTCGTCTAGATAGGTGCCACTGCTTTACCAGTTAATCTGCTGCCGAGCAGTGGTGCACAACCACTACTGTGATTAG
The DNA here is from genome assembly GCA_905220475.3 of Ennomos fuscantarius. Lineage (NCBI taxonomy): Eukaryota > Metazoa > Arthropoda > Insecta > Lepidoptera > Geometridae > Ennomos > Ennomos fuscantarius. The sequence goes on from HG992044.1 coordinate 5,802,713, forward strand.
AGTACTGACACTGAAACTGATTGAAGGATCAGCCATGGGCAGCCATGTCGCTTAACATCAGATGAACGACTACCTCGTCATGTCATTCCTTAACATGAAAAATGAAAAGTTGATGTGAATAGTTTTAATTTTTTTTTATAATAGGTCTTTACCTATGAAATTGCCGTTTTGCAGTACAGACTTTTTCAAACAAAAAAAAGTTTTGATTGGCTATGAATTCTAAATTCAAATTAACTTTGTTTTAAAAATATGACATTCTATTTACAATATAAGTCTTTTGTTTATTGATTAGCGTTGTATTTTCATTACATTTCAACATTTTTCCTCATAATGGATACTTTGAAATTTCGTGTAATTATGGAATATGAGTTCCGTCGTGGCACCAACGCGGCACAAACGACACTTAACATCAACGACGTTTACGGCGAGAACTGTACAAACGAAAGTACAACCCGTTATTGGTTTGCTCGGTTCCTTTCTGGGAATTTTGACTTGAAAAATGAACCTCGTGGTCGTCCGGAAACTTTGGTCAACAATGATGAATTAAAGGCGATTGTGGAAGCTGATGAATCTCAATCTACAGCTGAGCTGGCAGCAGCCTTTGATGTTAGCATCAAAACAATATTGGTCCATTTGCGACAGATTGGCAAGATAAAAAAGCTTGATAGATGGGTGCCCCACGATCTTAACGATCGCCAGCGCAACGTACGCGTCGAGACTTGCCTTGCGCTGCTTAACAGGCACAGAAATGAAGGAATTTTGAACCGAATTGTTACGTGCGACGAAAAATGGATTCTTTTTGACAATCGAAAGCGCTCAGCAAGTTGGTTAGATCCTGGTTCGGTACCAAAGCAATGTGCAAAACGAAAAATGACCCCTAGAAAGGTGATGGTCACAGTTTGGTGCTCTAGTGCTGGTGTGATTCATCATAGCTTTTTACAAAATGACGAGAGCATTACTGCAGATGTGTACATTGAAGAACTGACCACAATGATGGCGAAACTCGCACGTCTGCAACCAGCTTTGGTCAATCGGTCGTCTCCACTGCTACTTCACGACAACGCGCGACCCCATACTGCACAACAGACCGTCTCTAAGCTGCATGAGTTGGGTTTGGAAGCTCTCCCTCATCCGCCATACTCACCAGATCTTGCGCCTACCGACTATTACTTTTTCCAAAATTTGGCCAACTTTTTAGCGGGAAAAAAATTCAATTGCCGAGAGGCAGTACAAAACGCCTTTGAAGAGTTTGTTGTCTCCCGTCCTGCTGATTTTTTCAAGAAGGGCATCCATAAACTGCCACAGCGTTGGCAAAGATGCATTGATGCAGGGGTGATTACTTTGAATAAAAGAAATAAATAAGTTCGAAAAAAAAATACTTTAACTTTTTTCAAACAAAACGGCAATTTCATAGGTAAAGACCTAATATATGCTTGAGTTGGATCAGTATCTCGCCTGATGATAAGTGACGATATGGACTAGGATATAATTTTCGTCTCGTCCAATCACGCGCCAGTCAGTGTTGCCAACCAGAAAGCTTAATTTCTCCAAATAGGAACAAATTAATAATAATAATAATATGTGTGGACATCTCACACAACGCCATCTAGCCCCAAACTAAGCAAAGCTTGTGCTATGGGAACCAGATAACTGATACAATACTTAGATACTTTTTTGTTTGTAAATACATACATAGAATACAATATGACACCCAGACACAGAACAAACACCTATGTTCATCACACAAATGTTTGTCTTGAGTGGGAATCGAACCCACAACCCACAGTTCAGAAGGTAGGGCTACTACCAACTGAGCTATCGGGCCAGTCAATAATAAATTCATGACACCTAATAGCTTTTTCAATTTGTACTCTAGTAGACTACATTTATTATATGATCACATTACCCTGGTCATAGACTTGTCACAGTCGGGTAAAGGACGAAATTAAAGTAATTCCGGCCGCAGTTTATTCCCATTGCGGGAAAAGTAGAATGGGAACAATTGGTTACGCCTGTATCAATTACAGCGAGGGTCCTCGTGGGTTTGTTGACGTGTTCCTAATAGAAAAAGTATGAGTGTTGAATAAATAAATAGCTCAGAGGAAGTTTGAAGATTTTCGCATTAGTATTATCTTTCACCTATCTTGACTTGAGACGCCATAAAAGAAAGATTACTCTTTTTGAAATATAGTGTCTAGGACTACTTTCATAGCTACTTTAGCTACTTGAGTACAACCCAAATCACTGGATTTGGGCTTTACCCAAGTGGCCTGTCAGTCAATCATTCAGGACAAAGTCTTTTATTAATAAGAATAAAAAGCTAAAAATAACTAATTTTGCATAGTTTTTTTTTATTTTATATACTGCTATTTTTGAGTGTCTTTTTGGCAGATCGTATTTACTACGAGATTCTCCAAACAAAGATTTCACATTATAATCGTTGTGTTATCGTTTTAGTTATACACGCGATCGTGTTTCTTAGTTATTGTTATAAAAAAACCGTTTGCAAAACTTCATACTCCCTTAAAAATTGGCTGCACAACCGGGCGATAGATACGGCATGCCCGCGGCATAAAAATATATATCCGCAAAATTGACTATCCCCACAGCCTATAAAGGCCATTGTATGCACCAGTATTTGAACGAGACTCATTAAATTCACGCTCTCCATACATTGAATTCCAAATTCAACGTCGTAAATTTAACTAAGTGTGGGTACGTGCTCCCAGCTAATTTCTCCATAGTAATTGCCGAATCTTGAGTGCGTCTTTGTAGTAACAAATGTACCATGTTGTGAGGCATGAATAATTTCCTCTGTTAATGTGAGTTTGAAGCGAGTTAGAGGTCTGCGTTATGCTTAATTATCATTTTGGTAGCAGCCTTCCATTACGTGGACAGCGACCTTTAATTAGGGGGATGTGGAACTTCCGCGGACGTGAATATATCCTCGAGTCTTTGAAGGTTCGTTGGTTTTTAGTGTAAAGGTAATTTGGTTGCGGTTTCTCTGTCTTCAGATTGAGCAGAAATTTTACTATGTAAGTGCCGCAGAAGACTTAATTATAGCCTTTTATTTGCTGTCTTGCTCGCACATGTGGATCATAAAATTATTTAAAATTTAAAATCAGACAGAACTTTCGAATTATTTTTTCGAATTATTATGTATATATTTATAACAAAATTACAAATGTTTAAATAATGTTTGGGAATTAACATCTTTTCAGTTACATGCTGACGCTTACGAAGCCCGCGGCTTGGGTTAGTAAATGGCTCACAGAAGAATGGTCGGAGTAATTTCTACTGTAAATTGATATGAGTCTTACCGTCATTGACCGAAATGAACAATACTCACGATAGAACTAAATAGTCTATTGATTCGGAGAATATAAAAATAGAAAATATTAGTTTATCTTGGTCCTTTGTCAAATTAAAATATATCAAATATAAAACCTCAACAACCCGAACAAAAATAAATTGGCCAGTGCACTAAAGTGGCCAGTTATTAGATGGTTTACCTTACTCCATGTTCAGATTTTATGTAATTGCGATCATGGTATGACTAATTAATACGCAGCCATAGTGCCGGCCTATATAAGCTGCATCTTCAGAGACAAGCAGCCTCAAAGTGAAAGTGTGTGCTTTATGGGCGAGGCATATGTTCATCAGCAGACATCTTCATGTTATTGATAATGATAATAATGTTCCTTTTTGATAACATAGACTGACAAATAAGCTGACGGCCCGCCTGATGGTAAGCAGCTACCGTCGTCTTGACACTTGCAACACCGGGGGCGCTGCCGATGCGTTGCCTTTTAAGACTATTTACCCGTCGTTTGAAGTGCCCAATGTATAGCTCTTGTTCCTTTTTTTATGTTAGTGAATGATATGCCAAGCTAGTCGTTCACTTGATGTTAAGCAACATAGCCGCCTTTTACAGAAAACTATCATTTGGAACTAAAAAATATAAAGTTTCGCGTGACACTGCACTGCGCACATCATCCTGGGACATCAGTCTGGTAATAAGATTACTCGACTGTGAGATCAGATCACAAAGTCTCAATAGCCCAGTAATTTCACTAGCTACAGTGCCCTTCTAACCGGAACACAGTAGTGCTTGCGCAATAATACTTTGCGGCAGAATAACTGACAAAGCGGTGGTACCTACCTAGACAAACTAATAGTACAAATAGTAGTATTAGTAGTGAAGATTTCTTGAATATACTTAGATTTGACTCGCTAAACAAGTGCGTAGGTGGATAAATGTAATACACAAGAACAATTAGTACTAACCGTATTATTTCCAAAGTGAGCAATTCATTTGTACGAAATTTCTCAAACAACATTATTAGTAACATAGCTTTAGCGATGTCATTGGAACCCGAGACGCCTCCCCGTAATGGAATTTACCTAACAGAGTTAGGCTGACACGCGTAGGGTGTTTTCTGTATTTACAGAGCCAAATATGCCAAACGCAGGTTCTTGGTACCTAAAATTTTTTGCATATGTATATTAGAGAGGGAAAATAAAGCGCTCGCTTCTGAAAAGTGGTCTACGCCAATTACGTGCAAAGCACTCAGTATTTCGTACGACACGGGCATTGTATTATAAATACTACATTGGCATTGTATAATAAATCCTTTTATTTTTAATGCTGGAAAATTGATTTGAGGGTATATAGCACCAATAAAAGGAAAATTCATCGTTGTAAATTATTTATAGTAAATTTAATTTACTGATTTATATCTCAATGGTTTTGTGTTAACTCTATATCATTTGGTTATCATCTGTGGTGTGGTTATTGAGCAGATCGGCTAATAACCCAGAGGCGGCGGGTTCGATTCACGAGGTAGGAAAAGTATTTGTGCACAGAAAAAAACACAAGTACATTTTCTGAGTCTGTGTGTTGTGGGACCATGATCATCGTAGTTCCTGGGTCCCTTGACACGGGGAATCCTAGTTAGGGTCCAGGGAGTATGTGATCGTTGGGCGTTATCATTATTATTATTATTATGATATGCATGTACTTTTTGCAATATGCACATTAATACTGTAAATTCACTTAGGAAATTTAAAATAACATGTAAGTATAAATTACAAAAGGAATAATAATTATAGAACTTTAACTTAGTAACCACATGAAGCATTACTGCACTGGTCACTCATCCTGAGACATCAGTAAAAATAAAATTACTAGACTGTGTGATCAGGTTATAAAGTCCCAGCAATTTTACTAACCGCAGCACCATTCAAAAGGCAGTAGAATAAAAAACGAGTGTGTTTTAGACCACGCGACTGAAGTACAACTTCTTTAGTTTAGCTTCATCTGTCGGCCAGTATAACTTTGTTTTTGCTTTGTTTAATGTTAATATCGCTATCTTGATAATTGTAAATTCTCATTTTACTGGATATACCAACATAAAAATACAAAATTGAAGTTTATTATGTTAACAATGGAGATCTACGTTAACGAACAACTTTTTTCGTAAACGGGCGCTGCTTGCGGGAGCTGGTCTGCTCGTGGTGTATACGCAAATAGACATAAAAAAATTAAGAAAAAACTAAAAAATATAGTATTTTAATATAAGTCCCTCTTGCTTTGTAAAAAACTAATAATAATACAACTAACAAATATGTAAGTAGTATCGCAGCTAATTATGTTTAAACGGTAAGTTTCTTTTTGTATACTCTGTACATTACATACATAAACATTTGTAACTTTTTTGGAAATAAACATTTACTAATATTACTAGTATATTAAAAAAGAGCACGAACCCAGGAGTCTGTGGTAAAGTAGAATAATAATAATAAAACCAACAACTTTCAAATTCCGTTCGCCGCGCCTGTTTACTCCCAAGTCGAAAGTGCGTTATGTTTTACTTCAAAAGCGCGTGTTTTGATATTCTAAGTACGCAAGTGAATCGCGTCTTTACAACGACAATAGTTTCCCTTCTCGTTGGAACCACTAACACTGATTCTACTGGTCAATGTTTTATTTACTGTAACCGAGCCATCCGGTAGCCATTATCGCTTTGGTCCGCTCCTCCAATTACATTGAGGTCAGGCTATGTCTTCGCAGAGGATATTGTTATTGCGGCAAAGAGACATTCAATTCTGCTAGGTCATTTAATTGTAGAATCGCTGTAGGGGTATTTTAAATTGGATATTTTTGTCATATAAATACCGTTCTTGCGTTTCACAATCACTGGATAGGGCTAACTAACACATTTAGTATCATTTAATTTAAATAGCAGATCGAGTGGAAACTAAATCGTTATTTGATGGATAAGAAGTTTGTTTGACAGCTGAAGTATGCTTTGAGCAATTTACCAAAAATGCGAGATTATTTAATAAAATATTTTGTTAAATCTGCCATTGTACGTTATAAATGTATAGTAGTAATAAGTTTTCGTTACAAAAATAATGAATAGAACTGAAAACCTTGCAGAAGTACTTGTCTTGTAACATTGTGTATACGATTAGGTAGCTAAATGATAAACAAGGAATGTGGAACGCGATGTAAGCTAACCGAAAGTTTTATCTTCCACATAATTTACGTGATGGTTAACTACTAGCGACTTTAGTAGCACATTCTGAAACAAGCCCTTAAGATAGAGGCTTATTATCATCATCTTTTAGTATACAGCGCAATTCAAATGAAGACATAAATACACCTACCTATTATATTGTAGCAATTTTTGTATATTATGGTGACAGTAATAATACCAATAATAAAACTAATAACGCCCAACGATCACATACATAGATCCTGGACCCTAACTAGGATTCCCTGTGTCTAGAGACCCAGGAACTACGAGGACCATGGTCCTACAACACCCAGACTCAGAACAAGTATTTGCACATTTTTTCTGTGCACAAATACTTGTCTTGACGCGGGAATTGAACCTGTCGCCTCCGGGCTATGAGCCTACCTGCTCAACCAATGGAATAATGATCTTCCATATTTGATTTTTTTACCGTATTTGGGTGTTAATTTTGAAGTCCATTTAATATTTAATTAAACCTACTGTTTTATTTTCTTTCATTCTATTTAGTGTCTAATTTATACAATTTAGTTAATTAAGAAATAGGTACTACAATAAAAAGTAATTTCAAAAAGCTAACAGGAATAAAAAATAAAGCTTATAAAACAATTCAGGCAATTATGAAGTAAGATAATTAGGCCTCCCACCACGTCCCTCAAATCACGAAAGGCCATTCGCGTCAAGTATTTTAATCCCCGGAAAAACGCTATCCAATAAACATTTTAACGATTTTAATTATCCCCACTTCCCATCAAGGAGTCGGGAGTGCTCGGCAGCAATCGGAATGTATAAGTTCCCATTGGAAAATTAGAAAAGTTCAACTCATTTCAGGTGCCTCGCTGGAATGGAAGAAATGACCGAGTTTGCAGATGAAACGAATCTGCAGACTTGTAAAAGTTTAATAAGGAAAAATATCGATGTTCCCGAGTGCTGGTCGAAGGTGTGATTTCTTGTTTATTATTGTAAATACAGTTTTGTTAAGTTTTAAACTCTAAACTTGTAGATATCGCAAGATTCGGAAGCCATGCTGGCGATCCATAATTTTCTTTTCTATTTTTTCGAATGCTATACTGGATAATGATTATGATAGTCTTTATATCAGAACTAGTTGCGCCCCGCGATTTCACCCGCGGATAAAAAGTATTTTAATTATTTGCTCATCTCACGGGAACATTTCACTTTTCCGATATAAAATGTAGCCTATATGTTAATTCAGTGTATAAGATATCTTGGTACCGAATTTCATCCAAATCCATTCAGTCGTTTTAGTGTGAAGGAGTAACAAACATACACAGATACACACATACACAATTTCGCTTTTATTATTAGTGTGATAGGTAAAATATTCATATAGTTAAAGGGGTTAATAAATTAAGGGGTTAATAAATTAACCCCTTTAACTATATGAATATTTTACTTTTTTTCATTCAGCCACACACCTGCAAGATATGGAATGAGCTGTTCGCTGAGGTATTTGCGTACATTATGGGGCAGCAATGAACAGCGTGATTACGAAACTATCACGTCTTCAATATTTCTAAGCTCTTGGCTTTATATTCACAAACATAATTTAATTTTGTACATACTTATTCGAGTTTTACATATTTCTTGGAAGCTCACTCTTGATACTTTTTAAACGCGTAAAATGTTATTTCCTTGCATATTAGATAAGAATAACTCACCACAAATTGGTAAGTATCTAGAGGCTGAAGTAACCCAACCAAAGTGAGCTTTAATTTATTTGAATAATAAGACAAAACATCTCCGTAAATATATTCATATAAAACTTAATTAACAATCAGCTTCCCAACTACGCTTTAACTTAACTTAAGACTACCTAATCTCGCAGATTGGTGGATTTCATTATTAGATTCTTAACGTTCTGCGCTAAATTCTTAGTTCAGTTATTTATGCTCGCCTTTAAGAATTATTTAAATAAAAGCTTTAAGAAAAGTTAAATTGTAGATTAAACGTTTATCAATGTAGATAATAGTATAGAAGACTTTATGTAGTACAATTACAGAAGCTTGAAGTCACCGAAATAAAAAGTTACTCTTGCTACAACGTAATAAAGTGCAATACAGCTCGGCACTACACGTCTACCGCAAGCACATGCTGGACGTTAAACGTTTTACGTGTAAAGCATATCCCAGATGTCGGGGCCGGCCCCATATTGTATCTTAATATAAGTTAGACCACGCGAGAGAGAGACGGGTAGACTTTTCATGATGCGCATGCAGTGCGACGTCACGCCGAGCGCTTATTCACAGCCACTACACATGCGCAACGCGTAAATGTTTTGAACGTGCCAGCTTTAGTTAACAAACCTATAGGTATCTAGGTACCTAGTAGGTACCGGTAGTAGGTATAGGTAAGCCTAAAATGGAGAGGATTTGAACCCACGACCAAATTCAACTTTATCACCAACAGAGCTATATCGTTTGAATCTAAAAAAAGTAAACTTTATTTTCAAACTCAATAGGCACTGCCAATACACACAGATCTAGTTATTAATTGTATTTGCCAGTGTGGCAGTGTTGTCGACCAGCTCGGTCACCATGGCCTTTCCTGCGTCTGCAGTGCCGGGAGGATTCCTCGCCACGCTAGTCTTAACGATATCATTCGTAGGACTTTTACCAGCGCCAACTGCGCCGCTATTTTGGAGCCTAATGGCCTCGTTAGGGACGATGGTAAAAGACCCGACTGAATGACTTTAATTCCTTGGAAGTTGGGGCGGCCTTTGGTGCAGGACGCTACATGTGTTGACACCCTTGCGCCGTCACATCTTCCTGGAACACAAGTTAAGGCTGGCGCGGCGGCGAATTCTGCTGAGCAGCTAAAAAGGCGCAAATATAGTAATCTTGATAGCGGCCTTGGGGACCGAGTGCTCACCAAATTTTTAAAGACCTTTCGAAACGTCTGGTTGAAGCCACACGTGACCAAAATGCTGGCCTCTACTTCGGCCAAAGATTGAGCATTGCCATTCAACGTGGCAATGCTGCCAGCATAATGGGCATGTTGCCTACTGAGAGTGGTTTGTTTGATTAAGCTCCCTTTTTATTGTTTTATGTTTATTAAATAATATTATGTTGTATGTTACTAATAAATGAACAGGTAATTAATTGTACCTACTTTTCCTGTGCGTATATCTGTTTGATTGCAGGAATGGAATCCTCATCCTCCGGATTATGAGAGAGCTGCTGCCCTAGATTCCTGATGGATTCATATACAAAACGCCAAAATTCGACCGAATATATTAATGTATAATCATGTAGTAATATTACAAAGCAGGAAAAAAATTAAGCTCACGCGCCAATAGAGACACTTTTTGGACACTTTCCATACAATTGAAACATGTCACGTTTTAGAATACAACCAGCTAGGCGATCTTGAAACTTGATTGCTACAATAGAAACAGATATTTATATGGAGTTTCAATACGTAGTTTATGTACATAGTTACTATAGAAATTATTAAATTAGGAATGAAATTTCTCTTGTCGTGATCACCCCGACACAAAATGTATCCAGTCTTGTATCTTGTCGTTAGTGTTTGTATTCGGTAGGAATACTGTTAATACTTTATTATCGGGGTGCAAGCGAATTGTTTTCCTGCTCGGTAAATATTTATTTGTTTCAATTGTATAAGTGTTGACTGATTGAAACAATACCTATCATAATTCAAGAGCATTTCACATAACTCAACCGAAAAGCATTCAACCGCACTTAAATTTATGCAACATGAAAACGATGCTTGTTTCGAAAAGTTTAAACCACGGCAGTAAAGTTTTAAACAATAAATCAACGTTTATAGTACGATTCAAAAGTATCATCTATGCATTTGTATAGAATGTGACCTTTTTTACTGGAATTAGGGATGTGCGTTCTTAATTTTGAATTTGTCGATTTCGATTGGAATAATTATTACCTATTTTTAACGGGCAAAGTGCCTTTATTCTTTTAATTATCTTAAAGCTACAATAAGATAACAATTGCTACTAAACACTTGCTATTATACTACTGCCTATCGAACATGTTGGCAGCATTGCGCCGTTGAATTGCAATGTTGATTCATTGTCTTAAATAAGTGCCGAGCATTTTGGTCTCGCGTTACATCGACCAGGCGCTCTGATAAACTTTGGAAAATGCGATGAGTTAAACTTATTCATTTAAAATTATCTATCTAGTCTTTATAAAAATTGCTACCATTAGGTAAGCTTATTAAAGTGGCATTGATACAGTTCATTATTATTAACCAGTGATGTGATAAGTTTCACATTATAATCACATACATACATTACAATATGAATTGTTAATGTCAGACATCGTTTTAATCGACGTAGTACTTACACACAAATTAAAAAAAAACTAACGACACTATAGTATATAATATATTTTACTTAGGACCTATCAACTCCAAGTAGCAGGAATATCGATGTCTTGTCGATTAAATAGTAATTATTATCGATTATTAATATTTTTACTCGAGACCAATATCATCAATGTTGTGCTATGATAATCCTGCACTGTTATAATTTTACTCAGATAATAAATCCAAGAGATTTGTCAACTGTTCTCACAATTAAATGGTTCCGAAATCGATTTTGCCCAAGTCAAGTCACTGCACAGTATATTCTAGTTAAAAACGAGCTAGCCATCGAACATTTTTGTTTAACCAGCGAATACTGTAAATTTTGTTCTAGCTCCGAGTAAATCCTAGTTCATCCTCGGAGCTCTATCTAAAATAAAGCCAAAGCTTGGCCATTTCTAGTGGTTTTTCTTCCCCTAAAGGTGACGTGTACTAGCAGCTACAGCATGATCAAGTGTTTTAACGTACGTTTCACTTTTTGCTGTGACTCGAGGCTTTTCGAAGCTCTTGAATAAAATAAGATTATTAAGTATCATCAAGTAAGTAAGTATATAGCCTTACATTTAACGCATTTAACGCTCAATGTTTCTTCTTGAAAACGAGACTATACGGCATCTACATCAAAACAAAATTAAAAATTCATCGCTTCATAAAAAGCAAGTGTCGAATTAACATGTTCACAACAGGGTGTTTGCATCGCAAGCATAACACTTGCACGCTTTTTATGCAGTACCGACAGTAGGATAACTTTAGAAAAACGTTGATATATGGACTGTTTTTACAATATGATTAATCATCAACATTATCAACTGAAAAACGTCCAAAGTTGAACATTGGCCTCTCCCATTTAACGCCATTTTAAATGGGTACTTATTTTTTTAATCAAACGGCTTCCCGCAGTATTGACCTGGTTATTGGACTTAGTAAAAGGCCGCCCGTTAATGCACAGAGTCTTCCGTTCTTCAGTTTATTCGCTTACAATTAACTTTGAGATTAGTTTCATGGAAATAAATTGAATAACGTTGTGTAAAAAAATTGTAAGTTACAGTTATAAAGTTCAAAATATGTCGGGAAACTATAACAATTCTACTCAAGAGGGCGGTATAGCTAACCTAATATAAAAGTTCAACTTTAAACTGTTGCAAACCAGCTACTTTACAACTATTACACTGACAACTATATTTAAACTGTCTACGGAACGTTTTCAGACGGATTTAGATGTGAAAAGATTTCGAAGCCGAAAACTAACTAAACTTTTAAAAAGTAGAATATAATAACAAATGCTCATACTCTCTGTACTGCACACAGGCTTTTGTCATCGAATCAAACTTTTCAAGGGAGGACACTTTACCACGCTAATTTAATATGCCACAAAGCAACATCCCTGGAGACCATTTTAATTTAATAATTTAAATTGCGGCATCGCTCTTGTTTGTGACAAGTCTGAAGCAAAAAAGTACATCACATTGTATAACAAACATGTTTTATATTCAACTCTCGGGTTTCTTTCGAAGTTGTGTTTTGTGCTCTGAAGTGTAAACTTTCAAATTATTAGTGTTACAATTCGGGACTTTTTTATACTCACAACTAGTAAACGGCTAGCACTTACGAGATACAGTTGAACTCGATCGGTGTTTAGAGTAATATAGATGCCCATCCTCGTTGAGAATGCGTGGCGGCGGCGGCGAGTCTGCGCTGACTTAGGCCGCGGAGACGGCGCACACGCGTACATCAATGTCACTGTCACTGTCACACACGTCAACCCTACGGGCCGTACACCGACCGTTTCAAATTCATCCACAATATGACGCACTGACTTTTGGCGGGAAAGCGAAAAAGATTGCGTCACCGCATTGTTATATTTTCCTAAACTTGTGTTATTTTCAGTTTTATTGCATAAAATTGGTGGCATTCTATTCGTAAAGTGCTGGATTACAGGCGTGAGTGTGGGAAAATGGTATAATGATGGTGAAACGTTTCTTGTCGTGTTGTTTCCAAAACTCCATAAAAGCTTCAAGTAAAGTTGCTACCACTTTACTAGGAGTATGACTTTGACTAGACTATGACTTGACTTGATGACTTCGACTGTGACTTGACACATATTTGCGTGAAATATCATTAACTTGATGAATTATCAATTACTTGACACTGGCTAAATACAAAAAAGTGTGGAGCCAAAACATATTAAAAAAAAGGCACGGATCCTTATATGGTGGGTATTCTTCCAATCCGCACATGCGTTTCGCCTCAACATTTATTGCGTGGATGGTTAATAGTAGCTAAGCTTTTTTTATGTTACGAAATGACATGACGATCTAGTCGCTCTCCTGATGTTAAGCAACACGGCTGCCCATATCACTTGCAGTGACACTTGAAACTCTAAACTATAGTTTCGCGTGACACTGCACTGCACACGCCATTCTGAGACATCAGCACAGTCTAAGCAATAAGATTACTAGACGGTGAGATTAGGTTATAAAGTCTCATTTACCTAGTAATTTTACTAGCTACAGTGTCTTTCATACCGGAACTTGCACACTACTGCTTGGCGGCAGAATAACTGGCAAAACGGTAGTCCTACCACCTAGTAAAAGTAAAATAATGGAAAATAAAGTAAAGTAATAGAAAGACGGATAAGTAATGGATCAAATTACAATCGTCTTTGTCTGCTGAAAAGTATTATCTGAGAAATTTCAAGGCAAGTGTGAACCTGTGTCTTCTAGGCAAGCATTCCCTATTTTAGACAAAGTCTTTGCTTAACATCTGGCGAAACAGTGCTCAAATGTTCCTGCAAAATTATCCTAATTCTAGCAATATCATAAATGCGAAAACTCTCATATGTTTGCTATCTATCTTGGTAAACACTAAACAATAGTAATAATAATAATATGTGTGGACATCTCACACAACGCCATCTAGCTCCAAACTAAGCAAAGCTTGTGCTATGGGAACCAGATAACTGATACAATACTTAAATACTTTTTGTTTGTAAATAAATACATACATAGAATACAATATGACACCCAGACACAGAACAAACACCTATGTTCATCACACAAGTGTTTGTCCTGGGTGGGAATCGAACCCACAACCCACAGCTCAGAAGGCAGGGTTACTACCAACTGAGCTATCGAGCCAGTCAAACCGATATTGATGAAATTTAGAAAGTTTACGTTCTGAAAGAATACAAAGATTTATAAAATTTTCGAAAATCCACCTTTATAAGGGTTAAACAGAGCGGGAAATTTGTATGGAACATTTAATTCATTATGGTTTGATTAGCTCAAAGCTCGGTAAATATAAAACTAAAAATATATCAAAAGTCAATAAATTTGACCTATACGTATTTTGTGATTGGAGTTATAGTTTAGGAGCTATTCGACTAAAACGGTTTTCAATGTATGAAAAGCAACATATAACAAAGGATATCTTGTGATTTTGGCCCATTTTCTTTCTGGGATTGATATGATGGTCTCATATCGTTATATGCCATATTTTCTTCAATAACACTTGGTGCTATTTTTGGGCACTTTTTGAGATATGACGAAAAGAGTGTAATATATGAAAAACCAGGTCAAAGTGAATATTTATAGATAGGATATGAATAAATGTTTCGATTTAAAATTATAAGATGTATTGAATTGATATAGATAGATTCGGTTTAATTTATTTCTGTAAAAATTATTATTTAGGTTGCAAGTTTAGATATAATATTATATTTGAAATCTGGCTTAGCCTGCGTGGTTGTGATTATAATTATTAGTCAAGGCACAGCGTTTTGAATGAGCCTGGTACCCCGGAGTATTCTTCAATGAATGTAGTTGTGAGTCGGCATGTCTCATCAGTAGTTGCCGATTCTAGAAAGTTAATTCTAGCGATATGCTCGTCCGAGCAAAATAAATTGAAAACTATTTCTGAAAAAAAGAAGTCAATATGACTATAATAACACCTATTGAGATTGAAGTAATAATATATCACACTAATTATTATAAAGACGAAAGTTTGTATGTGCGTTTGTGTGTATGTGTGTATGTTTGTTACTTCTTCACACTCAAACGGCTGAATGGATTTGGATGAAATTCGGTACCTAGATAGCTTACACACTAGATTAACATATAGGCTACATTTTATCCCGGAAAAGTGAAATTTTCCCGTGGGATGAGTAAGTAATGAAAATACTTATTATCCGCGGGTGAAACCGCGGGGCGCAACTAGTATATATTATTTAATAATTTAAATATTATATACATTTTTTATGTTAAGGAATGATGTGACGAACTTGCCGTTCGCCTGATGTTAAACGACACGGCTGCCCATATCAGCTGCAGTGTCACTCGGAACTCTAAAGTACAGACTTTCGCGTGACACTGCACTGCGCACGTCATCCAGAGACATCAGCACAATCTAGTAATGAGATTACTAAATTGTGAGATCAGATCATAAACTCTCATTTGCCCAGTAATTTCACTAGCTACAATGCCCTTCAAACCGGAACACAGCAGTGCTTGCGCACTACTGCTTGGCGGCAGAATAACTGGCAAAGCGGTGGTACCTACCTAGACAAACTTTGCAGTAAAGTACTACCACCTAGTAAATACTAGTAGTATACTAGTTGCGCCCCGCGGTTTCACCCGCATTTCAACAACATTCACATGAATGTGTGCTGCACGAATGTTGTTAATATTTAAATTAAAAATCAAAATGTTTTAATAAGAAATTTAGGTTTACATATTTTCACATAGTAATATAAAAAATGTTTTTAAATTGTTACTTACGATTACATGTCTTTTATCTGGACAAGATCCCATGTTATTGTGATTTAAATAATCATCTACGTCAGCCTTATTTTAATAAAATAAAATAAATCAATATTTGTGAACATTTTGCATTGCCAGGTCCTTATGGTACCAGCTTTGCTTACTTTGGCTTACTTTGGGGCTAAAAAAAATGAATGATAAATAAATAATAAATGACACTGACATGACATATATCTGCGTGAAATATCATTAACTTGAGAAATTATCAATTAGATATCAATGTTTTACTTGACAGTGGCTAAGTACACAAAAGCACAACATAACAAAACGTAAGTTGTATGTAACAGAAAAAAAAGTTGTTACCACACTATATACTCTGTTGTAGTTTGGAACTAGATGGCGTTGTGCGAAGTAACTTATATTTAGTCTTACAACAATAAATAGATAAACACATTGCACATAATATATCACACAGCGTTATCTAGCCCCAAGCTATGCAAAGCTTGTACTATGGGAACCAGATAACTAATAGAATACTTGATACCTACTTTTTTGTTCTAAATACATGCACAGACACTAACATCGATGTTCATCACACAAATGGATGTCCTGTATGTCCTGGGTCAGAATCGAACCCCCAACCTACAGTTCGGAAGGCAGAGCTACTACCAACTGAGCTATCAGACCAGTCAAGTCAATGATAATGTGAAAATGCCAATGACGTGAACAACCCTCTACCTATGAAAGTGAAATTACGTCTATTTATTTGTTATTGGTAGTCTTCTCGATTCTCTTATCCCGGCAACGCCAAGCCGAGGCTCGCACCCCCGGGGTGCCCTTGAGCTAGTTGCCTCCCACTTTTGACGGCTGGGCGCCTTATGCGAAGGTGACGCTGTAAAGGTCGATAGAGACCAACAGCATTAGCTCGTTCAAAAAAAAGCCGAGCGCAGATTTTTAATCATCATGAATTGAAATGGAATGAAATGAAATCTGATCTAAAAGTATATATCCATTCAATTAATAAAATGAAAAGTCAGTTATTATTATAATTGAGTTCTGAGGTAAAAAATATACCTTTTTTTAATATAGCAGAATTAACAACATAGTTAGATAGGTAAGTATTATTTGCATAATTATATAATCATTGTATATTTTAATTAATACATTGTTTTAATGATTCCACTGAATTTTGTGGTTTTAAGAATAATGCAGAATAATTAAATATTATATAATTATACAGAATAATTAAATATTATATAATTATACACAAGGCCACTAGGTATTTTATACAATAAATTTAGTTAAACGTTGTATCATTAACAAGCCTTAGGTGAAGGAGCAGTTAGCATTTATATTGTCTTTACCTATGAAATTGCCGTTTTGTTTGAAAAAAGTTAATGTATTTTTTTTTTTCGAACTTATTTATTTCTTTTATTCAAAGTAATCACCCCTGCAATCAATGCATCTTTGCCAACGCTGTGGCAGTTTATGGATGCCCTTCTTGAAAAAATCAGCAGGACGGGAGACAACAAACTCTTCAAAGGCGTTTTGTACTGCCTCTCGGGAATTGAATATTTTTCCCGCTAAAAAGTTGTCCAAATTTTGGAAAAAGTAATAGTCGGTAGGCGCAAGATCTGGTGAGTATGGCGGATGAGGGAGAGCTTCCAAACCCAACTCATGCAGCTTAGAGACGGTCTGTTGTGCAGTATGGGGTCGCGCGTTGTCGTGAAGTAGCAGTGGAGACGACCGATTGACCAAAGCTGGTTGCAGACGTGCGAGTTTCACCATCATTGTGGTCAGTTCTTCAATGTACACATCTGCAGTAATGCTCTCGCCGTTTTGTAAAAAGCTATGATGAATCACACCAGCACTAGACCACCAAACTGTGACCATCACCTTTCTAGGGGTCATTTTTCGTTTTGCACATTGCTTTGGTACCGAATCAGGATCTAACCAACTTGCTGAGCGCATTCGATTGTCAAAAAGAATCCATTTTTCGTCGCACGTAACAATTCGGTTCAAAATTCCTTCATTTCTGTGCCTGTTAAGCAGCGCAAGGCAAGTCTCGACGCGTACGTTGCGCTGGCGATCGTTAAGTTCGTGGGGCACCCATCTATCAAGCTTTTTTATCTTGCCAATCTGTCGCAAATGGACCAATATTGTTTTGATGCTAACATCAAAAGCTGCTGCCAGCTCAGCTGTAGATTGAGATTCATCAGCTTCCACAATCGCCTTTAATTCATCATTGTTGACCAAAGTTTCCGGACGACCACGAGGTTCATTTTTCAAGTCAAAATTCCCAGAACGGAACCGAGCAAACCAATAACGGGTTGTACGTTCGTTTGTACAGTTCTCTCCGTAAACGTCGTTGATGTTACGTGTCGTTTGTGCCGCGTTGGTGCCACGATGGAACTCATATTCCATAATTACACGAAATTTCAAAGTATCCATTATGAGGAAAAATGTTGAAATGTAATGAAAATACAACGCTAATCAATAAACAAAAGACTTATATTGTAAATAGAATGTCATATTTTTAAAACAAAATTAATTTGAATTTAGAATTCATAGCCAATCAAAACTTTTTTTTGTTTGAAAAAGTCTTTACTGCAATACGGCAATTTCATAGGTAAAGACCTATTATTTTTCACGTTCGGATGTGAATGTAAAGGGTCTCTTTGAAATTTTAAACCTTGAGTGCTTAATGACTGACGTTCTTCCCTATACATTTTTACACACGTTTTTCGCCTTATTTTCTCGAATGAGCTCTTGAGGATTTAACTATTCATATAAAAGTCTTGAGTCAAGTGGTTCCAAAATTCTGAAAATCCTTTAATTTTGCTTATGAATTGTTTCTTGTCATGTAAATCTATGGTTCTATATACATACAGGATAGGTCTTGGGTCTGTTTTAGGATTACGGTGGAAGTTTAATGCCCGTCTGCACTGAAGTTTGACAACTTTTAAGCTCGCACTTATCTCTCTATCTATATATATATATATAGATATATATATATATATATATATATAGATATATATATATACATATATATATATATATATATATATACATATAGATAGAGAGATAAGTGCGAGCTTCTATATATAAATAGATAGATAGATAGATAGATAGAGATAGATCTCTCTATCTATCTATATATATATATATATCTATATATATATATATATATATATATCGTCGCATCCGCGGAAAACTATCCTAATTGCAAAACACCTACTTTACAGGAGGAGGTTTTTTCTGATTATCTCTGAAAGTTGTTAGAGAACGTATGTATTTTTGAATACAAATCGATAGCATAATTCATTACGCATCGTTTAGTATTTTTTTTAAATTATTAATGTAAATAAATATAGCTATTTTGTCCTATAAGATAGTCTTCCACGGAATTTTGGCGCGACTGCGTCAATTTAAGCGCCATAAGGATAGTTTTCGCCGGAACAGTGACCTTTAGGATGTTATTCGCCGCTTATCGTACGATGATAATATTGTTGGAACGTAATTATTACTTCGGAAATCTAATTTTTAAGTTTTAATTACATGAAAAATGTATAAAAGTTCTTTTACAAATGCAGTAAACTACCTAAAATTTAATTTTTGACCGAAAAAATTAGTACCTAGTACGTATTACATATAAGATATTTATTTACCCATGCTAATATAAGACGAGATTATCAGGTTAAATATTTACCAGGTAAGGTATTTACAGGTTTATGTGAAAAAGTTTAAAATAATTAAACTATAATTATAATAACCTCAGATCAATTATCATAATCCGCCTACCCTTACTCCATTTAAGTTGAATCGGTACAGCATGTTTTTCTCCCCCACTCATTTCTGTCAGACGTCATCTCAAAATTCACTCCCTTAGCACGCATGTCATTCTTCACACAGTCCAACCACACTTTTTTCGGTCTTTCTTTACATTTTTTGCCATCAACATTCATTTTAAATACTCTCTTGGTAACATGGCTTTCATACCTCCGCATGACATGGCCATACCACGCTAGCCATTCCTCAACTTTTCCGTTACCGGTGCCACTTTCAGGCTACCCATTATGTACTTATTTCTGATTCTGTTCATACTCGTTACACCACACATCCACCTCAACATACGGATTTCAGCCGCATGTAGTCTGCTTTCATCCACATCTTTTGTTGCCCAACACCTCGACCCATACAATAGGACAGGTCTAATGATGTTTTTGTAGATTTGCCCTTTAAATTTAAGGGGCAATCGGAGATTACAAGTTGTTCCTATGACCTGTGTCCATTGCATCGATCCCGAATTTATCTATTTCTTACATCCCGATCTATCGCACCATCATCTAGCGCAAGTGAACCGAGGTAACGGAAGTCATGGCAGACTGGAAGGGGTACGCTAAGGTACGGGGTGCTTACCTCGTAAAAAGACCGCTACACACACAAAACAAATGCTTTGTTTTGGTCGTGCTTATCTTTAAGCCAACGTTCTCCAGTTTCTCCCAGCCTGCTCAGCCTCAAGCTTATCTTCGCCGACAAGTACAATATCGTCTGCAAACAGCATGCACCAAGGTGATTTCTCCTGTATGTCTGTTGTTAGCGCATCTATTACCAGAAAGAACAAATAAAATCTCAATGCCGATCCCTGATGCAAACCCACAGCCACATCAAACTTGTCGGTCTCACTAGCTGTTGACCGGACATACATACTTGCCCTGTCATGTATCGTGTGAATCAATTTTTCATACTCCTCAGCAACTCTTTTCTTCTTTAAGGCCCATCCCAGAACTTCACGAGAAATCTTGTCATAGGTTTTCTCGAGATCAATGAACACTATGTGCAAGTTTTAGTGTGCATGTCTCTATATTTTTCACACAGTTGGCGAAGTACAAATATAGCTTCTGACGTCCCACGCCCAGGTATGAAACCAAACTGAGTCTGGGCTATTTCAATCTCATCTCTCATTCTTCTCGCTTCTCCCATATCTTCAATGTGACATAAGCTTAATTCCTGGATAATTGTTGCAGCTTTGTACATCAAAGTCAAAGTAAAAGTCAAAGTCAAAATATCTATTGCAAATAGGTTAATTTTTGCACTTTTACAAGTCAAAATTATATTAGGTACTTAAGTTATTTCACTAAGCATATAAAATTACAAAGTGCTTATTGTCAAATAATATATAGCAAGCCCATTACAATATATGAGTTTGAAAAAAAAGCAGTTCTCTTTTTCACTACTGGTGCAAGCAATCCGGCACAATGCAGAATAGAAAACTTTGATCCGAAGCTTCGATTACAACTGTAAAGAAGAAGGTACAAGAAACTTTACAGTGATTTATGTTTTTTTTTTCTTCTTTCTACTGTCTTTAACAATGTATATAATTCATTACAGTTGAGATAATGAATATGTTACAAAGAGAAACACCACATCACTCCAGTGCAAGAAAAATACCGTGATTA
The DNA here is from genome assembly GCA_905220475.3 of Ennomos fuscantarius. NCBI lineage: Eukaryota > Metazoa > Arthropoda > Insecta > Lepidoptera > Geometridae > Ennomos > Ennomos fuscantarius. The sequence goes on from HG992044.1 coordinate 5,823,836, forward strand.
TCTTAATAAACATTACAATTATAAAATGGAATTATAGATAGGAATAGGCAATAGGTAAAGTACCTAAAATTTCATACCGTTAAGCTTGGGATATTCAGGCCAAGCTTTTTTGTCTGACACATAATTATTTATTGTGTAATAGGCTTTTTTCATTAAGTTTGACTTTATGAATAATTTAAATTTACGCATTGACAATTGTTCGATACCGTCAGGCAACTTGTTATAAAAGCGTATACAGTTCCCCATGAATGAACCATTAACTTTCCGCAGTCTGAATCTTGGAACTGTCAATTTATTTTTGTTCTTAGTATTAAAGTTATGAATGTCGCAATATCTGGGTAGAGAGCTAATGTTTTGGCGAGTGTACATCAAATTTTCGTAAATGTATTGACAAGCCACTGTAAGAATATTTATCTCCTTAAATTGTTCCCTGAGAGAGTCGCGGGATTTCATGTTATAAATGGAACGAATTGCTCTTTCCTGTAAGACAAAAATTGATTGTATGTCCGTGGCTTAAGATGCCGTATGATATAATATTGTGGAAGTAACTAAAGTATACTAATCTGGCAGTGGCTTCATCAGTAAACTGTCTGAATTTACGCACAGCATATGCTGCAGAGCTCAATCTGCCAGCAATGTTTGATATGACTGTGAGGATCCCACTCTAATGTAGAGTCTATAGTTATGCCAAGGAACGTGACAGATTGTACTAAATCTAATGGCTTACCATTCAGTAGTGAATTTGTAGGAGACCCCCTAACACTAGGTAACGAAAACTTAATACATTTAGTTTTCTTACTATTTAACAGTAGAGTGTTTTTAGTACACCAGTTCAAAACCAGTGAAATTGCCTTGTTAACGTCGTCAAAATCATTAATAGATCGGTCAACCTTAAAAATAAGAGACGTATCATCTGCGAACAAAACAATATCACATAGGTTCTTTACAAAAATGTAAGATCGTTAATATAGGCCAAAAATAAAAATGGTCCTAGTATTGAACCTTGCGGGACCCCCATTTTAGTGATAGAACCAGATGATCTTGCTCAATTAACTTCAACTGTCTGAATTCTATTACCAAGATAAGAAGAGACAAGATCAAGAGTTTAAGTCACAAAAAATCTCTATGGCGTCCTGTGACTTCTCCCAAGCACCAAGTATATGTTTAAAGAGTTTTACACCTGCATCTGTAGTTGATCGTCCTTTTGTAAATCCAAACTGTGTTGACTGTGAAACAGTCCGTTAAGGTTAAAAAATGATAACAACTGATTAAAAATTTATATTTGAAAAATTTTACTTATTGCAGGTAACACAGAAATTGGCCTATAGTTCGATGGATCATTCTATTTCCCGACTTAAATAAAGGAATCAGTTTACTATTTTTCATTACGTTGGGAAAAACTTCTTCGTCTACACATTTATTAAATACTTATGCTAAATATGGTGCGATCAATGTGACAATGGCACTTAAAACCCTGGTAGACATTCCCCAAAGATCCTCAGTATTCTTTATTTTAAGTGACCTAAAGGTCTTAACAATTATAGCCGAATTCATCATCATCATCCTTATTGTTAAATATGGGCACCAGTGAACTGTTGCATCATTCATCCGGGATTGCCACATCCTAAAACAATTTGCTAAAGAATTGAGTCTTTACTTTACACAGCTTTTCTTACTTCATCTATATCCACTTCTTTCACTTTACCTATATTTACTGATACGCTTTGTAATATTCTATTCCACGAATTGTCTTCATTCATTCGTATTCATAAAATACTCCTTCTATCTCTCTGTTTTATCCTCATTATTTTCCAATACTTTTTCTCCGTCATCTTTTAAACGTTTCACACGCTTGGTATCTCGTTCATTATTTTTACTATGTTCCGCTATTGTATAAAACTGCTTATGTCCTTGCTAGTTTCCTAGTAACTATACAGTTTATCTTGCGTTTTTACTCTTGCAATAGCGATTATCATTCTCACTTTGTTTTTCACGCTTTGTATATTCTGCCAACTGTCAACACTCTGCCAATCTTTGAATACATTTTTACTTCTTTCACAATTTTCTGAATATTTTCATCCCACCGCCATGTTTCCCTATCAAAGTTTTCCTTGCCTTTTAACTCTTCAAAAACATTATGCGCTATTTATGCAACTTGCCATTTCATTCCATCATTCATTGATTTGCTTTCCAAATTCTCAATTTTTATCATTCCGCTAACCACCTAAGGAGGAAGTAATCAATTTGGGTGGTGTGATTGCCGCTTTTGAACGTTACCAGATGATCTTACTTTTTGAAAAATGCTAAAGCTAGGTCAAAGGCCGACGCGGATTCTAGCAGGGCTTCGCCCTCTTGATTGCTGTTACCAAAGCCCCATCCACCGTGCACTCTCTCATGTTCTTCAATCTTCTTACGTTCTCGTTAAAATCACCTCCTATCAATATTTTGTTGTTATCTACACATTTTTACATAAACAATCATCATACCAATGGTTGTACCTTTTTTTGATTCGAAGGCTAAAAATAATATTCCCCTTATGTTTGGTATTTCAGTTTCGAAAACCTAAAAATGAAAAAAAAAAACTTTTATACGTTTTTTTTTCTTTTCGTGCTCGGGCCGTTCCTACAAATTTTTTGGGTCGCCTTTTAATTTTTTATAAAAATATTAACCTCCACCAGCATACCACACGATTGCGATTCCTTCAATAAATGGCAGCGTTACGCCTACGATAGTATGCCCCGCGCTCGCTGCCTAAAATTTTACGTGAAACACTATCATACTGGCGAGCGAGATATTATTCCGCGGAAAAAATCAAACGTAATGGCGCTCTGGATAGTTTTCAACGGAGCTTATAGCAAGAGGATGTTTTGCGCGAATTTTAAAATTGATTTTTTAATAATGAAAATTGTGTTTTTCTACTTTCTGTTGATGTAGATAGGTGCAAATACATTAAAGGATTCCAAAAATGCAATAAAAATAAAACATCCTAACCGCCATGAGGATAGTATTCCGCGGATGCGACGATATGTATATAGATAGATAGAGAGATCTATCTATATATATCTATCTATATATATATATATAGATAGAGAGATAAGTGCAAGCTTATATATATCTGTTATCTCTCTAGGACGTACCCAAATGCGTTGTAGTAGATACGTCATACAGGGATAAGTGAGCTTAAGAGCTGTCAAACTTTACTGCAGACGGTGATTATGCCCGCAAAGTTTTAAATCTTCATACTTATCCCTAGCCCCCGATATCTCGTACTATTGTTAAATATGTGTCAACATGCCAAATACTGTACGCGTATTGGTTGAGACAGCCGATGATCAACTTGAATAAGGAATAGGAATGGGATGAAGTTTCTTTTCGTTTCCTTCTTTATTGTTTTGTGTTTCTAATAAGAAAATTATTGAATTCACAGAGCAGGAAAACAAACTACGCTCACGCTCTGATTGGAGGCGAAAATAATAACAATATTCATGCCTATCAATAGGCGCCGAGCGCATATACTTATGAGAAGACTGGATACCTTTTTTATCTGCGCAGGTAAACCATTAGGTTTTATAAAGATTGTTATTTCCCCGATTTTTGCAGGGGTTTTGTTCTAAAGCGTAATTTGAGATGTATGTAAAGAATCTTTATTGCATAAATACATAACTATTAACTAATATAACAGTTGATACTAAACTAAACCTAAAAAACTAAACTATAACTAAGAAAGAAATATATAATATATAACTCGTTGGTGGAGGGGAAGGTGCCTAGAATGCTGGCAGCATTACCAGGCTGTAGCAATGCTTATTTATTGTGCAAAATATAAACCTGAAACCACCACCTGAAAAGTATAAAAAGGCGTGGCGCGATAAACAACCGGGTATAAAAAAGCGCGAGTATGAAAAAACAATTAATATTAAAATTAAGTTTCATCCTGATCTGTGATCAAATTAAAAAGGGCTAATTTAATTCAATTTCTGGTAGGTATCTATCATTTTTGAATATATAATTTTACTGTAACATCTAGGTAACAAACAAGTATGCTACAGTTACTGAAGTAATACTTCTTTAGTTTAGCTCCATCTATCCACCCTGACAATTTTAAATTGTCATTTTACCAAACATACAACATAAAAATAAAAACTTTGTCATGTTGACAATAGAAATCTACGTTAACTAACAACGTTTAGCTTCCGTCTGCCTCTCCAGCTTACTTTCCAATTTAAGCGTGCGTAAAGAAATTTTACTTCAATAAATCCGATATCTGAGCTAATATCGTTTGAACTAGATCGCACCCTAAATCAATATAAAGTAGGGTATCAATCTATCTACCTTTCATTCTTTTAAAACGTTCAATTGCCTGGAAATTGATTAAAGTCAAAGTTAATTTGAATACTTGAATTCGTTTGGTATCGCCTTTGATCAGGTCGTTTCACGCCAAAGATCGTGGTTCATCGGGGTCATGAAATTAAACTTTTGTGTTTAGATTTTAATGGAGTAAAACAATTTCACTTTGAAAATATTTCCAACCGAAAAAAGGTTCACAACTTAGTTGTAACTATTTATTTACCGCACTTTTGGTAGCGGTACCTATTCAAAAAGTGACGGCTTAAAAAGTCGATTACTCGTTACTAATTGAACATCACTATGACTGCCACTACCCCTTTATTTAATATTATAAATGAATAAAATAAATAAACATTTGTGGACATCACAAAGCACCATCTAGCCCCAAACTAAGTAAAGCTTGTACTATGGGAACCAGATAACTGATATAATAATTATTTCTACTAATACTATAAATGTAAAAGTTTACAAGTATGGATGTGAGGATGAATGTTTGTTACTCTTTCAGGCAAATACTACTGAATGGATATGGAACACAGATAGACTTATTGTTTTTAAATACATAAATAAAATACAATAAAAAAGCTTTAAAAATGGAGTTTTATCAATCAGAAATACTTAAATGATATTATCATCTATATACTTTTCCAGTTATTTTAATTTTAAAACCAAAATACTGGACTGATTTTGTTAATAATGGATATGGGATCAATCTGAGAAGAAAATATACTTTCAAATAAAAATAAAGGAAAAGAAAGAACAAGTCTAAAAATTCCAAATCACTTTACTTATTTCTATAAATGACAAAGATCTAAGGCAACAAACATAAAAAAGGAAAAATACCGAGCACCTCACCCCTTTTTTTGAAGTCGATTTGAAATACAAAAAAAAACGTCAAGGTTATGAATAGTTTAAAGATTAACTTTATCGCAAATCACTTCAAGTTGTGATTGTTGATTGTAGAATTATAATGATACCTACACATAATATGTCATCCATTTAGTTAAGTGGCATAATATAGGTTATTGTTCAACCTTGTTAGTCTGTATCATAACTGATGGTGATTAATGATTATGTAATTGTAAACCTAATTGGAATACAACGGGCGTGCCTAATTGCGAATCTATGGGGCATGGATTACATGTCATCTCTGGAATTCATGTGGGGAGTTTGGGATGAAAATTTGTTATTCATAGAGCTTGTGTAACCTGAAGAAGAACTTCTTTAGAGTACCATGTTTTTTTTATAGCGGATAGGTCTACGCTTAGCCACCAACTCGGCGTTGTTAAGCAACGGTGTGGCTGCAAATATTAAAATATCTGCGCCACACCGTTGCTTATCTTGTCGGTCCAAGGCTTAATGGAATGGTAAACGATACAATCAAAATAAAGGATAAATAGTATTTCTACAATTTTCGCGATTTTAACCCATAAGTTTTGTTTACTTGTTGATGAGACAGGGTTAGGGCGTAAGCCACCTCAACTTCGCTTAAGTAGCATTTAATGGAAGAAGAGAACAAGAGTGAAATGATAAGGAAAATTAATGGATGGAACGGCAATGGAAGGCTTCGTGAGATTAATGCGTCCACGTTTAAACTCTTCAAACCAGTCGTAAATAGTGGCACTAGATCGGACTTCATCGTTAAAGGCCAATTGCATAGTCTATCATAACTTTCTTGCTGACTTAATGACGTCAAAAGTTATAAAAAATCATTGCACGTAAATTTTCTCACGTTAAATTTATACATACTTAAGATATTGGCAAAGAGTTCGATTTCCAAATTTAAGTTTATTTTTTATTATATTGCTTACAAGTGGCCAGTTCTAAAAACTTTCAGTTTGATCCTCGTTAATACAGACTTTTTCTTGGTTCCAGTTTTATTATAAGTACAGAGTATGACTTGACTACTCCGACTTGACTGTCACAAGCGACAATGCAACTTAGTCGAAACGACACCTAAAGAAAAGCTATAGTACGATATTTTTTAGGCGTGTCAGTTTGGAAATGGGCGTAATTAGAAGAGGACGAATCAGGAAGTGAATAAGTTAGGAAACCGTGGCTTTGGAAATTAATAAGTTATACTGAAGACAAGTTAGGAAGTGGACAACTTCGGAAATGGACAAGTTAGGAACTGGTCCAAGTGTACCGGAGGGAATTTATCAATTGCATGAAATTGTATTTCATTGTTAAAGTACGAAACTAAAAACAAATTTGGAATAATTATTAAAAATTGGATAGCCTGTATTCACTCGCACATAAGGTATATACCGCCGTCATTTTGGTAAATTATAAGTTTCATACTTATTCACCCTTGAATAGGTATGAAACTTATAATTTACCAACCAACTGTCTGGTGAATTTTCAATAAGTTACTATTAATGAGGTTTCTCAACAAACAACTCAGCCAAACATAATTATTAACTCGAAAGTTCGAGTTTAAAGTGCATCGTTACCACAGAGCGCGAAAATGATGAAAGCGTAATTTTTTCCCCTGAATCTGTAACCGCAGTGATCAATGCCAATAGTGACTTTTCCACTCCAGTTTTCTATGTAGTTAGTGTAATTTTTACATTATGGAGGTGTACATTAGAGACGTGACCAGCATCCTCAAATAATGTAATCTAATTTTGATGGTACATCCCCAGATTGTTCCTAAACAAATCTGTGAGGCACCGGTAATTGACACGCCTGCTAGGGTTGTAACCTACCACTCGGCGTTCGTAGCGAGGGAAAGGTGACCCGTTAATTGACTGTTAGATATTCGAAATTCGAACCCTGTTGTCGAAATGTGAGTTTTTTACTTCTTGTTTGTTTTTATTATTGTGAACTGCTTGTTAAATGTTTTGGTTGTTTTAGTACAAACAACTTGGAAAATAACTGTGATGTAACGTGTGGGCTTTGGTGATACGCCCAAAGGCTTCGCTTGTGATGAAATTTCAGGGCTCAGGCCCTTGTTTTGGAAAATCATACTTAACAATATTTTTATCAGACTATGTTCCACAAACTCCAACAGAAAGACGGTAATTATCGGACTCTATTATACAATACTAGTTTCTGCCCGTGGCTTCACCCGTGTGGCCTACAGATTTTTTTCATAAATAATACAACCACCCATATTACCCTCTCAGGGATGGAATTTTGAAAAACCCTTTCTAAGTGGATAATGTGGAGTGGACTTACACGTTACAAAAAATACACCCTTAACACAACAACCCCTGTGCATTGATATATAAGTCAGTCAGTCAGGACATTGAATTTTATATGTATAGATATACCAAAACACTATAGTGCTCAAATTTCATTATTCTAACTTCAGTAGTCTACATTGATGTTCAGTCAAGACACTCCTCTTTATGTACTAGTATATATAAAATCTAAATATGTAGAACTCAAATGTGACTGACTGATTGACTGACTGACATAGTGATCTATCAACGCAGGCATGCAGGTAGATGTCATGACGTAGGCATCCGCTAAGAAAGGATTTTTTGAAATTCCACCCTTAAGAGGGTGAAATGGATGGTTGAATTATTTTGCCATAGGCCACGCTGCGGGCGAAGCTGCGGGAAGAAGCTCATATTATATAAATGCATGCTGAAGGTAACCGCTGCTGCCCATTTATGGATAATTTTTATATGTATTCATTCCATGGATATTGTCTTGGTCAACTCTTGAGGCACCCATGAGAAGAGGTGGGGTGGGCCATGGGCAAAATTTATGAGGGGCATGGCATTTCCAACTCAGGTGAATTATTGGAGTCCGCCATTAAAGGATTAATAATTCCATTTTGTAACTTTCACATCCAAATTCATTTATTAATAATAATAATAATAGTAATAAAACTTTAATTCCGACTCGGGATCCATAATACACATAAAACACATAAAACAGAGTAAAAAAAATACACACACAAAAAAAAAACAATATAGAATTAAAATTGATTAAAAATAAAATATTAGGTGGCAATAGCCAACCACCGTCGGTACGTTGCAGAAAGCAGCAAGCGGTCTGCCAGGCTTCTAATAAAGGTGTTTTTCTCATGTCAACTCTGGACATGAATGAGGCGATGCGTTTGCGCTGAATGGCGTTGAATGTGTCAACACGCGCGTCCAAGAACATATACATATTGCGTCAGTCTTACAGTATAGGTTTAATTGGTTTATTTATCATCATAGTCTCACACGTAACATGCCATTTTAGCATGCAATAGGCTGGGATGACTGGCTTGAGTTTTATTCAAACCAGTATCGAACGTCCATACGTTTTTAAACATGTCATAGTTTTAATTTGATTCACGAAAATGTCTTAATAGTCTAAAGCAATACATTTCTTCATTTATTTACATTGTCTATTATTAAGACTAATGTTATGTCATTATTGACTGGCCTGATAGCTCAGTTGGTAGTGGCTCTACCTTCAGAACTATAGATTGTGGGTTCGATCCCCACCAGGATAAACATTTATGTGATGAACATAGGTGTTTGTTCTGTGCCTGGGTGTTATATTGTATTCTATGTATGTATTTACAAACAAAGTGTCTAAATATTGTATTAGTTATCTGGTTTCCATAGTACAAGCTTAGCTTAGTTTAGGGCTAGATGGCGCTGTGTGTTACTTCCACAAACATTTTAATTTTAGAGATTGTTTAATTCCTGTATGATGCGACGCGTGGCTAAATAGCTGGCACTTATTAGCCACAACGAATCAGCATTGCAATTCAACGGGGTAATGCTACCAGAGTGTTTTTACGCTACCTACTGGTAGTGGACTGGAGCATTTGGACTGTCTATAGGTCAACTCGGCGAGTATATAGTCCAAATTTATTTTTGTAGTGCGAAGTGTAACTAGTTGTATTTTTTGTAGTAGTTAGTTATAAGAATAAAAGCACTTAGCCTTTTAATTCATCACTGGTCGTTAATTAATTGTATCTATAATATTAGTTTTAGCTTTACGGAAATACTTATGAATGTCGATATCAGTGACAAGTTCAACATGATAATAAAATACCTCGAAGTTGTAGTGTAATAGATCCTTTCATAGAATAATGGATATGCCACGACTTGTCCACAGTTTGCCTTGTTCATTAATTTAGCTCGGTGGCACTTACAATGGACGTGGCTGTTCCGTTCCTGTAATTCAGTCAAGTCCTTGTTTTGAATAATTGTGGCTTATTATTTAGGCACTAAGTTTAGTTGTTTATAGTTGTATGGCAAATAAATTTATACATAGTTTGTTACGTACTGTTGTGTACATCTAGAAATAAATTATTTTTCACTCCATCTTCTTGCAAAAAGCTTCATTTTTCAAGGTACGCTAAGGTTGAAATCGAGTAATACTATTATAGTTCCTTAGGGTTAACAATTCTTTGAATTTTGAAAGAATATTTACGTATACAAAAGATTCGAGCAATGCCAAGGAAGTTCTGTAGTATATTTTATACTATCTAGAATAATTATACCATCGCAGGGTAAGAAAAAGAGTTGAGTTAAATACAGTGTCCATTTAGACTGTAGCTGTAAATACTGTTTTTAATTTATGTATATTAAATCAATATTTTTATGTTTTGTATTTTCTCATTTAATCGTCTACGGACTAAGTCATCAAAATAGCGATAGAACTTTAACTTCAGCTGTTGTATCTTACACAAATAATACAATACAATACAATAATACTTTATTGAACACCAACTAATACATAGCAATGCACCTTTAAAAAACTTACGAAAAATGGTAGAACAAAGGGCGGCTTTATCGCATTAAGCGATTTCTTCCAGACTACCTTATCGTGGACAGGAATGAAAGAACCAAAATTGCGGTTGGTGTTTTACAACTTACATACAACAGTGTGATAACATAGGTATAATCACTTAATAATTATGGTTCAACTCCACAAAATATTTGTACAAAGTGCATTATGCAAATGCAATCCGCGTAGGGGTGACATTCATTGCAAAAGTCCTATCAAAATAGTAGAAACTTACTCACTTAATAAAAGGTAGAATTTGAGACTTGGACCGCTGCCAGTTCACTTGTAACAGAAGAAAATATTTGTTCAGTCGGAAGCTCGAGCGAGTTATTAAGTGAATTTCAATTTAAAATTTAAAGTGTATGAGGATAAAAAGAAAAGTAAGTTATTGGTTAAGTTTATTTTATGACATTCATAAATCACAATCATTGGCATAAAAATATCCAAATCCACCTATTAAAAACTTTAAAAAATTTGCCACTATTTGTAAAATATTTACTATCCAAAAAAAGCAAAGTAAAAATCAATACAAAGTAACTATAGAAATAATAAAGGCACTTTGCCTGTATAGTGACATTTAAAAAAATTAACTACAGTAAATTAAACATATAGCATAAAAATATAAAATACATAGGTAAAGACTGTTTTAAAATACGTAGAAGGGACACGAAAATTCTGTGTAACAGCGTTGTTGCTGGTTTTATCTCGGACATCTATGTACATGTAGATAGAAATGGAAACACACACAGATATAACAATTAAATAAACTGGATTATTCGAGGTACTACTAAAATCTATAGAACTAAATAAAAAAATATAAACTTACCCAAAAGAAAAATAAAAGGAAATACAATATTATTTTTAAGCAACGTAGTTCGCGAAGGCTTATAAATTATATCACTTTAAATACAGATTGCTTTACATAAGTGATTTTTTAAAATGTAACTCAAACATCTTAAAAAACATTAATTTTTAGGTTCAATTTGCTTTCCATTGTTTTTTGGGGATTATTCATTCTTTTACAAAACAAATGAATGTGATACTCAACTGAAAAGACGATGTGCCTAAAACAACATAAACAAATGAAACCCAAATACTCGGAAATTTTTAATCAAACAAAATACGCGCGAATTCCAAAACAATGGTGACAACGATAGATTAATCTAACCCTCGTAGGGCTGAATAGTCTTCTATAGTTTAATTCTGATGGAGGTGCGAAAAGGGTCGAGTACGGTCGACAAACAGACTGCAGATATTTCTGTATATTGGTCACCAGTGGCTTTTGGATGAGCCAAAATGACTTCAGATGGCCCTTGAGCTTTAGAGCATTGTTAATTTTAAAATTATACAACTAGTCACATGAAAGAGGTCCTTTAGGCTATTGACTTCTAAATAATTTATTATATCTTTTAATTATCTTTTATTTTATCTGGCAGCCGTTGTGGTGTGGTGGTTGAGCAGATCGGCTCATATCTCGGAAGTGGCGAGTTCGATTCCCGCGGCAGGACAAGTATTTTTAACAGGAAAAATAAGCGCACATATTTGTTCTGAGTCTGGGTGTTGTGGGATTAGTCCTCGTTGTTTCTGGGTGCTATTGAAAACGTTGGGCAGACGAAAATGACAGTTTATAATGTTGTAAAATTATAATACCACACATTGTGATTTCACAAAAAACGTCGCTCGCCTGATGTTAAGCAACACGACTGCCCATATCAGTTGCAGTGACACTTGAAACTCAATAGTATAGTTTCGCGTGACACTGCACTGCGTACGTCATTCTGAGACATCAGCACAGTCTAGCAATAAGATTACTAGACTGTGAGATTAGGTCATAAAGTCTCATTTGCCCAGTAATTTTACTAGCTATAGTGCCCTTCAAACCGGAAAACAGCAGTGCTTGAGCACTACTGCTTGGCGGCAGAATAACTGGCAAAGCGGTGGTACCTACCTAGACGAACTTTGCAGAAAAGTCCTACCACCTAGTAAAATTGAGGCCTCATTTATTCAAATTATTTATATTAACAATGTTAATTATTATTAACAGCGTATTAATAGCATATTCAAGATACATTTCACAAATCCATTGGACAAGAAGCTTCAAACGATTATTTCTTATTTCATACCATTCGTAACTATTTCAAATCCATTCTAGTCGAACTAATCTCAACCGAATGCATAAAGAGAACGTTAGCCACATACACGCTGGCTTTCTATCACTGAAGAAGCGAAACGAGCCGCAACGAGCTATATATTATAGCTATATATTACGTTAATGCGATATTCTAACAGACTATATCAGAGATATTGCAACGCTGTGGAGCGTTAATGGACGGGAAACGTGATGTGATGAAATTCATGGTAGCACGGCTGCTGTTTTAAAAATTACTGTATTTAATAACTTGACATGTATTATCCATGTGGTAACTTTACTGGACTGGACTGGGTAAATTTTACTAGGTGGTAGGACTTTTCTGCAAAGTTTTTTTTTTATTGTTAGATAGGCTTGCGTTTGACCACTATCGCACCTGATGGTAAGTAACGATGTGGTCTAGGATGTAGCACGCTTGCCTAGAAGGTACCTGTTCACTCTCGATTTGAAGACTCCAAGGTTGTAGTTATCGGGAAATACGGACAAAGGTAAAGAGTTCCAATACGGACGCCGGTAAAGCGTCTAGGTAGGTACCACCGCTCTGCCAGTAATTCTGCCGCCAAGCAGTAGTGTGCAAGCACTACTGTGTTTGAAAGGCACTGTAGCTAGTCAAATTACGGGGCAATTGAGACTTTATTACCTGATCTCACAGTCGAGTAATTTTATTACCAGACTGTGTTGATGTCTCAGGATGATGTGCGCAGTGCAGTATCACGCGAAACTTTATATTATGGAGTTCCGAGTGACACTGTTCCGTTATAGGTGGCCGTGTCGCTTAACATCAGGTGAACGACTAGCTCGTCACATCATTCACTGACATTATAAAAAACTGATATTTTTAGTTCAAGCTTGTTTATTTTCTAGTGCGTGTATACTTAAGCTTGTCTTTTGAGTGTCAAAAGTATCATTCATCACTATTAGTACGTATTAAGGAGGTCACCAGTTCATGTATTTAGATAACCCTTTATTTTTGATGAGGAGTAAGCTGGTGAATGCGAGGCGAAGGAAAGTTAAATTTGGTTCACGTAGATCTCCATTGTCAACAGCAAAGTTAAAAATTTGTATTTTCAACTTCTTGTTTCGTGGCTTTTGTGGAGGTGCCACCACAATTTCGCCAATGTCACGTTTTTCCTGATAGACCATCAAACGAAGGAGGTTGATCCGTGTAGAATAGGTATTGGCCAATGTAATGGAGATTAATCACCGGTGTTCTTCCCTTTTTCCTATGTTGGTATGTCCGGTAAAATGACAATATACAATTGTCAAGATAAGATTTTTTTTGTCTCTACACTTTTGTGTATTTAGCCAATGTCAAGTATTGTAATTGTCAAGATGGCGACATTAACATTAAATAAAGCAAAGTTACACCTGCCGATAGATGGAGCTAAACTATAAAAGTTTTACTTCAGTCGTGTGGTCTAAAGCACACTCGTTTTTTTATTATTGTTACATAGAATTTAAGTCATAATTACTATGAATGTTACCATAATTTAATTACGAATGCATACGTCTTAGATGCACCCGACCTCAACTGTCACGTGAATTATTCTCTACACTACAATACTAACGCAGATTAAACATAAATAAGAGTTTTTTTGGCGGGAAAGCGAAAAAGATCGCGTCGCCTAATTGTATTATTTTCCAAAACTTGTGTTATTTTCAGTGTTAGTGCATAAAATTGGTGGCATTTTATTCGTTAAGTGCTGAGTCACAGGCATGAGTGTGGAAAAGTGGTATAATGATGGTGAAACGTTTCTTTTCGTGTTGTTTCCAAAACTCCATAGAAGCTTCTGGTAATGTTGCCACCACTTTACCAGGAGTATGACTATACTAGACTAGACTATGACTTGACTTGATGACTTGGACTGTGACTTGACTTGACTTGACACATTATATAACATTAATAAACATGAAAAAATATCAATTACTTGACACTGGCTAAATACACAAAAGTGTGGAGCCAAAAAAAAATCAAATAATTGTATAGTACAATTTAAGGATATCACCACATCTTCTCAGTTTCAATGCAGAGGACTGAACATTGCAAACAACAACATAGCTTCAATGATCAACGTAACCTACGCTATAATTGTCACGCTTGTGTACCAATAAGTCGGACATGCACGCGTCATCAGCACTAATCAGTCACGCGTGGTATCAGCAAACGAAGCACAAAGGTCAGGACTCCCTAAGGCAATCTGTTGCGTCCAATACTGTCACAAAATGATTAATGCGTGTTTGCTGCTTCAATTAAGATACACACACACACACACACAAGGGCAAAAGGGAAGGTATTCTACTCCAAAGGTGAGTCCATTAAATGAACAACGATCGTATAAGTACACACACATCAAACATGAAATAAAGATAATCTACAATCAATAGTAAAAAGGTATGATAGATGATATGGAATAGCATAGAGAAAAATAAGTTCTCTTCCAGTTAGTTCTTCTGCTAATTTCTTTGTTTGTAATGCAAGCAATCTCCATCAATAATTCTTCTATAGATTCCATTATTTGCAAAGTGTACTGTTTTTCTTCTGCAGATTCCCTCATAAATCTATCTAATCTAATGTTCCCTCATAGTTATTTTCCGGATAATCATGTGTATCAAAGTAAGTCCTATTAATCACTAGTTTTTCTGCAGATTTCCACGCTGAGTAAAATGAGCTCTCTCCCACAGCAGTTCTGCAGATTTCTTCATTAACCAAAGTGAGTCCTCTCCATTATTCGATAGTTGTTCTGCGGATTCTATCAGTGAGTAAAACAAGCTGTTTTCATCGGTACTTCTTCAGCAGATTCCCTCATGGAGCAAAGGAGCTCTTTCTATTCATAGTTCTTTTGCGGATAATCATATTTAACAAAGTAAGTCTATTAGTAGTTTTTTTGCAGATTTCCTCACTGAGTAAAGCGAGCTCTCTCTAACAGTAGTTCTGCAGAGTCCTTCATTGAATAAAGTGAGTTCTCTCCGTTATTATGTTGTTGTTCTGAGTAAAACAAGCTGCGTTCATATTATGTGCTTCTTCTACATAATATGAACGCAGCTTGTTCCCTTGTCCCTTGTCGAGCAAAGCGAGTTCTTTCCATTAGCACTTCTTTTGCGGAATCCCTCGTTGAGTAAAGTCAGCTCTTTCCATAACCACCTGGTTATTAAATTACATAGCTACAAAGTTTACCTACGGCTAATTCTCTTATACTGTACTCTGTTATGAATTGAACATTAAAGCAATATTATTAGTTTGGCCATACAATACAATAGTTAGAATATTTGTTGCCAAAGTAATTGGAAACTCGCTTTTGTATCTGTGGGACATTATGAGAGTTAGTGTTGTTGTTCAGAATAATAGAATTCACTGATTTTGGGTAATGGCTGTAGCTTTGATTCTATTTATTATTATTTGACTTACGATAATCTACTTTATAGCGATTTCTATGGAATTTAATATAACACACAACATCACCTATATAGTAATGAAATTAAGTAATAAACTAGTGTCTTGAATTAGCTTGTAATCTCCTGTCCTACTAATACAACTGCGTGACGATCATTTGAAAGGGAGGCAATTACTGTGACCTTTGTAGCACTGCATTTCAATTAATCTTCTGCAAAACAGTAGGCAACACTTACTTTAATAATTCACTATTTCCAAAGCTTCGTGTTTTGTTGTGCGGACAGACCTTTCCTAAGTTTAACTTTGTCTCTGGTATTGAGTTAGACAAATGGCAGTTTTATATCCACGTCAATCAACTCGAAGTATTCCACTTTATTTCACAAATCCGTGGTCTATTTGCAGAAATTGTACTCAGCAATTGATGTTTTTTTTTTCTCTATTTATTTTATACAGAGTTTATTCTTAACTAGTTGCGCCCCGCGGTTTCACCCACTGATAAAAAGTATTTTAATTTATACATTTTGAACCAGCACCAAGATCTTTGTACACTTAAACGAAGAGGTTCTCTTACTCTCAGTCTTAAACGAAAAGGAAAATTTTCATTTTATTTTCAATAGCAAAACCAAATCCGTTTACACAACCAGATTTAACAGCGCTTTATTTTCCATTAAAACCAATACGAAATAACCAACCAAAATCCATTTACAAAACGAATTGCTCATTCTATGTCCTAAATTATTTGCAGCAGAGTAAATCGGATATATCTGCTATTCGCATCCCTAAAAATCAATATATCCGATAAACAAACATTTGAACATATCAATCAAATTTTTTTGCAAAGGAAATGTATCGTTTCTCATTCATCATTTAACGTCGTGTGTGATACACGGTATCAAGTGGAGAGCTGAAGCGAACATGAATATTCGAACTGTAGACATGGATACAGTAAATATGAAGAGGTACAGCAAACATGAATAGCTTCTCTCATATTTACTGTCTTCAAGTGATATGGCTGGTAGTATTGATCGAACTGTTTTTTTCGTTTGTTGCTTTTACATATCGCACCTTTAAAAATAAAGTGAATCAACTCAAAATTCATGATTGTTGGGAAATCGCGTTTAAAGTTTGACAAGTCTACCGTCGATTATGTTTCAGTGAATATTTCGATTTTTGGAGGACTTTAAAAAGTGAAATGCACTTAAAGTTTTGTCAAAATGATGGTGGCATATAAATGGCCTTGAAAATAATTAGAATTATGAATAGTTTCAGAAATATTGAGGTTTGAAATAAAAATTAAACTTTTTTTGTGATTTAGATCTTTTTATGATTAAAAACTTCGTCATGTTTTAAACATGCTTCATGACACAATACTTATTAATACAGTTTTCATGTAAAAAAAAATTGAAACATATGCATCACTAGTATTTAATGCAGTTTGTTAGTAAAAACATTGTATAAAACAAGGTCTTTTAATGTATAATGCAGTTTATCATGAAATGAAAATTTAATATTATTTTAAACTATGGTTTAGTTCTTTTTTAATGTGAAAACTGTAATAAAATTACGGCTTTATTATTAAAAGCACTATGTTTATATTAAAATGGCCAATATCATGGTCAAAGTTATATTTTATTTTGGATCAAGTTCAATGGCTGGAGAGTGATAATTACTTTATATGGTACTTTTTTAAAGCAAAATGAGCTTAGGGATAATATACGCGGGTGAAACAACGAATGAAAGTTTTAATTTTAATAACATATTTATTAAATACCATCAGTAAATATTCATATAATCACTAATCAATAATCACAGCTTACAAGTCTTTCAAAAGTAAATGGCACACCTAATATGGTAATAGCTTTTCCTAGTTATAACGTCTTATTATAACTTTTCTAAACAATACACAGTTATACTGCTTTACTTACAATTATCTTACTTAATATTTATTGGCATGAGCGCGATCACTAATCAATTACAAAATAATCAACAATATAGGAAGTTCAACATTGTTTTTGAAGGCATCTTAATAATGTTTGCAATCCAAACACAATCAATGGCCAGACAACAAGAAGAACTAAATGATTGACCTGTAGAAATTTGCATAATAAGAGGGGATTAACCCTTTGTTAATTAATTCGGACAAATCTTTCTTTTTATTGACGCTCAAGACTTGCTTTTGTTCATACGCTTGTTTGAGCGTAATGTTCTCTAAAGGTAACATTTTATTTCTTACATTCACCTCTTTGTATTCTTCGTCACCATAAGATGTTTTGTAGTAAAATGTCAAGGAATCTTCTTTAACCATTTTCAACACTTTTATATCATTCCAATTTATATTCTCGCCGTTTTTGTTTTTATTATAATTGTATCCCCAATCTTCTTGCAGTTGTTTAAAATCGAGGAATAAATCGTAGCTTAATTCGTGCACATTAATGGCGGGCCGACTTTTTTTTGCGCTTTTGATCAGGGTGATATATTGGTCCGGGGCGTATATGGGGCCAGATTTTAGATTTTTTTTCACTTCTTTTTCAATGAGGCTGTGTACGCTGTCCGCCTCATTTTGAGTATGGCCTCTAATTAAGAATTTATGAGTAATGGTGTCAATGTTTAACATGTAAACCGCATACATGTACAATGTTGAAATGAATTTATTCTTGTTCTGTCCACAACAGTTGTCAGAGTAGAAAATAATATTTTTTGCTGCTTCTCCATCGCAACTGACGTCTTGTAGATATTTCCAAATACAGGATCCAATCTCAATGGCTCCTCGCTTAGCATCTGACTCGGTCCAGAAGTAGCAATGAACGGTGTCATACGCACGCTTGTCTTTTTTATTTTTAAGTTCTGTCAGTGTAAAGTTGTAGCTGTTTAATTTAGACTTATAATAAAACGCTGAGGTTTCGCCTCTTGGGCATTGTAAAACGGCTTCCAAATCATAAATTACAACTCTGTTATCGTTGTCTATGTTAGTTCTATCAGTCGCTTTCTCTTTTCTACTTAAATCTTTCTCATTAATGTGTGATTGATATTTTTTCTCCATTTGTTCTTTTAGATCTCCACTTGAGTTTGCATAAGAAACGCACAGATCACACTGGTCTTTCTTAGGCTGATGAAAACTCACGTTAAATTCAGTGGTAAAAGTTTTATAGTATGCAATAGTTGCAGGTTTTTTTTCCATTTTGAGTTTGCATTTCTTCAAAATCTTTATGTAAATCTTTAATAGTTTTTCCTCCTTCAATGTATTCCCTTGTGGTTTGCTCTCTAAGGTAGTGTGATTCTATTCGGGGAATAGATTCGATATGCTTCTTTATGTCAGCTACCAGTTCAGGGTCCAATGTTTTATGATGACCATGTTTTCCGCGTTGATCTTCAGAAATAAAGCCCATTTCTTTTTTTTTCGTTACAATCGTGAAAATCGTTCTGTCACTAATATCGAGGGTACTTTTGAAAAAGATTTTGCATACTCTTGTTTTATGTCCATCTAGTGTCAAATAGAAAGCTTTATTAGGACGTCGGGGTTTCACGGCATTAGTGTATTTGTATTTAGGCACTAAATCAACCATGCAACTATTTATAAACGCTCTTTGTTTGTCTAAATCACCGAGTTTCCAGAAACTATAAAATATTTCGAATCTTCCCTGTAGATCAATTTTTTCTGTACATTTTAATCTACAGTTTTCAGAACATGGTGTCTTGAGGCATCGAGAAGCCATGTGTTTGTAAGTTTTGGACATAGAAGTATAAGACTTTCCTGTATTTCGCATCCTTTTGATCCTATTTTGTTTCCATTTTGCAGGGTTCTTCAACCGCTTACGGCTTCTTTTTGTAGTGTCTTGGTCCTTGACGTCACTTTCAGAGCTTGAGGAATCTGAGGAGTTTGGGATGAGAAAATTATTTTTCCTTTGCCCAAAAGTGTTACCAAATTTGTCCTCAAAGTTGAATATTGGATTTGCTGCGTCATCGTCAAAATCACTCTCATCAGTGTACATGGGGGAAATTATAATTACGGGATTCACCGAACGATTTTGTTTGGACGAGCCCGTTGCAATATTAGTTCTAGAATTCCTTTGGTTTGCATTTTCTATTGGATGATTTACTTTGGTGCTTTCTTGAGATTTTTGGCTAAAATTACTATTAGACGTTGACGAAGAAGAACTTGAAGAACATGAGCTTGAGGAAGATGAGCTTGACGATGATGAGCTTGAGGAAGATGAACTTGAAGAGTACGAGTCGCTGTCATAATCTGGTACAAGGCTTATCATTTTGGGTGCAGTTACTTTGGTTACTGGGACTTCGGTCGCTGAAGTCAGTAGGTGAGGATTGTCAGCTTTAACGGGCTCTATTTCGTTATATTTTTGAGGTGAAGCAGACAGTGATTGTATTTCGGTCGGATTTTCCATAAGTTTCTGAATATTGTCTCCAGAGAGGTCAGCAATAATAGACCCTGATTCACAACATTTTTGAAGGGGATCGGATATTGATTGTAAACCAGGAATATTTTCTTTAAATTCATGAATATTGTCTTCTTGACGCTAAAAAAAAATAAAGGTTTTATAGTACGATCCTGCGTATAAGAAAAATGATCGTAACAGGGCTTGGGCTAAAAGCGACTCATTCCAGAATAAGAACTAGGTACCTAGTAGCAACTTGGTGTACCCAAGTACCACGCACGACAAAATAATTCTGTAGTACCAAGCGCTTCAATAATAATTAATAAATACTTACTATGACCTTGTTGACATCATCCTTTATTTCACACGTTGGAACCGTTTCCTCCATTTGAGGTCTTTCGCTTTGTTGCAAATTTGGAATTAAGCTCAAAATTTTTCTGCTTCTCGATGCGTTTTCCATGACTCATTCCTTTCATTAATGATAGCTACCTGGTTAATCGAACAGAGAATCAACTCAAAATACAGCATTGAAATTTTTAAAATAATAAACCATAAAAAGAATCATAAGAGTGTTAGAATTTTGATTTTGAAATTGTTTTAGTGATAAAATGTGTCATGACAAGTTAATTCAAATAAATACTCATATTTTTACAAAGAAAATGAAACAAATCGAACTAAATCTCAAAACAGCAAAAATGTTTAATCATAAAATGAATTACTTTTACTTGGTTCAAATAAATCGCTACTATTTTAAAAAATAAAGAGAAATAAATCCAATTTTATACATTTTACATTCAAAATATGAACTATGAAGTCGTTACCTGCTAGTGGTAAAATGAATTATTTGGAATTCTTCCACTCGAACACACGTCTCAGTTTGATCACTGCTGGAGCATCTCTGATTGGTTCGTTTTGTGATTTCGGACGGGATCGACGAGTTAATCAAAAAGAGACGAATGTTCCTTTATCTCGCTCGTATAGCCGTGAATGCAGCGGCTGTTAAACTGTACCTATTCTTTAGGAGCATAGAAATCGTTTTACTACAAAATCGGCGAATCCCAATTTTTTGACTAGATTCACTTTATTATTAAAGGTGCGATATGTTTTAACTAGCTGCGCCCCGCAGTTTCACCCGCGGATAAAAAGTGTTTTAATTATTTGCTTATCCCACGGGAACGTTTCAATTTTCCGGAATAAAATGTAGCCTATGTATTAATCCAGCGTATAAACTATCTTGGTACCGAATTTCATCCAAATCCATTCAGCCGTTTGAGCGTGAAGGAGTAACAAACATACACACATTACAAACTTTCGCCTTTATGATATTAGTGTGATGTGATTTTGTTCGTCGTTTATTTTCGTTTTTCTGTAGGTGTCAGGATAAGGTGCTTACAAAAATTCTAAGTTTCAGTAGAACATTACCAATTTTACTCCCACGCCTTAACATGTTTGTGTCATTAGTACGTTTCACGTGGGTTGTAATTAATTACCTAAAACAAATTCCTTTTTCGTTTACTGTAATTAAGATTAATAGTTTATTATAATACTATGCTATAAGAATAATAAGAATAAGAATAAGTTTATTTGGCAACAAATGTCAGCTACAAAAAAAAAGGTTATTCATGTAATTTGGACGATGTAACAGTTTTACTCAGGTATGTATGTATACTTATACTTAAACATAACAACTGTATTATAAATATTTTTAACAATGTTATCTATAAAGTTATTAATAGATGCTTTTTTTCCCCCAATGCAACTTCTCACGGTCGCGTTGCGAGCCAAGCTAGGAAAAACCTGTGTTATGGCCTGCAACGTTTCCCCTCGAGTTTCATTAGCTATACAAAATAGTACACGGTAACATTATCAATCGGTATACATATATAAACGCAAAAGTGATTTAATTGAACAATATATTTTTTTTTTTTTGAGGGTAGTTATTAATTTTTATACATTAATTTATTGTAGTATAGGTATCGCAGAATATTGATTGAATGTGATGAGGATGTAATAATAGTGAGTTGGTTTATCTAATAGTACAATTATATTGATAAATCCATAAAAGTTATTTTCTTTATAAATTAGTTTACTTATAGTCTAATAATTAACCTAAAATATACCTGACCCAAAAAACATATCAAGAGTGTAGAACGCTTTCTGGGGGAGCTTTGGCGGGAAAACGAAAAAGATCGCGTCGTCGCATTGTATTATTTTCCAAAACTTGTGTTATTTTCAGTGTTAGTGCATAAAACTGGTGGCATTTTATTCCTTAAGTGCTGAATTACAGGCATGAGTGTGGGAAAGTGGTATAATGATGGTAAAACGTTTCTTTTCGTGTTGTTTCCAAAACTCGGTAGAGGCTTCTGGTAAAGTTGCCACCACTTTACTAGGAGTATGACTTGACTAGACTAGACTATGACTTAACTTGATGACTTGACTTGACTTGACACATTATATAATATCAATAAATATGAAAAAATATCAATTACTTGACACTGGCTAAATACACAAAAGTGTGAAGCCAAAACAAAACAAAAAAAAAACGCTTTCTGGCTCGGTGTAGCGAAAATACATATACGCAGACTGTCTGCCAGTTGCATGAGAAGAGTTGTACATTGGAGGACTCAATGGCGTGTATTGAGGAGAGGTCTATGTCCAGCAGTGGACTAATACAATCTGATGATGATGATGGCTTGGTTTAATTGTCGTTATCACCATTAATGTATGTCCAAACTATCACGTGTATTGAAATCTCTTACAACAAGTCTGCCTACCTAAGTGAGTAGGAAGAATAATTTCTTGTCTAATTCCTTATCTATATTAACAATAATATATCACACTTTATTATAAATGTGACGGCGACAACGTCCAGTTATAATAAACTCTATGCGCAGCGGGTAGTACCGTAATTTTCTCCGTGATACCATTTAAATTTATTACAGTGGCAACACCGGTAGCTGTCATCGCTTCCCCACCTATCTAGCTATAAAAAAGAATCGCTCGGTGTACTACGGATCATTCTAGCTCCGGACACGGCCCGGTGCGCATGCTGAAGGCCTATAATTGTACAGGTTGCAACCTACGCACAACCCGTCAGCCTATAAATGCGAAAGTTTGGCTGTGTGTATGTGTGTTTGTGTGTATGTGCGTATGTTTTTTACTCCATCACGCTCAAACGGCTGAATGGATTTGGATGAAATTTTGTGCCAAGATAGCTTATACACTAGATAAACTTATAGGCTACATTTTATCCCGGAAAAGTGGAATTTTCCCGCGGGATGAGCAAATAATTAAGATACTTTTTAGCCGCGGGTGAAACCGCGGACGCAACTAGTAATACATAAATATTTGTATACATTTCACACAGCGCCATCTAGCCCCAAACTAAGCAAAGCTTGTACAATGGGAACCAGATAACTGATACAATACTTAGATAATCTCTGTTTATAGATATAGAATACAATATAACAACACCCAGACACAGAACAAACATCGATGTTCATCACACAAATATCTTGGGTGGAACTACAGTTGAGAAGGCAGGGTTACTACCAACTGAGTTATCGGGTCAGTTAGTTAGCAGCCGTGTCGTTTAACATCAGGCGAACGGCTAGCTCGTCACGTCATTCTTTAACATAAAAAAAAAAGTTAGTATCGGGTTTATCAGACTCTAAATACTGACAAGAGATATTAGCAACTATACGTTTCTAACTATCCGTTAAAAGGTAAAACTTTCGATATAAACTATTTCCACCGAATACAAATACAACATTGAGTGCCACAATTGCGTAATTCCCGACTCTTGCCTCCGTCACGAGTGTCCGATAATTATTGGACAATCGGGAACTGCTGACTCGCGGGATTTGGATGGTATTAAAATTGTTCAGAATAAAATATGTTTTATTTCGGAGCATTCATTAATTTCCAATATGAAGCTGATGAAATATTCACGTGGAAAATACTTATTGCTTATTTTGGTTAGATCAATTTTATTATTTTAGGTGGAACGTTTCTTGATAGAATTTGAACATCACCAGGCAGTAGTGTGCGTGACCTATGTAGCATTAGCTACACTAGCTACGTAGTTAGTAGAAAAGTGACGATGTTTCAAGGTAACAACAGGGTATCTCGTCAGACTAACACACTAAAATGTTAATGTTTCATTGTTTTGCACTGCTTAAAAAAAGGAGTATTCTTTAGACCACACGACTTAAGTAAATCTTCTTTAATTTAGCTCCGTCTATCGGTCAATATGACTTTGTTTTTGCTTTGTATTAAACAAATGTCAATGTTAATGTCGCCATCTTGATAATTATGATTTTACCGGACCAACATAATAATACAAATGATTTTTTGGTGGCAAAACAAAAAGATCGCGTCGCCGCGTCATATTATTTTCCAAAACTTGTGTTATTTTCAGTGTTAGTGCATAAAATTGGTGGCATTTTATTCGTTCAGTGCTGAATTATAGGCAGGTGTGTGGGAAAGTGGTATAATGATGGTGAAACGTTTCTTTTCGTGTTGTTTCTAAAACTCCATAGAAGCTTCTGGTTGCCACCACTTTACTAGGAGTATGACTTGACTAGACTAGACTATGACCTAACTTGATGACATCGACTGTAGTTTGACTTGACTTGACATATTATATAACATATATTAACTTGAGAAATCATTCATTACTTGACACTGGTTAAATACACAAAAGTGCGGAAACAAAACATAGCAACAAAAAAATACAAATTTTAACTTTGTAATGTTGACAATGGAGATCTACGTAACTAACTGCAACTTCCGTTCGCCTCGCATTCACCAGCTTACTCCCCAACTCAAGCGTGCGTAAAAAAGTGTTATTTTAAAACAATGTAGGGTTATTCAAATGTCATCTTATAAATCTTCAATCAGAAGCACGCCAAAAACATTTTGACTATATCCGCTTCATTTTATCTATCCACACATCAAACATACCTACCTAATACCTTTCTTATACGCAATATCGTTCAAAGTGTATTGACTGAAGGTTTTTTCTCTCGCTAGCTTTCGGTAACTACTCTATTTTCCACAATACACAAAAATCCACTTTCGCGCACTTTTACGAAATCTTTATGTTGATTCTTATGGCTCGATAAGGAAGACTCATCTATCATAGCTTGACAAAGTGGAGCACATCAGTTTGATTCTCAGACAACGCTTATCCAATAACATCATGTGAGTTTCGGCTGAAAAATTTGGGTGTCGATGAAGTGTTATGAACAAAAAAACGAGTGTGCTTAAGACCACACGACTGAATTTAAACTTCTTTTGTTTAGCTCCGCCTATCGTCTATATAATAATAATAATAATATGTGTGGACATCTTACACAACGCCATCTAGCCCCAAACTAGCAAAGCTGTGGGAACCAGATAACTGATACAATACTTAGATACTTTTTGTTTGTAAACACATACATAGAACAGAATATAACACCTAGACACAGAACAAACACCTCTGTTCATCACACAAATGTTTGTCCTGGGTGGGAATCAAACCCACAACCCACAGTTCAGAAGGCTACCAACTGTGCTATCGGGCCAGTCTATACATTACTATTGCCAATATAACAAAGTTAAAATTTTCTTTAAATTTCAATTATCATGTTGGTATGTCCAGTTAAATGACAATTTACAATTTCAATATGGTGACATTGACATTAAGCAAAGCAAAAACAAAGTTATACCAGCCGATAGATGTAGCTAAATAAGTTTTACTTCACTCGTTTTTTTCCTCTTTTGGATAATAACCAACTTCATTGTTAAACCAAAGAACACTAGTACGTACTAAAAAGCCTTTCACTTGCCTACCTTACATCTATACGCTAGACATAACTTGAGTACATTAGTATGAAAATGGAATTACCTCGTGCGGACAGGCCACATTATCTTAGTAACAAATATTATATTGAACAAGAAGCGGCTCGGGTGTGCAGAATACTGCTACACTTTAGTCGAGTAACACTTGCCTACAGACCACAATATATTTTACGTTAAACTATGGTAGTGCTACTGCCTGCAGTAGTGGGAAAGATACTTTTTTTTCAAACTCACTTATTGTATCTAATGGGCTTGCTATAATTACCTTTGATAGTTTTAGAAGGGTAAAATATCTAACAACTGTCAAATATAGCATATTATGACATAATCTATAAGTCCTATTTTAAGGGGAGAAGCCATGGCTCCTGAAATACAGTGATAAACTAGTTCAGGAGTAAATGGAATCTTCAATAAATGTAAATCTTTTATGTCAATAAAATATTATTTGTTTTTTTTTTTTTTAATAATATTTGACAAAAAGCACTTTGTAATTTTATATGCTTTGTACAATAACTTAATTACAAGTGACTTTTGACTTTGCAATTTCTGCGAATTGGAAGTAGAAATATTTAGTGGTATTGGTCTATGTATCGGTGTACGATAAATAATTATTAGTGTTAGGCATTGATGAGGAGACGAATAGAGAATATCTAGAAAATACTGAAAACAATGAAAGAGAAGGCTAAGGGGATTACCTACCTCGGTGACCCAGGGTAGAGTGCGATAAAAAATTACTCGAAATTGAGTCTTTTAGTAAAGTTCGTAACTATTATCTAATCCTACCACGGTGACCCAGGGTAGAGTGCGATAAATATTTCTCTAAATTGAGTTTTTTAGTGAAGTTTGTAACTATTATTTAAACCTACTACTGTGACCCAGGGTAGAGTGCGATAAATGTTACTCTAAATTGAGTCTTTTAGTGAAGTTCGTAACTATTATCTAATCCTACCACGGTGACCCAGGGTAGAGTGCGATAAATATTTCTCTAAATTGAGTCTTTTAGTGAAGTTTGTAACTATTATTTAAACCTTCTACTGTGACCCAGGGTAGAGTGCGATAAATATTACTCTAAATTGAGTCTTTTAGTGAAGTTCGTAACTATTATTTAAACCTTCTACTGTGACCCAGGGTATAGTGCGATAAATATTACTCTAAATTGAGTCTTTTAGTGAAGTTTGTAACTATTATTTAAACCTTCTACTGTGACCCAGGGTAGAGTGCGATAAAAATTACTCTAAATTGAGTCTTTTAGTTAAGGTCGTATCTATTATCTAATCTATACTCGTTTTTCCGATTAAGTGAGCTTAAATATTTACGTTGATAGGAGGGACGTTTTTGTATTCGAATGTTATCCTAAGGCAAAAGCGTGCTACAATTTTAGTTTTTAGGCTAAGTTTAGTCATAGATATTTTGCGTTATCTTTTAGTAAAAAGTGGTTTTTATCTGCATTGTATTAGAGTGATTGAAAAGTTAATCTAACGGTTAATACGTTTTGAAGTCTGGTAATAAATAGTTAACGTCTTTTTTACTTCTGAGATTTACGATAACATTGCATGATTTTTGCCGGGGCATGACAAAAGAAATTATAAGTACTAACATCGGTTGAACTAACTTAAAGACGCATAGTTGCAGTAGCGTAATAACCATAGATAACAAATAAAGGTAATTGAATAGGTTGAATTCAAAAAACGGATCAAAAACATTTTAAATCACATGGCTTATCTACCGAACATTGGTTTTATAACATTATAAATGCGAATGTTTATGAGAACGGATGTATGGATGAATATTTGTTATTCTTTCACGCAAAAACCACTAAACGGATTTGAATGAAATTTAGACAACAGATAGTTTATAACTTGGTTTAACATATAGGATACTTTTAATCACGATAGAATCTTCCCGTGGGACAATTATCGAACACTACGAGGGTGACGCCGCGGGCTTTTTACGCAAAAACTACTGAACGGGTTTGGATGAAATTTAGAACACAGATAGTTTATATTAACATCTAAATTAATTACCTAAATTAAAATTGATGATAAAAATTTTTTAGTGTTCCATATCAAAATGATAAGAATATAGATAGCTTATAATATAGTGGATTAACACATGTTTCTTATATCCACGAGTGAAACCGCGGGGCGCAGTTATTCTAACATAATTATGTGCTAAAACTTTGTGAGACTCTCAATTCACACTCAATTTCCGCCCGCAACAATGTAAAGGTCAGGTAAAGAACAACAGAATTAGGCTGTTAAAAAACACACTCGATTGACTACCCAAAATGATTGGGTACTTATATTGACTATCAGAACCAAGTTCCATACCTTACCCCATCCAATCAATAACCCATCTAAAGTCATCTTCAGAAGCATTAGTATGATAATCGAATCACTTTGCGTGGGCAAGCAATATCGACTAATAATTAACTTGAGCAAGACGCTTCAGGAACATGTAAGTTTATTAGATCATTTTGTCAACGTTGAAAGGTAAAATAGAGGAAAATCGCTCTTAATTGCATAATGTGATTTAATGTATACGATCAGAAAATTTTCGTAGATAAGTGAATAACAGATGAGTTTCAATATAAAGCAAATTTTATAAACAGATAAGCAAGATAAATTAAGATTAATTTCGTGTTTGCCTCATTCACTTTCCTTGTGGTTGCTGGATTATGAGAGATGTAATAGAAATGTCTTTATTTTATCTGTCGTAATTTAGGTGATGGCAAAGTTGAGTTAAACTAAATAAGCCAAGCTACTAGGTGGTAAGACTTTACTGCAAAGTTCGTCTAGGTAGGTACCACCGCTTTGCCAGTTATTCTGCCGCCAAGCAGTAGTGCGCAAGCACTGCTGTGTTCCGGTTTGAAGGGCACTGTAGCTAGTGAAATTACTGGGCAAATGAGACTTTCTGAACTGATCTCACAGTTTAATAATCTTATTACTAGATTGTGCTGATGTCTCTGGATGACGTGCGCAGTGCAGTGTCACGCGAACCTCTATACTTTAGAGTTTCGAGTGACACTGCAGCTGATATGGGCAGCCGTGTCGTTTAACACCAGGCGAACGGCTTGCTCGTCACGTCATTCCTTAACATAATAAAAAAAAAAGCTAGTTTTGTGATTACTCATTTTAACTTGGACTATTTTCACATTTACTTTGATTTATTTACCTTTTTTATGTTAAGGAATGACATAACGAGCTAGTTCGACTGATGTTAAGCGACATGGCTGTTGTAGGGTCACTCGAAACTCTATAGTATAAAGTTTCACGTGGCACTGCACTACGCACATGACACTTTACGAATCCACGTGAAACTTTATACTATAGACAGCAGTACCGTAATCTCATTAATAGACTGCGAGATTAAGTCATAAAGTCTCATTTGCCAAGTAATTTAACTACACTGTCCTTTAAGCCGAAGCACATTATGTAACGGAACAGAAGTCCCGTAACGTCACAAATATAGTAAAGATTAAACATTGGATAAATATACTAACGAAATCAAGTAAAATGATTCCACGATAAGCTCAAGGTCACAGGACGCTAGAAAACTATATATGAAATATATGCAGAAACAATTCACTCAGATTTATGGACATCTACAAATACTAGAATAATTAAATCAATAAGAAATGTATCAAAATAAATTAGTTTAACACTAATTCCATTCAAACAGTTGATTAATGCATTTAAGTAATTAAATGAACAATAAACAAAACATATTAAATAAGTTCCATTCACATAATATTACCGGAGCATTAAAGTATCTATGTCTTGAAACGGAAATTGCTACGAAAACGAAAAATAGCGAAACCATTAATAAAACTACTTCGTAATAAAGAAAAGTACTTAAAACTGCCAAATACTTAAAGAAATGTACGTCGCGGAATGTGAATTGGACCTTTGTCGCAATAACTTCCCATCCGTCTGCAAAATAATATAATCTGTGACAAAAATGTATCGGCTAGAAGGGCAAGAAACACCGGAGAGAGCAATAAAGCCGCGAAATGTCGGGTGGAGCGTGAGAGTGAGAAGAGAAGAGCCAGAATTGTACACGTTAGAAGGAGATGATGAGATTGGTTGGAAAGGAACTTAGATGGTTAGCGGGAAGCCATGGCGGGGGTCAGTAGAGTAGGTCGCGTTGAAAGAAAACAAATATTAATTTGAGGTTTTGTTTGTACTCGGTGCATCGAGTTATTCGCATAATCTTCGTAATTACGAATATTTAGTCATTAACTTGTGAAATTTGTGATCTCTTCAAATAAAACGGATGATTGTGCGTTCGTCGTAGGAGTAGATCGGATCGGAGCATATTTTTAGGTTAAGTACTCGGAGCGCGGGTTAATTTGCATAATTTCAACAATTTTCTGATTTGGTTATTAACTCGAGTTATTAACTGTTTAGGTGCATTAGTGAGCTAGATGTCCTCTCTCGTTTCTTAAGAGTGGTGTTAGTAAGTGAAATTGGTGTTTTGTGATAATACAAGTGGGGTCAGTCATCGGTAAGTCGAGGTACACACCACGGTAAATCATTATAAATAAAATACTAAAATATAAACATTCCAAATGATACAAGTAATTTACATAGTGAAAACTTAATTATAATACATAATTTCCAGTAAAGTAATATAATGATGTAACAAATAATATCTGAATTAATACTATTCAAAACAAATAATATGAAATTAAATCATAATCTTTATGAAATGTCATGCTTACTCAGAGTAACTATTTACACTTACATACTTGGCTTATTATTATTATTATAATTCTGGTAACAAATAATTGTTATTAATCAGATGGGTTTGTATCTGCGTTATCAAATCTGAAGGTTGGAACCTGGTTAAAGATCTGGATTCACTAAACCTAATATGCTCCATAAAAGTGGGCTATATCTACTGACTACTTTGATAAAGTCTGTTTGCACATTGGGTCTTGCGGAGCCGTACCCTGAGGTTTCTCTATGCTGTACAGATTAGAGAGCTTCATCTTCGTTTGTGTAATTGATGGATTTTATCATGGATTTTATATAATATAAATCTACCTGCGATAGTATTCTGGATCTGAACTCGGGGACAACCTAAGATGGTTTAACCTGACCAAATCAATCTAATTAAAGATTTTTCTAAATTCAACATACATCTAATAAATGACTGGTTATGTCATGAATTATCATATGGATATAAGTAAATATCCTGATAATCTTGTAATCTAGCTGGGTATGGCTTGATTACCTATATATAAAATAACTAATGGCTGGTAATGTCATGATATATCATATGGATATAAGTAAATATCCTGATAATCTTGTAATCTAGCTGGGTAGGGCTTGATTACCTATATAAAATAACTAATGGCTGGTGATGTCATGATATTTCATAAGGATATAAATAAATGTCCTAAAAATCTTGTAATCTAGCTAGGTATGGCTTGATTACCTATATAAAATCTATACTCAAATAATCTAATCATAAACTCGAATTGTTTATTATACAAATAAACCATAAATATTATTAACTTGAATAAACACCAACGGGTAGTTATTCCATGTCTAATTCTAATATAATGGTTATGTCTGTCGCGTCTAGGCATAGGTATCGTGATAGGAATAGGTAGGTTGGGGAGGGGGGATTAGGGCCTCTCTGGTAACGAATTCAGTAATTACCTAAGAGTCCCACAAAGAAATTTGTTTTGATAAAAGAATATGTCCTCTTTTTTTACTATAGTGCACTGCCATCTGCAGTTTTAAAGCACTTATCAGTGGGGAGTATCCAGTCAGGTGACGAATCTCACATTCTTGGGGCGGGGAGGAGCTCCTAGAACAGAATTATAGCAGAAAATGACATGCTGTAGTTTTGCTGATAAGTGCAACCAAAATATATTTAATGTAAACTCAGAAAGCAAGAGATGAGTGTTATAAGAAATAACTTAGGTCTTACTTTAGGTCTCATATATAACTCAAATCACTTACGAAAACAATACGTTGGTTCCTACTCAAAATCTATTATCGTTATGCCACTATTTAGTATCTATGGGGAGTCGCTTACAGTTATAGTTATATAATACTTAAATACCTACTTACTATTTATAGCAATACCATAATACTTGTATACTAGATAAATAAATAGATACCTATATTCTTGATATGCTTGCATATTTACGTAAATATAATCTAACTTATAACGTTAATACATATTTGCTACCAATCCTAATAATTCATCTTAAAATCCTAAAGTCATTAATAATAAATAAACGGATAAACACTAGATCGGTTAGCTAGGTCGCCTTAGGAATTGTCTCACTACCTTTAAAGAACTAGGGTTACTACAAAATCACAACGTACGGTCCTACCACACTATTAGACGATCACATATCACTTGGCCATATTTACTCCATCACCTTCTATAACACCTCTAACGTTAATATACCATAATATACTTTATTATATTTATATCAAATAGCTTAGGGCCGATTAGGCGCCAGTAAAGGGGTAAGGGGTCCTCTTTTAGGGGGGCGTTACAATTTGGTGCCGTGACCAGGATATTAGTTTATTAGTATGCAGATAATTTACGTATAAAGAGGTGTTATAGTTAAAGGTTTGAGTCATAGTAGCGGTATCTAATATCTATTAGTTACCGCACAATTTGTTGCACGTGAAAACGGAGAGGTTTTGAGACAATATTATAGCGCGGTTTACCTTGCATTTCATCTAATAACACAACGTAAACAATAGTAGATTCGCAAGTAATAATAACGCGTTCTGTTTAGCACAATAATTGATAGTACGCTGCCTAAAAAGAATTCCGCGAAACACGCGACACCGTGCCATGCGACGTTGCCATTCCGCTTACACTTAGTTTACTTCAACGGCAAATAAAAGCGTGTTGCTATGCTAGCTCGTAGTACGATAGGTAGCTTCGTTCCTAGAAAGGCGAGACGCGCGGGCGGCGCCTGCGCGGCGCGCGGGCTGCGACGGCGCGGCGCCGCGGATCAGTACCGGCAAGCCGAACGATTAGTTCGGTATTTCTTGGCGGGAATAGGTGAATGTGAAGTGGACATTCTAGGTATGCCAAATATTAATGACTAAAGTAGATATTCGTATTTCATCTTCCTTACGAAACATTAGAAAATATGTAGATATAGATTTTCTAGGTCTTAAAACCGAATAGCCGGATACGCCGACTAATTTAGCCGGACGGTTGGGTAAAAAGGACGGATACACTTAATAATAATATAAGAGTAGGTTAGTTTGAATACGTTATTACGATTTTATTAATAAATAAATAAATAACAAATAACCAATATAATAATAAATAAATATAATCTAACTAAATTTCCTAAATCTCGTAACGAATAATGACATAACTTCAAAATATTAATTGAGTATCTATATTAAGATTTTAAAACACATAGTAAATCATATTAAAAAAAATGTAGGTACTCGAAGCACGAGCGGGACTCGAACCCGTGCGCCTTCCCGTCATCTCGCATACCTATGTATTGCCGAACTCTAAATCGAGTATAAAGATTGCGAACAATAACCCTTAAATAATAAAAACATAAATTTAGTCGAATTTCTAGCTACCTAAATTAATTTTGTTACGCATGTTACGCGGATAGGTGATACTTTGTTTTGATTATAGGTACCTACCTAGGTCGTGTTTAGTTATGAACGCGTCGGTACTATTTAGCTAAAAATTGTTAAAAACGTTTCAAATAATTTAAATAATCTAATTCTGTAGTCAAATATATCAAAATACAATTTAGTGTTTCCATTAATATACATGCATAGTACATCTACCTAAATATTCTCCAAGCTGTTATTCCGGTTAGAAATTATTGCGTGATTTTAGTACGTACTCGTAGTTCATTCGGTATATCTAGGAAAACAAATTATACAATAAAAATAAAAACGACGGAATCGAACCTGTGACCGATTTCATATCTGTTAGTTGCGGGCTCAGCGGTCACCGCTAAGCTGCGAGCGCCCGTCGCTCGTACAAGTACGTAGATCGGACATATATTATAATAAATAAAGATATGTGAATAGATACACTTCTTGGATCATAAAACATTAAATAATTATTTTAATAAATATATTAACTTTACTTACTGTAACAGACAATAAAACTATGGTTTTCTAAAACTAGAATTATAATAAAATACTAGCGTCATCTAAAGACTAGTAGGTGAAGTTGTTCGGTATACATACTAATAGTTCATTAGGTAGTACTAGGGAAATAATATAGAATAAAAAAAAAAAGTTTACGGAATCGAACCTGTGACCAAATCCGATACCTGTTAGTTGGGCACAGCGGTCACCGCTAAGCCGCGAGCGCTCGTCGCTCGCACAAGTACGTAGGTCGGAGCTATATTACAATAGATACGTAGATATGTAAATAGATACACTTCTTGCATCACAAAACATTAAATATATTATTTTAATAAATATTTTAACTTTGTAACAGACAATTAATAAAACTATTGTTTGCTAAAACTAAAACTATGATAAAGTACTAGAGCCATCTAATGACTAGTAGGTGAAGTTTGTTCTGTACGGAAAATTACGCTATTCAAATTAAAGATAAAACTTGGTAATATTTAGAAAAACACATTAACTATTACTCAATGTTTCTTTAGTTTTACAAAATGGGGGTTGTATCACAAAATAAGTAATAAAAGGATTTCGAATTGTGCTTGATAAGGTTCAAAATAGTTAGTGCGCCATCTACTGGTAATGTCCAGAACTTTTTAGATAAAGTTGGACGAAGTCGATACGTCTGAATATATCCACGGCTTAGTCAAGTTCATTAACCTATATCCGAAGTAAATAAAAGAAAAGGATTCTAAATTAAATCGCTATGTAGTAGGTAATTGTAAAATAATGTCATACAATTTTACTAAACAAAATATTGGTTTAATTTGGCGTTTACATTAACGGATTATTAAGTATTGATGTAGTAGGATTTTATCCGATTATTTAGTGGTACCTAGGATTCCGGTAG
Source organism: Ennomos fuscantarius (assembly GCA_905220475.3). Classification (NCBI taxonomy): domain Eukaryota; kingdom Metazoa; phylum Arthropoda; class Insecta; order Lepidoptera; family Geometridae; genus Ennomos; species Ennomos fuscantarius. The sequence goes on from HG992044.1 coordinate 5,858,715, forward strand.
AACGTAGATCGACGGAAACAATATTAATATTTATTCTTTATTAATGGGATTATGTTTTGTATCGAATTAATGTTAGTTCTCTCATAAACATGGCATCGTCAATTCGTCAAACACCAATCAAAATTACGCAACTAAGTAGTGTTTACTTTAAAATAAACTAGATGGAGCTGTGCCGCCTTAAAACACGCAAGCGTTTTGTTACCGATTAACAGCGGCACTCGCTACTCAGTAGAAACAAGGTTATGCGATTTTGTACTTTAAACCCAACTTCACTTGAGGTTTAGATTCAGTTTAGTTGCATATTAGGCCACACTTAAGCGATGACATATAACGCGCAAATTTTGAAATACAAACGTACTAGAATTAGTAATCTCACTATATTTGCGTAAACAATAATAATTGATAATTATTTTGTAATATGGTGACATGTTTAATGGTATTCAGTCACCTAAATAAAATTCAATTAGCTTTATTTCAATTAGGCATAATGCAATTAAATTACAGTTTTACGATTTAATTATAATTAAATTCAATTAGAATAATTCTTTATTGGGATTGATTAACGGTTACATTTTAAACGACAAGTTTCACGTATACATTTTGTAGGTAAGATTTATTATTTACTTTTCGAATTCTCTTTTGGGGGTTGTTGCGTTTTATTCCTAGGCAAATAATAAATAAATAAGTGTTCACTACTTTAGACGTCACGATTAATTATTATTACTTCGCGCCATTTCGGTTTCGTTGTCCGGCAAGCCGTACATTACGTAGGTACGTACCTGGTAGGAGATATAAGTATATTCTCTGGTTAGGCATTATCAAATCAACTCAACGGTACGCGGTGGTACTTGCACACTATTACTTGGTGACAGAGTGTACAATTTATAGTATGTTAGGTCTTAATAACGGAGGCGTGCATACCGAGTGTAATTAGGAATAAATTTATTGATTCTAGTAATGATGATTATAAATACATACTATTATGTATACTCGTTCATGTTATATTTTGATATTTTAAAGCATTGAACATTGTAGTTATTATTATTTATAGTCAAGTGGTCGAGTATAATATAAATATAAACAAGCACTTGTTGATAGGACTTTTAAATGTTTATTGTAACTTAGTTCGTTTTAAATACTCCGGAATACTTTTATAAATAAATATATAGAATTTTATGTATGCTCCTTGGCAATAGTATCTTTTACTAATAAAATACCTTTTACCGAAATAAATATGGGAACTCGTCGTTCTATCATTAACTTATCTTCTAAACGTCGGGCTTAGGAGCGACTTAACGTTAGCGGGTTGGTGCAGAGAAAGTTAGTGTGTGGGTTAGACTTTGTTTGGGGGTTGGTTAGCCGAATTGTGTTTTAATAGACTTTAGTGCAAATGGTCAGAAAACTAAGGCTAGCGTTGTTAAGTACTCAGTTTATCGGTAGGCGTAATACAAACGGTGCATGTACTCATACATGTATAATGGAATAGCTTGATAGCTCGGTGGTTACGATAAGTAAAAATTGCGTTTACTACCAGACCAGATAAAGTTCCCGAGAACTGCAAATATAATTACTGTAGACAATCTAATCGGAGTATCAGTTAGTTCGGAAACGGAGATCACCGTTTGGTTGATGGAGTTATTATAAAATGGACATAGCATGGGGTATCATTATGTTAGCGCGAAGTTAGGTAAACGTGATAGACATGAGTTTAGGTAGATGGGATCTATATTATTAAATGGTGTGCGTATACTAAATGATATGATGAAAAACATTATAGTAAATACACGTAACTTGTAAAATGTGTAGTAAAGTTGAAAGTTGTTGTTGCGCGAAACTAAATTAAATAAATTAAAAATGTTAGATAAATAAAATAAAATAAAATAAAATAAAATAAAATAAAATAAAATAAAATAAAATAAAATAAAATAAAATAAAATAAATAAAATAAAATAAAATAAAATAAAATAAAATAAAATAAAATAAAATAAAATAAAATAAAATAAAATAAAATAAAATAAAATAAAATAAAATAAAATAAAATAAAATAAAATAAAATAAAATAAAATAAAATAAAATAAAATAAAATAAAATAAAATAAAATAAAATAAAATAAAATAAAATAAGATAAGATAAGATAAGATAAGATAAGATAAGATAAGATAAGATAAGATAAGATAAGATAAGATAAGATAAGATAAGATAAGATAAGATAAGATAAGATAAGATAAGATAAGATAAGATAAGATAAGATAAGATAAGATAAGATAAGATAAGATAAGATAAGATAAGATAAGATAAAATAAAATAAAATAAAATAAAATAAAATAAAATAAAATAAAATAAAATAAAATAAAATAAAATAAAATAAAATAAAATAAAATAAAATAAAATAAAATAAAATAAAATAGAATAAAACAAAATAAAATAGAATAAAATAAAATAAAATAAATGAATAAAAAAAATAATAATTCAGATAAATTAAGATAAATTCAGATAAATTCAGACAAATTCAAGTAAATTCAGGTAAATTCAGATACATTCAAATAAACACAAATTAATTCAGACGAATTAGATAAATTCAGATAAATTCAGATGAATTCAGATAAATTCAGATAATATCAGATAAGTTTAGATAAATTAAGATAAATTCAGATAAATTCCTATAAATTTACATACATTCAGATAAATTCAAAGCAATTCAAAATAACATTATGGCCTATTATGATGATGACTACTTTTGATTAAGAGTACGTTTATGGTCTATTATGATGATGACTAATTAAGATTATGTTTATGGCCTATTATGATGACGACTAATTAAGATTATGTTTATGGTCTATTATGATGATGATTACTTTTGATTAAGAGTACATTTATGGTCTATTATGATGATGATTAATTAAGATTATGTTTATGGTCTGTTATGATGATGATGATGATTCTGGTTAAGATCATATTTATGGTCTATTACGATGAAAATTAATCAAGATTATGTTTAGGGTCTATTATGATGATGACTACTTTTGATTAAGAGTACATTTATGGTCTATTATGATGATGACTAATTAAGATTATGTTTAAGGTCTGTTATGATGATGATGATTCTAGTTAAGATCGTATTTATGGTCTATTATGATGATGACTACTTTTGATTAAAATTACATATATGGTCTGTTATGATGATGATTACTTTTGATTAAGATTACATTTATGGTCTATTATGATGATGACTAATTAAGACTATTTTTATGGTCTGTTATGATGATAATTCTGGTTAAGATCGTATTTATGGTCTATTACGATGAAAATTAATCAAGATTATGTTTATGGTCTATCATGATGATGTCTACTTTTCATTAAGAGTACATTTATGGTCTATAATGATGATGACTAATTAAGATTATGTTTATGGTCTATTATGATGATGTCTACTTTTGATTAAGAATACATTTATGGTCTATTATGATGATGACTAATTAAGATTATGCTTATGGTCTGTTATGATGATGATGATGATGATGATAATTCTGGTTAAGATCGTATTCATGGTCTATTATGATGATGATTAATTAAAGTTATGTTTATGGTCTGTTATGATGATGATGATAATTCTGGTTAATATGATAATCATGGATGATGATGATGATGATGATTACACGGTTTAAGTGATGGTTATATATAGTTATGATGATGATAAATAGATAGGTAAAACTCTCTATCAAAACCTCACAAAATTAAAAGTCTGGGGGTTGCTTATATAATTAGAATTTTGAAGTAGGTAGTTTTGATGAGGTCAGGTCAAAATAAGTTTATTTACCGGGGAATTTACAGTTGTAAGCTAGCATGGGTTCCGTTTTAAATAATTATTTCAAACAATACTACTATAAACTTTCTTAAAAATACTTGAAACTTTAAATAACGTTTGGCCCATAAACAGTGAACGCAATGCGAATAAAAATAGGATCTTGATACTTAGTTACATTTGTTTCCATTATTAGAAGAATACTTAAATGCATTCATCGACTTCAAATAACGTATAATGTGTAAGAGTTTGGCCTCCAGTTTATTATGGCTAAGGATATTTATGAATTTTGTAATGATATAACTGATCTTTGTAAAATCAGTAACTTGTTGATTAAAATTAATTCAAATTTAAATGGACGGGAAAATAATTGAATTAACTATTGTTGAAAAATAATAATAATACTAACCATAAAATAAGATAGTGCAAACTGTAAGATGCTCTTTAATGTTATAGTTATATAAATATAAATTAATCAAAGAATTTTGTAACTCCTTAAGTAATACTAAGTGATAAATTTGACATCAAATTATTTCATACATCAATAATAAAACTAAAATTTGGATCAATTTAAATATAAATAAATTAAATCAACAGAGGGTTAATTATTGTTTTGATAATCAGTAACTTTTATAAATCTTGCATAAATCTTTGAAATTGAGAATAAAACGGGACGTGTATTTATTTTAATTGAGTGTAGTAATATTGCAATAAATATTATAAGCAAATAATTTTAATAGCCTTTCACCTAAATTGGGAATTGCTAGACTGTTGAGACAGTATGCTTGAGGTCGGGAGGACTCCGTCCATGTAGTCGGGGTGTCGATTGTGGATGGAAATGTTGTTTTGCTAATGGAAGGTTTGAACAAATGAATTTAGGACCATGAATGAAAGGTTTGGTTCTGTGATTGAGATAATAACAGTCAACGAGGGTTTCAGTGGTTTGGCAAGGCCCAGGGTTGAAGGGGTTTGTTGACGATTGGTTTCAGACATAATACACTTAACAATTGGTTTCTTGTAAGGAAAAGCTTTGGAGTTAGGTTAAAGTCATCAGCTTAGCATTAGATAATGCACTTATAAGGAACCCTACTGCACAAGAAGCTAAGATCTGAACTACTTACACTGCACATACTCCGAAAAAGGAATGAAGTTTGAGATTGGGATTGTTCCGAGTGGTTGTTTGGGTTCATACACGATTGCTATTTTTAGCTTTATTATAAGATCTTGTGGGAAGCAGACAAAATAAAACTGAATAGATGTAAGATGGATCTAGGAGGTATGATTGTCAGCTTGCTACTAGGGCTGCCTGCCTCACAACCAGGTCCCCAGCAGGGTCTAGTAATATACACGGTTGGAAATGTCGATTGGTTATAATCCAGGTAAAATAAGCTTGGGATGTTGAACAATTTTGTGGTTCATTTTTGGTTCGGTTTAAATCCACTACACATGTAGGCTCACCTACAGCAGGAACCACACATGTTTGAAGTCAAACCGTTAGCAAATTATAAATTGCTTATAAATAGGTTGGGATTAAGAGGGAACTGTAAAATACCACATTACAAACTATATTTGTGATAGTCGTTGAATTTTTGGTTAAAAATTTTACTTCGGTTATACATTTAGACACCTGCGTAAAATTTGGGGGTTGGATGTAACGGAACAGAAGTCCCGTAACGTCACAAATATAGTAAAGATTAAACATTGGATAAATATACTAACGAAATCAAGTAAAATGATTCCACGATAAGCTCAAGGTCACAGGACGCTAGAAAACTATATATGAAATATATGCAGAAACAATTCACTCAGATTTATGGACATCTACAAATACTAGAATAATTAAATCAATAAGAAATGTATCAAAATAAATTAGTTTAACACTAATTCCATTCAAACAGTTGATTAATGCATTTAAGTAATTAAATGAACAATAAACAAAACATATTAAATAAGTTCCATTCACATAATATTACCGGAGCATTAAAGTATCTATGTCTTGAAACGGAAATTGCTACGAAAACGAAAAATAGCGAAACCATTAATAAAACTACTTCGTAATAAAGAAAAGTACTTAAAACTGCCAAATACTTAAAGAAATGTACGTCGCGGAATGTGAATTGGACCTTTGTCGCAATAACTTCCCATCCGTCTGCAAAATAATATAATCTGTGACAAAAATGTATCGGCTAGAAGGGCAAGAAACACCGGAGAGAGCAATAAAGCCGCGAAATGTCGGGTGGAGCGTGAGAGTGAGAAGAGAAGAGCCAGAATTGTACACGTTAGAAGGAGATGATGAGATTGGTTGGAAAGGAACTTAGATGGTTAGCGGGAAGCCATGGCGGGGGTCAGTAGAGTAGGTCGCGTTGAAAGAAAACAAATATTAATTTGAGGTTTTGTTTGTACTCGGTGCATCGAGTTATTCGCATAATCTTCGTAATTACGAATATTTAGTCATTAACTTGTGAAATTTGTGATCTCTTCAAATAAAACGGATGATTGTGCGTTCGTCGTAGGAGTAGATCGGATCGGAGCATATTTTTAGGTTAAGTACTCGGAGCGCGGGTTAATTTGCATAATTTCAACAATTTTCTGATTTGGTTATTAACTCGAGTTATTAACTGTTTAGGTGCATTAGTGAGCTAGATGTCCTCTCTCGTTTCTTAAGAGTGGTGTTAGTAAGTGAAATTGGTGTTTTGTGATAATACAAGTGGGGTCAGTCATCGGTAAGTCGAGGTACACACCACGGTAAATCATTATAAATAAAATACTAAAATATAAACATTCCAAATGATACAAGTAATTTACATAGTGAAAACTTAATTATAATACATAATTTCCAGTAAAGTAATATAATGATGTAACAAATAATATCTGAATTAATACTATTCAAAACAAATAATATGAAATTAAATCATAATCTTTATGAAATGTCATGCTTACTCAGAGTAACTATTTACACTTACATACTTGGCTTATTATTATTATTATAATTCTGGTAACAAATAATTGTTATTAATCAGATGGGTTTGTATCTGCGTTATCAAATCTGAAGGTTGGAACCTGGTTAAAGATCTGGATTCACTAAACCTAATATGCTCCATAAAAGTGGGCTATATCTACTGACTACTTTGATAAAGTCTGTTTGCACATTGGGTCTTGCGGAGCCGTACCCTGAGGTTTCTCTATGCTGTACAGATTAGAGAGCTTCATCTTCGTTTGTGTAATTGATGGATTTTATCATGGATTTTATATAATATAAATCTACCTGCGATAGTATTCTGGATCTGAACTCGGGGACAACCTAAGATGGTTTAACCTGACCAAATCAATCTAATTAAAGATTTTTCTAAATTCAACATACATCTAATAAATGACTGGTTATGTCATGAATTATCATATGGATATAAGTAAATATCCTGATAATCTTGTAATCTAGCTGGGTATGGCTTGATTACCTATATATAAAATAACTAATGGCTGGTAATGTCATGATATATCATATGGATATAAGTAAATATCCTGATAATCTTGTAATCTAGCTGGGTAGGGCTTGATTACCTATATAAAATAACTAATGGCTGGTGATGTCATGATATTTCATAAGGATATAAATAAATGTCCTAAAAATCTTGTAATCTAGCTAGGTATGGCTTGATTACCTATATAAAATCTATACTCAAATAATCTAATCATAAACTCGAATTGTTTATTATACAAATAAACCATAAATATTATTAACTTGAATAAACACCAACGGGTAGTTATTCCATGTCTAATTCTAATATAATGGTTATGTCTGTCGCGTCTAGGCATAGGTATCGTGATAGGAATAGGTAGGTTGGGGAGGGGGGATTAGGGCCTCTCTGGTAACGAATTCAGTAATTACCTAAGAGTCCCACAAAGAAATTTGTTTTGATAAAAGAATATGTCCTCTTTTTTTACTATAGTGCACTGCCATCTGCAGTTTTAAAGCACTTATCAGTGGGGAGTATCCAGTCAGGTGACGAATCTCACATTCTTGGGGCGGGGAGGAGCTCCTAGAACAGAATTATAGCAGAAAATGACATGCTGTAGTTTTGCTGATAAGTGCAACCAAAATATATTTAATGTAAACTCAGAAAGCAAGAGATGAGTGTTATAAGAAATAACTTAGGTCTTACTTTAGGTCTCATATATAACTCAAATCACTTACGAAAACAATACGTTGGTTCCTACTCAAAATCTATTATCGTTATGCCACTATTTAGTATCTATGGGGAGTCGCTTACAGTTATAGTTATATAATACTTAAATACCTACTTACTATTTATAGCAATACCATAATACTTGTATACTAGATAAATAAATAGATACCTATATTCTTGATATGCTTGCATATTTACGTAAATATAATCTAACTAATAACGTTAATACATATTTGCTACCAATCCTAATAATTCATCTTAAAATCCTAAAGTCATTAATAATAAATAAACGGATAAACACTAGATCGGTTAGCTAGGTCGCCTTAGGAATTGTCTCACTACCTTTAAAGAACTAGGGTTACTACAAAATCACAACGTACGGTCCTACCACACTATTAGACGATCACATATCACTTGGCCATATTTACTCCATCACCTTCTATAACACCTCTAACGTTAATATACCATAATATACTTTATTATATTTATATCAAATAGCTTAGGGCCGATTAGGCGCCAGTAAAGGGGTAAGGGGTCCTCTTTTAGGGGGGCGTTACAATTAGTGATTGCGTACTAACTTGGCGGCAGAATAACTGGCAAAGTGGTGGTACCTACCAAGATAAACTTCGCAGAAGAGTCCTACCACCTAGTAACGTATTGTGTTATGTGTAGTTAATGTATTGTGTACAAACGGTTTGAATCATTCGTTTAAAGTTAAGGCACTCAATGATTATGATGAGTAGTAGACGTTTTATTATTCAGGATTATAATGACGGTCGTGATGATGATGGTGGTGTTGGTGTTGAAGATATTGACGATAATTGAAGGGTTGAGAATAAAAAGGGTTTAACTGTCAAATTGATAGTTTCGAGAAAATTGACTTTGAAGTTCAAAAGCGTCATTTTAATGTAGAGTGCTTATAAGGTAACAGAAAAGGTTTATGTAAGTTTCAGTTGCTTGAAAATGTTTTAATTCTATTTTAAAATACTAAATATAGTACTAATTCATACAATTACTGTAACAATATAATATAATAAAATAAATATAATAATTTTTTTTATGCTAAGCGAACTATATTCCAATGTCAGATAAACCGTTTGTAGACTTAAAATCTCGAGATTTAAGCCTCATTTCGGTATTTTGAGAATGTATTATTGTAGATAATATCACGCTGAATCCAACGATACCCATAAGTCAGTTTGTGAAAAAAATCAGTTAAACCCTTTTTGTTCTCACCCCTTCAATTATGTTGATGTTTTGTTTTACCTTATTTCTTTCATGAGTGATGAACTCCAAAGGTAGAAAAGAATAGCTCTATCTATATACTTCAAATTTTATGATCTACGTAAGTATATAAATGGATTGCCTTTTAAAATCCAAAGTCAAAAGAACGCGATGAATAAAAAAAAATTAGACGGTTGCTTTTCTAATAAAAATATCCACTGTTGTTATTTTAAGAATGTCAAAAAGCCTGACCAGCTTTTCAGAGGAAAATCGTTAAAATTCATTTTTCCAAGGGCTCTCATAGTAAACTAGGCACTTCCAATATTATCATAGGAGGAGGTACTCAAGTTCCATCCACGCATAATCGTGTAGAATAACACCTATCTTGCTGCCAGTACTTAAACTTGGCACAAGTAAATATAATCTACAAATCCTGAAACGGTGAAGAACGAAACTTAATATGTTCATATAAGCACTATGTTTCATTCACACACAGCTCCACACAGCATTCGCAGTCATTCGTCAGCCTACTCTAGTTCACTGCTGGACTCCTCCAAGGTGAGTTATTGAGTACGAGCTTCAGCTCTTCCTCCCCAGTCAATACCAGCTCAAACTATTCAATATAAAATGAATTCTTGACCTATATTCTAGGATCAAGATTGGCCTGAATATCCCAAGCTTAACGGTATGAAAGCTTAGGTACTTTGCCTATTGCCTATTCCTATCTATAAATTCAGTTTCTATTTGTAATGTTTATAATAAGATAATCACGGTATTTTTCTTGCACCGGTGTGACGTGGTGGTTATTTTTGTAACATATTCATTATCTCAATTGTAATGAATTATATACATTGTAAAAGACAGTAGAAAGAAGACAAAAAAAAATACATCACTGTAAAGTTTCTTGTAGCTTCTTCTTTACAGTTGTAATCGAAGCTTCGGATCAAAGTTTTCAATTCTGCATTGTGCCGGATTGCTTGCACCAGTAGTGAGAAAGAGAACTGCTCTTTTTTCAAACTCATATATTGTAATGGGCTTGCTATATTATTTGACAATAAGCACTTTGTAATTTTATATGCTTAGTGAAATAACTTAATCTTAAGTACCTAGTATAATTTTGACTTGTAAAAGTGCTAAAATTAGCCTATTTGCAATAAATCTTTTGACTTTGACTTTGACTTTGACTTTGTCCCTTCAAATTTCATTTATCCAGTTTAGTTTTTTAATTGAGTTATATTTTATTTCACTGAAAGATCGTATTAATATCATTCGTACTAGGAAGTAGGAATCATTGAGGCTTACAGTTGACTAGAATTTGATACAATCTATACTAATATTATAAAAAGGAACGATTTGTATGTATGTTTGTAACGAATTGGCTCAAAAAGTACTGAACCGATTTAAAAAATTCTTTCACCATTTGAATGCTACATTATTACTAATTAATATAGGCTATTTTAATGGCCTATTTTAATAGAAAAAAATAAGGAGCTCTATTAAAATTACAATAATGTTACCCAAGGTGTAAAAAAATCAAAAAATAAATGTCCAACCGTGCGAAACTAATTAGAATGTAATGAACGAAAAGAATCGTATGCGATATGTAGTACATATTATATGCAATGCGTGCATTAGGGGTGTCCGAATTCGGAAAACGAAAATCGAATCATGAACCTTTTTAGTGAAAAATAAATATCTTAAACCTAAACCTAGAATCAGGAACCTTAGCGACATCCCACCTAAAACACAGTATACTTTTTGGCAAGAGAAGTAAAGTTAAATGTCGATTTTTATCTCTTTTAGCTAAATACGTCCATGACCTTCGTAACTCCATCAGTCCTCTAAATTTTAAAATGTTCTTTAAAATTTAATTGATTATAAGTTTACTTCTAGTTAAGTAAGAGCTTAATTTTCAAAAGAGGATAAAATGAAATGAATTAATTTTGACTGCCACTCTACTTGTATAATACTTTAGTAAATTTATTCATAGCCAAAGTGCCTTTATCCCTAAAACTAACTACTACTAAAAGCTACAACAAAATCATTTTAACTTGTATAATAGCCGTGTTGACTTATATCTATATATATTTAATAGGTTATAAAATATATATTGTTTTGGCGTGTGTGTGAGTGGCCTTGCGTTGACAAATGATTCCGTTTCTGGGTTCTGGGGAACAGGGTTTCATGTTTAGGTGCCCATTCTCAAAAAGGGTTGATTTTTATATGGTAAATAAATAAATAAATATTTGTGGACATTTCGCACAGCGATATCTAGCCTCAAACTAAGCAAATATAGTCCTAAAAAACTTAAAAAATCTTTTTATTGTATAATTTTCATTTCAAGATAATATACTGAATATTAGGTCTTTACCTATGAAATTGCCGTTTTGTTTGAAAAAAGTTAAAGTATTTTTTTTTCGAACTTATTTATTTCTTTTATTCAAAGTAATCACCCCTGCAATCAATGCATCTTTGCCAACGCTGTGGCAGTTTATGGATGCCCTTCTTGAAAAAATCAGCAGGACGGGAGACAACAAACTCTTCAAAGGCGTTTTGTACTGCCTCTCGGGAATTGATTTTTTTTCCCGCTAAAAAGTTGTCCAAATTTTGGAAAAAGTAATAGTCGGTAGGCGCAAGATCTGGTGAGTATGGCGGATGAGGGAGAGCTTCCAAACCCAACTCATGCAGCTTAGAGACGGTCTGTTGTGCAGTATGGGGTCGCGCGTTGTCGTGAAGTAGCAGTGGAGACGACCGATTGACCAAAGCTGGTTGCAGACGTGCGAGTTTCGCCATCATTGTGGTCAGTTCTTCAATGTACACATCTGCAGTAATGCTCTCGCCGTTTTGTAAAAAGCTATGATGAATCACACCAGCACTAGACCACCAAACTGTGACCATCACCTTTCTAGGGGTCATTTTTCGTTTTGCACATTGCTTTGGTACCGAACCAGGATCTAACCAACTTGCTGAGCGCTTTCGATTGTCAAAAAGAATCCATTTTTCGTCGCACGTAACAATTCGGTTAAAAATTCCTTCATTTCTGTGCCTGTTAAGCAGCGCAAGACAAGTCTCGATGCGTACGTTGCGCTGGGGATCGTTAAGTTCGTGGGGCACCCATCTATCAAGCTTTTTTATCTTGCCAATCTGTCGCAAATGGACCAATATTGTTTTGATGCTAACATCAAAAACTGCTGCCAGCTCAGCTGTAGATTGAGATTCATCAGCTTCCACAATCGCCTTTAATTCATCATTTTTGACCAAAGTTTCCGGACGACCACGAGGTTCATTTTTCAAGTCAAAATTCCCAGAACGGAACCGAGCAAACCAATAACGGGTTGTACGTTCGTTTGTACAGTTCTCTCCGTAAACGTCGTTGATGTTACGTGTCGTTTGTGCCGCGTTGGTGCCACGACGGAACTCATATTCCATAATTACACGAAATTTCAAAGTATCCATTATGAGGAAAAATGTTGAAATGTAATGAAAATACAACGCTAATCAATAAACAAAAGACTTATATTGTAAATAGAATGTCATATTTTTAAAACAAAATTAATTTGAATTTAGAATTCATAGCCAATCAAAACTTTTTTTTGTTTGAAAAAGTCTTTACTGCAATACGGCAATTTCATAGGTAAAGACCTATTATTAACGTATTGGGACGATCAAAACCTCTTAGAGGTCCAATATGTTACGGTATATTTTCAGGGCACGTCTCTGTCGTTACCTCTGGGTATTTTCACATTAGTGAAACCGCAGTCCGATCGTGACATTAGCTAGAGGCTGGAGATCCATTTACAACTTACGACACGATTTTTCTTTTTTGTGCTTTTAAGTATAGAGTATGTAGGCAACCATCAAAGTTGTCTGTCTGTATTATTATTATATTATCTATCAATTGGTAGTGGGCTGGAGCATTTGGACTGTCTATAGTTGGTTGCATTCAGTATATAGTCCAAATTGTTTTTTTTTTTTTGTAGCATGTAGTGTTTAGTATTAATTCATATAATCACTGTAGTAGATAGATAGATAGTATTTAGTTGAAAGAATAAAAACAATGTGCTGGTTTAAAAAATAAGCATGTCTGATGTACGGTATTGATGTTTCAATATATATGGACCCTTTTTGTAAGCTTTTTTGTATACACCCATACTATAATGCCAAAATTAAGCAGTTCGCCCGCGTGACCTATAGGAAATAAAGAAGAAAAATGTTCATAGATAATTTAACCACTAATTTCACCCTCTTAGGGGTATAATTTCGAAAAACCTTTTTTTACTTTTTCCTTTCCTACACTTTACATAGAACACACCTTCCAAATTTCAAATCTCTAGAACCAGCGGTTTAGGTTTAGGCTGTGCGTTGATATATAAGTTATTACTTTGAATAAGTTTTTACTTTGAATTTTATATGTATCGATATTAAAATTTTACAGATATATTATGCCATTGCCGGTTCGCAGTCTGTAAATGAGATTTTCATGCGCGACCGCAGTTCGATACTGAGTGTCATTAGCCCTTAGGCCGAGTTCCTTTCCACAGAGTTAATATTCTACGATGCAAGTGTCGTTTGCTACGATATTTATTTAATACTGTTAAATAAAGAAGTAGGTAGCTTTGATACTTTTCTAAGAACTTTCCAACTGTACTTATAAACTTAGGCTTAGCTTTTTCCTTATCAAATATAGAAGTTTAGTTTTCTTGTTAGAAAATATGTTGTATGTAAAGTTTTTATACATGTTGACTAGATAATGCTTTTAAGGCTGTTAGAGTCCGTGCAAGATAAGTCTGCGTGTAATGATCGCGAGCATTTCAAAATGTAGAATAGAATAGAAAAATCTAATGTTATTCTAAAGCTTACATATATTATCATTTAAAATACAAAACTTATTGGTGTGTACATTTCTATATAATTGTTATTTTCTGTCATTAGTTACAATAAGCCTGTGTGCTTGCGTAATATTTTGTTATCGCATTATTTTATATTACTAGGATAAAATGTACATTTATTTAGTGCGTATAAGATGTATATTATCTATAACAAAGTGAAGTGTTCTGTCTATAATAGGCGAATCAGATGTCTGTTTATTTATTTTTTAATAATAGAACAAAAAACATCAAATAATTATTATTTCTCGATAATAAAGTACAAATCGGCAATACTGCCCTATTTCCGATTTTAACCGCGCGCAGACTTACCTTGCGCGGACTTTACTCATTATTCCATCTCATTACAAAAACCAATTCGCAAGCTTATTTTAATACTGAAAATATTTCCACACACTATTTGACAGCCTCTGTGATGTGGTGGTTGAGCAGGTCGGCTCATAGCCCGGAGGTGGCGGGTTCGATTTCCACGGCAGGACAGGTATTTGTACACAGAAATTATTAAATTCATAAATAATTGTTCTGGGTGTTGTGGAGTCCATGGTTCTCGTAGTTCCTGGGCCTTTAGATACAGGGAATCCTAGCTAGGGTCCTGGGTATATGTATGTGATATTATTGTTTTTATTATTATTTGTGTAATGAACATAGGTGTTTGTTCTGTGTTGGGTGTCATATTGTATTATATGTATGTATTTACAAACAAATAGTTTCTTTATATTCTATCAGTTCTGGTCTCCATAAAACAAGCTTTGCTTAGTTAAGGACTAGATATCGTTGTGTGAAATGTCCACAAATATTTATTATTATTACATATTTTGGGTGGAAACTCTCAATTGCATAGATCTATGGATTTGTTTTTCACGATTTATCTTAATCCAGAATGTTTTATAACCCGAAACTGGTAGTAGTTATGTTTTACGATTATTCAATATAAATATCTATTGATAGAATTAATGGAACTTTTCCGTTACAACTAATTAATAATAGATGATTTGTCTACAAAAAATTTATTAGACTACTGGATTATACAAAATTTAATAGAAGTTTATGTACTCTAATTTAATTAACACTAACTTGTTTTTATTACGGGATAGTTTGGTACAATGAGCTTTTAGGAATTTACGCTTTATAGAGGTTTGATTAAAACTATTTTATTGTGCGTAAACATTTTATGTAAAAGCCTTTTACACACCGATTGTAGTTAGAATACAGCTTTCATAGTTTATTAGTTTAGCATGAACAAGTAAAATTTGCGTGGCATTTACATTTTATTTAGGTTTGCAATTTCCATATTACTTACTCTAAACTGTATTAACTTTAACAAACAAATTCTTCTAATAAATAAAAACTCATCGAAATTACCCGACGTCGAAGTCACGTCGCACTTTACTCGTCGTTTCACGGAAATTTGGAGATATTTTTGTGAGTAAATAAGTAACGTCTGTGTTAGTACGTAGTTCAATGAAAATCGGTACAGCCGTTATATAAGGTAAGCTAAAAAAATATACACACAAAATATATAAATAATAATAACGTCCAAATATTACATACATAGATCCTACGACTATAGACGCTAACTAGGATTCCCTGTGTTCAGGGACCCAAGAAGTACGAGGACCAGGATCCCACAACACCCAGGAACAACACACACACTTACACACACACACACACACACATACACACACACACACACTTGTGCACAAAAACTTTTCCAGTTGCCCAAACTAAGCAAAGCTTGTACTATGGGAACCAGATAACTGATACAATACTTAAATACTTTTTGATATGTACTGTTTCCTTTTAAAAGTCTTGGTTAAGGGTGAGTGCATTTAGTATCAAATCTGTGAGGGTCATTCTATCTTTGTGTAATCCACATACGCCACGATACAAGGGAAACTATGTCATATCGCATCCGGCGGAGCACTTACAACAGATGCCCTAACAAGCGTCGCTGTACTGTGGAGAATGCGGCAGGATCATAGCTTTTTACATATTTACATATTATACGTTAGATGTTTCTCTATATGGCTGTCTGTAGCTTTTAAATTATCACCATCATCACCAGTCCTATTTATACCTTAACAATAAAGTAATAAAGTTCATAATAATTACTAGCTGTAGTCGTGGTAATAATTCAAGAGTTGAGATCAAAAATGGTTTAACTGTCAAGTTTCGAGAAAATTGACTTTTAACTTCAACGGCTTCATTTTAATGTAGAGTGCTTATTAAGTAAAAGAAAAGGTTAATGTAAGTTTAAATTGCTTAAAACTGTATTAATTATATTTTAAAATACAAAGTATAGTACTAATTCGTACAATTACTGTAAAAATATAATCCAAATATATATAGCTCAAAGGTGACTGACTGACATAGTGATCTATCAACGCACAGCCCAAACCACTGGATGGATCGGGCTGAAATTTGGCATGAAGGTAGATGTTATGACGTAGGCATCCGCTAAGAAATATTTTTTTGAAATTCCACCCTTAAGAGGGTGAAATGGGTGGTTGAATTATTTTCCTATAGGCCACGCCCCGGGCAAAGCTGCGGGCAGAAGCTTGTATAATATAATAAATATAATCATGTTTTTATGCTAAGCAAACTGTATTTCTTTGTCAGATAAACCATTTTTAATATTTTTAATAATAGATTTATTTATATATTAATTTTAATAAAACATTTTTTTTTGTTATCTTGACAATGGAGATCTACGCAAACGAACTTCAACTTCCGTTCGCCTCGCATTCACCAGCTTATTCCCCAAGTCAAGCGTGCGTAAAGAAGCTTAACTTCAAAAAACTATCCGACGTAAAGTGAACCAAACGATAGGCACAGTTTCCTGATTATGCGGGTCGGTGTCACAGCTTATGCATACCATGAACATCGCTTACCCATCCTTATTGTTTACTTGTTAGAAATCAATATTGTTAAACAACGTTAACAATACGAACAGATATGTTGACACCTAACACGTTGATATTCTATGTATATTGTTGATAACTTCAGATGCATACTGTGTATACTCATCACAATTATTACTCCTTACATTAACAATTCAATGATTTGATGAAGAATGTCAAAAAACGTTTTTGTTTTTGTTTTTATTTTAGCTCCGCACTTTTGTGTATTTAGCCAGTGTCAAGTAATTAATTTCTCAAGTAAATTAATACATATTTATATAAATTTATATGTGTCAAGTCAATTCACAAGTCAAGTCATAGTCTAGTCTAGTCAAGTCATACTCCTAGTAAAGTCGTGGCAACTTTACCAGCAGCTTCTATGTACGAGTAGTTTTGGAAACAACAAGAAAAGAAACGTTTCACCATCATACCACTTTCCCACACTCGTGCCTGTAATCCAGCACTTGAATTAAATGCCACAATTTTATGCATTAACACTGAAAATAACACAAGTTTTGGAAAATAATACGATGCGGTGACGCGATTTTTTTTATTTTCCCACCAAATACTTCAATAAACATTAAAAAACTATAATGGGGCCGTTGAGAGAACTCGTTTGACAGCTGCAACAAAATTGTGAAAATCGAAATACAATAATTTTCATAGCTCATCGCGGCTTTATAAATATGATTATTTTCAAACCGACTTCAAAAAAGGAGGAGGTTATCAATTTGACTGTTTTTTTATGTTCGTTACCATAGAACTTTAGACTTGGTGAACCGATTCTTTTAAAATTTGAAAGCTGTTCCCGTGTGGCCCAATTTGGTCAGTTCTGACAACGACATCCATGAGAAAGCCATATGATATAAGTCTGAAGTCAGTTTATATACCTTGCGTTAGTTATGTAATAAAAGTTTACAGTCTTACTAATAAACTTCGCATAACTCAGTGTTTTCTCTTGTTTTATTGTAGTAGGTAGTAGTTTATCACCAAATAAAAATCATAAATTCACTTCACTTTTAATTTTTATCCACTTTACTCGAGTTCTTTGGTAGTTGCAAGCAGTGGGCACAAAAAAGTGTTCTTGTATTTTTGTAGTATATATTAGGTAAAATTATGGATAGGTATTACAAGGTATTAAAAAATTAGTGGCGATACATTATGAGACTTAGGAAAATCCGAATGACGTGACAAGCTTGTGGTTCGCTAATGTTAAGCGTCACTGCATAACAGATGTAGTGTCACTCGGAACTCTAAAGTTTCGCGTGACGCTGCACTGCGCACGTCATCCTGAGGCATCACACAGTCTAGTTATAAGATTTCTAGGCTGTAATATCAGGTCATAAAGTCTCATTTGCTTAGTAATTTCACTAGCTACAGTGCTCTTCAAGCCGGAACACAGAAGTGCTGTACACTACTGCTTGACGGAAGAATAACTGAAGACGCGGTGGTACCTACTTAGATGACTTTTGCGGAATCGTCCTACTACATGTTTATTTATTTGTGCTCATAAACATAATGCGCGAGCTTATCAACTGTTCAAATATTGTGTATGCAGTCAAGTACTACACAGTACAGATATGTAGAAAAGTGAAACTGGGTCACAGGGATTACTCTAATGGTTGTTTCATTTTACTCAGTTTAGGTCTTTTGTTAACTTTTAATGTAGACTAAAATAAGTGCTGTAAACAGTAGTTTCGCAAAGATGTTACTTCTAGATAAAAAGTTTTTCAATTTGCTTTAATTTTTTTTTAAGCTGGTAATGCGTAATAACTAAATACAGAATTACGACCCTAAATAAACAATAAATAACTCTACACTAATATTTATAGAGATGAACATCAATGTAGAGTTTTTTTTAGCTTTATATATGAAGAGGTGCGATGCGATTTCACTCGCAAAAAAGTATGCTTTATTGATTACAATATAACCAAAATTACAAAAATTCAAACAAATCATTTCAGCTGTTTTGACATGAAACCCAAACCAACATACAAAGTTTAGCTTTTTAGTAGAGAATGGAATTAGCGGATAAAGGTAGCCCCCTTCTTAATGGAGAGCTATAAATAACTGAAATCCAACGTACGATACTCAATTCAATCCCCTTGTTTCCAAATAATCTGAAATTTTAACGAGGGCCGTCTAAATATTATCCAGGCCTCCCTAAGGATTACGCACGTGTAAATTTGAATTATAATTGAAAGACACGTGGTATTTTATTGGCATTTGATTGGTAGATAGTGTCCATAGGTCCTAGCGGTTAGTATATAGTTTCAATGCTTTTTTGTAGGTAGTTTAGTTAGTAGCATTTAGTAATAGTTGTTATATTATAAATAAATAACACCCAACTATCACATACATAGATATACTGGACCCTCACTAGGTTGCCCTGTGTATAGGGACCCAGGAACTATAAGGACCATGGTTCCACAACACGGAACAAGTATATGAGCTTTCTTTTCTGTGCACAAATATTTGTCATGCCGCGGGAATCGAGCCCGCCGCCTCCGGCCTATGAGTCGACCTGCTCAACTACCTTACCACAGAGGCTGTTATTATAATAGTTAACTATTTTAAGGAACTACTACTAACTAGTATATAGGATAAAGGCACATTATTTTTTTCTTTCTTTTTTTCTTGACTTAGAGACCTGAAATTTGGAGGGTGTGTTCTTTGTAAAGTGTAGGTATCTAAGAAAGGGTTTTTCGAAATTTTACCCCTAAGAGGGTGAAACGGGTGGTTGAATTATCTATGAAAAAAATCTTCTTTTCCTATAGGCCACGCGGGCGAAGCAGCGGGCGGAAGTTAGTGATGTATAATGCTGTGTTTTATATAGTTGTATATTTAGCCGGTGAGTTTAACTAAATTAATAGTAAAACTTTATTTTTATATTACAATCAATCTTTTCAAAAAATTTCAGTGTTTGGTAACTGTGTTTATTTCTGATTCGGAAAAGCAAAAATTTTTATTAGAAATAGTTTAAATGAAAGCCCCAAAGTTAGCCAAACACGTTTATTTATTAATAGCTAGGAATATATTTACAAAGCACGTCCTACACCTACGCCATATTAGCCGGAAGAGAATCAGAGACAACTTCTTATTTTTAAAGGTATCCCAGTCAGCATAGACAATGATATATTAATCGTTTACATCGTATATACACGCATACATACGCGACGCGTTCATCTCACATCAATGTCTAATACCCCCGCTCAAGTTATAGTTTATTAAAATAAAGTTACACAAAATGTTTTTAAACTTTAACTTGGTAACACTATATTTCGGTGAATTTATATATACGTGTACTAGCAACATTTACAACGTACAAAACTTCCACTTCAACTTGACATGACTTTGACATCTGACATTTAAAACTAGAAATTTGAAAACAAATATAACCTCAAAAACAAAAAAACCTGAAAAAAAAAAAAAAAAAAACTTTGGCAATGTCAAAACTTGCTCCCAAATAAATAATAAATAAAAATAGTAATAATGGCCCCAGAAGCATATAGTTTTTACCTTTTATGCCAGGTCATTTGGTTCCCGTATTTGCGCTATTGAGTTGGTGTTTAAACAAATCAACTGGTTTGTTTACTATAATATTACAGTTTATATATCTGACAAGCCAGACGCTATCGGTTGCGAGGCAACCGTTTCTGCAAGAACAGGTCAATGCATGAAAAATCGCTTTACTAAAGAGTTTCGCCGTCGGATACAAAGCTTGAAGATCTCGATCGCACCCTGCTACATATTCTTTTATATTTGTTATCTTTGTGGCACCAAGTCGTGGAGGAACTATGTGCTCTTCGGTCATGGCATCATGTATGCTAATTTACACTTCTGCCCAAGGAACTTAAGTACCGAATATACTCTCCGTCTGCCCGTGTGTCAGTGCCAGAGTGCCGGTGTCATTTTCTATTATTATTATTTATGCTATTATGGACAATTTTTTTAGTTTGTTTTATAGTCATTTCTTTTAAGGTTTTAACAAATAATTTTCGTCCTCGTTCGGGCATGAAACGATGCACCCAAGTGGATAAAAAAAATGACAATCTTACATTGTCGCTGGAAAATCAGGTACAGTGTCCAGAATGTACCCAGGTACGCTTTTTCAAGGGGCAGAAGGGGTTAAGAATACATCAGGGTAAATGCCACAAAAGTTTGGATGTCCCACTTTTACCATCTTTTTCAAACCCAAGCCTTATATGCCCTATCAGTTCTGCCTCTCAATCCTTTTGGAAAACTTTAGCCCATTTAAAGAAAAATACACCTGTGCTAAAACGGATTCCTCGTGGTGCTCGCGTCTCCGTCGCCACTGCTTTATCACAGGCCATTAAAAAGGTAACTTTAGAAAACTCTAAGCGTAGCTGGGAACATCTATTGTACTTCCCGTATGCTGTACTTTATGTCAGAAGAGATCCTTCCAATAGAAAATCTCTAACAGCTAGAGTGAAGGAGAACTGTGTAAAGTACAGTACACTGGAAGACCCTCTTTTATTTTCAAATTATAATTCGGACCAACACCAAAATTCAAAAAAATTAATAACCTGTTCCGAGTCTGTTTGCTACAAAATCGTAGAAAGCAAGCTCAGTGACGGGGATATAAAAGGCGCTGCCAGAATTCTCTTTTCCAGCGACACATTAGCACCAGACACACCTGAAACCCTCTCAATTTTAGAGGGAAAGCATCCACCTCCTTTAGCTAATCTCCAGCTTCCAGATGCACCGTTGGAGTCTGATGTCACCGTAGAAGTGTCAGCCATAGACGTATCTACTGCCGTTACTTCTTTTCAGAGTGGCTCCGCTGGAGGTTTAGATGCCCTCTCGCCGCAACATTTAAAGGATCTTTTGAGTGGCGGAAGCGGAGAAACCAGTGAAGCCCTTCTGAGGGACCTGACGGCCTTAATTAACCTGATGCTTTCTGGGAAAGTAAACGGTGACATCATTGATATACTCTACGGTGCAAATTTATGTGCTTTAAAAAAAAGGACGGTGGCATTAGACCTATAGCAGTCGGAATGACATATCGCCGACTCGCAGCCAAGATCTGCTGTAAGAAGACAGCGCCACATTTGGCAAATATTTTTCAACCTGTGCAACTAGGTTTTGGTTCGCCCGGCGGTTGCGAAGCCGCCGTCCATTCTACACGAACATTCCTGAGTAACAGCTGTGGAGAAGTGCTTCTGAAGGTGGATGTAAAAAACGCGTTCAATTCCGTGGACAGGGGAGCTTTGTTAACGCAAGTGAAAGACAAAATTCCAAATTTGTACAACTTTATTTGGCAATGCTATGGTACTTCAACAAAATTAACTTATAATGGCAACAAAATTCTTTCAGCGGTCGGATGTCAACAAGGCGATCCGCTCGGTCCAGCAATTTTCAGTCTCGCGATTCATCCCATTATCCAACGCTTGCAATCCAAGCTTAATGTTTGGTACTTGGATGATGGGACTTTGGGTGGCGACATATCTACTGTATATGACGACCTACTTTATTTAGTTGGCGAATTCCGAGCGATCGGCCTTGAGCTAAATTTTTCAAAATGTGAACTTTTTGTTTCAGACGACATTCCCGCAAAAGATTTGGTACTTCAAAAATTTAATTGTTTGGCCCCAAATATAAAAATTATAGATAAGTATTCACTTCGTTTACTGGGTTCTCCTGTTCTCGATGAATCTTTCCCCCTTTTTTTTGAAGAGAAAATTCAAAATTTTGAACAATGTTCGGAACGTTTATCCAAAATTAACACCCACATGGCTTTTACCATAATTCGATATTGTCTGTTTGTCCCAAAATTTACGTATATCTTACGATGTTGTCAGCTCTGGAAACATACGGATCTTCTTCACAGATTAGACAACATCGTAAAGAGCACTTTGGAAACAATTTTGAACATAAATTTACATGATCGAGAGTGGTTACAGGCTTCACTTCCTGTACGAATGGGAGGCCTTGGTATCCGGTCGATCTCTGGTGTTGCTCTTCCTGCGTTTCTGTCCTCAGTACATAGTACTCAAAATTTGACCCTCAAAATTCTTGCTGCATCATTAGATAATATGGAAATTACCTTTTTTGACGAGGCCAGGAACGCGTGGTTGTTAGCCTGCCCTAACACAGAGGTCCCTAAATCTCTTACCTCACAGAGGCTCTGGGACGGGCCGCTCTGCGAGCAAGTACGGAATCAACTTGTCCATACGTGCTCAAGCTTCGCAGATCGTGCCCGCCTCTTAGCCACTGCAAAGTGGGAATCAGGTTTGTGGCTGCAAGCTCTCCCATCACGAAATACTGGCACATTGATGGATTCGTCATCTTTTAGAACTGCAGCATCTCTCCGCTTGGGCGCATCGTGCTGTGCTCCACACCGCTGCCAGTGTGGCAGTGCTGTCGACCAGTTCGGTCACCATGGCCTTTCCTGCGTCCGCAGTGCCGGGAGGATTCCTCGCCACGCTAGTCTGAACGATATCATTCGTAGAGCTTTTACCAGCGCCAACTGCGCCGCTATTTTGGAGCCTAATGGCCTCGTTAGGGACGATGGTAAAAGACCCGACGGTATGACTTTAATTCCTTGGAAGTTGGGGCGGCCTTTGGTGTGGGACGCTACATGTGTTGACACCCTTGCGCCGTCACATCTTCCTGGAACACAAGTTAAGGCTGGCGCGGCGGCGAATTCTGCTGAGCAGCTAAAAAGGCGCAAATATAGTAATCTTGATAGCGGTTTTATATTTGCGCCTTTTGCAGTTGAGACACTGGGGCCTTGGGGACCGAGTACTCACCAAATTTTTAAAGACCTTTCGAAACGTCTGGTTGAAGCCACGCGTGATCAAAATGCTGGCCTCTACTTCGGCCAAAGATTGAGCATTGCCATTCAACGTGGCAATGCTGCCAGCATAATGGGCACGTTGCCTACTGGTAGTGGTTTGTTTGATTAAGTTCCCTTTTTATTGTTTTATGTTTGTTAAGTGTTAGTTATTATATGGATTATTTTTTAGAACCAGGTTTTGATGTGGAAGGTATAGATATATCACCATGCACATAAAGAAACCTCAAAATCTTTTAAACGAAAAGCATTGTATATTTTACCAGTTTACAAAAGAAATAATTAAAATCATCAATCAACAGTACGACAAAAAATATCAGAAAAATGTTATGTAACACAGTATGTATTCAACTTGGTAAGTATACATTATTTAATCTTAGTTGTATTACGAAATAGACTTATTTTATTATGAAATAGACTAAACTAGCTTTTAACAATCATCATCATTTAAACAGTACTATAATATTATCATCTTTTACTATCAAGAAACAAATTAACAACAAAAAGCATCAAAAGAAAATATCTTCTAAATGTACATAGCTCAAGATACTATCATATTATCTAAGTGTATCTCATGACTTTATTGTAAGAACAAAAATAAGGTGTTGGCATACTTAACATTAATCAATGTATAGTTAGATTAAAAGGCAAAATAAACTAAAATCCTAGTAACTTACAAAGGTATTGGTGTCTGACTTTAGACAGTGGTTTAGTTAGTATATCTGCTCTATTCTCAGAACTTGGAACATACTTTATTTTTATTAACCCTTTATTTACAAAATCTTTGATAAAGTGTGCTCTTATATCTATATGTTTGGATCTCCTACTATTCTCATAACTTTGAATCATGCTTATTGCACTTTGGTTATCAATTAACAAATTACAATCTAAATTATTATTACTGCACTTCAAGTCTTTTAGCACTCTAGTAATAAAAATAGTTTCACTTACAGTCAATGACGCTGCATAATATTCACTTTCACATGTTGATAGGCAAACTGCGGATTGCTTTTTGGAGCTCCAGCTTATTAAGTTTCCTTGGTAGAAAATTGCAGCTCCACTTACACTTTTACGGTCCATCTTTTCAGAGGCAAAATCTGCATCTGAAAAAGCTGATAAATTATTATTATTATTTTGTTTTGTGTACACTAATCCTTTGTCTTTTGTCTGTTGCAGATATTTCAAGACTCTTTTTCCAGCAGTCCATAATGTAGCAGTTGGACGGTGCATGTATCTGCTGAGAAAACCGGATACATATGCAATATCTGGTCGTGAAACGGTGGCCAGATAAGAGATTGATCCAACAAGTTCTCTATAGGGAATGTTCATTAACACTGTTTCATTCTCATTTACTTCCAGGCCGACTTCCATTGGTGTACTTATGCCTTTACAGTTTTCCATGTTAAATTTTAATAAAATCTTGTCTATAATTTGTGTTTGTTTTATTTCAATTTTATCTTTAGTTCTTGTTATCTCCATTCCTAGAAATTTATTAATATTTCCCAGATCTTTTGCTTGAAATTCATCTTTAAACTTCTTTATAATGTCATGTCCATTTCCAATTATGAGTATATCGTCTACAAAAATAAGAATATATACATCTTTAGCAGTATATAGGCAGAAATCGCTTAGTGATTGTTTGAATTCATTTTTTATTAGAAATTCATTAAGTCTTTCATTCCAACAACGCGGTGATTCTTTTAAACCATATAGAGCTTTCTTTAGTTTCAGTACTTTTCCTTCTTTTTTCTGTAAGCCTTCAGGAAATTTTATATATATATCTGTCTTTAAATTTCCATTCAGAAAAGCTGTTGGTATGTCTAGTTATTTGATAGGTAAATCTTCTTGTAGAGATTTATTTATGAATAATCTAACAGTAGTCATTCTAGCGACTGGCGCATAGACATTTATTGTGGTTTCTTCCTGGAAACCTTTCGCAACTAATCGTGCTTTCTTTGTATTATCTGATTTTGTTTTAAATACCCATCTTGTATCGATAGCCTTGCAGCCTTTGGGTAAATCGCATTCTTCCCAAGTTTGTAGATTTCTGTGAGCTTCAAGCTCTTTTTCTATGGATTCTTCCCATCCTTGATCTATTGCTTCACTGTAGTTTGTGGGATCTGCAGATATTAATGCATATGCTATATTAGATAGATCATATATACCAAATCTTTTAGGTAACCTTCTTTCCCTTTTTCCTGTAATTATATTTTCTTGTTTATCTGAATTTTCACTTTCTGTATCTGTATTTTCTATTTCAACTTCCTCTTCTTGGAATTTTCTTGTTGATTGTATCATTTTATCATCTTTTTTCTCTGGTGATTTTAAGTTCCCTTGTTCATTTTTTGGTAATTTTTCTTTCTGGTTAATTTCTTTAGATTTTTGTGGTTCATAATCTTCCTCTTCTTCATATTCTATGTATGATTCTGGACCTTAACTTTCCTCTTTATACTTATAGTTTGTTTCGTCGAATCTCACATCATGTGATACTAGTATTTCATCTGTTTTTGGATTCCATAACTTATAGCCTGACCCGCTATATCCAATCATAATTAATGGTTTAGCACGAGGTTCTAGCTTGCTTTGTTTTGGTAGAATAACACTCCATGCTTTTGATCCGAAGACTCTCAGGTTATCAAGCTTTGTCTTTCCATACCATATATTGGCTGGAACATCACCTTTAAGTGCTTTAGTGGGCGATCTGTTTAATGTGTATGCTGCACATCGTATTGCTTCTCCCCATAAGTATTTAGGTAAATTTGTCTCTAGTAACATAGCTCGAACTTTGTCATTCAGTGTTCTATTCATTCTTTCACATACTGAGTTCTGTTGTGGAGTATAGCTACATGTTGTTTCTTGTATGATACCATTTTCTTCATAAAATTTCTTTAATGTTTCATTTAAAAATTCTCTTCCTCTGTCTGTTCTTATTCTCTTTATATTTATGTTATTGTTTTTCAGTTTTCTAATATAGTTTATTATGTGACCTTTTGCTTCATCTTTGGATTTTAATAAATATACTTCTGTGAAATGTGAGTAGTCATCTACAATAGTTAAATAATATCGTTCATTATCTTGTGTTTGTGGTGTTATTGGCCCTCCAATGTCACAATAAATTAAATCTCCTATTTGTTTAGTTCTGGGTATCAAGTGTGATTTGAATGAGCATCGGGCTCCTTTGGCTTCCATGCATACTGAGCACTTTTCATCGGATAATGGTAAACCGAGTATTTTCATACCGCCATAATTTAGATGACCCATTCTTCTGTGCCACAAATTATTATCATTCTTTTGTGTAACCATACAACCCTCTTTATTTATGATCATTTTAACAATATACAATTTTCCATTGCCTTGGCCACTGATAGTAACATTTTGATTACTTATTGTTGAGTATTTCTTTTCGAATTTCACTATTAAACCTTTTTCATTAAGTTTCATCACAGATATTAGATTATGTGACAAATTTTCCATGATTAGACAATCTTCTATGGTGACTTGATGACCTTCTTTTGATATTACCGACAGATTTCCTTTTCTCTGAGTTGTTATCATGCTGCCATTTGCTACTTGTACTTGTAGTTGTGGAATTTGTTTTATATTAGTCATGAATTTTTCATACTTTTGATTAATCATATGGTATGAGGCACCTGAATCAATTACAAATTCAATTTCATTGATATTATTTACTTCTAAACTTGGTTTTGATGAAGCTACAAAAGATATTGGTTGGATTTCCTTTTCTTCCACTAAATTAACACTTGGTTTTCTGTTGTAACTAGATCCTCTACTATAGTTACGCCTTCCATTGTATCTACCTCTTTGATTTCCACGTCCTCGCTGATATTTATTTGGACAATTTCTCGCAAAATGATTGGTTTCCCCACAAGAATAGCACTTTCTGGGTTCTGTACTGTGAAAAACATATTCACTGTTTGATGAAGACTTTCTTGTTGTACTTCTTTCTTTGAGCTCTGCATCGAGTAACTTACTTTTTACAAATTCTGTTGTCAGTTCCATGTTTGAAGTTTCTAATGCTGTTACCACATGTTGGTATGCATCTTCCACGCTAATAAGCAGTTGACAAACCTTATCTTTCTCTTCCATTTTGTTACCATTTGCTTCTATTTCTCTAATTATTTTGTCAAATTGGGTAAAATGCTCTTCCAGCGTATTATTATTTTTCTTGTACTTAAGGTTTATTAGTTTTCTTTTCAGATATATTGTTGACACTGTGCTTTTTCTTTCAAATATTTTTCTCAGATTTTCTATCATCTGGTGGGCTGATTTTGCTCCCTTTACGTATTCTAGATGTTTATCGGGCAACGACTGTATAATTAGGTTACGCGCTTTAGCATCTTGTTGTTGAGCTTCTTTGCTTGCTGCACCTGGTTCCGTTTTGATCACATCGCTACAACCTTTTTCATCCAATGCCATCTCAATTCTGAACATCCAATTATTGAAATTTCCATTTTCCAGTGGTGGTACTTTGTATAAATGTGCCGACAACGCACTGCTTTCCATTTCGTTGCTTTGTTTTATAGCTGAAAAATTTATCCTATTTTTCCTACCCCTTGACCTTATTCAATGGCCGTCTAACCACGTTATCACGTTATTAACTTTTTACACTTCCTACGCTAAACTGTGCCGATCTGACTGACTATGGGTTCTGGGCCCGTAACCTATTAGAAATAGTTTAAATGAAAGCCCCAAAGTTAGCCAAACACGTTTATTTATTAATAGCTAGGAATATATTTACAAAGCACGTCCTACACCTACGCCATATTAGCCGGAAGAGAATCAGAGACAACTTCTTATTTTTAAAGGTATCCCAGTCAGCATAGACAATGATATATTAATCGTTTACATCGTATACACACGCAATCATACGCGACGCGTTCATCTCACATCAATGTCTAATAATTTTGCTTGTTATTACTTGTAGGCAATAACTTGTTGACAAGCACCCCAATTATCATTAACTTCTAAGTAGTTTGAATAGAAGTAATATTAGATGTAGTTATAACTGGAGTATTTCTCCAAGTTTGAGGCTAGGTATGTGATAAAATGGCTGATTCCGAGTTCCTCTAAGGTTTGGGTACTTTCCGTACCCACGCATATAACTGAGATCAGCGAACTCAAACTTGGGTCTTTACAACGTTTGTATAATAAACTACATGCGCCCCGCGGTTTCACTCACAGATTAAAAGTAGGCTACGCGTTAATCTGCTGTATAAGCTAGCTATACAGCTATCTTCTGCCGCCTAGCAGTAGTTCAAGCACTGTTGTGTTCTGGTTTGAAGGGTACTGTCGGGTTCGGATGAAATTTTTAATAAAGATATAAGAGAATAATGTTATGGCATGACGTGGCAAGCTAACCGTTCGCCTGATTTTAAGCAACACGGGCGCCCATAGAAGTTGTAGTGTCACGCAAAACTCTATACTTTAGAGTTCCGAGTTTTGCGTGACACTGCACAACGCACGTCATCCTGAGACATCAGCACAATCTAGTAATAAGATTACTAGGCTGTAAGATCAGGGCATAAAGTCTCATTTGCCCAGTAATTTTATTAGCTGCAATGCCCTTCAACGCTTGCGCTTGCGCACTACTGCTTGGCAACAGAATAATAATAATGATAATATGTGTGGACATCTCACACAACGCCATCTAGCCCCAAACTAAGCAAAGCTTGTATTATGGGAACCAGATAACTGTTACAATACTTAGATACTTTTCTTTGTAAATACATACATAGAATACAATATAACACCCAGACACAGAACAAACACCTATGTTCATCACACAAATGTTTGTCCTTGGTGGGAATCGAACCCACAACCCACAGTTCAGAAGGCAGGGTTATTACCAACAGAGCTATCGGGCCAGTCAATAACTGGCAAAGCGATGGTACCTAGACGAACTTTGCAGAAAAGTCCTACCACCTAGTATATAATAATGTCCATGTTTAAACACAGCTGTTGTTCTCACACATTTGTTTGTAAGCCGTGATGGATTCGACCATCGCTTGCTATCGTCTTAAGTAATCAATTTGACCAGCTCTCCATCAACACCATCGGCCATTGTAACTTGGCCTACCACATATCGCGTCATTCCCCTCAACGATGTTATACTAATATGAACGAAGACGGGGAGGAAGGTCTGTTAATATTGGATGGATTCTCGATTTTATTTTGGTAAAGTTGTTAGTTTAGCGATAGTGTTACTAAGGGAAAGTGTATCTTTGTATCATGAAATAAAGAGCTAAAATAAGAAATAAAAGCAATGTGGTGACATACATCTAATGTTGTATCTATTCTATAACAGAAGCATTATATCGTATTTTGTTTAAAAATTCCAAACATAATATCCATTTAGTCACTATAAATTAGGTACTACAAAACGATAATTAAATATAAATTGTGGCACATTATTACTCACACTAGTTTCTATTGCCAGTCCAAATTTAAGACTGACTAACCAATCTACGAAATACGAATATCCGAGCATTGTGAATAAGCTTGCGTAATGGCTCCAATCATCGTGGATTGCGTTTATCCGGTTGACTGAAAACACATAGTTATATAGTTATTTAAATACTACTTTAATCTAACAGCTGAAAAAGACAGCCTCTGTAGTGTGGTGGTTGACCAGGTCAGCTCATAACCCGGAGGCGGCGGGTTCGAAACGACAATTATTTGTGCACAGAAAAAAAGCGCAAATACTTGTTCTGAGTCTGGGTGTTGTGGGACCATGGTCCTCGTAGTTTCTGAGAATGCTAAATAAGGTCCAGGATCTATATGCGTGATCATTGGGCGTTATTGTGGGCGTTATTATCCTAGTGTAATTAAATATATAGCTACCACAATGAGTACCCATCTAGTTCAGTAAGAGACGAACTCTCTCACATCTAATTCCCAATAGTTACAGAAAACATAAGCAAACACAGTTACCAACAGTTCAACAATCAAATTAGTATACATGAAGCTTCAGCAACGCAACAAACCAAAGATTAATCCATAAGATTTACAGAACCGGAGAAATCTAAGTCATTCGAAACACGAAATTACACTATAACTACTAACCGCACGAAGGCATTACAGTGTATGCCACAACGAAGTCAGACGAGAATTTATCTAGCCCGATTTAATTAAAGGTGAGAGAGCAGGGGCGGAGGTAGGATTAAATCGAGTAGGAGGGCTTGCGCCGGGAATCTATTGCGTCACGTAATGTGGTTTTTTGACTCGTCTTTTGTCGGAATCAGATTGTATGGTATTAGGATAAAATAATGGCTTTAGCATTTTGTATAACTTAAGCATTTATTTTACATTATAACGTTGAGAGTTTTTTTTTAGTTTAGTTTTTTTTAGTTTCAGCCGCGTGTAGATGAAAAACTTTCTAATTTTTTTTTCTTTCGTAAGAACCTCCTACTGACAGTAATAAACACAACCAAAAGTATTATCGAAAATGTTCCATCCGGTCACGCTTGCTGCGATGACTAAAGGAAATAGAGATTCATTTTTAATATATTTAGATTATATTATTGTACTAAGGAAAATAATAATTGTAACATCAAAAACTCTGACACCGGCGCTAACCAAACTCGCCTACGCAAAGGATAAAAAACAAAAATTATGGCGACCGTAAAACTTATATTTTTATTTTTATTATTAACGTTGCCGAACCAATTGGCAGTTATTAAATATAACGCTTTTTAGCTAAAATTTGATATAAACTTCTCCGTAATAAAAAGTACCAATTTAAAATAATTCAACAAAAAGCACGGACTCGGGTGTCTGTGGTAATGCAGCTAGAAAAAAAGAGCCTAAATAAAATTAATATTTGTTTCGCACAGTGCTATCTAGCCTCAAACTTAAGTTTCAAGTTTTTTTACTTAAGTAAAGAATCAAGGTTTATCACCAGACTTGAAAGTTCATGGGGGCAACATCTCCACTTTCTTTACGCCTAGCTTCGGCCCTCTCCATAATATAATTAGAAGCAATGGTGAAACTGAAGCCAGGATGAAATTAAACCGAGCTGCACCCGGATGATGGTAACGATGACATGTAGCGACATGCCCTCTACATTACGAGTCGAGACAACGTTTATATTAAATTCCTTAAGGAGATCGAGAATAACGCTGGAATTTAACGTTATCTTAGAATACAATTATTCTTAATCTTGACAAATTGTTTGGATATTTGGCAAAATCTTTTTGCTGCAAACTTATTGATGTGAGAAGGAAGTTAGATATTTTCTAGATTCATGCATATTTTGCAGAGAAGCAAGATACTTTCTTGTTTCATGCGAAATGTCTAACAGAGCAGCAAGAAAAACTTTTCGAGATTCATGCAAAATGTCTAACAAAGAAGCAAAAAGAGCCTTTTTTAGATTTACGTTAAATGTCTAACAGGGAAACAAGAAAGTTTTTCTAGATTCTTCTGTCGTAACAGAGAAGCAAGAAAAGATTTTTAGATTCATGTAAAATATGTAATAGAAGCAAGAAGAGCTTTTCCGGATTCATACTGTATCAAAAGAGCTTCAATGACAATAGATCAGTTAATTGTTTATTATTACGTTATTAATCCATATCCATACTATTCATACTTAAAGGAGCTCTATCTGTCTCACTATCTGAATGTTACGACTAAATAAATATACAGATCTTGGTCCTATTTAGCATGTAGATGATTTGAATCTTAGAATAGAACACCGGGGGTAAAAACTAGCTCAAATTAAAAATTAATGGATTCATCGAGCAATCCCAGCTAGGATCAAAATTTTCATTATGATCGTCATTTATTTAGACATTTGTACTATGACTGTTAGTTACGGTATGATAGATAAAAAAATAGATGGATTTTTATTCTTGACGAAGTGCATAGATTTGAAATTTTAATTCGGCTTTTCCCAATACCCACCATACTAACTTCCATAGTATATCCCAACGCTATAAAGATCTACCATGTGACTATTGCAAATGACCATGCCGTAGACTGTTGCCAGCTTCCGTTTTCGTTTGCTCACTGCAAACTGCTACCAAATTCGTGAATATTATTGTTAAAATATAGGTTACAAAAACATGAAACCTTAAAAATCGTATTTGGCTAGAGATCAAAGGAAATCCTCTAAGAACCTTGTTTGTTTACCGGTTCAATCCTCCTGATGTAAAAATAATCTTACATTAAAAGTCACGTGCCCCTAAAACTGCCGCCCAAAAGCCAGGCGACCGACGCGGATGCCCATAAAGGTAATGCTAAAATTAACATTATGCAGGACTTGGTATAGTATACGCAAACTAGTAGGAAATGTCGAATTAAAATATTAAAAAGTTAGATCACCTTTTCATGATATACCTTAAAGCCAAAGTCAAAGTATTTTTTTGCAAATCGGTTATTTTTAGCATTTTTACAAAGGAAGAAATACAGGTTTAAAAAAGTCTTATATAACCGCTTATTTTATGAATTTGTTTTTATAAAGTACCAAAACAATATAAAATGGGGTGTTGTAAAATACCGTTCAAAATTAACCCAAATGATTAGTTCGTCTAAGCCTATATACCTTCTCTGTCCATCATCTCATGTAGGCACGTCTCGAATTCTCGCCCATTCAATATATTATACGTCCTTTGCGTTCATATTCCAAAATACATTTGTTCGATGAAGACATCAGATTAGTCGAATTATTATTAATCAATTATTATTTATTTTTATTTTTTTTTTATTTTTGTAAAGAGTGGGTAGTAGCAGAAAAAGACTAAAATAAATTGATTGATTAGATTAATTGCATATTACCTATTGAGATGCCATCTTCAATAGGTAATTAATTGAATAATCAAATAATTAAATAATGAAATGCTTAAAAATATTATATTATATTATTAAATTTTGACGATATATCTATTATGTAATTAAAATCAATAAATTTATTTTTTAGTCGCACTCAGTTGCAATCGCTCTTACAAGGTTCATGTACCTACTAAACTAGTTGTTAAGACCTGACATAATATATTATAAATTGTACATGAATGCAAATAAATGAATATGAATATGAATTGGTGACAATCGGAGCCCTGATGCTTTTAACTTTTGACCGAATCAGATAAGTTTGTACCACAATTTAGAGCGTGTAGCAAAATGTAAAGAATTAATTTCCAAGGATAATTTTAAATCTTTAGTGTGTAGTTTCCCTACCGCGTTACACTGTGTCAAAGTTGCCGTTAGATAAGGTCTAACTAATTAAGTTGAGGTGGACCCTTTTAAGCTCATTAAAATTAAATGCTTGTTGATGACATGCTGTGCGCTGGAGATGCAAATCATGGCGTTATCATGAACACTTTAGGACTTGATCCGAGCTAGTTTTACTAAAGTTGAGTATATTAGGATACCTATGTTTATTAAAATATAGTGGTGCTTTACGTTTTCATATATCACATACCCATCTTTCCGTGGATACTATAATTTTTGTGTATTAAAAAAAAACATACACTCAAATAAAGAAAAGGTACCTTTTTGGATATCGCGTTAAATATAAATCTTAAATAATATAACTCAAAGGTGACTGACTGACATAGTGATCTATCAACGCACAGCCCAAACCACTGGAAGGATCAGGCTGAAATTTGGCATGCAGGTAGATGTTATGACGTAAACATCTAAGAAATCATCTAAGAAAGGATTTTTCGAAGTTCTACCCTTAAGAGGGTGAAATGGGTGGTTGAATTATTTTCCCATCGGCCACGCCGCGGACGAAGCTGCGGACAGAAGCTCGTGTACTATAAAACAATTGGGGGTGAGGCCAAATGAATCAAACCACTATACGGCCTTACCTGATATATGCGTAGAGTGAGTAGGTACTATCTAGTCCCTTGTAGGACTGGTCTAGGGGGTAATGTAGTATGCCCACCCTCGTGACCATTACAGATCAGCATCTTTCCTTTTTGTTACGAACTTTAGTATTAATACCTCATTCGAAGAAAATCCGGATTCTTCTTTAAGTGAAAATTGAAAGAGGTATCGTTATAAAAAGGGATGGATAACGATGACGGTGATGATGATATGAAATGGTGGTGAAGGTGAGCTTACCACAATTTTAGAGGAAAAGGTGTTCTGTTGGTACTTTGAGTTCTCAGCATAGACATAAATTTATGTAATATTTTACGAAAATAAAATAAAAATTGAATGATTGATTGATAGGGGATCGGAATGGAATTTCAAGTGCTGTGTAGTCCCTTGGGAACTGTACTAGGGGATTCAAGTGGAAGTAGCGGTAAATTATTACCCAACAAACTTATCTTTACGGCATCGCACAAGTTATGTGAAAATGGCTCCCGAGTACCTAAACTTTGTCTTGCTATAACTCCACCTTAGAATAGAAATTGGATTTATTGCTTTCCTTGTACTATTAAATATAGGTCATACTTCAAGATCTTGAAATACGCACTTTATTATGACTTGGAAGCTACGAAAGAAAGCGAGCGTAAGATCCAGCAGAGGGAGCAGAAATGTCACGAAGACGTCATAGAAAATACTTGACTACAATTACAAACATGTTTAAAATGTATGTACATTATGTTGAACCTTTTAAAAATGAAACTAAGGGTGAGGGCTGTAGAGAGATCAAAGAGCATGCCGCTGCAAACGCGCGAGTGTCGGTACTTTTGCTTTGCGAAAACAACGCGCCAACTCTTTGCTTACTTTACCTAGCTAGAACAAGGGTCACTAGAAGTGAAAATGGGAATCTGTCCGGATTTTCAGCCAAATATTCAAAAGCAAAATTTCAATACTGTTAAAATAGTATTCTGGAACGTCAGTCAAACTCAGTTCACAATTTTCCCATTTGGTAAATAAGTAAACCTAGGCTATGTCTTTTCTCAGTATTTCTTATTTTCTCTTCTCGTGTATTTATGACACACAAAGTTCATCAATAAACTGTCAAAATCCGTCGGTCCTGTACTTTACGATACCTACTATTTATTACCATTTGTTATTTTAATTTCAGGTTTTTTAGGTTTTTTCTGGTTTTTTCATTAATTTAGTGAAATTACACTAGATATTATTATTTCATTTTGTATTTATTACATTTGTCAATGTAGTAGAATCTCTCTAGATATTTAATGACGTATGCCTGAAGCGTGGCATTACGCTTTACAAATTTGAAAATTCGCTCACAAAACGTAGTGTTTTCGTTATCTAAAATCTGGGACTCGATATGACAACTTGAAAAGCCATAAAAATATCGTACTATATAGATACTTTTTTTAAATACATACATAGAATAGAATATAACACCCAGATACAGAACAAACAACTGACAAAACTGACAGTACTATCATCTAAATTATCATAGTGTAAAAGGAAAAAGGACGGAAGATGAAACCATTATGTCCGGATAATGGGCCCATCTCTAGTTCCACAGCTTTTGCCTGTCAGGGGGCTAAACATACATTCCAGCATTCTTAGTTAGGTACGAGACATTTGTAAACCACGTTTGTTTAGTTAGACAGTAGGCATACTTTTGAAACCTCTGGGCATAATTTCATATTTTACAAGTTACTTCACACACTTAAAGTTACATCATTTAGATTCTATTTATATTTTTTAATAGATAAATATAACAGAAAACAATTTAAAAAACCTAATCTAACAAACTACTACCAATAGGCAACGTGCCCAAAATGCTGGCAGCATTGCCATGATGAATGGCAAATTTGTATCATGTAAGTATTTCCGGAGTTAAGGTTTAAAAAAAATATTACGAGGAGAGGTACGCTGCCGATATTTGGATGTGAAGTAAAAAAATTACTGGCTTTGTATATAGCTTCAAATATTTTTTTTATATATAATTTCACAAAAAAAAATTACTGCTTTAAAAAAATACGCGTTTGATATTTTTTACTAACATTCAATCAAAACTGGGGGTAGATATATTTGACACAATGTCCAATACAAACATTTTTTAACGTCTTGGTCTTTTATCTTTTATAAAAAGCTAACAAACTCAATAAAAATGTATACCATACCTATAAGGAAATTTGATTTCAAATCGTAACCTGGTAATATGAAGTATATTTTATTAGTAACTGGGGATTTCAATTTCTCTTTAGCCGACATTAATCTAGATAAAACATAAAATATCCCTGGAAACGCTTAGACTGTCACAATGAAAGTTACGCAGGTACGAATAAATACGAGGTAATCTGCCTGTGAAACGTTTTCAATGAGTAAATTTGTATTTTAATCTGAAGCCGAGAGATGGGAAGGGTGACGTATAATGAGCAGTAAGATAACTACAAACAAAAACCTTCTCGTATATTGAAATTTGAAAGAAAGTAGAAGAATAATAGAAAGAAAATTTTTATTCATGGCAAAAAAGATAGAAAATACATTAAAAAATTTAAGAACATCGTCATTTGTTGCCAAGAATATGTGTGAAGAAGTGTTTTAAGAAATATTTTAAAAATTGATGACAGTTTATATGTACTTATTGGTACAAACAGCTGTGTTTCAAAGATATTTTAAACTATAAATAATATTTTGGTATTTTTCTTTTTAGTCATTTAAACTTAGGTAATGAAGTTAACAGTGTGACTGGATTTTTTTGATTAAAATTACCGTCAAAATAAACAAAATCATTTACATAATTATAAAATAAAAATAAAAATATTTGAATTACTTATACTTTACCACAATATCAGTAAGTACGTAAATATTTTACATAACATAACATATAAAAATAACAACATTAAAAAAAATAGTAAATTTTCTGAACATACATAGATCATCTTGAACTTCGAATATAAAAAAAAATTGTGCACAAATCAAACATGGTCTACTGGTGTTATAGATGCTTCGCGAAAGAGGGGACGGCTTGGGCCTGGCTCTTATTGCATGAGCAAGCGATTACTCAGCCTATCTCTTTTTCCCACGCAGATTTGGGGCGAGAAGGAGTGAAAAGGTAGATTTGGGGTCTCAGGTTCCTCGTTCGGGGATTAAGCGGGATATTTGTGTAACTTTGTGTTCACTTCTGTCTGTTTATATCTTCTGATGACATCGTTAGGTGCCTTTCTTGCGGTAAACCATTAGGTATTGGCCCAAAATGGTCATAAGCCGGTATTACGAATGGACGTTGTTATGTTAACCTACTAATATTATAAACGCGGAAGTTTGTATGTATGAAAGTTTTTACTCTTTCACGCCAAAAGCGCTGCATGGATTTGGATGAAATTTAGAATATAGACCGCTTATATACTGGATGAGCTTCTGCCCACAGTTTCGCCCGGGGCGTGGCCTATGGGAAAATAATTCAACCACCTATTTCACTACCTACCTATTTCACCCTCTTAAGGGTGGAATTTCGAAAAATCCTTTCTTAGCGGATGCCTACGTCATAACATTTACCTGCATGCCAAATTTTAGCCCGATCCGTGCAGTGGTTTGGGCTGTGCGTTGATAGATCACTATGTCAGTCAATCAGTCAGTCAGTCACATACAGTCAGTCAACACATAAGCTACATTTTATCCACGGGTTAAACCACGGACGCAGCTAGTTAAACTTAATTAATCAATGCAATTAATAATATAATTATGATATTATAATTATGCTATTTTGGATAACATGGGAACACTTTACTGCCAGCAATGATAAATTTAATAAACCAATGTTGATGCTTAAAATGGAGGGAATAGAAAAGATCTAAGTATTCTTGTAAGTGAACTGTTTAATTAGGTGTAATGGGCACAATTCGCCGCGCGTAAGAAAAATATAGCCATAGGTACGCTTAACCAACCAGTTGTGTTTTTAGTCAGTTCGTTCTATGTAGTTCATTATATGCAGAGTATGATTGTATTTACGTACAAGTTCCACTGATCCTCATCTGATTTTCGTACCTCATCTACGTAATTCATCGTGCGAAAAGATCGACATTATGTTATTTAGTTGTGTCCTGAAGTTCGTGATGTCATGAATGTGGGTTCCGAGTGAAAATCAGTTATTAGTTCTTACGACCTTATTGCATGCTGAGTCGGGACCTATATCATGTTAGTTTCTCTTTTTTTCGTGATTTGTCTTATATAAATGCCTATTTGTAAAAATGTTGTGTGATGTCTTGAATAAATGTATTTTATTTCTTTCTTCTTTCTTTACATTGACTGGCCTGATAGCTCAGTTGGTAATGACCTTGCTTTCTGAACTGTAGGTAGGTTTTATTCCCCTGGGTGAGAACAAGCATTTGTGTGATGAACATAAATGTTAGTTCTATGTCTGGGTGTTATATTGTATTCTATCCATGTATTTACAAACCAAAAGTATCTTAGCATTCTATCAGTTATCTATTGCCCATTGTTGTTTTTGCTTAGTTTGGAGTTAGGTGGGGTTGTGTGTCCACTAATTTTTCTTTAGTTATTTTAGTTTCTTTTGTTTAAACTCAACTCTCTTTTAAGATTTAAATTTTTACTTCCCTTTTTTGTATCCATATTAATGAGTGATACTCAAGAGTTAAGTACATTTGAATTCAATGAAGCCTTCAGAATATATTAAAGCCAGCATTTTTTATCAATATTTCCGATTCTGAATAGGTATATGGGTACATCTTTTTCAATATTGCTTACTCCTTAAAGAAAATCACTTCATAAATGCCTCCTCCAGCAAAGCCTTTTGAATATGTTAATTTGGTTGCTGGAAATTTAATTGGGAGACGTTTTCTAATTAAGCATTTTGAAATCCATTCATTCATAATAAAATCAAAGGATTTGTTAAATGTATTTCTTTTGTATAAAAAAAACGAGTGTGCTTTAGACCACACGACTAAAGTAAAACTTCTTTAGTCTAACTCCATCTATCGGCCGGTATAACTTTGTTTTTGCTTTGTTTAATGTTAATGTCGCCCAATCTTGACAATTGTAAATTGTCATTTTACCCGACATACCAACATAATAATACAATTTTTAAACCTTGTTATGTTGGTAATGGAGATCTACGTGAACCAACTTCAACTTTCGTTCGCCTCGCATTCACCGGCATGCTTCCCAAGTCAAGCGTGCGTAAAGAAGTTTGACTCCAAAAAATTCACAATATAACTAACCTTCAACATAGCAATTTATAGCTATGTTCAACCCTATCTTTTGATAGTATTAGGCCTTACGCATTCTGTAATTTAGGTGTAGGCACGAATACAATGTACAAGGCATTTTGGCGGGCCGAGCCGGGCCCGATAAAGATAAGAGATATGCGTTAGAAAGAGAAGCAACTAATATTATTTAGTTTTATTTATAGGCTTCAGCGCTATGCGAGCTGAATTGCGCTTTATTGCGTTGTAGCACAAGTACGTAGCTATTTATATGTGTTTTGTCGGAGTGAATTTTCTATACATTAACCACAGATTAATTATAGCACTGCACTGTTGGTACCTGTATAATCAAGTTATCTGTGGTAATATGTAGCAGTATCGTGTATAGATTATATCCACAAACACAATTTTTTTTCAGACAATCTGAATTTGTGTGACCGCGTCGCGCTTTCATGGAAATTAGCATATCCGAAACTAAAATATATAAATAAATAACGCCCAACGATCGCATTCATAGATCCCGGACCTTAACTAGGATTCCCTGTATCCTAGAACTATGAGGACCATGATCCTACAACACCCGGACACTGAACAAGTATTTGCGCTTTCTTTTCCTGTGCACAAATACTTCTTCTGTCATGGGAATCGAACCCACTGCCTCTCGGTTATGAGCCGACCTATTCGACCACCACACCACAGAGACTATCTTCTACCTATATACTATAATTCACACTAAACCAAAATGCAATATGCATAAAAATCTCAGCTAAAAGGATAGATTGGTCATCCTTTTGGGCATGATTTTAGAACTAAACAAAAATCAATAACTTCACTAGATATATCCATAGAAAATGTATAGCAAGTAATACTACCCCGACCCTACAATATCAAATTCTAGCTTCGCTATAATACCTCATAAACAAATACATTTAAAGGTCGTTTCCCTATAGAAGCACCAAAAATTAAAAGGCATTTTTCTTCAATCGAAAAATCGTTTTTCCTTCAATCTTTTAATATAAAACATCGACAAGCACTCGTGTTTCAACGTCGAAACACTCTGTAATGAAACTCAGCGCACGTACTTGAGTATCTATTCTATTTGATGAGACTGTGATCGTTCTATATTATACATCGATAAAGCGCTTAAATTACTTTACGTGAAGCAATAATTTTGAATCTATTGAGTATCAATTAGTTTGAGAGCCACTTGAGAGTTTAATTACTAATTAACATGTCAAATATTAGCGATTAGTAAGCTCATTCTCAGAAAACCAATTTTAAATATTCCGTGTTTTATGTGAATAATAAAAAACTACATGAATTTGTTTTGTAATCCACTAATCATAAAGTTATATTTTTGATTTTTAAACGCACGCAAAATCTTAAAAAAATATCTACCATTTTATGTGGTTCATTTCTGTCTCAAGCTTTCAATAAGTGTTGTCCAAATCCTATTTTTTTTTTTAAATGTCTAAATGAAAAGTACAACGCAAGTTATAAAACTTTCAAATTTATGTTTAGTTTTGGTTTTTGTAAGAAATGATAGCAACTAAAGAAACTTAATTATTGACTGGTATATTCACAAGCAATTTCGTATAATCCATTATCAACCGTTATATATATTGTTGGAAATCCTAAGTGGTTTTAGTTTTAAAAAAATAAGTTTACAATCAAGCTAAGAATATTTATTAAGATTTACTAAGAACCAACAATAATTAATAGCGTGATTTTATAAAACGTCCGTCGCCTCTGAGCGCTGCCCGAAAAGTGAGCCCGAGCCTTTTTTTTTTTTTTTTTTTTTTTTTTTTTTGAACGAGCTAATGCTGTTGGTCTCTATCGACCTTTACAGCGTCACCGGGCGGGAGGGCGGGCGCTTAGGGCGCCCAGCCGTCAAAAGTGGGAGGCAACTAGCTCAAGGGCACCCCTGGGGTGCGAGCCTCGGCTTGGGCCGTTGCCGGGATAAGAGGATCGAGAAGGCTACGTCCACTGGAAGAGTGGACCCTATTGAAAGTCGCGACCGTTCTAGCTAACCTACGGGGGGTACGTCGACCTCGCCGGCGGGGTCGGTGTCTGATTGTGTTACGCTGGTATCCTATACCGGTGCCGAAAGCGGTACCTGAGCCAGAAGGGCTAGACTGGTCCGGTGATCCTAGCGCAGCCGATACTACGGCTGCTATAGGATCATCCGGGTCGCTCAAGACGTGTCTCGGGCGGCGACGACGGGGTGGCGAGTCTGTCGTGTCTGTACAGTAGTTTGAAGCTCTGACTACGAGAGGGTTGGGGTGATGAGGTGCCGCATCAAAATAGCGGCGGGATGCATCCTTCATAAATTGACGGATGGATGGGAGTTCGAGATCGCAGTGGAGGTCGGAGTTTCGCTGGTACCAGCGAGCCCCGACCACCTTGCGGACAAAGCGGTTCTGGATCACCTGAAGTCGATCCAGATGTACTGAGGGAGTATGAGCAAACGCGACAGATGCGTAGGTCATAATGGGGCGAACGCAAGTTTTGTAAAGCGTCACCTTATTTCTAAGGGACAGCTTACTACGCTTGCAGATGAGAGGGTGGAGGCGGCCTAAGACAAAGGCAGCCCTATCGCGCACTCGCTTAATATGGTCCTTGAAGTTGAGTTTGGTGTCAAGGGTAACCCCCAGGTATTTGGTAGACGAAGCCCAGGGAATGGGCTTGTCGAACAAGGACAGTGGTTTCGCTGGCGGACCACGCTTGTAGTCAGAAAAGTACATCGCTGCACTTTTATCTGGGTTAACCGTGATCCGCCATTTCCTGAACCAAGCACCGATCTCGGTGAGGGCTCGTTGGAGGCGACCACGCATGTGAACTCTCTGCCATCCGGAGCAGTAGATAGCGGTGTCATCCGCAAAGAGTGCGAGCTGCACACTGGGATGAAATGACCGCGGGATATCGCTGGTGTACAGCGAGAAAAGCAAGGGGGAAAGCGCGGAGCCCTGGGGCACTCCGGCTCTGATAGGATGGGGAGACGATCGCTCCCCCTCGACGCGGTAGCGAAAGCTTCGATCCCTAAGGAAGTCTTGTATGATGTGCACAAGACGATCTGGCACGCCGATGTGGTACAGCTTGAAAATCAAGCCGTCGTGCCAGACTTTGTCGAAGGCTTTCGCCACGTCTAAGAAGACTGCGAGAGTCCCTTTCGGTTTTGGATTCGCGTTGAAGCCATCTAGAATGTGCTCCGTGATGCGGTGCACTTGTTGAACGCAAGAGTGTCTAGCTCTAAAGCCAAACTGCTCGTCGGGAAGGAGTTTATGTTCGTGGATATGGGACCAGAGACGCCTCCGAATGAGACGCTCGTAGATCTTCCCCAGAGTACTGAGGAGACTGATGGGCCGGTAGCTAGAGGGCTCGGTAGCCTTCTTGCCTGGCTTGTGGATGCCGATGACGTCGGCGGACTTCCACGCAACGGGGAAAGAGCAGTTGCTCATGGCCGCATTGAAGATGCTGACTAGGAGATAGATTAAGGGGACAGAAAAGTGTTTGACCACTTTGTTGCTGATACCATCAGCGCCGGAGGCTTTACGGATAGCGAGACCCTTGATGACAGACTCAACTTCGGCGGCCCTAATAAGCTCGAGCGGGGGGTCGGAAGGTGGTAGGGAGCTGCGACGTTCGACTTCACTGACCACCGTATGGAGGTGGGCAGGGTCAACGTGATCGGGGGAAAGGTTGCACTGGGCCTCGAGGCTCTCAGCCAAACACTCGGCTTTTTCCTCATCATCGAACGCGGGGACTTGGTTTGGCCTATCAAGAGGGGGCATCGTTCTAAGTGTGTCACTTTTCAGAGTTCGAGCCAGCCGCCAGTAAGCCTGGTGGGTTGGCTCGAGCCCTGAAAGTAGGTCTGTCCAGTTCTGGGCGCGAAGATCACTTATGCGTTTCTTAACAGCACGCTGTAAGAAATTCAAAGTGGATTTGTTATCACGGGAGGGAGCCGCGTCATATGCCCTAGTGGCGGCGTTCTTTGCTGTCAGCAGTCTCCTCACGTCCTCGGGCAAGTCCCAGCGGTGGTCCACCACCGGTACCTGCTTAGAAGACTCACCGATCACAGTGCGGAGGTGACTAGTGAGAGCATCGATCGCGGTGGAGACGTCATCTAGTGTCTGTATGTCGTCAGGTACCTTGTCTAAGTCTGGTGAACTGATAGCTTTCAGGGATTCCCCCAATCGCTTCCAGTCCACCACTGTCTTAGTCTGGGGTATCAGTTCAGTTGGATCCGAGCCTAGTCTCATGAGAACGGGGCGGTGGTCAGAGTCAAGTTCGTGGAGCACTTCTATCGAGCTTAACCTGAGGGCTACGCCTTTTAAAAGTGCTATGTCGAGTATGTCTGGTCGTTGGTCGAGGTTCCCGGGGAACCTGGTCGGAGTCATGGGTGCGATAATGTCAAAGGTGTGGTGGTCTGTGTCTGGTCGTGGGTCAGTTAGCTGTTCAAGTATCCTACCGTTGGTGTTGGAGGTGTGACAGTTCCACATGACGTGTTTGCTGTTGAAGTCTCCCGCCAGTATGACGGAGCTTCCCAGAGAAAGTAGCGCGTTGATATCACTACTGAGCAAACGTTTATCAGGGGGAAGGTAGCAAGACACTAGTATGATCGGTTCGTGGCCGTTCATAGCTAGGCGACAGCAAGACGCTTCTAAGTTGATTAAAGATGAGGGAGTATCAATTGGGATGCAGTGAAGAGACCTTCGGTAATAGATAAGCGTACCGCCTCCG
Organism: Ennomos fuscantarius; assembly: GCA_905220475.3. Lineage (NCBI taxonomy): Eukaryota > Metazoa > Arthropoda > Insecta > Lepidoptera > Geometridae > Ennomos > Ennomos fuscantarius. The sequence goes on from HG992044.1 coordinate 5,903,332, forward strand.
GCATTGGTAAGCCTATCATTACGAACCACTACGTAATTGGCGATCTTAGGATCCCGCTTACTAGGTTTCAGGAGGGTCTCCTGTACAAGCATCACATCGACCTGATGGGTCTTACAAAAGTTATGAACCAAGTCGCGTTGACGAGTGAGGCCGTTTGCGTTGAAAAACGCTAACGCTACGGAGCGAGGTTTAACCTTTTTTGGTGTACTATCCATATTAGATAGTACTAAAAGAAGGTAAGGGGCAGCGCATGATAGCGTCGAGAATGCCATCGTGCTGGACCAGGGCACAGAAACGGTCCTCGGGAGTGGCGGCTGAACGAAGTTTGTGTGCTAGCACACGTACTTCCTTCAGATCGATGGCTGATAGGCTCTGCTTAATCAGAGCCAGATCTTCCATCAGGGAAGTTGTAGCCTGGCCAGAGGGACCAGACTTAGAGGCGGGAGGGCTAGTGTGGGCTACAGGCAGCGCTTCAACAATAGCTGGAGCGCTGCTAGGTGTCGCTGGCGCGGCCTGCGCCCGGACCATGCTCGGGGGCTTGGACCAGGCGTTGACTACGGGAGGTGGTGCCTGAGAGGGCTGTGTGCTGCTTGCCGAGACAAGGGATAGCTTAGAGCTTATTCCTTGAGCGCCAGTGGTAGGTGGATTGGGGCGTGATGGCGCGCGCCCGCTAGTCCTGCGTGTGCTGCGCGGTGCCTTCGGGCAACCACGATAGTTCGCGGTATGCCCTGAGTTTCCGCACAGAACGCAGCTTGGCGGGTCTGGACTGTCCCGAGTGCGGGAACAGTCGGCGGTGCCATGATCCCCAAGGCACTTAACACAGCGGGGCCTGGCGTAACAAAAACGTGCCGCATGCCCATAGAGCTGGCAGCGATGGCACTGGGACGGAGTACCGTTTCGGTGTGGGGCCTCGACCGTGACCGCTGAAAGTTTGTCTACCTCCTTCAGATTGAAGATAGACTTCCCCTTTGCGGTGCGGTCGAGCACAACCAAGACAAGGTCGAAGGCAGTTTTGGTACGACCACTGTATAGGCGGTGAACTTCCCGAACCGGGAACTCCTGGGCTTTGAGGTCCTTGAGGACAACCTCTTCCTTCACCTCCTTCGGTATTCCGCGTAGGACTACACGAAGAACTTTCTCTTCCTCGAGAGCATAGGTATGAAAACCTATTTTCTCTTGGCGGAGAATACGGGTGAGGAGACGATGGTCGTCCGAGGTTGCCACTTGGACTTTAATGCCCGAGTTGGTCGGTCTGGCGGACGTGTAGTTCACCTTCCTGGTGGTAAGGAGAGATGAAACATTGCTCCATTTCTCCTTTTCCTGGACGTACAGAGGTGGAGGTCGCTCCGGTCTCGAGGCTGATGATCCCGAGGAGGGCACATCTACCTCAATGGCGGGTGATCCTCTGCGGTCGGAAGGGCCGCTTACTGCCCCAGGACTGGGGCAGGCTGCCTTGGACGGGGGAGGAGAGGAAGCTGTCGCGGGGCGCTTCCTTCCTTTAGTGACTGTGATGAAGCCATCATCATCAACAGGGTCAGGAGAGGCGGGACTTTCGCACTCCATCAGTGAGGAAATTACCTCTACCGACGGAGTGGTAAAAATAGGCGAGCGGGAGCGCGGTCGCTCGCGGGTTTCGCTGTCACAGCTTCGCGGTGACGGGGTCGGGGGGGGTCCGCGGATGGCGGGGGAACGGGAAGTGTTGCGGGAAGCAACCTTCTCCGTTTTGCGTGCGCGGGCAACGCTAACTGAGTCAGCGGGTGGCGGAGGCATCACCGGTGATGCGGGCTCACTGGTAGCCAGTGCGGATGGAGTAGGAGTCCTAGCAACGAACTTGGACCAAAGGTTTTTAAGATCGGGGTTGAACCGGATGGCCCAGTCGAAAAATTCGAACAGTTGCCTTGCGGCAACGTCCGACGGGATAGACTCCATCCCGGCGTGCTCCGGGATGGAGCGGGGAGTAAGCAGTAACGCCCCGCCTGTGAAGGCGGAGCGGTGTGTACCTAAAGTGTAGCCCTAATTAGCGTACCGTCTGCAATGCAGCACGGGTGAATACCTGAACGCGGATCCCTACGTCTTCTGCAGCTCCTGCTGCGCCGACGAGTGTACCCGGACGCGGCGGCAGCCAGTCACGCGCACGAGCGCGGAGGCTACGCGGCGACGACGACAACGCACTCGGGCCGCGGCACACGCTCGGACGTGGCGACGGCGAAACGCGCACAACACTTCACTCGCGGCACTGGTAGCGACGGCGCTAATTGTCTATAATGTCCAGCAAACAGTCTCTTCACTCACGGCACTCGCGAGACGGGTGGGGCCCGGGAGGGGCCGTCGGAGACGCGCGGGGCGCGCGGGGGCGGCCGCTCGGCGCGGCGGCGCCGGGCGGACTGCGGTTGCGGTGTGCTGAGCACAGCGCGGAGGCGGGGAGCGCGTAACGGAAGCGCTCAAAGACGACCGCTCGGGGCGGTGTCGAGAGTCGGACTGCTTTTTTGAGCCCGAGCCTTCTCCGTCGCTCGTATATATACTACGCCGCTTGCATCAGCTCCCGAAGTGAAGTATTTTGTAACACGGCCGTTCCTGCTTGCGTGTTGTCCTCAACAGCTGCTTCATCTTCAAGCGGCACATTTTCTTTGACCTCGACCGTTGTGTCTTCTATAACACAACAAAACATGATTTTAGGACCCGATGTACAGGCATAACGTTGGTAACTGAAACCATTTCAAAATTAAAATGAAGCTGTTGCTCAATTCAAAGAAATTTCAATTTAGAGAAATTCAACAGGTACTTGTAATAAACATTGAAAACGGAGACTGCAAAACAACTGTGTTAGAAGCACAAGCGTGCACTCAAGTACAACCAACGCAGTTTTCATAACAATTTTATGAAAAGATGTAAGAAGAAGTAATGGTTATAGGCGCATGTTAGCATTTTAAATAAAGAAAAATAAATGTATTGCGAATTTCAGAATTCCGGACTTCTAAACTTCGCCACACATTGTAATAGAAAACGGCAACTGTATGATATGACACTCATTAACACGTCATACATTTCAACAACGGTAACTGTATGACATGGCACTCACAAACCACGTCACACATTGCAAAAATGGCAACTGTATGACGTGACACTCACAAATCACGTCATACATTGCAAAAACGGAAACTGTATGACATAACACTCACAAATAACGTAATACATTGAAAAGAAGGGCAACTGTATGACATGGCACTCACAAACCACGTCACACATTGCAAAAACGGCAACTGTATAATGTAATACTCACAAATCACGTCATAAATAGCATAAACGGCAACTGTATGACATGGCACTCACAAACCACGTCACACATTGCAAAAACGGTAACTGTATAATGTAATACTCACAAATCACGTCATAAATAGCATAAACGGCAACTGTAAGACATGGCACTCACAAACCACGTCACACATTGCAAAAACGGTAACTGTATAATGTAATACTCACAAATCACGTCATAAATAGCATAAACGGCAACTGTAAGACATGGCACTCACAAACCACGTCACACATTGCAAAAACGGTAACTGTATAAGATAACATTCATAAATAACGTCATACTTTGCAAAAACGGCAACTGTATGACATGGCACTCACAAACCACGTCATACATTGCAACGGCAACTATGTGGAGAGAATAATCTCGTCACATATTGCAAAAGGCAACAAGGCATGAAGAGGCATAGGCCACCTCACACATTGCAAATAGAGAGAAGGCAACTGTGCGAAATGATCACACATTGCAAACGACGCCACACAAAGTGCAGTCATCGCTGAGTCACATTGGTGAGACAGATATCCGCAGTGGAGAACGCAGAACAAGCCTCCAGCGTCCATTCGTCCCGCCAAAACACCATGTGATCGGCGGCCGCTTGCGTTGTCTTGCCATAAGACCCGCCGCGAAGTTTCGAGCTACAGCGGTGGGTGGCAGCACATGCAGGACCTTGTAGGGCCCCCGCATGCCAGAGTTCAGCTTTCCCGTAGATTGTGACGACCTGTTCACGAACACAAAATCGCCAACGGTGAAGGTTTGTGACTGCTGACGACCCTTGTTGACATAAGTGTCTTGGAGTTGCTGGTCAGCGTCAGGTAGTGTGGACGCAGTATTATTCGTCACCGCATCTTAACAGTACACCTTTACAAGTTCTGTTTTGAATGAATAACCGGGGATGTACCGTCTAAAGTAACAAAAACTAACTTAGTAGCATTAAAAATGTCTAACCTCTTTAGACATTGCTTGGCACTTACGTGTTAACAGAAGCTTCTACCTTGTGCTCGCTCGGTCTCACCTGACCATTAGTAATCATTTGACCTTAGTAATCTATTTCAGTTGTAAAAAAATTCAACGTTGATGGAAAATTCTGCCTCACTCTTTAGAATCACTATACTCGCGTTTTCGCTTGTTTTGTTGAACATAACCTTTGCGAAAAACACCACGAGCTCGAACGGGTGTAATCTGATGAGGTTTCACATAAATGGGCAAAAAACTCACTAAATTCATAGCAGCTGCGCGAATTTGAGTATCAGTAACACCAGCGTGTAACTATCGCTACAATGAACTCATTCATCACTCAAATCGTTAACAATGCGTAACGTAACAACAAACGTCCAGCGTATTCTGCATACGTGGGGTAGTTATCAGAATCAGTTTTCATAACATCAAATAAAATTTTCGCGATATTTACTCGTATAAGGCACAATGCCTTAAATTCACACTTGAAATTTGGCCAACTACGATCATTACAAACCCAATCGTATAGCCACGACCTCGCGTCACCTTTTAGACAATTACCTATACGTGCTAAACACTCACTGTCGTCCCGTCTATTTAGATTGCGCACATGATCAATTTGACTACACAACGAATCAAAATCATGCAATCATCATCAATTTTGGGGGTTTATGTTTGCTCGCGTCCGTAGGCTTTAACCCTAGTTTCCCTACACGTGACCCCTGGGTGGTGCCAAAAGAGCAACCAAATAACTGGTGGAAGGCCTTAGCCGCCGGCTTAGTTACCACCCATTAGACAAAACCACGATGCCAAGCGACTCGTCGTGTTCCATCGTGATGTCTAATGAAGCCGTTCTGACGAGTAGATGTGGACAGTTGTGTTGGGTATGCAGACCGGTATTGGTGATGGAGATGCTTTCGCGTCGGAGACCTTGCTTCGGAGGGTAGCGGGATCCGAAGCACGGTGCTCTCTGCTGGCCGACCGCAAGTTGTAGGGGGCCCAAGTAGTAGTCTAGCCAACTACGAAAGGCTGCCCCACCGCTTGTGTAAAATCCTGAGGTTGTCCACAGGGCCAGTTGGCGACTGGAAGTGAGGAACTTGTGGGCAATTTCAGGGGGGTTCGGGCGTCCCCGCAGTCTCCGCGCAAGTTCTCCATTGGCGTAGGAGCTTCTCTATTACTGAGGGTTAGCATCCCAATATCTCGTCCACTTCCTACTTGTCTACCTAACTCACCCAATTATGAAAAAGTCAAATAAATTGAGCAAGTTTAAACGGCAGATGCACGTCCTCACTCTTAAAGTGCACCTCACAAATATTCGTGGGCTGCACTCAAATCTGCAAGCGGTCCATCATCATCTGGAGACCAACAAACCGCACTTGCTCTTCTTGACTGAGACGCAAATAGGATGTCCATCAGACACGGCATATCTGGACTATCCAGGATTCATCTTGGAAAACCGCTTCCTTCCACGCGCTGGTATCTGCGTTTACGTCCGTGATGACATTTGCTGTTTGCGTCTCCGAAACCTTGAACATCCCCACTTTTCGGTGATTTGGGTGCTTGTGAACACCGGCATTGAGAAAATTCTCTATGCCGGTGTGTACAGATCACATAGCGGTGACCGGGAGACAACTCTTCTAATGGAGTATCTCAGTGAAACGGCAGATGTGGCTCAGCAACGCTATCCTTCGGCTCAGCTTGTTGTTCTGGGGGACTTTAATGCTCACCACCAGGAGTGGTTAGTCCCACACCGGATCACGGACCACGCTGGGAGAGAGACGCGTAAGCTCGCTTTGGCGCTCAATTTAACGCAGATTGTTAAAGAGCCAACGCGAGTGCCTGATATTGATAGCCACACTGCTAACTGCCTCGACCTTCTGCTCACGACTGAACCAGACCGATACTCTGTGGCGGTATCCTCACCCATTGGTAGTTCCGATCACTGTCTGGTCAAGTCCGTTTCAGTATACTCCCCGCCTGACCCAAGCCCTAAGAGCAATCGGCGTGTCTGGAGATACAACTTAGCAGACTGGGACGAGATGCGACATTTCTTCGCTTCATATCCTTGGCGGCAAACGTGTTTTTCTTCTGGAGATCCGACGGTCTGCGCGAATGCGGTTACTGAGGTAGTATGTCGGGCTATGGAATATTTTATTCCATTTTCCGATAAGCCCGTGACCAGCAAAGCCAGCCCATGGTTTGGAGCCGAATGTGCACGTGCTGAAGCGCAGAAGCATGCGGCATATCTGGCATGGGCTGACGCTCGAAAACGCAAGGCCTCGGACACTCGAGCTAAGAAGAAAGCCTTTAACGTTGCCGCCAAGGCCTGTAAGAAGGAATTAAGGAAGGCTCGTTTCAATCATATTGGTCGAATAGGGACTAAACTTGCTTCCTACCCAGCGGGTAGTAAGGCTTTTTGGTCCCTAGCCAAATCAGTTGAAGCGAACTTCTGTCGATCCTCACTGCCTCCATTATTGAAACCAGATGGATCGCTGGCTCACACTGCAAAAGAAAAAGCAAACTTGTTTGCCACTCTCTTTGCAGAAGCTTCGCGTTTAGATACTGCTAATGAGGTACCTCCCTGCCTTCCACAATGCGGTGTTTTCATGCCGGAAATACGCATACGTCAGAAGGAAGTACTAAAAACATTACGCAGTCTAGACGTGAACAAAGCCAGTGGTCCCGATGGTATACCTGCAATTGTACTTAAGAGCTGTGCACCCGAGTTGTCTCCCATTCTAACACGCCTATTTCGCCTCTCTCTAGACACCGGAATAGTCCCTATGAGTTGGAAGCTAGCCAACGTACAACCTGTACCTAAGAAGGGCAGTCGTGCTGATCCTGCCAACTATCGACCCATCTCAATTACCTCCATTCTCTGTAAGAGTATGGAGCGTATAATTAACAACAAGCTCTTGGCATACCTTGAAGACAATGATCTCCTCAGTGACCGGCAATACGGATTTCGCCGAAACCGGTCCACTGGGGATCTTCTCGCGTATGCCACTCACATATTGAGCGAAGCCTTAGAGATGCATGGAGAGGCACTTGCTGTATCTCTAGACGTCTCTAAGGCATTTGATCGGGTCTGGCACGACGGTCTTCTGAATAAGCTTCCATCTTACGGACTACCTGCTGGTTTGTGCACTTGGATATCAGACTTTTTGAGGGAACGATCGCTTAGAGTAGTTCTTGATGGCTGCTCTTCCGATCAATTAGCTATTAATGCTGGTGTACCTCAGGGGTCAGTTCTTTCAGCAACACTATTCTTACTCCACATCAATGATCTGCTAAAGCCCGGTACCTTTGGGTATGCAGATGATAGTACTGTTGTTGAAAGATACACATCCAGTGCCCGAGCCAGTGGTGACGACGTCCGGATTGAGAGAGAGGCTATGGTTGAGCGCATGAACCTGGCTTTGAAAGCCGTGTCCGATTGGGGCGATGCTAACTTGGTTAGGTTCAATGCTGCAAAAACACAGGCGTGTTTATTCACTGCTAAAAAGAGCCCACTCCATCTGGCTCCTTCATTCCGTGGTGTATCTGTAAGTTTAGGAAACCATCTTGAGCTTTTGGGTGTTGATCTTACGTCAAACCTAAACTTTGGATCCTACATCGAGTCCAAAGCCAAAGTAGCTTCAAAAAAACTCGGCATATTGTCCAAGGTAAGGCGGTACTTCACACCTGGACAGCTTCTAAATCTGTATCAAGCACAAGTCCGATCGTGTATGGAGTACTGCTGCCACCTGTGGGACGGGTCTGCCAAGTACCAGCTTGAGGCTCTGGACTCGATCGAACGGCGTGCCAAAAGGCTCATTGACGACGACACTTTGGTTGGTGAAAGGCTCCTGAGCCTTGCACATCGACGTAAGGTGGCAAGTCTGTCGGTTTTTTACAGAATACACCACGGCGAATGCGCTCAAGAACTGCATGATCTAATTCTCCCATCACCATTCCACTACCGGACCACTAGACGCTCGGCTAAGCGCCATCCTTTTGTGGTCGAAATACCACCCATTCGTACCAAGCGATTTGACTCAACGTTCTTAATTAGAACGGCTAAGGAATGGAATGCCCTGCCAGCGTCTGTGTTTCCGGCGAAATATGACCCGGGCGTGTTCAAGAGAAGAGTGAATAGGTATTTACTTGGCTAGCATGCTACACCTTCGATCGCATCGTCACTTCCCATCAGGTGAGAGCGTGGTCAAAACTAGACAAGTTTGAAGTAAAAAAAAAAAAAAAAAAAAAAAAAAAAAATGCTAAGACAGATCGAAATTCGACATAAATACATGGTTCGATCTTACCGGCATGGCATCATAGCATTAATGAGGTTTTCGGTTACTTCACATATAACCATATCCGCGGTGGGCGGAGGCGTGCTTGTACACGGCACGGACAGGTCTAGACTGGTAGGGCAGTGCAGACGGCGCAGTCAGCGGGCAGACGGCTCGCACGACGCGGCTGGCGTGCCGGAGCATCCGGTGCAGGCGCCGACATGGCGCACGATGTACTCGCAACCGCGTGTCCTGGAATCTTCCAAAACACTTACGACTCGCTTACGACTTTTACGTTTACTAGTCTCAGCCGTAGCTACCAAAAATTTAAGCGGAAATTCTTTAAAATCACAACAGCAAAATCAAAACAATATTTGAAATCAGAATAACCAAGTCAGAATTGAGTTAGATCCCGCTTCTGATGTTGGAAATCCTAAGTGGTTTTAGTTTTAAAAAAATAAGTTTACAATCAAGCTAAGAATATTTATTAAGATTTACTAAGAACCAACAATAATTAATAGCGTGATTTTATAAAACGTCCGTCGCCTCTGAGCGCTGCCCGAAAAGTGAGCCCGAGCCTTCTCCGTCGCTCGTATATATACTACGCCGCTTGCATCAGCTCCCGAAGTGAAGTATTTTGTAACAATATATATATTGTTACGGACCAGAAGTGAATTTAACTAAAAAAAACAATTATTAAACAAAAATAGATTTATATTACTCTCAATCAAAGTTTACAAAATTAAATGCAACGAGAATTAGCTCCGTAGCTAGTCCGCACGCTCCGACCGTTCGAAATAAAGTGAACGAGCCGATGCGCCTGCTCCTCGCTCGAGGCCTCGCCAAGCCTGATGACGCGGCGGGTGGCCACGCCCTCTTCGTCTCTTCTTGACTTGTTACACGGCCTCTCCTGACGGGCGGCCGTCCTCGACCGCAACTCTGGATAGTTCAGAGCTGGAGCCAGCATCATTCTCAGCCATCAGATCAGAATTAGCTGTCAACACACACAAAAGTACACGTTAAAAATGTATTGTTCACTGTACCTAGTGAACAAACTGCCCTTTTGAAAATAAAAATCAAACATTCAAAATTCGTCTTCCAGCATGGAGTCACTCAGTATACACTCGTTATCACATTCATTCCGAATTTAGAATACAACATTCATCATTCTCGCGAGGGCCCTCATTCACACCAAACCATACAAAATCAAACCAAACCAAACCAAACCGGCATTGACTAGTATACCGTGACAGTGTCCGTTACTGTAGGGACGAGGAGAACAAAAATAAATAAATTATTTAAATGGAATTTTCACCAATGTATATTTTTTGAAGTATTTTCTCAAGCAATAATATTCTTATTGAAGTTTTGACACAATTTTAAAGAATAATTTTAAATATCTTGATTACATATCTAGTTAAAAGAAGCTTTATATGTAATGACATAAAAGTTTCTACTACATATCCTCCCTTAATCAAGGTAATTTAAAATATCAGAACAAGTATAGTATCAAAAACAAAATCAATAAAGTAAATACATATTATTCATTATAAATCAAGTAACACCCATATTCTTCAAACATCTGAGATGTTTTATAGGACCCAGAGGTTTGGTGAGAACATCTGCTGGTAATTTATCAGTGGGCATATAATTTAAATGTATTACCTTATTGTTAACCTTTTCTCTAATAAAATGAAACTTCACGTCTATATGCTTAGTTCTATTGTGGTGAACTGGGTTCAGCGCAAGTTTCTGTGCACTCTGGCTATCAGAGAAAATATCAACTTTTGGACACTTACCTGTTATTTCAGAAATAAAACGTTTCAGGAAACATGCTTCTTTAGCAGCTGAACTTAAAGCCATATATTCAGCTTCTGCCGAAGATAACGCAACGGTAGGCTGTTTCCGTGATTCCCATGATATTGGCCCACCTGCGAGTTCAAAGTAAAAACCAGTTACCGAACAACGTGATTCCGGGCAGTTTGCAAAATCTGAATCCGAAAATCCTCGCAGTGTATCATCTTTCACTTTCCTGTAAGATATACCAACATCTTTTGTAGCGCTCAAGTATCGAAGACACCGTTTAGCAGCGTTCCAGTGTGTCAAGTCACTTCTAGTGTTAAATTGACTCAAATAGCTAACTGTATAAGCTATATCTGGTCTCGTATTAACAGCCAGAAACATAAGAGATCCAATCAGAGCCTGATATGGATAGGTAGACTCACCTGTACCAGGTTCAAGTTTCTTCTGTGCAAGAGGCGTTGAAACCGCTTTGCAATCTTGCATATTAAATTTCTTTAATAGCTCCTGGATATAACTTCGTTGGGATATTTTAATAGTATTTTCTTCACAAGAAATATTTATCCCCGTAAAGTAAGTAATAATCCCTAAATCTTTGATGGAAAAACATTTTTCAAATTGGCATTTAAAGTCATCAAATGTCACGTCATTTTTATACAATATGACAAGGTCATCAACATAAACTGCCAGTATCAAAGAGTTATTATCTGAAAAGTTTTTTATATAAACACAAGATTCGGAAGGAGTTTGGACGAACCCCATGGCAGACAAAGTTTGCTGTAATTTTATATTCCACGCTCTAGATGCCTGTTTAAGACCATACAAAGATTTTTTTAATAAACAAACTTTGTTGTCTTCGCCATCTCGAACAAAACCTATGGGCTGTACCATGTACACTTCCTCTTCCAAATCGCCGTTTAGAAATGCCGTGTCGACATCCACATGTCGAACTTTATAGCCACCCTGAACCGCTAGGGCTAATAGGGTTCGCAACGACGAGTTGCGTACAACTGGAGAAAAAGTTTCGTAGTAATCTATACCTTCTACTTGAGTAAACCCCTTAGCTACTAGTCTAGCTTTGTATTTTACTACGTTACCGTCAGCATCTCGTTTCAGTTTGTAAACCCATTTGCAAGGTATGCAGGATTTGTGACTTGGTTTATCCACCAAATTCCACGTTTCCTTTTTGAGTAAGGAATTGTACTCTTCTTTCATTGCAGAAATCCACTTATCTTTGTCATCTCTTGAGATAGCTTCATGATAAGTTTTCGGATCATTGCATAAAACATCGTTGCCAAGAATACTATACGAATAATAATCAGGAGGTTTACGTACTCGGTGGGGATATCTTCTATCAGAACTATCAACATTTTCATCAATGGATCCATTTGAGGGAACCACAGACTGATGAAACTGTTCACCTGAGCGTGCTAACTCCTGTTCTTCACCAGCAACATCTTCATCGGCATCCACAAAGTCATCACTCTGGTCTTCCAAAATTATGTCAATATCTTCGGAAGAAGGAGAATCTCCCGATGATGAAGTCTGTGATAGCAAATTAACAACATTAGAGCTAACAACACTAACAGGGCTATTTTTTAGTCCTACGAAATTATTTTCAAAGAAAGTAACATCCCGTGACTTGAGTAACCTCTTTGGACTTTCCGCATCACGGAAATAATAACTCCTTGGATCATCTGAATATCCAACAAATATGTGTTCCGTGGCTTTCATGTCCAACTTAGTTCTCTGACATGAAGGTACATGAACTAAAGCTCTACATCCAAAAACCTTTAGATGAGACAGGTCAGGTTTAGTATTATACCACATTTCATATGGTGTTTTACCATTAAGTGCTCGATGAGGGGACCGGTTCTTTAAGTAGACACTGGTCTCTACAGCATCCTGCCAATATGCCTTAGACAATGAGCCATGCGACAGCAGAGAACGAGCCTTCTCTACAATACTACGATTGCATCGTTCACTTACTCCATTTTGTTGAGGGCTATACGGTACCGTCGTCTGATGATGAATTCCTTGAGAATTCAAATAATCTGTCAACTCCTTATTGACGTATTCAGTACCATTATCGGAACGTAAAACTTTAATTTTCGCGTTAGTTTGTCTCTCAACGAGAGATTGGAAAGCGCAAAACTTTGACTTCACTTCTGTTTTCGAAGCCATAAAATAAATAAATATCAAACGTGTATAATCGTCTACAAAAATAATAAAGTATTTATTACCTTTGAACGAAGTTGTCGACATAGGTCCACATACATCTGTGTGAACTAACTCGAGTGCTGATGTAGCTTTCTTATACTTCAACCTTTTAAATGGTTTCCTCGCTTGTTTACCTTCTACGCAAGGTATGCATGGTTCTGTATCAACCTCCGCAAACTCAACGCCAGTAGCCAGACCTTTTCTCAATAGATCCATACCTATACGGCAAAGATGTCCTAGTCGCCTATGCCAAAGTTGATACTTTGTCAGTTCAGAATGCACATTGAAAGCTGAAACATTTTGCGGCAACTTAACTGAACAATCTAAATTATACAGTCCACCACAAAAAGAACCGTGCAAAATAGCGTTACCCGTAAAAGATACATCATTCGATTTATAAAAATTGCAACCATCTTTATCAAAAATAATTGAAAAACCTTTTTCAACAACTTTCTTTACCGAAAGTAAATTACAGTTCAAACCTGGAACATGAACGACATTAGATATTTTATTTACCTCAGAATCAGTATTTATAAATACCTCACCAATACCCACAGCTGGCAACTTCTCGCCGTTAGCAACGGTTATTGTTCCACCTTCGATCGGCCGGTAACTTCCAAACCATTTGGCATTCGAAGTCATGTGCACAGTTGCTCCAGAGTCTATGATCCACTTGTCATAATTCTGATTACTTGGTGCAGATAAAGCCAATTCATTAACATTTTTCATCGTTATAAACAGTTCCGTATCAGTGACATTCATTCCTGTTTCCGCAACACAGTTTGCCTTCTTCTTGTCCTTCTTGAGGGGACAATCTGGACTTTTATGTCCAGGTTGACGGCATCTATAGCATATTATAGGCCTTTTATGCGAAGAACGTAACGCAGCCACATCATTTTGAGCCTCTCTAGTCATTTCGCTCAATAACTTAGTCTTCACTAACTCAGAAGTCACTTCAATATTGCTATGCTCGAGGGCCATAATAAGAGGTTCATATCTGGCCGATAAGCCACCCAGAATTATCGCAGCAAGTGAGCTATCCTCTATCTTTTTACCAATATCGGCAAGATCTTGAGCGGTCGTCGTAATTGCAGTAATATAAGATTCTAAATCTGAAAAATCTGATAGAGAATATCTATACAACCTTCGCTCCAACGACAATTTCCGACCTAATCCTCGATCTTCATATGCTCTTTGCAATGCATCCCAAGCCTCTTTTGCTGTACTTGCTGTACGTACGTGTGTAATAGCAGCACCGTCCACAGTCAGGCATATTTTTGAAAGAGCCTTTTGGTCACTACGTACACGAACTTCATAAGGAGTTTTATCACTATCTGCGTAGCCATTTACAGCACACCACAACTCCTCATGCATCAACAGCATCCTCATTTTAAATTTCCAGCATGTGTAGCCATCTCGACTGCTTAACATCGGAATTCCTTGGAAATTTGTTCCTCCCGCCATCAGTATCTTGTTTTAAATAAGATATAGATATAAAATGCTGATAACGAATGTAGGGACGAGGAGAACAAAAATAAATAAATTATTTAAATGGAATTTTCACCAATGTATATTTTTTGAAGTATTTTCTCAAGCAATAATATTCTTATTGAAGTTTTGACACAATTTTAAAGAATAATTTTAAATATCTTGATTACATATCTAGTTAAAAGAAGCTTTATATGTAATGACATAAAAGTTTCTACTACAGTTACAGACAACTGTCCTGCCGTGGTAGAGAATCACACTCAATACCAACGTGAATATGGGAAACCCATCTGCCGACCGGTAGAGAATCACACTCGATACCGTCGTGAATATGGATACAATCCATCTGCCGACCGGTAGAGAATCACACTCGATACCGTCGTGAATATGGATACAATCCATCTGCCGACCGGTAGAGAATCACACTCGATACCGTCGTGAATATGGATACAATCCATCTGCCGACCGGTAGAGAATCACACTCGATACCGTCGTGAATATGGGAACCCAGAGGGAAGCCCATCTGCCGTCCGATAGAGAATCACACTCAATATCGCGACGTGAAAAATAAACAGAAAATTAACAATTAATTATTTCATATGTTACATTTAGAATGACAAAAACCACTCACATTAAAAAAAATGCAGCATAGGTCTCGGGAGTCCACACTCCTGCCATTACCATGTTTTCAGCAGCGGCCTCAGTAAATTTCCAATATGAGCCGGCCAGCGACTCCAACTGGAAATCTTGCTGAACATTGCGGGGTTTAGGGGAACCGACTAGGGCCTGGACCTTGTGTGGGCTCGGCCTAACCTGACCTTTGCTAATAACTCGCCCAAGATACTCTATCTCGCTAGTTAACGCAATTTTCATACCACCCGTAATGAAAGTCGACAAGGCTGTGCCAGCTATAAACGGACTCGAATAATTACCGATAATCGACCAAAGCTGTTCTATCTCTTCACCTTGTTGCGGTGTATTTATGTTGCTGAGGGTAGCCTGAATATTATTCACGGTGGTGGGTATAACCGTGCGTGTCAAAACTGGACTACCATTTCGTCGGACATAGGTGATGCCCTCTCGATCTAATATGTCAGTGCCTATAATGATTAAAGTACCAATACACCTATCAGGTACCACGTATAGGTCAGCTTCAACAGATATATGCGGTAGTTCAATGACTAACGTAATGAATGAAGTGCTTTCAATGAGTTCACTCCCTATGCCGCGCAAAATTCGATACGTAGGTTTTCGGCTGACTTTAAAATGCTTCAGTACTGAATTTGATATTAATGATATGCAAGATCCAGTATCTATTAAGATATCAACCGGTATGCCTTCAATGACCGCACTTGTGACATCCTTGTTTGGTGAAACAGAATCATCAAACTTTCTACAGAAATTGACGTTATGTACTTTAGATACTTCTGAACGCTGTTTCACAAAACAATGTTCACTCGTATGCCCATCCTTTTTACAGAATGTACACGTTTTAGCCGGAGGTAATGTAAGCAGCGCTGTTGATTGTGTGGTTGAACCCGAGTTACTATTCAGGCGTTGTCTCTTCGCACCGTTACAATCAACATGTTTATGCCCCAATATCCCGCAAAAGTGACATCTAATGCTATTATTCACTTTTCTACCTTCATCGCGTTTTGCTACATTAGAATCGTTAGAATGCGCTGCATGAAAATAGTCGCGGGTAGATCGAAACTCATTTTTAGGCTTAACGTACATAGAAAAAATTGCACTAGATCATTCGGCTGTAATTTAGCGTTTGTAGTGGCAGCCTTAATGAGTGGGTCCGTAATACCCCTAAGAACTATAGCAACAACCAGTTCGTCCGACAGACCCCTGACACGAGCTAACTTCAACAAAGATCGTCTAGCATATTCGGCATAGGTTACAAAACTTTTAGAATCCATGGACATCACTTCGTATAGAACGGACGCAATGTCGATGCTTCGTGGGCACAATGCTTTAAAATCACGTTTGAAACTGGACCACGAACGATCGGTACTGGACCACTCGTTTAGCCATACGCGCGCATCACCTTTCAAGCAATTCCCTATTCGCGACAAGCACTCGCTATCGTCCCATCCGTTAATTTCTATAGCCCGATCCACTTCCTCGCACCAAACATCGATATTGTGTACATGCGGGTCAAAGTTGGAAATAAAGTAATTATGAGACCTTACTTTAATTAGCGAAGTGATGGCCTCCACGATTCTTCCAGTTGTGTCCCCGCTCGTTGAAGTGCTTTCCCGCGCTGTGGACGCCGAAACTCGTCCCGCTGTTGACTCATCGTCACGCATGTCGTTACTTGTTAGTGCAGGCAAAGTAGGTAGTGGCGTATGCGCAGGGGGTACCAACGCAGGCTGTGAAGTAGAAGGTTCGGACGGCGGTGGAGCGGCGGTAAAACGATCTTCAAGCGTATTTAATCTAGCAAGGATAGCATCAAGCACCTCCTTGTTTGTATCACGCTTTCTTTTACGCGAACGAGGCTTATCTTTGGACATTATGCTAAGCTAACACTTGCACTTAAGCAATGAATACAAGCACAAACTATAAATCGTAGAAAAACAAATCAATATGAAAACTGTTTTTAATGTCGGTCAGGCGCACCAAAAGCGGGAAAATAGGCAATGGAGCACTATCCCACTTCTGATGTTACGGACCAGAAGTGAATTTAACTAAAAAAAACAATTATTAAACAAAAATAGATTTATATTACTCTCAATCAAAGTTTACAAAATTAAATGCAACGAGAATTAGCTCCGTAGCTAGTCCGCACGCTCCGACCGTTCGAAATAAAGTGAACGAGCCGATGCGCCTGCTCCTCGCTCGAGGCCTCGCCAAGTCTGATGACGCGGCGGGTGGCCACGCCCTCTTCGTCTCTTCTTGACTTGTTACAATATACAATTTTTTTTTTAAATCAGTGGCTAAGACAAAAAAGTTTTTAATAGGAATATAATATACATTTTAAAAGTAAAGAGCTTACATCCTCGTGTCTCGAGTAATAACCACTTCCAGCACCTCCCTGTCTAAACTTAATGAGTTTCGTTAATAGTTGTTTACGTTCTATAGGGTACTCGTAAATTTTAATGGTTAAGGAATTTAATATTACGGTGTATTATGGAAGTGTTAAGGAACTTGAGCGTGTGGATAAATAACATTAAGTACCATTAACTATGGGTTGGGTCGTAATTTTGACGGACAGTGTATCGTACATTTCCCTAAAAAAATTACGTTAAAACAAAAAGTTGGCATGGTATTTTAATTTTTATTGTATCTTCATTTGATTACTAAGTCGTCTGATGGGCAATATGCATTATAATAGGCGAAAATTAACTGACTGGCCCGATAGCTCAGTTCGTAGTAGCCCTGCCTTCTGAACTGCAAGTTGTGGGTTCGATCCCCACCCAGGGCAAACGTTTGTGTGATCAACATCGATGTTTGTTCTGAGTCTGGGTGTTATATTGTATTCTATGTATGTATTAATACACGTAAAAAATATATATAAGTATTGTATCAGTCTTCTGGTTCTCATAGTACAAGCTTTGCAAAGTCTGGGGCCAGATGGCGTTATGGGAACGATATTTGTTCTATTTTTTTTACTTTAATCTACATAAATAATAGTAATAATAATAAGCCTAACGATCACATACATAGATCCCGGATCCTAACTAGGATTCCCGGTGTCAAGGGCCCCAGGAACTATGAGGACCATGGTCCCACAACACCCAGACTCTGAACAAGTATTTGCTTCTTTTTTCTATGCACATATACTTGTCCTGCTGCGGGAATCGAACCTACCGCCACCAATTAATGAGCCGACCTACTGAACCACCACACCACAGACGCTGTCAAATGCTTACATTATAATGGTAGGTATTGAGAGTTGTATCATAATCGCAGTGAGCCAGTTACTCTACCACGATTGCTATTAAGCTAAGCAAGAGAAACTTTGTTTTGCAGTTACACAGCAGACCTCTTACTTTATGGTTGTTCACCTCAGGTTGCGGTCGTCGAAAGCTACTGACTACGAAACTAAGCTCAAGCCGCAGTGAGTTACAGGCGACCACTGGTGCAGTCTACTAACTGCATCCTTCCACAGGCAACCGCAGCTTATTAACATGGCTCTGCGCTAAAGTTTGAGAGCCGTAAAATTGCACTTATCTCTCTTTGTATGTACTCAAACGCGTTGTAGTGGTACATCTTAGAAGGATAAGTGTGAACTTAAAATTGACAAAATTTAGTGCAGGCAGGGTGCCTATTATATAAAATTTGCCGGGTCTAAGTGTTGTTTAAAAAAAACTACAAAGTTATGAAAATATAAAAGATTATTTATCGCATATATTAGTCGCATCTTCTAAGAAGTAAAGCGTTAAAGCATATTTTCTTTTTTGTAAGGACCCCGCGGTTATCCCCGTAATTTACCCGTTTTCTTTTAGTAACTCTTAATTTCATGATTTAAAAACCTACCCTATATTACTTTCGGTAGTGTCAGCAATATGTGTGCAAAATAATTTCAAAATTCACCAAAAATACAAACAATAAGCATTTTCCAAAGTTTATCAAAACACCTAGTCGGTGCAATTGCAGTTCAACGGGGTAATGCTGCCTGCATGTTGGGTACGCTACCTACCGGTAGTGGGCTGGAGCATTTGGACTTTGGTCCGTAGGTCATCGCGGCTATAGTTCAATTTTTTAAAGTAGGTAGTGTTGTAGTACTTTGTATTAGTTGTTATATTATCTAAATATATATAACTCAAAGGTAAAGGACTGACTGACTGACATAGTGATCTATCAACGCACAGCCCAAACCACTGGATGGATCGGGCTGAAATTTGGCATGCTGGTAGATGTTATGACGTAGGCATCCGCTAAGAAAGGATTTTTCGAAATCCCACCCATAAGAGGGTGAAATGGGTGGTTGAGTTATTTTCCCATAGGCCACGCCGCGGGCGAAGCTGCGGGCAGAAGCTCGTTGTGGTATATAGTTAATTAAAAAAGTTATGATTGCCCGTTTAAAAAAAAATAAACGACTTTTTACACTTTTAATGTATACTAGCTTCTGTCCGCGGCTTCGCCCGCATGGACTATAGGAAACGAAAATTTTTTTAAAAGATAATTCATCCACCTATTTCACCCTCTTAGGGGTGGAATTTCGTAAAACCCTTTCTTAGTGGATACCTACACTTTACAAACATATGCCCTCCAAATTTCAAGTCTCTAGGAGCAGCGGTTTAGGGTGTGCATTGATATATAAATCAGTCAGGACTTTAAATTTTATATGTATAGATTTGTAAGGAGGTTGCAAGCTTTTGTATGTTGATTGTTGACTGAGCTGATGTATGTTGATTTATTATAATGTTCCTTCTTGAATCTAGCATATAATGTAACGACACAGAATCGACACCAATGGTTTAGAGAATGCGACACAGAATCGACACCAATGGTGAAACTAACTAAACTAAACGAAACTAAAGTAAACTTAAAGTATGGCGGTACTAAAGAGGAAATGAAAAAGACGGAAACATGTTAATTTCGTTTAGCTTTAGAGTGTGCGACACAGAATCGACACCATTGTTTCTGGTTTACTAGATAGTAAATCCCATACCTATCTATAAGCTTCTGTGGCTTATTTTAACTAAATCAAAGAAAATTGAGGAAAATCGCTGGTGTTCTGGTGGTGGTTCTATATTGGCTGACAAACATATCAAAAACAAAAAAAGAGCATAAAACATTTAAAAATAGTAAAAAATTAAAATTCTATAAAAAGGAGGTGCGTTCAGCACACTATCCTTTCCAAGAGATACTCAAATTCTGGCAAAAGTTTAGAGATTCCACTTTGTGGTATTTAACGGAATGTTATAAAGCGGTACAAAGCGCTAAAATTTGATACACATTACAACGTCCAACAAAGTAGATCCATAGTTTCTTACATTAAACAAATTTTTTGGTTGCATTAAAATGCATCTTCATTTTTATTAAATAATTTGTTTACAGCTCTAAAACTTAGACTGCTTCTGCTGCGAAATTTGAAAGTATTATGAAAGCTTCTATTTTAATTAAAGTTAGGTTCTGGGTGCAAGATACGAGTTCACTATTATTTTTATTTAAATAGAACTAGGGAGTTTGATATTCAAATACCATATGTTGCATTATAATGGTCCGTTGTCAAGGAAGTTCTATGTCTACACTATACGTACCTAGAATATAATTGAAGAAGTTCCTAATAATAATAATAATAACACCCAAAGATTACATATATCGACAGAAACAGGTTGGCTATAGGTTGCAACCTATATAACTATGGGCCTTCAGCATGTCCACACCGCGCCGTGTCTGGAACAAGAATGATCGTAGTACACCGAGCGATCCCTTTATATAGCCAGATGAGTGGGGCAGCGACGACAGTTGCCGGTGTTGCCACTATAATAAATTTAAATGCTGCCACAGGGTACATTACGGTACTGCCCGCTGCGCATAGAGTTTATAACTGGATGTAGCCGCCGTCACATACATAGATCCTGAACCTTAACTAGGACTCAAGGGAACCAAGAACTACGAGGACCCACAACACCTAGACTCAGAACAAGTATTTGCGCTTTTTCTGTGTACAAATACTGGTCCTGCCGCGAGAATCGAAACCACCGCCTTTGGGTTATGAGCCGACCTGCTCAACCACCACACCAGAGAGGCTGTCAAATGTGACCGTTTCTTAATTAACTTTTAGAACCTGAAACAGTTTGGTAAACTTTAACAGACTTATTAATAAACGGGTATTAGTCTCAGATTAGTTCTTCTACTTCAGCTTTTGTCCTTTTTGCTACTGGAATATTTAGCTGAATCGAAAGAGACAAAAGATGGTGTAACTAGTCTAAAGCTAGTTCGTGTTTATTAATAAGGCTGTAAAAGTTAAAAAGAGAAATATATATCATAATTCAAACACAAGTAATAGTGCTTGCAAACAATTTCACAGTACTTCAAATACTTTTGGATGGCTGCATCCCAACTTGATGTTGAATTAATGTAGACCTATGTGCACAAATTCCCTATTGGCTCCACTTTGGCTTTTGTCCTCGTAATGAGCCCCGAGGGAGAGATACATTGCGCGAAATGTGATTGCAAATATTAATGAATTGCGTGACTCGTGCACCGTGTGGGTACATTTTAACTCGTAACGTCAGCCAATTACAAGCGAGAGTTTGATAAAGATATTTAAAAAAAATGGAATCTAAAAAAATAAAAGCATTGTAGGAAAATGAGCTGCCATATACGTAGGTAATGTATATAAGTGGTATGTAAGTTGACTGGCCCGGTAGCTCAGTTGGTAGTAGCCCTGCCTTCTGAACTGTAGGTTGTGGGTTCGATTCCCACTCAGGACAAACATTTGTGTGATGAACATAGGTGTTTGTTCTGTGTCTGGGTGTTATATTGTATTCTATGTATGTATTTACAAACTAAAAGTATCATAGTATTGTATCAGTTATCTGGTTCCCATAGCACAAGCTTTGCTTAGTTTGGGGCTAGATGGCGTTGTGTGAGATGTCCATACATATTATTATATTGTTATTATAAGTACGTTATACATTTCTACTAGTTGTGCTGGATGTGAGAATATATGGATATGTGTTGGAAATGTGTGTAAAGCTATGTAGTTACTTTTTGTGTTATTTTTTTCTTGAAGTGTGATCAAATTCGTCATCTTTCGTTAATTAACACAATTTTTTTAAAACACAATTGAAGGGGTGAAAATAAAAAGGGTTTAACTGATTTTTTTGACAAAATGACTTATGGGTATCGTTGGATTCAGCGTGAAATTATCTTCAATAATACATTCTCAAAATACCGAAATGAGGCTTAAATCTCGAGATTATGAGTCTAAAAACGGTTTATCTGTCACAGGAATACAGTTCGCTTAGCATAAAAACATTACTATATTTATTTTATTATATTATATTTTTACATTAATTGTATGAATTAGTACTATATTTAGTAATTTTAAATAGAATTAAAACATTTTCAAGCAACTGAAACTTACATAAACCTTTTCTAGTACCTTATAAGCACTCTACATTAAAATGACGCCGTTGTCGTTTAAAGTCAATTTTCTCGAAACTGTCAATTTGACAGTTAAACCATTTTTATTCTCAACCCTTCAATTATAGTCTTGCAATGAGGTACAAGCGTTATGATGCCACCTGACAAGTACAAGACAAATGAAGATATTCATCAATGTTTATCAACATTGACATTTTATAAATTGCAAATGTTATTTATAATAATAATAATAATAACACCCAACGATCACATACACAAATCCTGGACCGTAAATAGGAATCCTTGTATCTAGGGACTAAGGAACTACGAGGACCATGGTCCCCGACAACCAGACTCAGAACAAGTAATTGCGCTTTTTTGTGTGAACAAATGCTTGTCCTGTCGCCGGAATCGAACCCGCCAGCTCAGGATTATGAGCCGACCTGCTCAACCACCACAACACAATAAACTGACAAAATTATTTTTATTATTATTGATATATATTGATACCTAATTGATATAGTTATATGGATGTTTAATCAACATGCACAATAAACTAAATTTTTTATTATATTAAAATTATTATTATACTAAATTATTTAATATTTTTATTTTATTTCATTTAAAAAACTTTAAACTTTATTAATAAATTTAAAATAATGGAAGTGGCTATTATTTTCATCATCACAAAGAATGTCACAGTACGGATAAGTACTGAGGAATACTTTGAGATCACTCATGATGCTACATGGCAGCAAATATTTCATATATATATATATATATAATACGTGCTTCTGCCGTGGTCTATGGAAAAATGATTTAACCACCCTCTTAAGGGTGGAATTTCGAAAAATCCTTTCTTAGCGGATGCCTACGTCATAACATCTACCTGCATGCATAACATCTGCCTGCAATTTCAGGTAGATCACTATGTCAGTCAGTCACCTTTGAGTTATATATATTTAGAAGAAGATACTAGCTTCTGTCCGCGGCTTTGCCCGCGTGGTCTATAGCAAACGAAGAAGAATTTTTTTCATAGATAATTCAACCACCCATTTCACCCTTTTAGGGATGGAATTTCGAGAAACTCTTTCTGAGTGTATACCTACACTTTACAAAGAACACACCCTCCAAATTTCTAGTCTGTAGTACCAGTGGTTTAGGCTTTGCGTTGATATATAAGTCAGTCAGGGCTTTGAATTTTATAGGTATAGATTATCAGGGACACTAATCTATTTTGTTTTCTTTAAAGATCCTAAGTAATAACAAAATATTTGCTTATTATTGAAATCTTACACATCTCATCTCACGGTTTTACATCTACCGTGTCTGTAACACATCAATCTTCACGCCAAACTTCAATTTTAATATAACAGCGAGATAACTTTGCATCATTTTTCAACCAACTTTAGAAATTTCATATGAAGCGACTCCCACATGCTCCAAGTGAATTACATGCCAGTCGCTATAGAGAGCATTTTCATTAAGTTTTCGTTTGCCCTTTATTTGCTTAACAGTTATGGATCAATGATCAAATGTATGTATAATAATATTGTGTTGTATTGTATTTTGTATTGTATTTTATTCATGAACATGACACATACTTTGAGTTTGAATTACGTTAAATATATAAATTTTATATAAATTACATTAAGGTTATTAAATTAAATTAAAATATTGGCATGCAAATTACATAATAATGTAATGTATGTGCTTTATTGACCGGTAGAGCATTTCTGTCCCGTAAAGAGACGGACATTTCTGCAAATTTAAAATGACTTTATATGTATTGCGTAGCTTTGTACGCTTGTGTATTTTTAATATTTCCTCGGTCAAAAGACAAAAGATAGTCTATGCAGCGTCTCCCGTCTCTGATTGGTTTGCGGCAGCACAAACCAGCGTCAAAATTTCAGAGCAATGACGCGAGTGCGAAGAGTTCGTTCCCACGCGCTCTCCAAATGTTTATATTTTATGGCTTTCATTTGTTTACCTTTTTCCCTAAGACAATCGTTATTCGCGTGATCTTTGACTTATGTTTTCATTTCGCCCTGAGCGCTGAGCCAGCCAGGTATTAAACTGACGCCCAAACATCATCTTTGGTTATTTCCGCCCCTTTTACAGCATGTTCGATGCCTAGGTTCAAACAATCTGCTTAAAAATTATATCAAGATATGTTCAGCCAATTAGTCATTAAAAGGGAACAAACAGACAGAGAGACACAATGTTACTGCTTTATCTTTGCAAGCAAATTGAGGGTATTAAGAAAATAAACTCCATCAATGTTTTTTTATCTACTACCGTCGAACGGTGATATTCATTATGTCGATGCGAATCGCGTCGTATGCACTTTTGCAAATTGCCTGCCGTTTTTATGGCCAATATTCGTCGCAATAATCTTGAAATCTCCCTTTCTTCGTAATTAAGGGTGCTGAAATTTTGTGAAGTTTTTGGAATACTGTGATACCGACTGCGCAGTGTGGGCCGTGCTTGGACTGCGACCGATGCTGCTGCCCTAGGCAGGCGTGGGTGAAATGTTGGTGGAGTGTTCGTAATTCTTTCTAGAAGCTTGCAGAGATAGCATATCAGTTCCTCACCTAACTCTCTAGACGCTCCTCATACAGTCCATTTGGAAGTATTTATTTGTGATCACACTAATATTTTAAAGGCGAAAGTTTGTAAGTGTGTATGTGTTTGTGTGTATGTATGTTTGTTACTCCTTCACGCGCAAACGGCTGAATGGATTTGGATGAAATTCGGTACCAAGATAGCTTATATAATGGATTAACATATAAGCTACATTTTATCCCGGAAAAGTGAAATTTTTCCGTAGGATGAGCAAATAATTGAAATACTTTTTATCCGCGGGTGAAACCGCAGGGCGCAACTAGTAAATTATATATTCTGTTTGACCCCATAGATTGTGTGAATACCAAACAGTTACATTCGAATTTATAATATTATTAGTATGAATGGATATTATGCATGGTTGATAACGCCTATAGGGTTTATTTGACGATATACACTTGTGAAACTTCTCAAAGCAACCGCCTCTCACAAACGCTGTGTGAAAGTGCCGAGACGGATTCCATATTTCACCGGGAGAGATAGATTGTGACGCGATGTCATCCATTTATAACGTAACTCCACTTAGCGGATTGATGGGTTCCGTCGTCCGCGGTGGGAGGCGGTTTTTATCTAGAGTTTTCAGGTTTGTCGGTTCTGCAGACTGGAGAGAATTACTTCAAAATTGAGTACTTGGCTGTTCCATATTTATGAAATCTGAACATTTACCTTCAAACTAGGTTTTGAAGCGTGTGAACACGTACTCAGTTTTGTCGATTGCTCGGATTGCTACATTTTGTTACGAATAGTATACGAAGAATGGTTGTCCTCTTGCGGGAGTCGAACCCACCACCTCCGCGTTTTGAGCCTACCGACTCAACCACCACATCACAGAGGCTGTCTAATCTACTATATAAAAATAAGTCGGGTTTTCCTTCCTGACGCTATAACTCCAGAACGCACGAACCGATTTCCACGGTTTTGCATTCGTTGGAATCGGGCTCCGTAAGGTTTATAGCAAAGAAAATTCAGGAAAAATTCAGGACAAACCAACATTTTAAGTAGATGGCGCCGGTGCGTGATTCATTGTTTTTCGTATATTATAAAATGTTTAATAAATAAACGTCCACCCGAGCGAAGCCGGGACGGGCCGCTAGTTGTCAATAAATAAGTATTATATATATATATATATATATATATATATATATATATATATATATATATATATATATATATATATATATATATATATATGTATATATAGACAAACTTTCACGTCTATATAGCTGGACTGATTTGGCTGTTGAATCTTTCAAATGAATTGCAGCTACTTATTACCCTTTCATTATGAATGAATCAATGTTCTATCATAAGAAAAGTTACGTATATCAACCATATGAAAGCACACCAAAGTAAAACTTAAGGGAGCTGAATTAAACATTAATGTTTAATTCAGCTCCCTTATGCAAAGGAGGTGATCAGGTGACCAGAATGCTGGCTTTTATTTTGCACAAAAAATAAGCATTGCCATTCAACATGGTAATGATGCCAACATTCTGGGCACTTTCCTCTCCACCAACGGATTAATTTAAATTTTTAGTTTTTATTTATTTAAATTTCTTAGTTATAGTTTAGTTTTTTAGGTCTAGTTTAATTTTGTATTAACTTATAAAATTAAATATCTAAATAAAGATATAGGGAGCTGAAAAATGTTGCCGTAGAAGAAATCACCAAGCCAATATCATCATCATCACCTATTCACAAACTTCATAAAAAACGTACCAGGCGACCAGAAATACACAGTGAAAAAAAAACGCGTATCATTGTCTTAAACGATAAAATTGTAACCGTAATAAAATCTACAACATCTTCCGCATCAATTCTATTATTTCTTGCTTGCTTGTGTTGCGTTAATTAAAAACGTAATTTTGCTTTTCTCCTTTTGTCGGGATCTCATAACATTCGAGAGAAACGCAAAACGTGCTGCAATTTGGGAATTGAGATGATTTTTCTCGTTTTCGAATGAATCAAATAGGTAAAGATCACAATTTTTAAATGTATTTTATAATTTAGCAGTACAGTTTTTCTAAAGGTTCCATTATTGTTCAGAAGATAAAGCGCTATAAATCTTTCGCAACAATTGTGTCAAGAATTTGGTTCCTATTTTTGGAAATTAAACTAAGTCAGTAATCAGTAATCGTTTCTTCTGCTTGACCACACTGGTTTGCACGTGATTGGACGAGAGCGTGAGCAAAACGGTTAAGCCAGAAAAAAACAAATGTGCTTTAGACCACAGGACTGAAGTAAAATT
Organism: Ennomos fuscantarius; assembly: GCA_905220475.3. Taxonomy (NCBI): domain Eukaryota; kingdom Metazoa; phylum Arthropoda; class Insecta; order Lepidoptera; family Geometridae; genus Ennomos; species Ennomos fuscantarius. Next base: position 5,930,300 of record HG992044.1, read on the forward strand.
TCTTTAGCTCCACCTATCGGCCGGTATAACTTTGCTTTTGCTTTATTTAATGTTAATTAATTAATTTAATGTGTCCATCTTAACAATCGTAAATTGTCATTTTACTGGACGTACTAACATAATAATACAAATATTTAACTTTGTTATTTTGACAATGGAGATCGACGTTAAATAGCAACTTTCAACTTCCATTCGCTTCGCCAGTTTACTCCCCAAGTCAAGCGTGCGTAAAGAAGTTTGACTTCATAAACCCGATAGAAAAGCAATATATAGTCTTTGACCTAGATTATTAGGTATTATGATTGCCCTATAATGTTGCAGGTTTTCGGTTTTAACCTAATCCATTACGCAGAACTACGTGCAATCGCTGGTTGACTAAAAATATCTGCTTATTACCATGATCAAATCACTTCACCTAAATGAACCTTTTTTTCTCGTCCCATCCGCACCTATAAGCTTTGTCTCGGCTTCACTTAATAAAGTGCCTATCAGCTGGACGCACAGATACGGATTCTTTAAGCCACCGGCATTGGTTCGGTTTCACTTCCCGATCAATTCAATTAAGTATCGAAGGACTATAAGGAAAGGAAACTAATGAACTGAGGAAAGTGTGGATGATTTCATTTCTGCATTTATTTTTATGAATTGATTTTTTTAATGCTTGGAAATGATATGACGAGCTAGTTGTAGCGTTTGATTGATGTTAAGCAACTGAGCTACCTATATCAGTTGTAGTGTCACTCGAAACTCAAAAAGTATCGAGTTTCAGGTGACACTCTACTGCGCGCGTCATCCTGAGACATCAATATTCTCACAGTTTAGTAATCTTGAGAATAGGTCATAAAGTCTCATTTGCCCAGTAATTTCACTAGCTACACTGCCCTTTAAACCGGAACCCAGTAGTGATTGCGTACTACTGCTTGGCGGCAGATAACTACTGACGCAATAGAAATAAAAGAGTGGGGTAATAAAATTTTATTGGGTCTGTATGTTTGATTATTGCGTATTATGGTTGTCTCTGAATGAAGATTTATTACGAGAAACATTAAGAATAAATTTTGTTTCATTCTCTGTAGTATATTTTTTTGAAATTTTGAGCAGGTTCTTACGTTTGTTTTATCAAAATTGGTTAATCCGAATAGGAGTTATCGCCACTTTTAGACAAGAATTTCCACACTAGTCACCTGGATCAACGATCGGCGGGAAGAAGTATGAACGAAGGCGAGAAGGAAGGTATAGAGAAAATTTTCTAATAACTATATTATTGTGGGGTGGTAGAGAGTGGCAGAGAGAGAGAGAGAGGGAAAAATTAAGATGTAAAATTTCCTAAGCCGTAGAAAGCAGGGGCGAATCAGCTAGTAAAAAATAAAGAATCTAAGAATTATAATTATTATTGACTAATATCAAATTTCAGTATTGCCAGTGTCGAAAAACATTTATTGTTTTTACGATAACGTTTCGTTCCACGTAAAATTAGTATAATGGAGACACAATTCCAACTTTTGTTCGACAAAACGAAACTAGAAATGCAAAAACAATCTGAGGAAATTACTGAAGCCATTACAAATAACATAATGTCTAGAATGGACGAAAAATTAATCCCGATTATAGAAGAAAACAAAAACTTAAAATTAAAAATAGAAACTCAGGAGAAAGAGATAGAATACTTGAAAAAAGAAAGAAGGAATAACAATATAATTATATTTGGCGTAGATGAGAAAGAGAAAACAACATTAGAATTAATGGATGTGATAAAGAAAACTTTCAAAAGCGACATAAATATTGATATCGAAGAAAATGCAATAAATAATTTATACCGGTTAGGGAAAAGAAATATAGAAGGTAACAAACCAAGGCCGGTCTTCTGCTCTTTCGTAAACGGGTGGAAAAAGAATGAGATAATGAAAAATAAAAAAGATCTTAAGGAGATATATGTCACTGAAGACTATCCAAAGGAAGTACTAGCCAAAAGGAAGGCGCTACAGGCGGAGTTGATAGAAGAAAGAAAAAAGGGGAAAATAGCGTTTTTGAAATACGATAAACTTGTAGTAAAGGAAAATGAAACAACTAAAGAAAAAAGAAAAAGGGAAACATCTTCTTCACCACATTCTTCACGCCTTCAGCCTAAAAAACAGCAAGCCACCGTACCCTTTAAGGCCAATAGAACCAACGCATTTGACGTGATGAGAATGAGATCTAACTCTCTTACCAACGTCCCTACAGACAAGCAGCAGTAGCAACTAATTCCCGGCAATCGGAAAATACAACAATACAAAGAAACAAAAATACATTCAATAGGAAAATTAGACCCTCCCCCAAGCCGACCGGTCATCGTGGGGGAAACCGACCAACACCCTCTAAGGATAGATAAACAAAAAAAGAATAATAACTGCGACATATACATAGCGACGTTTAATACGCGATCGCTAAGATCCCCAGAGAAACTCATTGAACTAGAAACAGCAATCGACGAAATTAACTGGGATATAATTGGCATAAGCGAAATGAGAAGGCTAGGAGAAGGAATAGAAGACCACGGGAAGTATGTACTGCATTACAAAGGGGAAACACCAGGGCAATATGGTGTTGGTTTTTTGATTAAAAGAAAATATACCGACCGAATCGAAGAATTAAAAGGCATATCCGAAAGAATAGCAATACTCAACATCAAACTTCCGGTACAAAACGGCAGAGATGAATTATGGTCAATTATACAGGTTTACTCGCCAACTGAAGCAGATAAAAAACAAGATATAAACAAGATAGAAGAATTCTATCAAAAATTACAAAGTACGGTCGATACTGCTCATAAAAATATAATAATAATGGGTGATTTTAATGGACAAATTGGAGAATGTCAATGTGGTGAAGAGTACACGGTGGGAAAACACGGCAATGGCAACAGGAGCAAAAACAGACAAAGATTGGTTAACTTTGGCTTAGAAAATAAACTAAGTATCCTGAATAGTTTCTTCAAAAAGAAAAAAAATAAAAAATGGACGTGGACTTCCCCAAATGGACTCTTCAAAAATGAAATCGATTACATTATGACCAATAAACCAAAAGTTTTTAAAGATCTGTCAATCTTACATAATATAAATTTTAACTCTGACCATAAAATGATTCGTGCTACGTTACGAGGCATACATACAAAGAAAAATCGAAGGCTGCACACTGAATCGGTTCCCTATGTGAATATTCAAAACAACGTAGAGATAATAAAGAGCTTAAAAAAAATCCTAGAGAGAAGAGAAGAAAAAGAATACAAAAAACCACTTGATGCGACATATTGCGATTTTGTGAATACTCTTAAAACTGAATCTCGAAAAGCGTCTACAAATAATAAAGCCACACTATCCACCGAAACAATTCTATTACTTAAAGAACGAAAATTGCTCTTACAGGGCAATAAAAACAAAGAAACACGAAAGGTAATTGCAGAAATAAGTAAAAATATCAACGAAAGTATTAGAAAGGACAGAAAGAAAAAGAGGGCAAATACTTTCCAATATCATATTAAGAAAACAGGTGGAGTAAAGAAAGCGTTCAAAGAAGTAGAATCAAAAAATAATTGGATGCCAAATATTAAAGACAAACAAGGAAGAAGCACTACAAAAAGATCAGACATATTAAATATCGCTACGGAATATTACAAGGAGTTGTACAAAAGCAAAAATAATAAACTTGCTAAGACTATGACAGACGACACACAAGATACTGAACCTATACCACTGATTCTAAAAGAGGAAACAGAAAGAGCTATTGCTACGCAGAAATTAGGAAAAGCACCTGGTCCCGATCAAATCACCAATGAACTTCTCAAAATAGCCATGCCGGTAATTGTTCCTAAACTAACCAGTTTGTTTAATGAAATAATATCTGCAGAAGTTATCCCAAAGGATTGGATGAAGTCAGTGATAGTTTTGCTGCACAAAAAAGGAGACAAAGGAGATATTAACAATTATAGGCCAATAAGCTTAATGTCTAATATATATAAGGTCTTTTCCAAAATAATACTGTTTAGACTAACAAACACCCTTGATGAAAACCAGCCGAGGGAGCAAGCTGGATTTAGGAGTAACTTCTCGACCATTGACCACATACACGTCTTACGCCAGATACTTCAGAAATACAAAGAATACAACAAAACATATTATTTGGCTTTCGTGGATTTCAACAAGGCGTTTGATTCCCTGGAACACAACTACATATGGGAATCATTAGAACAACAAGGGGTACATAAAAAGTACATACGCATACTGCAAAATATTTATGGGAAAAGCACAGCACAAATAAATCTGGAAAGGTCAGGTGAAGAGTTCCCGATAGAAAGAGGCGTCCGTCAAGGTGATCCTATTTCGCCGAAGATATTTTCCGCTGTGTTGGAATTGATCTTTAGGAGACTGGGTTGGGATGATTTCGGACTTAACGTAAACGGAGACAAACTGAGTCATTTGAGATTCGCTGATGATTTAATACTTTTTTCGGAATGCCCGATGACCTTGGAAAAAATGCTACAGCAATTATCAGACGAAAGTGCAAATGCGGGGCTCACAATGAATATAACAAAGACGAAAGTAATGAGCAATTCCTCACAAAAAAATGCTATTACAGTTAACAATCAACAGTTAGAATATGTAAGCGAATACGTTTATTTGGGCCAATTAGTATCACCAACAGAGAGCATGCAGAAAGAAATAGAAAGAAGAATAGCAAATACTTGGAAGAGATTCTGGTCGTTGAGCGAAATTATGAAAAACGAGGAAATGCCTATGGCAGAGAAACGTAAAGTCTTCAATGCTTGCATACTGCCATGTCTTACGTACGGATGCCAAACTTGGGCCTTAACGGAACAACAACAAAATAAATTAAATATATGTCAGAATGGGATAGAGAGAAGCGTATTGGGAGTAAGAAGAAGGGATAAAATACGATTAAAAAGGATCAAAGGAAAGACTAAGTTTATAAAAGTGCAATCAATATGCAGAAAATTAAAATGGCGTTGGACAGGACATATGCTGAGAGAAAAGAAAGAGAAATGGACCAGAATAATAACGGAATGGTACCCTAGAGAAAGCAGAAGAAGTAGAGGACGACAGTCAAAGCGATGGGAAGACGACTTGAAGCAAGTAGCTGGGCCAGAATGGTTACGTACAGCAAAGGACAGAAACACATGGAAATCCTTAGAGGAGGCCTTTGTCGAAAGACAAGCTGTTAAGGGGAGAGATGAGCCGAATGCCGAGAATATGTATTAGTTTATTTATAGTTTTTATAATATTTGTCATCATTTTCATCTTTCTGTTAATACGTATGTAATGTTTAGTTAAATAAGTTAACAGCAATAAAGGCTTTATTTATTTATTTATTTATTAATATCAAATTGTAATATAATTATTCTGCACTGTATACAAGAGGTGGTGTTCAGGCTACGGTCAAAATAAATATGTACAAGGTTTATAGTATGAAAATGCCTTGATTTCGGCCTTTTCTATAATGTTTTAAATTAATATTTTAGGTTATGTTTTTACCGGTCGCTGTCGATGGCTAAGTGCCGTGAAGTTGCTAACGTAGAAAAGCGCGCGGGAACTTCAAACTTCTGTCTGATGGTAGAAAGTATTTGTTTGCATAAACAGGTGGTGTGTTGCTTATGACATACTGTTACATGGTGCACTGACATACCTCTCATTCTTGTCCTGTACATTAGTAGTAGTAGTATCAAGATGCATTACCTGAAAAAAACATACAACTATAAATTATAAAATTTACAAAAGGTATTATAACTCATACAACTTATGTTACAACGAGCTTCTGCCCGCAGCTTCACCCGCGGCGTGGCCTATAGGAAAATAATCCAACCACCCATTTCTTAAGAATGGAATTTTGAAAAATCCTTTCTTAGCGGATGCCTACGTCATAACATCTACCTACATGCCAAATTTCAGCCCGTCCGTCCAGTAGTTTGGGCTGTGCGTTAATAGATCGCTATGTCAGTCAGTCAGTCAGTCACCTTTGAGTTTTATATATTTAGATTAAGGTTGCAACCAAACTCCGACCGACCAGGTTTCGGAGACATTCGATGTCCTTCTTGTGGGAGGCAGTTACTAACTGTATGTACTTCGATTTTTTATTGACGTGAGGTTAACCCTTATTTATCTTAAAAAATGTGTCACAATAGTTTTCAAACTAAAAGTGACAATTAAATTTTAGCTCTCCGAATTTATGCGCTCCAAACAAGTAATGAATATGCTACAGCCATATGCTTATTTGCAATTTTGTAGTTATATGAAAAAATACCGTTGGACGGTTTGGAAAGGGTTGGCTACTGGCTATCCTCACTAACTTTGGGGCGGCAAAATATGGTTGACAAGTTGACGTCACTGATATATGTGGCCTTTTTTTGCAACCTTTAGAAGAAATACCTATACAACATTATAGTTGGTGATGAATAGTTAAAAGAAAAAAAGCAATTTGGATCATTAACAAAAATTTGGCAATACTTTACTGTCGTAACGGATGTCGATAACATAATAAATCTTTTCAATGTAAAACTTCTTTATGGACACTTGAATTGGGGAGTAAACTAAAACTGGTGAATGCGAAACGTGGCGAATGTAAGTTGAAAGTTGTTGGTAAACGTAGATCTCCATTGTCAACATAAAGTTAAAAATTGCTTATAGTTTGTATTATTATGTCCGGGAAAGTGACAATATGCAATTGTCAAGATGGCGACATTAACATTAAACAAAGCAAAAACAAAGTTATACCGGCCAATAGATGAAGCTAAAGAAGTTTTGCTTCAGTCGTGTGGTCTAATGCAGACTTGTTTTTTTGTGTCTTATTTTTTTGTTATAACTGCCTTAAATCGCATCTGTTTAACATATATTTGTTAATGAAAATAATGCCTTCAACGCTGACAAGTTCGGGTTTTGTAATACAAAGTTAAACCAAGTTGCATCCAAGCAGCACTAAAATCAACCCGTTCAAATAAACAACGTCGGCATTCATTTGCTGGAAACTCGAACAACTGCGAAATATCTTCGCTATTAACTTAATTCTTCAAGATACAGCGAGCGGCTCCCTATTTTAATTAAATATAGTACTGCCAAATTGAATAAATGAGGGAAATTGTACTCGGTTTGTTGGAGTTTTCTCGTGATCTAATTACGTTTACTTATGATGTTTTTAATTATAAAAATATGAATAAGTTATAAGAAACGTTAATTATTACGTTTGTAAATATGAAGTATATACCGGGAGGTTAGAAAAACTGGAGATATGGTAGGTAGGACCTTAATATTGAGTAGGAAAAATAAGAGCTACATAATCTTACTAACAGTAGGTACCTAAGTATACACTGGCAAAGAAATCCCCATTGGTCCTGTGAGCAAGACTTGGGGGATGGCTCAATAAGTAATTATCTAAATATATATAACTCAAAGGTGACTGACTGATTGTCTGACTGACATAGTGATTTATCAACGCACAGCCTAAACCACTGGACAGATCGGGCTGAAATTTTGCATGCAGGTAGATGTTTGATGATTGGACGAACGCGTGAGTCAAACATTTGAATAAGGGAAACTTGATGGAAAACGGTCAGTCTTATTCTTTGTTTTACTAGTAAAAAGCTGCGAATTATATTTAAAAATCATACTTCACACTATCACACTTCACACTAATATTATAAAGGCGAAAGTTTGTATGAGTGTATGTTTGTTTTTGTGTATGTGTGTGTGTTTGTTACTCCTTCACGCTCAAACGCCTGAATAGATTTAGATGAAATTCGATACCAAGATAGCTTAGCTACATTTTATCCTGGAAAAGTGAAATTTACCTGTGGGATGAGCAAATAATTAAATTACTTTTTACTTTTCGGGTGAAGCCGCGGGGCGCAACTAGTGAAGAATAATCAAAGGGTGGTGGTGGTGGTGCTCCTGGTTCTATTTACAACTAAATACAGCTCGTGTTTCACCAGCGTTAACAATCTTTAACACCACATTCTATCTCACTAAGGTACACATTAGGCTTAGGTTTTATGCTGTCTATCAGTCAGTCAGTCAGGATGTAGGATGCAGGATGCAGGATGTATGATGTATGATGTATGATGTATGATGTATGATGTATGATGTATGATGTATGATGTATGATGTATGATGTATGATGTATGATGTATGATGTATGATGTATGATGTATGATGTATGATGTATGATGCATGATGCATGATGTATGATGGATGATGTATGGTGTATTATGTATGATGCATGATGCATGATGTATGATGCATGATGTATGATGCAGGATGTATAATGTATGATGCATGATGTATGATGTATGATGTATAATGTATGATGAAGATCAGATGCAGGATCTAGGATATAGGGGAATTCAGGAGATTGAGGAACATGATATAAATAAGGCCTCTGCATATTTAAAATATCAATTGTACAGCATCTTGAAAATTAGTTTACTGGTGTACATAACTTCTCTTACTTACCTTATAGTGCAAGTAAAGGAAACATTTTGTACTCTACTGCAAAGCTTCGTCTTGGTATTCTCGTGAATTTGGCGCCAGTTTACGGAAGTCAAGTGGTAACTAATGTTGTTACTACAGCTATTGTAGGTAATTAAGCGCTGCTAAAGAACATCGTTAAAGATCTTGCTTTCTTAAGATAGTGTTTTCCGTAATATAAACATACCTAAATTTTGAAGAATACTATTTTTATATTTAACATTTAACACTCAGAGGTACCCCGTAATCCGTACAAATTCTACTACTTCAAGGTTATATTTATATGTATGTATGTTTGTTTATTTGTTTGTTTGTCTATGTGGCTTTAACAGCTAAACCGATTTAGATGAAATTTTGTACACAGATTGCTTATATTACTATTGATTATATATTACCAATTAATACAAACCAATTTAGTGTGTAGTTGTCTTTCATCTATCCATGTATTCTTGCTCTACGGAGTCTACGATCTTGTTTTTCTACTAATGGTTGAATTAACTTTCTCTTTGAGTCTTGAGCGCTGTGTCATCCATTAATTAAGATTTTTTTTTACTGTTTGTGTCCTACGCAATAAATCTAACTTTATTATCTTGATCCCTGTGTTTTTGTCCAAAACTCCTTCATTACCGATTTCAATATATGATACTTTGATCCTGGAAAAAGTGTTCCGTTAAAACGGGGTGAGACAGCGAGTCAAAACTTCCTCAACACATTAATATCCAGAAGATATCCTTTGCTGAACACAGGCCTTCCCATAAAACGCCACTTTGGATGCTTTTCATAGGGACTTTGTCACAATCACCACGCTTGGTGATCACAGCAGATTTTAATGTTTACAACATTTTAAAGACATTGTTAAACTGTTGAATGTTGCGTTGAATGGTGTGTTGTTGGTGAGAATGTTGCTGCCTTTTCGCTGGATATTTTCTTACGACACCCACGGGAAAAAAGGTGGTCTTATTCTCACACCGCCGGGTCTATTATGACTGGCCCGATAGCGCAGTTGGTAGTAATCCTGCCTTCTGAACTGTGGGTTGTGGGTTCGGTTCCCACCCAGGACAAACATTTGTGTGATGAACATAGGTGTTTGTTCTGTGTCTGGATGTTATATTGTATTATATGTATGTATTTACAAACAAAAAGTATTTAAGTATTGTATCAGTTTTCTGGTTCCCATAATACAAGCTTTGCTTCGTTTGGGACTAGATGGCGCTGTGTGAGATGTCCACACATATTATTATTATTATTATTATTAGCAAACTACCTTTGGTATACCGTAATATATTATCAATCTTTTATTGTTGCCAACCGTTTTGTTTTTAAGTGTCACAGCTAAATTATGTTCTGGAAATGGATCCGAAACTAATTTCAACTAGTTCACTGATCGGCATCGGGTCTAAACTTTAAAACAACACAATCCTAAGTTTCAAGCCAGCCGGTACAAGATCTAAACTTTGGAGAGTTGTTAGCTAAATATTTCGTTATGCCAAGTTTAATCATACAGGTATTTTTTTAAACCAATCATTCAATTTAACATAAAACCTCATCCCATCACTTGCTATTAAAACAATATATATATTAAATACATCAAACTAAGACTTTTTTAATGTTAATTATGACCTGACGAGCAAGTTGTTTCTTTATTCACTTGAAACTTGTCTAGCATTTGAACACGCTCTCACCTGATGGGAAGTGACGATGCGATCGAAGGTGTAGCATGCTAGCCAAGTAAATACTTATTCACTCTTCTTTTGAACACGCCCGGGTCATATTTCGCCGGAAACACAGACGCTGGCAGGGCATTCCATTCCTTAGCCGTTCTAATTATGAACGTGGAATCAAATCGATTGATACGAATGGGTGGTATTTCGACCACGAAGGGATGGCGCTTAGCCGAGCGTCTAGTAATCCGGTAGTAGAATGGTGATGGTCGTCTACCTAATTCTAAGTGACACGGCCGCCCATAACAGTTGCAGTGTCACTCGTAACTCTACTATAATGCACAGTTTTGCGTTAAACTGCACTGCTCACGTCATCTTGAGACAACAGCATAGTCTAGTAATAAAATTACTGGTCTGAGATCAGATCATAAATAAACTTATAACTAACATTCTCAGTACTGCTGGGCGATCACGTAACTCGATTGCAACCAATAGAAACACATATTTGTATGGATTTGACAGTTTGAATTCGCAGTTTATGTGCATGGTTAGTGTGGAAATTTTTCTTGTCGCATTGCATTCAAATTTTTATGATCGCCCCCTAGAAGTCTTCTTAATAAACGATGAAAGTACCAGAACTATACCCATCTCCAAAGTTCCCTAAGAATATATGTGAATAAGCCCATTATGAGAATGGAACAACAAATAAATCATCCAACTAATGTTAATAAATATACACAAAACGTGTAACTACTGTGCGTTATACTATTATTATGCACCCACACGTTAATATCACACTAATCACACTTCACACTAATATTATAAAGGCAAAAGTTTGTATATGTGTTTTTGTGTAAGTGTGTATATTTGTTACTCCTTCACGCTCAAACGGCTCAATGGATTTGGATGAAATTCGGTACCAAGATAGCTTATACACTGGATTAAAATATAGGTTACATATATCTCGGAAAAGTGAAATTTTCTCATAGGCTAAGCAAAATAATTAAAATATAATATTGTTACAAAATACTTTCACTTCGGGAGCTGATGCAAGCGGCGTAGTATATATACGAGCGACAAAGAAGGCTCGGGCTGACTTTTCGGGCAGCGCTCAGAGGCGACGGACTTTTTATAAAATCACGCGGTTAATTATTGTCGGTTCTTAGTAAATCTTAATAAATATTTGTATGTTGATTGTAAGGTTAATTTTTTTAAAACTAAAACCACTTAGGATTTCCAACAATATAATAACTAAAAGTTTTACAAAATTTTCGATCACTGTAAGTACTGGCCATGAAGATGTCAGTAAAAATGAAGCTCAAACTTTAAATAACCATTTGATTGAATCAATATTGATTATTATAATTATGATTACTCTTTTTGAAATTGTCAGCTACCACTTATACCTAAGACATCTTCATAACCCACTTCATGTAATAACAAAACAACTCACAAAAGCTCGATTTTGTACAGAATTCCAATTCCGTTAGCACTCGTTCCAACTAAAATGAAGATAAGTTCTAAAGTTTGGAACAACACAATTCATCTCTTGAAAACCGTAACTTGATTGTTGGAGCATCCGCGTTTTTCAACCAACTACAAAAAAGAGTAGGTTCTTTATTCGGTTGTATTTTTCAATCGGTTCTTTACTTCACCACCATTAATTAACCGATTCTTTTTGTTTTATTTGAATTGTTTTTTTTATGTTAAGGAATGACGTGACGAGCAAGCCGTTCGCCTGATGTTAAACGACACGGCTGCCCATACCAGCTGCAGTGTCACTCGGAACTCTAAAGTATAGAGGTTCGCGTGACACTGCACTGCGCACGTCATCCTGAGACATCAGCACAATCTAGTAATAAGATTACTAAACTGTGAGATCAGATCATAGTCTCATTTGCCCAGTAATTTCACTAGCTACAGTGCCCTTCAAACCGGAACACAGCAGTGCTTGCGCACTACTGCTTGGCGGCAGAATAACTGGCAAAGCGGTGGTACCTACCTAGACGAACTTTGCAGTAAAGTCCTACCACCTAGTAAATGATGTTATGATTGTATGATGTATTTATTATGAGTTGACACCGTGTAATCCTGGCGTAATAGGCCCACCCCATCTCTTTCTGTGGCCGTGGGAGCCGGCTAAGAAAATCCAGAATGATAAGCTGCATCTTCATCGGGCTGCATAATAATTTACTGCAACCACCAAGATGTCTGCTAAACGTGGTGATCATGGCAATTGGGAAAATCTATATTCAGTAGTGGAAGTCTTCCAGCTGTTGAAGTTTCCGGCAGCTTCAGTTTAACGTCTTTTTTAAATGATATTATAATACTTAAGTTTTGGTATAACTATGATATCTACCTACTACTACCTAAACTTTAACCAAAAGAAATTTGCAAAAATGATTACAATTTACAGTTTGACTTCTTGGTTTATGGTTTCTGTGGCTAATTTACAGTTTTCTATCAGCTTTTGACGATGTCATTGTAGTTGTTGTCAGTCGCATTTTTTCAGTGGTTGAACCATGGACTTAGTTTGAGAGTAACGAAAATATTTTAGGTCTGTAGAATAGATCGGGAAAGAATCAACACAGTGCGGAAAGTTATAATAGTAACGAGTTAATGAACGGATAATTAAAATCACATTATAAAAATCAATTAGGTAGCTACTTCGCAATTTCATACAAAAATTTAAAAAAACTAGCGCGAGCGTGATCCATTATTTCTTTTATAAATCCAATGAAATAAACTGAAATGTCCTTAATCAACTTCACTGGTTAAATAGCAGGTACATTCATCATTCATTCTCTTATATTTTTAAACGTAACGGTTGGCCTTGGGCGATCCCTTTATTATGCCAATCGGAGTGTTGTTTACTGAACTCGTAATTTCTACGATTAAACATTTTAATTTAGATTTTTGCCAATTTGAATGGAAATTATTTATTGGAAAAAGGCTTTGATCTAATTTGTTTATATTGGTTTTATGGGGGTTTATGTTTACGTAATCAAAGTAAGTTTTCCGCATTAGCGGCGGTGCCGGGCGATCCAAAATCCATTTAATCTAAAATTCAAAATCCTGACTGACTTATATATAAACGCACAGCCTAAACCACTGGTTCTAGAGATTTGAAATTTTGAGAGTGTGTTCTTTGTAAAGTGTAGGTATCCATTAAGACAGGGTTTTTCGAAATTCTATCCCTAAGAAATGAAATGGTTGGTTGAATTATCTATTAAAAAAAATCTTCTTCGTTGCCACGCGGGGCAAAGCCGCAAGCAGAAGCTAAATCTTTTTTCCCTTGGTCATCGCATCACGCGTAAATGGATGCAACATTTTCGGTAATACTTTTTTTTGTTGTCAGGAAAATGTTTTTATAAAAGAAAAAATTAAGTAAAAAAATTAGAAAATATTCACCACGTTCACGTTGAATTACTTTTTGTAAATGACATTTTGTTTTGGGCTCCAATTCCCAACTGAGTGTATTATTGTAATTCATGAATCAGATAATTGTTGCTATTTAAAATATTTTTTGCCTGTATAGGAACCAAATAAATATGTAAAATAACTAGTTGCGCCCCGCGGTTTCACCCGCGGATAAAAAGTATTTTAATTATTTGCTCATCCCACGGGAAAATTTCACTTTTCCGGGATAAAATGTAGCCTTTATGTTAATCCAGTGTATATGCTTTCTTGGTACCGAATTTCATCCAAATCCATTCAGCCGTTTGAGCGTGAAGGAGTAACATACATACACACAAAACTTTGTATGTGTGTTTGTGTGTATATGTATACACACAAACACACGTACAAACTTTTGCTTTTATAATATTAGTGTGATAAATTATTGCGCTGGATGATGCAAAAGAAATGTCTTTAAAATAGGCAGAATTTTTCTATGTGACCAATAGGTCACATAGAAAAATTCTGAGCAAAGCATATCTGGTAAATCCAAGGAATACCTTGGATTTACCAGATATACTTTGTATGTTATATCAAAAAATCAATATTGGTGTCGATGCCTAATCGACTGTGTTAGATGCTAAAGCAAATAATACAAAAAATACTAACTTACACATATTCTTTCGACGAAAGCCTTAAAACAAAAACCTTTTTATATTTATGCCTCTCATCAAACTTTAAATCCATGTTAAATCCTCCAAATAAGAAACAGATACAATAAGGAAAGTTCGAGCCTTCCTAGATTTATGTCCTGAAACTTGGGAAATCGATACTTTTCAATATAAGTATAGATCTTTGTAAGTAATATATAGTAATACTCTATCAGTAGTTTATGATAACGACCACCAATCATTCTGCTTGCCTTCTGAACTGTAGGTTGTGGGTTCGATTCCCACTCAAGACAAATATTTGTGTGATGAACATCGATTTTCGTTCTGTGTCTGGGTGTTATATTGTGTGTATGTATTTACAAATGTATGTATGTATGTATTTACAAACAAAAAGTATCTAAGTATTGTATCAGTTATCTGGTTCCCAAAATAAAAGCTTTGCTTAGTTTGGGACTAGATAGCGCTGTGTGAAATGTCCACACATATTTTCAAGTCACAGTCCAAGTCATCAAGTTAAGTCATAGTCTAGTCTAGTCAAGTCATACTTCCAATAAAGTGGTGGCAACTTCACCAGAAGCTTCTATGGAGTTTTGGAAACAACACGAAAAGAAACTTTTCACCATCATTATACAACTTTCCCACACTCATGCATGTAATCCAGCACTTAACGAATAAAATGCCACCAAATTTATGCACTAACACTGGAAATAACACAAGTTTTGGAAAAAAATACAATGCGGTGACGTAATCTTTTTCGTTTTCCCGCCAAAACTCCAAGTGCGCACTTATATCGCTAGCGCCCAGTTTCTTGTACGTCTGTCAAACTCCTGTCAAGTCAACATGCCAAATACTGTACGCTCATTGGGACAGCCGATGATCAATGGACAACCAATGAGCATTCAGTATTTGGTCTTCCAAATTGTCCCGAATCCATCAAACGTATATGAGAACCAGGGAAAAGTGTTACTTAGCTTATTTCTTAATAGACTTTAGTACATCCGGCCAGTAATCTATCACACGTGTAGGTACGCATAATTTCTATTTTTTATTAAATTTTTTGTTCTTTTTTTGTATTCTCGGTGATGTTTTTATAGAATAGATTGTTTGTAGCTATATAATAATTATATTATCGGGGTCTAAAAATGTTTACCAGTTTTCAAATCAGATTCTTTTTTTTTTTTTACTTGAAACTTGTCTAGCATTTGACCGCGCTCTCACCTGATGGGAAGTGACGATGTGCAGTAAAGTCTAAAATGCTATATCTAGATACATATTACTTTTTAATAGTTACAACTATTAAAAAGTAATATGTATCTAGATATAGCATTTGACTACATTGGATTTGTTCTTGATATTCTAGTATGAATACTTGCAAATATTAATACATATTCACTGTTTCTGAACACCATATCGATACCTTAACTAGGTAGTACGTGACCGCTAGCCTTGGTCTTTATTTATAGTAGAGGAAACTTTATCGCTAGCGGAGGTAGTAAACCTCTTCCAACCTTTATTATTTTATATTGCTTCTTATTAGGTTTCGGTAAAATATACCACTTTTGTACATTACATTATAACTAAAGAATAGGCACTATACAGAGATACCTGTAATAATAATAATAATTTTAATTTTTTTTATTGTATTTTTGTAATGTTACTTTTATAATAATATTGTAAAAAACTTAAATTTAAGATTGTAAATAAATAAGAATAAGTGTATTTGGCAACAAATGTTAGTTACAAAAAGGTTATTCATGTAATTTGGACGATTTAACAGTTTTACTCAGGTATGTATGTATACTCATACTTAAACATAACAACTGTATTATAAATATTTTTAGCAATGTTATCTATAAAGTTATTAATAGATGCTTTTTTTTCCCCCAATGCAACTTCTCACGGTCGCGTTGCGAGCCAAGCTAGAAAAAACCTGTGTTATGGCCTGCAACGTTTCCCCTCGAGTTCCATTAGCTATAGAAAATTGTACACGGTAACATTATCAATCGGTATACATATATAAACGCAATAATAACGCATAAATGAATGAATAATAATAATAATAAACGCCCAACGATCACATACCTATGTAGGATCTATATCCTGGACCCTAACTAAGATTCCCTGTGTCTAGGGACCCAGGAACTACGAGGACCATGGTCCCACAACACCCAGACACATAACAAGTATTACGGCTTTTTTTTCCGTGCACAAATACTTGTCCTGTCGTAGGAATCGAACCCACCGCTTCCGGGTTATGAGCCGACCTGCTCAACTAGTACACCGCAGAAGCTGTCAATATAACCCATATGATAGATATAGATGCCTATAGAAGTTTATTTGTGTATAAATTTGTTCATTTCTCAAATTTGTTTAAGGATCTTACCTATGTATACATGCAAAGTTCTCACGAATTTAACAAACGCATACGGGAACTGGGGGAAACTGTTGCTTAGCTAAGTTGTATTTTAATAGACTTTAGTACAGACTGGCATTACAAACTAGATTAAATACAATTTAAAGTTACCTACTTTGTTGTTAATGCAAATTAACATAGTTTATGTATCGGTTTCTATTAGACCAAACTTGTATTTTGGGACGCCTAGCGCCATCTATTGATAATCATATGTGCTACTTCAGAGTAGACAATACTCGAGCTAGAGCTACTGTTTAGACTCGACCGAATGTAGGAACGTATTAATTAAGAACGAAATTATTGTGTATTCAGTGTTAAGTTGGTCACTCGCTCAGAATCAGAATTTTGTAATGGTGTTGTCGCCGCATTTTAATTAATTCAGAAATTAAAATCCTTGAAGTCAGTGCAGTTGTGTCATCATTTATTCAGTCATCGAACCCGCAAACCGTCAGACAACAGCACGATACTCATCCCAGGACGCCGGGGTCAACGAGGGGACCTGGCGTTAATCTGCATCTTCAAGGGCGGCAACGAGAGTCATCAGTTCAGAGCTCAGATCAGACCATCAGATCCACCCACCCCTGTACTAGGCTGTACATTTGTAATCCCTGTTATAATATCCCATCCTATTAATATTATAAATGTGAAATTTTGTGTGTGTGTGTGTGTGTGTGTGTGTGAATGTTAGTTGCCATTAATTTCTATAATAACTGAACCAATTTTGATGAAATTGGGTATGCAGATAGCTTATACGCTGGATTAACACATAGGATACTTATTATCCGCGGGTGAAACTGCGGGGCGCAACTAATATAATACTAAATCCCGCATATGGATGGGTACCTTTTTTATTTATTTTAAATATATATAACTCAAAGGTGACTGACTGCCTGACATAGTGATCTATCAACGCACAGCCCAAACCACTGGACGGATTGGGCTGAAATTTGGCATGCAGGTAGATGTTATGACGTAGGCATCCGCTAAGAAAGGATTTTTCGAAATTCCACCCTTAAGAGGGTGAAATAGGTAGTTGAATTATTTTCGCATATGCCACGCCGCGGGCGAAGCTGCGGGCAGAAGCTCGTCTTCAATATAGCTCTTAATATGCTATGACCTGAATGAATCGTACTTGTTATTCATTCACCATTAAAAAAAAAATACTAATGAGTAGTAACAATAAAGTAGCACTGAAGTGGCGTCTTCAAGCGAAGTGAGCAAACCAAAGCCAAAAACATGCACCATTTCCTGATTTATTAAAAAAAGATTTAAAAAAGAAAACGTTCTTTTTAAGTTGATTTAACCACGCGAACTCTCACTTCCGTATAATTAAAAAATTCCGCCGCCCACTAACGAGCCGTCTACTCTATTGATAGTGGACTTTCGAGTTCCTTTTTTGAAATGGAATTTTTTATTTTTTTCGTTTTCGTTGGTTAAGGACTCGTTTGCGAGTGCCTAGAGGCTACTGATCACAGGTTTATTTTTGTTTGAATAAGGGTATGTATATAAGGGCTGCTTTACCTTTATTCTGTCATTGGATTTTTTAAATGCTAAAACTGGATTGCGTTTGACAACATCTCACGTGATGAGAAGTGATGAAGTTGTCTACGGTGGAATATTAGTGCCCATGAGATGCCCATTCACTCTCGACTTGAAAAGACTTGGGAGGAAATACTAATGCAGAAGAGCATTTCATTCCTTGGCCGTTGGAACAAAGAATGACTCGTCAAAACGCATAGTGCAAATTAGGGATATACTCACGACGGAAGCAAAATAATTAACGAGCCTAGTTTCTACGTATATTCAGACATGAAGCTCTCAATGGGCACTGACGTGTGTAGTATTCATAACAACTACGGCTAACACTCACGAGACACAGTTGAATAACTATTATAGTAATCGGCTAACACTCACGAGATACAATCGAATAACTATTATATTAATCGGCTAACACTCACGAGATACAGTCGAATAACTATTATAGTAATCGGGTAACACTCACGAGATACAGTCGAATAACTATTATAATAATCAGCTAACACTCACGAGATACAGTCGAATAACTATTATAGTAATCGGCTAACACTCACGAGATACAGTCGAATAACTATTGTAGTAATAGGCTAACACTCACAAGATACAGTCGAATAACTGTTATAGTAATCGGCTAACACTCACGAGATACAGTCGAATAACTGTTATAATAATCAGCTAACACTCACGAGATACAGTCGAATAACTATTATAGTAATCGGCTAACACTCACGAGATACAGTCGAATAACTATTGTAGTAATAGGCTAACACTCACAAGATACAGTCGAATAACTGTTATAGTAATCGGCTAAAACTCACGAGATACAGTCGAATAACTATTGTAGTAATAGGCTAACACTCACGAGATACAGTCGAATAACTGTTATAGTAATCGGCTAACACTCACGCGATACAGTCGAATAACTATTATAGTAATCGGCTAACACTCACGAGATACAGTCGAATAACTAATAGATTGTATCTCGTGAGTATTAGCTGATGACTAGTTGCAGTACTCAATGAACAAACTATATTGCTCGTAAAACCGACATCTGATCTGAAAAAAGGGTCTTGAGTAGCGACCATAACCTTGCCCGTCATCTAACGATCTAAATGACAGCTGAACTGTTTGATGCAAGAGACGATAGCCAGTCAAAGTGACACTATGCAGGTAACCTATGTACAGTACGTCTTCTTGCTGATAGAAGCTTTATTGTATCGTGCATGTACGTATGCTCACATCTGTCCCAAGTCAAGAAATATATAAAATCTGATCCGCATCATAATTTGGAAATAAAAGTTAGCATAATTAATTACGTCGGTCTTAATAAGCCGAGCAAAAAACCACAATCCTCAATTTACACATCTCATAATCACGTTTAATGTTATTCAGTCACAAATTTACCCAAATCCCCGAGTTCCTAAAATTTGATCACACGAGTTGGCGCTAAAAATATCGCACTTCAAAGAGCTTAACAAAAAATCATTTGAATGTAAAAACTCGGCGGGTCCTAATTTCGAAATCGTGTCGTCAACAGATTATCTTGGATTTTCCACTCCTTTGGGACTTTACTGTCCCGGCAAGTAGATACGTAGATACTACGTTCTACATCGCTGTATTATATCTTCTCTTTTGAGTTTAATAATTCTAAGGAAACCTTTAAAAAAATTGCTCATTTTACTATTCTTACAATATAATACACCAATGAATTATATTTATTATATTAGAAGTAAAAAGGATTGCTTAAGAAGCGTACTGATGTACGTTTATACATGCGCATGTCGCTATTTTTCAAATCATCCCTTTCTTAAACTGATGATAGCCAACAAAAAAAAACTTGTACCTGTTTTTTTTATGGGTACTAGGTATATATAAATAGTTATCAATCTGTTCATATAAAATTCAAAGTCCTGACTGACTGACTTATATATCAACGCACAGCCTAAACCGCTGGTCCTAGAGACTTGAAATTTGGAGGGTGTGTTCTTTGTAAAGTGTTAATATACACTAAGAAAGAATTTTTCGAAATTACACCCCTAAGAGGGTGAAATGGGTGGTTGAATTATCTATAAAAAGAATTTTCTTCGTTTCTTTAGGCCACGCGGGCGTAGCCGCGGGTAGAAGCTAGTAAAATATAAATGAACAATAAACTAGGTGGTAGGACTTTTCTGCAAAGTTCGTCTAGGTAGGTACCACCGCTTTGCCAGTTATTCTGCCGCCAAGCAGTAGTGCGCAAGCACTACTGTGTTCCGGTTTGAAGGGCACTGTAGCTAGTGAAATTACTGGGCAAATGAGACTTTATGACCTGATCTCACAGTCTAGTAATCTTGTTACTAGATTGTGTTGATGTCTCAGGATGACGTGCGCAGTGCAGTGCCACGCGAAACTCTATACTTTAGAGTTCCGAGTGACACTGCAACTGATATGGGCAGCCGTGTCGCTTAACATCAGGCGAACGGTTAGCTCGTCGCGACATCCCTTAATAAAAAAAAAAAAAAAAAAAAAAAAAAAACACACACATTAAAACAACTTTTTTACTACACGAGTCATGATAACATATTTATTTCTTAGTATAGGTTAAGCACGACATAAAATAGCGCAATAATATAAGCTATAGCTTTATGTCAGTAACTTGTGTACAATGATTGTATATATTATTGTGAAATGAATTATTTTTATGGTAAAAATAAGATTGAGAACAAAAAACAAACATGTTTTGCTACATTTAGCGAGAAGAAAAAGAAAGGTGAACTTTCTCTAAGGTTCTTAAGGTTCTTCGTTAATTCTTATTTATTTCTTCTTTCTCTTAACAACTCTTTTTTGGACCTTCCTCATACATTTTAACCAGTACCAGCGTATCCATCCATTGGTCTTCAATCGCTTTGTATGTTATAGCATAAATAACTGAGGCAGCGCCTCAAAGGCAGCTTAGCTCGGCTTAGCATGGTGATGTGCCTTTAGCAAGGCTTTTAGAGGAGCGGATTTTAAAACATTTTAGACATAAAATTTTTTGGAGTTTTATGTTTGCCCAAAACTTTTTAGGATAACGGATTGTGAATATATTTCAACAGTATACTATAATGTTAGTTATTATATTATTGTTATGATTTAAAACTTAGGTAGAAAGAAAAAAAAGAAAGAAAGAAATAATATTTATATGGCCAATTATAGGCAACCCGCAGTTTTACTCTCGTTTTTTTATGTGTAAAATTTTATCTGACACCATTAAGCATGGAATTTTCAAAAGCCTTTTTGCGTTTGTTACTTGTTCTAGTGTGTGTACTAAACACACGCTAGAACAAGTAACAAAAGCAAATCGTATAAGACCGATTTCAGACTTATATAGTTTTCTCATGGATTCCATTGTCAGAAATAAACTAAATTGAAATGCAAAATTGAAACACAGGAATCACCAGCTTTCAAATAAAAAAAGAATCATCGAAATCGGTTGACCCAGTCGAAAGTTCTGAGGTAATAAACATACAAAAAAAAATGTTAATGCTGTCAATATGAGAACCTTTTCCATTTTTAAAGTCGGTTAAAACGTCGACACCCTCCAAATATCAAGTCTCTAGAATATACCAGTGGTTTGGGTTTGGGTGTTGCCAGTCAATCAGGCAGGACAAAGCTTTTTATTAATATAAGTAGAATTATTGCCTTCACAAGATAACGTGATCACACTAATATTATAAAGGCGAAAGTTTGTACGTGTGTATGTTTGTTACTCCTTCACGCTCAAACGGCTGAATGTATTTGGATGAAATTCGGCACCAAGATAGCTTATACACTGGATTAACATATAGGCTACATTTTATCTCGGAAAAATGAAATATTCTCGTGGGATGAGCAAATAATTAAAATAATTTTTGTCCGCGAGTGAAACCACGGGGCGCAACTAGTTTTGAATATAGGATAGTAATATCGTATCACCTTAAACCAGAGACCCTGTAGAAAATCGTACCGATTCCCACCTCTCCTTCACTATACGATCGAAAAGCACTCTATACTTAATTCAAAAATCAATAAAATTCATTACCCGTATAAAATCTTCAAATACAAGAGTCCGAACATCAAACCGGCTCAGTAAAATAAAATCGAAAGCGCCCCGATTGGTATAAACCAAGCAAATGGCGTACTAAATCTTATTCCACCACTCGACGTTACCTTACTTACCTACGCACCACCACTTAACTTGTTAGCTTAGTGCCATCCTATAAATTTCATACCTAACTCAATTTAGAGTACCGTGGGATGTGCGGTGTAAACTTTACAACAAATGTCTGGAGGTTCCGCGTACTTAAGTTAGTGAAAAGTAAACTTTCACTTGAGAGTTTGTCGAGTAGCTTTTACGGCGAAAGTGACGAAATTACGGTAAGTTTTGGTATGGTGGAACTGATAAAGCACCATTGCAAAGTTGCTTCAAAATAAAGTTTGCGTTATAAGATTTTAAGCATCATTTTAAATATATAGTTAATCATATATCTCGTCTTTCGGTTGACTGGTCTGATAGCTCAGTTGGTAGTAACCCTGCCTTTTGAATTGTAGGTTGTGGGTTCGATTCCACCCACAAACATTTTTGTGATGAATATCGATATGTATTCTTTGTTTAGGTGTTATATTGTATTCTATGTATGTATTTATAAACAATATAAATATCTAAGTATTCTAAGCTACTTAAGCTAAGTAAGCTTTGCTTAGTTTGGGGCTAGATGGCGCTATGTGAAATGTCCATATATTTATGGACATTTCTTTATTTATTATTATTTATTATCTCAGCATTCAAGATTTCGTCGTTCTAATAGATCTCGGTATTCTGATATCTCGTCGTTACAGTGGATCTTGGCATTCTCATAACTGTTCAGCCTCTGTGACATGGTGGTAGAGTAGGTCGGCTCATAATCTAGATTCAGTGGGTTAGAGTGGGCACCAAGACAAGTATTTGTGCAAAAAGAAAGCGATATACTTGTTCTAAGTCTAGGATAGGGTAGGATATAAGACCGTGGTCCTCGTACTTCCTGAGTATTTAGATACAGCGAATCCTATATTTAGGGTCCGGGATCTATTGTATATATATCGTTGGGCGCTATTTATATTTGTTTATTTATTCTATGACTGTTTTCATTCTGTCTTGTCGTATTGAAATAACGGCATTATTAGATGGACAAAAATGTACCCGATCGACTCTCACACAGCTTTACTAGGTGGTAGGACTTTTCTGCAAAGTTCGTCTAGGTAGGTACCACCGCTTTGCCAGTTATTCTGCCGCCAAGCAGTAGTGTGTTCTGGTTTGAAGGGCAATGTAGCTAGTGAAATTGCTGGGCAAATGAGACTTTATGATCTGATCTCACAGTCGTGTAATCTTATTACAAGACTGTGTTGATGTGCGCATTGCAGCAGTCATGCGAAACTTTACATGTTGGAGTCCCGAGTGACACTGTTCTGTTATGGGCGGCCGTGTCACTTAACATCAGGTGAACGACTAACTCGTCACATCATTCAATAACATAAAAAAAGAGTTAACTGAATAATAGAATAGAAGCCATTTTTGAAGTAAATGTATACCTGTACGTGGACTCGAAGCTCTGAGTCTCAGGAACGAACGCCTATGACGACGATGATGATTATTATTATATTTTTGTTCATTAAAACTAATTAGCAGAATTTCAGAAGTCATTCTTTACTCATGTCTCCGCATGAACACGGCCAACGTGACTTAGTCAAAACGTACCTAAAGATCAGTCAAAGTTATATGTATTCATAACTGTGTGTAACCATAACCGTAACGGATTCAAAGACTCAAAGTGTCCTTACAGCAAATATCTTGCCCTTGCGTCCTTAACTCGCCTGATCACGATAACCAAAACAATAGATGGTGTTCGGATATATGAGGGTCTAAATTATCGTTTATAATAGGGAAGTGTTTGCTACTATCTTAATCTGTGATAGGAATATATTCATCAATAACCAAGTAGTTGTTTATGAGATTGAGGAAACCGGGTCATCCAGATCTTATATAATAAACTAGCTACTGCCCGCGGCTTCACCCGCGTGGCCTATAGGAAACGAAGAAGATTTTTTTTTCATAGATAATTCAACCACCCATTTCACTCTCTTAGGGGTGGAATTTCGAAAAACCCTATCTTAGTAGATACCTACACTTTACAAAGAACACACCCTCCAAATTTCAAGTCATGGTATAAGTCAGTCAGTCAGGACTTTGAATTTTATATGTATAGATATAGCACATACATAAACATATTAGACCCTACTTTTTTACTTCAAACTTGTCTAGCATTTGAACACACTCTCACCTGATAGGAAGTGTCGATGATAATAATAATAACGATAATAATACTTCATTTGTTTCTTCATTCATTTGTTCATCTTCTTCATTTTGTGTGGATAGCCCTGGTAGCATTTTTGGTTTGGTAAGCATTTTTTGGCCACACAAAGGCTTAGGACCTGGTTTTACGACAACGTGTTCTCCGAAGCACAGTAGTTCTCATTAATAAACGCCACTCATTCTAGCGGTCACTCATCCAAGTATACGATAACCGCAGCTAAGATGGCATACCTTTACCTATCGGTTGAGAATTACTAATCCAGCGTTCCTATGAGCCCATTTATTCGTTTTAAAAATATAGATAGATAGATAACTCTTTATTGTCTCACCAACGAAATTCATACAATACAGGAATTATTAAATCTTACATACTAGTGCAACAATGGGCGGTCTGATCGCTAATAGCGATCTCTTCCAGACAACCTTAGCCATATAGGCAGATACCACGGCTTTTGAGTCTTTAATTCAAGCACGCATGGCTCATATTGTGTTCAGATCGTAAATGCATTATTACGTAAATGAGTACATGACGACATGATTATTAATTTCTCGTTTCTCACAGTATCAGAAACTGCAATAGACTAAGAAACTTTGGATTTGACATCATGCAACTTGGAATTACACGACAGAAATGAGCGAAATTTGCCAACCTACTTCATCAACCTCCTTGTAAATATATATACAAGATAAATGTCTATAAAATGTGCACATCAGTGTATACTTAGTTATTTAAAAAAATTAACAGGACAATTATTCAAGAATCAATTGAAGGGTTGAGAATAAAAAGGGTTGAACTGTCAAATTGATAGTTTCGAGAAAATTGACTTTAAACTTCAACGGCGTCATTTTAATGTAGAGTGCTTATAAGGTAATAGAAAAAGTTTATGTAAGTTTCAGTTGCTTGAAAATGTTTTAATACCATTTTAAAATACTAAGTATAGTACTAATTCATACAATTACTTTAAAAATATAATATAATAAAATAAATATTTATGCTAAGCGAACTGTATTCCTGTGACACATAAATCGTTTTTAGACTCAAAATCTCAAGATTTAGGCCTCATTTCTGTATTTTGAGAATGTATTATTGAAGATAATTTCACGCTGAATCCAACGATACCCATAAGTCATTTTGTCAAAAAAATCAGTTAAACCCTTTTTATTTTCACCCCTTCAATTGTGTTTTGAAAAAATTGTGTTAATTAACGAAAGATGACGAATTTGATCACACTTCAAGGAAAAAAATAACACAAAAAGTAACTTAAATTCACGCTGAATCCGACGATACCCATAAGTCATTTTAAACAGTTAAACCCTTTTTGTTCTCACCCCTTCAATTGTATTACTGTTGTGATAAAACTCATTTTATATTGTAACAAAAATTATTTTTAATATATGTATGCTTGCATGCAGGTTGAACACAAAATATCTAGATGTTATTTTAAAATCTGTGTAAATTGTGTACTAGCAAATAAATATTAACCCAAAACCCCACATAAAAGCAAACAAAATCGCTTCAAAGGTCCATTCTCACACACTTCCTGCACAAACGGCGTCTAATCAAACAATGCCTGGCATTCAAACGTTCCATATAAATTAGAATAATCTCGTAACGGGAGATAGAACAAAAATTCCTCACTTTAATCCGTTAGGGGCATAGCACACGGCAGCTTTTTGTGGCAGTATATAATCTGAATAAATATTAGGTCTTTACCTATGAAATTGCCGTTTTATTTGAAAAAAGTTAAAGTATTTTTTTTCCGAACTTATTTATTTCTTTTATTCAAAGTAATCACCCCTGCAATCAATGCATCTTTGCCAACGCTGTGGCAGTTTATGGATGCCCTTCTTGAAAAAATCAGCAGGACGGGAGACAACAAATTCTTCAAAGGCGTTTTGTATTGCCTCTCGGGAATTGAATTTTTTTCCCGCTAAAAAGTTGTCCAAATTTTGGAAAAAGTAATAGTCGGTAGGCGCAAGATCTGGTGAGTATGGCGGATGAGGGAGAGCTTCCAAACCCAACTCATGCAGCTTAGAGACGGTCTGTTGTGCAGTATGGGGTCGCGCGTTGTCGTGAAGTAGCAGTGGAGACGACCGATTGACCAAAGCTGGTTGCAGACGTGCGAGTTTCGCCATCATTGTGGTCAGTTCTTCAATGTACACATCTGCAGTAATGCTCTCGCCGTTTTGTAAAAAGCTATGATGAATCACACCAGCACTAGACCACCAAACTGTGACCATCACCTTTCTAGGGGTCATTTTTCGTTTTGCACATTGCTTTGGTACCGAACCAGGATCTAACCAACTTGCTGAGCGCTTTCGATTGTCAAAAAGAATCCATTTTTTGTCGCACGTAACAATTCGGTTCAAAATTCCTTCATTTCTGTTCCTGTTAAGCAGCGCAAGGCAAGTCTCGACGCGTACGTTGCGCTGGCGATCGTTAAGTTCGTGGGGCACCCATCTATCAAGCTTTTTTATCTTGCCAATCTGTCACAAATGGACCAATATTGTTTTGATGCTAACATCAAAAGCTGCTGCCAGCGCAGCTGTAGATTGAGATTCATCAGCTTCCACAATCGCCTTTAATTCATCATTGTTGACCAAAGTTTCCGGACGACCACGAGGTTCATTTTTCAAGTCAAAATTCCCAGAACGGAACCGAGCAAACCAATAACGGGTTGTACGTTCGTTTGTACAGTTCTCTCCGTAAACGTCGTTGATGTTACGTGTCGTTTGTGCCGCGTTGGTGCCACGACGGAACTCATATTCCATAATTACACGAAATTTCAAAGTATCCATTATGAGGAAAAATGTTGAAATGTAATGAAAATACAACGCTAATCAATAAACAAAAGACTGATATTGTAAATAGAATGTCATATTTTTAAAACAAAATTAATTTGAATTCAGAATTCATAGCCAATCAAAACTTTTTTTTGTTTGAAAAAGTCTGTACTGCAATACGGCAATTTCATAGGTAAAGACCTATTATTTACTGTGGTTTTATTTCTCTGGGCCATCTATGTTCTTTTGTTTTTTAGTGCATTTATTTTACCGAGATCTATACATAATATAATAAAATTCAAAATCCTGACTGACACTTATTTATCAACACACAGCTTAAACCACTGGTCTTAGATACTTGAAATTTGGAAGGTGTGTTCTTTGTAAAGTGTAGGTATCCACTAAGAAAGGGTTTTTCGAAATTCCACCCCTAAGAGAGTGAAATGGGTAGTTGAATTATTTTCCTAGAGGCCACGCGGGCGAAGCCGCGGGCAGAAGCTAGTATTTTTATAAATGTATATTCTACATAAAAATATTTATTTCACATTATGTTATTTATTGTATTATTATTTTGATTAAGTCTTAATTAAGTGACACTCGTTTTTTTTTACTTTTCATTAACTTTTTTCGATTTTATAATGGACAGGCAGAGTGCATGTGTGATTGTTTTATAGAATTGTTCTTTACGTAATTTTTAAATAATAATAATAATAACGCCCAACAATCACAGGCCATAGATCCTGGACCTTAACTAGGATTCCTTGTATCTAGGGACCCAGAAACTACGAGGACCATTGTCCCACAACACCCAGACTCAGAACCAGTATTTGCACTTATTTTTTCTGTGCACAAACTTGTCCTGCTGTAGGAATCGAACCCGTTGCCTCCGGGTTATGAGCCGACCTGCTCAACCACCACACCACAGAGACTAGGGAGTAACAGCGTTTGAAAATATCGATGTGGTATAAATTGCACTTTACATGTTATTGTATCGCTACAAAAGGTCACTGTGGACTATGACCCTTACAGAAGGTCCGGGAATTCCGATCATAGCTGCCTCTGATCCCTGCCCCGGCAAATGTCGGAATTCGTAGGCACTGCAGATTGGCCTTATTTGTTCATACAGATATAATAATAGTGGGACAATAGTGGTCGGGACTGAATAGTTTTGGTTGAGAGTTTGTGGGTCGTAGGGATGGAATTATCAAATTGCAATGAGATTCTCAACTTTGTGATGAAATATTCAGTTTGCTCTACGCAAATGCAGCTGTTATCATACCTCTGTATATAAATGCGAAGCGAGAAAGTGAAGGTTACTATACAAAATAGTGATTTTGATAGTCTGTAGTGCGGTGGCTGAGAAGATCGGCTCATAACCTGGAGGCGGCGGGTTTGATTCCCGCTGCAGGACAAGTATTAGCGCACAGAAAAAAAAAGCGCAAATATTTGTTCTGAGTCTGGGTGTTTTGGGACTATGGTCCTCGTAGTTCCTGGGTCCCTAGACACAGGGAATCTTAGTTAATGTCCCGGATCTATGTTTGTGATCGTTATTATTATTATTAATATTATAATGTATAAAACTTTCTTTATGGATTAAGGCCATTTATGGCGTACCTTGGGCTTTAACCACTTGTCTGAATGGTCTTATGGTATGTGTCCAGCAGTGGACTAACACAGGCTGATGATGATGATGATGATGGATTGAGACTGTAATGGACAAAGACTCATTACCTAAATTTTTGATTCCACAATTACACACACGGCTAAAGTTATAACTAGTCTCTCTACTCTTTCTCTAAGAGAAAATAGGGATTCCATTGTCAATACTTGGATGTTGTTTTACACCGCCGTTCATGATTTCTCTACCGATACTGTCCATCTAAAGGTTGCATGAAAGAGATCGCTATCAGCGACAAGACCACCTATTACACTAGTTCCAAAGCTTGTATATTTCATTGGTGAGACAGTAAAAATTTCTCTGTTTACCTCTTCAAAGTTCTGTCAGAAAATTCACATATTTCTATCCATTTTACTGCTGTTTACACAAACTGTGTCATTTCCTGAATAAAAAAATCGTATTTACTCCCGCCCTCAATCTGTAAGTATTCCCATGAAAATCTCCGTAAAATAAGGTAGATAATGTTACACACACATTTGAAGCTTTTATACAAGAGGACAAGGAAATATATCATTCACACACACTCAAGGACGCGCACACTATGAAGCGTTCGTTATAGCACATACAAGTAGGTGGATCATATAATAATATGGCACATAAACCTCATAGTTATTGCGGCTCATAAAATTAGTGTTCCTTTGGAATAGGTAAATTGCGGATGCTTCAGATTTTTATTTTCACTGCGTCCATTTTATTGGTTACGCACGCAATAGGTCTTCAATTTTGGGGTCGCTTTTACAGCGCTCGTGAAAATGTTTTGGACATATTTGTCATTCATGTTATAGACAACGTTATTATGTTATGTTAGTATTTTATGTTAACACAAAAGTTGTGTTGTTTTTATTAAAGCCTTTAGCAAAACATGATTAACAGCTTTTGAATTAATTTCGAGCATAAAGAAATATCATAGACTTAACATTTTTTTTTATGTTTAGCCAGTGTCAAGTAATTGATAATTTTCAAGTTAATGATATTTACGCAAATATGTGTCAAGTCACAGTCGACGTCATCAAGTCAAGTCATAGTCAAGTCAAGTCATAGTCAAGTCATAGTCTAGTCAAAGTCATACTCCTAGTAAAGTGGTGGCAACTTTACTTGAAGCTTCCTATGGAATTTTGGAAACAACACGAAAAAAAGCGTTTCACCATCATTATACGACTTTCCCACACTCATGCCTGTAATCCAGCACTTAACGAATAAAATGCCACCAATTTTATGCACTAACACTGAAAATGACACAAGTTTTGGAAAGTAATACAATGCGGCGATGCGATCTTTTTCGTTTTCCCGCCAAAACTCTACTTATCATTCTATGCAAGAAGGTTACATCCTAAATGTTAAGTTTTTTTTTATTGTATGATTTTATTTAGTAGTTATAAGGAGGTTAAATTATTTTTATATTAGGTCAGAGAAAAGGTTTTTTTGTATTTTATGCGAGAACTCTATAAAATATACCGAACTGGTAATAAAAATAATAATAACGCCCAACGATCACATACTTAGATCCTGGACCCTAACTAGGATTTTTTATTTCTTATGTCTAAGGACCCAGACTACGAGGACCATGGTCTGACAGCACCCAGACTCAGAACAAGTATTTGCACTTTTTTAAAATACTGGTCCTGCCCTGGGAATTGAACCTGCAACCTCCGGGTTATGAGCCGACCTACACAACGACCACACCACAGAGGCTGTGGCTAGTAGCTGCATTTTTATTATCATAAGTTTCTGTACTGAAAACATTTGGTCTAACGTTATGCTATCCTCACCACAAATGGTTCGTAAATGAAACACATATTTTTGTGTTACAATCGAGTTTTTATTGGAAAACAAAACAATCGGTATTATTGTTGGAAATAGGGCGGTAAATATATTATTATTTTTGATTTTTTTATTGCTATTAACTGCCTTTTTCCAACTTTTAGGAGAAGTATTTGAAAACATACTTTCCTACTTGTGTACAAAGTTATCGTGTCTCAAAAATCAGACCAATAAACATCACAGTTTAAAGTTTTTTTTTGTTTGTATGTTAATGAATGACGTGACGAGCTAGTCGCACACCTGATGTCAACCGATACGGCCATCCATAATAGCTACTGTGTCACTTGGAACTATAAAATATAAAGTTTCACGTGACACTGCACTGTGTATATCATCCTGTGACTTCAGCATAGTCTAGTAAAAAGATTACTAGACTGAGAGATCAGGTCATAAAGTTCATTAAAAATCCTTCAAACCAGAACACCGTAGTGCTTGCACACTATTGTATGGCGTTAGAATAACTAACAATGTGGTGGTACCTATCTAAACGAACTTTGAAGAAAACTACCACCTAGTGAAATAAAAGTATCTAGTGTGATTCCGCTAAAACCAAATAATAAGTTCATCTATTGGGGTGGTTGCAAAGGATTATTAGGTAAATTAATGATAGCACCTGAAAAAACCTAAAAAAAACCTTATTGTTATAATTAAATTAAAATTAATTATTATAAATAAAACTTGAAATACTTATAATTAATTTTATTAATTTTAAAAATTAATTATTTATTATAAATAAAACTTACAATAACAAATTATGTTTTTTTTTTATTTATTTATTTATTTTATATAGGTACACAAAACAAATTGCAATCATTGACTTATTCCAAATAGACATGCTTATAAATTGAAGGGTTGAGAATAAAAAGGGTTTAACTGTCAAATTGACAGTTTCGAGAAAATTGACTTTAAACGTCAACGGCGTCATTTTAATGTAGAGTGCTTATAAGGTAATAGAAAAGGTTTATGTAAGTTTCAGTTGCTTGAAAATGTTTTGATTCTATTTAAAATTACTAAATATAGTACTAATTCATGCAATTACTGTAAAAATATAATATAATAAAATAAATATAGTAATGTTTTTATGCTAAGCGAACTGTATTCCTGTGACAGATAACCCATTTTTAGACTCAAAATCTCGAGATTTAAGCCTTATTTCGGTATTTTGAGAATGTATTATTGAAGATAATTTCACGCTGAATCCAAAAATACCCAAAAGTCATTTTGTCAAAAAAAATCAGTTAAATCCTTTTTATTTTTATTCTTTTTATTCACCCCTTCAATTATGATTTGGGTTGTAACTTAACACTTTGTGTACACAGAAAAAATAAATTATAAAGTGACCATCGAGACAAATGTGGATGAGAGTACCCATCAACAAAGCCACAAGCCTTGCAGATCGGCACCCCCCATCACAACGGTATACTACAATTACAATTTTAAGGAGTATGACTATAAGTGGGATGGATTAAATTATTATTATTATAAATAAAACCTGAAATTACCATAACAATTTAAAAAATATTATTATTATGATTAAATTAATCATGATTATAAATTAAACCTAAAATTACAATAACGAATTGTAAAAATTATTATTATAAATTATATAAATTACATAGACCTAAGAAACTTTATTTATTTTCTAAAACATACAACATATAAATAACTAAACTAACCTAGACCTAAAAAACTAAATTATACCTAAGAACTTAAAATAAATAAAAACTAAAAATTTAAAATAACCCGTTGGTCGAGGGGAAAGTTCCCAGAATGCTGGCAGCATTGCCACGTTGAATGGCAATGCTTATTTTTTGTGCAAAATAAAAGCCAGCATTCTGATCACCTGATGCTTCCACCAAACGTTTGGCCAAGTCCCTATATGTTTCCATGGCAGCCGGCCTCCACGGACCCATTGTCTCCACCCCAAACGGCACAAACATGTAGGCCCTGTCAAGGAGTGCATATTTGTGTCGTTTGAGGTATGCGGCCCTGGCGGCGGCCGCGCCGTCTTGAACTGTAGTTAAAGGAAGATGGGACAGAGGCATAGTGTCAACACATGTGGCATCCTAAGAATAATTACCCACACCAATATAGACATCTCCACCTAATAAAAAAGTAAAAATCTTTACTACTACTAAACTCTAGTAAAAAAGTGCAATAAAGACATACACAGCAGCTAGTACATTACCTCCTCGTAAGTCTAAACCCTTGATTAGCCATGCTAATTGACCATCAGAGCCATCTCACGCTAAACAATGTATACTTATATACCTAATCGCCAGGTACATATATCTATTGTTATAATAAGTAATGTACACATGAGAGTATTAGGATTGAGTACTCTTAGAAGCACAATAGAATCGCTAATTCAATTATGTGAGGGGTTATTTTAATGGGCCGGTCTTGGACATTTGGAGCTAATAGGCCTCACATAGTAGCAATTAAATGAATGCCCACTGTTGTAGAATCTAGATCTTTTGAAATATAACATATACACCAATAAATAGTAATAATTGCTACGCCATAAATGAAATTGGCACTTTATAAATTATTTATATGTAATATAACAATATGTATTGTATATATGTTCATGTTAATAATAAGCTAAATATATAAATGTAAAAATTAATTAACAAAATGCACGGACCCAGGTGTCTGTGGTAATGCAGGTAGAAAAAAAAACAATACCACAAATGTTCTAAACTTATGTTCATTAATTATGTTTGTTTGCTTACCAAAATAACCCCAATGCACTACGTGCTATAGAGTACATAGACGGGGGTTACCACTCACCATCAAGTGTTCGTCAAGCGTTCTTAATTAGAACGGCTAAGGAATGGAATGCCCTGCCAGCGTCTGTGTTTCCGGCGAAATATGACCCGGGCGTGTTCAAGAGAAGAGTGAATAGATATTCACTTGGCTAGCATGCTACACCTTCGATCACATCGTCACTTCCCATCAGGTGAGAGCGTGATCAAATGCTAGACAAGTTTTAAATAAAAAAAAAAATAGTGTTGTCCGACCGCTTCCTTGCCACTCACATTATAAAATGCTAAGTTCTGATAAATAAGTTATTCATTCACTTACGTTCGATAGGTTTTTCCTAACATTAACTAAATTGAGTACAATAAGCAAGCATCCCTATTTTTGAAGTAAAACTTCGTTACGCAAGCTTAAATTGGGGAGTAAGCTGGTCAATGCGTAGCAAGGCAAATGAAAGTTAATTCACGTAGATCTCCATTACCAACATAACAAAAAAATATGTTGGTATATCCAGTAAAATCAAGGTGGCGACATTAACATTAAATAAAGCAAAAACAAAGTTATACCAGCCAATAGCTGGCGCTAAACTAAAACAGTTTTACTTTAGTCGTGTGATCACAAGCACACTATCTCTAAACGTATATATGGCACAATTGAGAGAAATCATGAAACCAACAAAAAGCGTTTGAGACTTTATGACCTAATCTCAAAAATCTAGAAATCTTACGACTAGATTGTGCTGTAATTTCATGATGACGTGGGCAGTACAGTATCACGCGAAACTCTATACTTTAGAGTTCTAAGTGACATTGCAACTGATATATGCAGCTGTGTCGCTTAAAATCAAGCGGACGACTAGCTTGCCATATCTATCCATAACATAAAAAGTGTAGTAAACGGGTTCAAGCGCAGATATGTATATTAAGATAATAGTTTCAAATTTAAATTAAAACAATGCAGTATCTAAACTTAATCTAAGAAGACGCCATCATGCAATGTGCAAAAAAAAGAACAAAAAGAAACCGTGGGTAAATTTTCTAAGATGACGGATACATAATATATCTACGAGTCAAAGTTAGGCGTACAAAACGAAATCGTGTGAAAGATTCTAGTACGAAACAAAGAATACAAAACAAAATGTCTTCCATTTATATGGAGCACGCCACACGATAGCTTCCAAGCGGCACCAAAGCTATCATTGCGAAGCCTCGTTTCAAATCTGTCATCGGCATGTCAGAGAGAATAGATAGAGGATTCCGTATGTAGGCTTAGAGTTGGTAGTTATAGTTTCAGGGGTTTGGTAAACAAGAAACAGTAGGAATTAGTTATTAGATCTTTAATAGTACGAATTTATTCCAAAGTACATTTTTATGTTACTGAATGACGTAGCGAGCTAATCGTTCGCTCGATGTTACGCAACCCTATTACGCTATTCATAACAGTTTCAGTTTCACTCCGAACTCTAAAATTTAAAGTTTCATATACAATTTACATATTTTTACAATTACAATTTACAAAATTGACTGGCCCAATAGCACAGTTGGTAGTACCCCTGCCTTCTGAACTGCAGGTAGTTATGTACCCATAACCGGCCTCCTCCGGCCGCTGCCTAGAGTCACGCCACAGTCCCAGACGCATGATCAGCGGAATGTTATCGCATCCGTCGCTGGAACGGTGGCGAGAGCTGATCGGAAGGCAGTCGTTCTTGTATCAAATTCTACAGACGGTCGCTTACTGTAAAAATCTATTAATATTAAATAAATTTCGTAAAATCCGAAATAATAGTTTTAAAAATCACCTCAAAGCGCTCCCGAAAGTTATCTAGGTCGTGGGTTCGATTCCCACGCAGCACAAACGTTTGTGTGATGAACATCGATGTTTGTTCTGTGTCTGGGTGTTTATATTGAATTCTATGTATGTATTTACAAACAAAAAAAAAAGTATCTAAGTATTGTATCAGTTATCTGGTTCCATAGCCATAACAAGCTTTGCTTAGTTTGGGTCTAGATGGCGCTGTGTGAAATGTCCACACATATTTGTTATTAATTTATCTATAAATAAATATACGGACCTGTTAATAATAATAATAACGCCCAATGATCACAAACGGATTTTAGGGGGGATTTTGCAGAAAAGTCCTACACTGAAAGAAATTATTTAACCAAAATGTTTCGGTAATTTCATTTATAACAAAAATTTGGCAAGGTCTAACTACAGTTAGGTTGATTTGACAAAACTGGTTTAATTTGTAAGAGAACGATTTTACAAGAGATACAACTGCTTTTGGTTAGGTATTGTTTGGTTTTTTTCTGGGTAAGCGTGCTCCACCTTCGACCTCATCGTCACTTACCATCAGGTGAGATGTAGTCAAACGCAAACCAACCGACATAAAAAAAAATTAAGTTACGGGTAGACGGAAGTTAGTTACATATAACGAAGTTTTTTTTTTCAGTGTACCAGTGTGTGTGTGTGTGCTTGTGTGATAAACATCAGTGTTTGTTCTGTGTCTAGGTATGTATGTATTCGAAAGATTGCTTTTGTTAGATTTTTAGTTGAAAAAATATTCATTCCTTTTCATTTCGTTGTCACAGCAATGAATCACCAAACGTGACGGGAGCGCGCCGATCGACAGATACGCGAGAAATATTCACTCGCGATATGAAAATATTTAAACGACTTGCAACAGAATTTAAAAAAAACTGTGGCCTGATTCCAAAACAATACCTCTTGAAACAACATCAAGAGATGCTTTTTTTATGTTATTGAATGATGTGACGAGCTAGTCGTTCACCTGATGTTAAGCGCCACGGCCACCCATAACAGAACAGTGTCACTCGGAACCCTAAAACAGAGTTTCAAGCAACACTGCACTGCGCACATCATCCTGAGACATCAGCACAGTCTGGTAATAAGATTACTCGACTCACTCGACTCGACAGATCATAAAGTCTCAATTACCCAGTAATTTCACTAGCTACAGTGCCCTTCAAACCGGAACACAGTACAGTACAGTACGGAACACAGTAGTGCTTGCACAGTAGTGTGCAAGCACTACTGTGTTCCGGTTTGAAGGGCACTGTAGCTAGTGAAATTACTGGGTAATTGAGACTTTATGATCTGTCGAGTCGAGTGAGTCGAGTAATCTTATTACCAGACTGTGCTGATGTCTCAGGATGATGTGCGCAGTGCAGTGTCGCTTGAAACTCTGTTTTAGGGTACAAACACAGTAGTGTGCAAGCACTACTGTGTTCCGGTTGTACGTACTGTGCTTGGCGGCAGAATAACTGGCAAAGCGGTGGTATCTACCTAGACGAACTTTGCAACAAAGTCCTACCACCTAGTTATACAGCTTATTAGCTATTTTATACAGCTATTTGTATTTTAACACAGTGTATCTAGCTCCATACTAAACAAAGCTTGTATTATAGGAACCAGATAACTGATATACTTTTACTTTTGACTTATATACTTTTTTGTTCGTAAATACAACATAAAATAAAATATAAAGCCCAGACACAGAACAATAAACACCTATGTTTATCACACACATGTTTGTCCTGAATGGGAATCGAAACCACAACCTACGATCAGAAGGCAAGGTTTCCACCAACTGAGCTATCGGGCCAGTCAACTAATTATTATAATGCAGTTGAAATTATTAAAAAGTTATATACGCAAAGCGTAAAAAACTGACTTAAGACTTATATAAGTTTCTAATGGATGACATTGTCAGAATTGGACCAAATTGAAAAGGGACCACAAGGGAAGCACCAGCTTTCAAATAAAAAAATCATCAAAATCGCTTCACCCAGTCGAAAGTTCTGAGGTAACAAACATAAAAAAAACAGTCGGCTGCCATGGCAACATATAGGGACTCGGTCAAACGTTTGGTGGAGGCATCAGGTGACTAGAATGCTCGCTTTTATTTGTCACAAAAAATAAGCATTGCCATTCAACGTGGTAATGCTGCCTGCATTCAGGGAACTTTCCCCTCGACCAACGATTGATTTTAATTTTTTAGTTTTCATTTAGTTTTTTAGGTTTTCGTTTGGTTTAGTTGTATTTTAAGTTCTTAGGTATAGTTTAGTTTTTTAGGACTACTTTAGTTTTGTATTACCGAATAAATAAAAAACAGTCGAATTGAAAACGTCTTATTTCATTGAAGTAGGTTAACAAATTATTTGAGACGGGCGTAAAAGTAGAGCCTTGTTGTCAACTTGTTGAAATTCAAAACCTGAATCAGACCACACAGATTTTACTTTTGAAAATCCTCCATGGAATAGAATGTGAATCCAAACAAAGCCGTCCACTAAAATTGGTATAACCATCGATACCGTACGTAGTCGTGTCCGTGGTGGAATTGTCATTTGAAACTGAGTCCGTGCCTCGCGTCGCAAATCGGAGCGGCGACGCGGAACTGATGTGATTTGTTGTACGAGTAGGTACCGCTAGTGATCCGCGGCGGAATTTTCGAAGTGAGCTTTGAAAAATGCAGTGAAAACTTTAATAGAGAAACGAGTAGGATTCTGTTAGGCTGGAAAACCAAAAAGGCCATCACGTCATCGATTCTCATTTGTTTTTAAGTTAAATTGTTTTTGGTTCCTAATATAATTTAAGGAGTTTTGGCGGGAAAAAGAAATATATTGTGTCACCGCATTAAATGATTTTCCAAAACTTGTGTTATTTTCAGTGTTAGTGCATAAAACTGGTGGAATTTTATTCGTTAAGTGCTGGATTACAGGCATGAGTGTGGAAAAGTGGTATAATGATGGTGAAACGTTTCTTTTCGTGTTGTTTCCGAAACTACATAGAAGCTTCTGGTAAAGTTGGCACCACTTTACTAGGAGTATGACTTGACTACACTAGATTATGACTTGACTTAATGACTTGGACTGTGACTTGACTTGACACACATATCTAATACCTTTTAACTTGAAAAATTATCAATTACTTGACACTGGCTAAATACACAAAAGTGTGGAGCCAAACCAAATTAAATTAAGTACTATTATATACGATTTTTTTTTTGTTTTTATTAAATGTGCTGTTGTTATTAAAATGTCCAATCCATACTTTGAGGTTTAATTGACTGGCCCGATAGCTCAGTTGGTAGTAGCCCTGCCTTCTGAACTGTGGGTTGTGGGTTCGATTCCCACTCAGGACAAACATTTGTGTGATGAACATAGGTGTTTGTTCTGTGTCTGGGTGTTATATTGTATTATATGTATTGTATCAGTTATCTGGTACCCATAATACGAGCTTTGCTTAGTTTGGGGCTAGATGGCGTTGTGTGAGATGTCCGCACATATTATTATTATTATTATATTATTAATAGGTTATACCGAAGTTACATAATTGCTTAGCAAGTTTAATGCACGTCGCCAGAGTGACAGGTTTGTGACACAGTGACACTGGATGCAAGAAATTGAAGACTTAACGTAAAGCATGCTGTTAGAGAGACTTGTTAAAATAATAATCATTACGGTTACGTTGACTAGGATTGCGGTAAAAATTTAAGGGTACATGGCTTATACACTGCCAAATCTTTACATATCCAAAGGAACAAATTTCACGTCGCATAATGTTACTGTATTCCGTAGAGTTTAACAACTCTACTGCTAAACTCTACCCAGCTATAGAGCAAGCTCTGCGTTCGAGCTACGGATGATACTGATCTGTAAATCCCTAGATGCGCTATTGAAACTGATGTCCAGGTCTCTAGGCACTTGGTTTGTGCGGCTTTTGATCTAACAGGTACTACAACAAACAAGCCGGCTAAACGATTTTCATACTATTTAATTTTATGCGTGTTGTATAAACTCTACACAAAATATTGTTAAAGTTTAGAATAGTCTTACAATCGAAATGTGATTCGGATGGTAAAACTATTCTAAATTCTATTAATTTTAAAGCCAACGTAATAATTTCAAAAAATTGTGTGATTATTATCAATAGTTATAGACAGCATCTGTGGTGTGGTGGTTGAGCAGGTCGACTCATAGCCCGGAGGCGGTGGCTTCGATTCTCGTGTCAGGGCAAGTATTTTTTTTTATTGAAAGTTTACAAAACTGGGAATATGTTATAATAATAATAATATAATAACAATAATTACTTTTAGTTACTTAAGATACTTTAAAAACTAACCTTAATTACTAAAATCATGCGGTGGACATATTCCCTTCTGGATGTAAACCTAACTTGCGTTTATAGCTAACAAAAATGACGCTATCTCTAGACGCTAGAGCGCTAGACACAAACAATAAAATTAAGTTCCAACACACAACAAAATATTCGTACAATATACTTAAGTTTTTTTTTAAGTTAAAAGATGTGCTAAATAAAGTTTGAAAAAAAAAATTATATTTGTATTTGTGCATGAACAAGCGCACTTGTTTTATGTCTGGGTGTTGTGGGACCATGGTCCTCGTAGTTCCTGGGTCTCTAGATACATGGGATCCTAGTTAGCGTCCAGAATCAACGTATGTGGGCGTTGGGCGTTTTTATTATTATTTTATTTAATTTGCCACGACACGCTTATCCTACAATAAACGGAATTAGTTTCAGTAACAAGTATATTTCTGTTTTTGAAACTCCAAAATAATACACAAGCTTAAGAGTACCAATTCGGTACAAAAAATATGTCCCAAATAGCCACGACCTTTTCAAATGTCACGCGCCCAACACGTTAACAAAAAACAATCCCCATTCATAACTTACTCAAAGAATACCAAAACCGCATGTAACTTTAAAACTCGAATATATTTGAAAACGTGTCAACGGTCCATTTTACAACCAAATATATATTCGCATATTTCATTTATGACGTACCATTTGTTGCTTTCCTTCGATTTATTATATTTATTGAAAAATTGTATGGATTTGTTGAAAAGAATTCGAAAATGGCGTTTGTGAATTTTGATTTTTTTTTTTCCCATAACCCGTGTATTTTTTTAATTTGAATGTGTTATCAGAGTGGATTATTTTCCGTTAAGTGTTCGTGA
Source organism: Ennomos fuscantarius (assembly GCA_905220475.3). NCBI lineage: Eukaryota > Metazoa > Arthropoda > Insecta > Lepidoptera > Geometridae > Ennomos > Ennomos fuscantarius. The sequence goes on from HG992044.1 coordinate 5,970,877, forward strand.
ACGTAAACGAGCCTTGGCAAATGGTTCCAAGTTTCAAAACCATACCTTTTCGTTTTCTCTTCAAGGCTTCCTAGAGCCTTCAGTAAAATATCCACCATTTTACTGTAGCATTTTGACTGACAAACTAAGACTTTGACATGACATAACCGTACAATAATTCCTAAATATTCCTAATAATTCCTCCTCGCAAGCTATTAAACGAAGAGAAGAAGAATTAAAAATTGTTTAACTAGATTCGATTTTTAAATTTTGTGAATGTTCAATCGTTGAAAAACTTTATTTTTTATTGGAACCATTGACATATTAAGCTTGGAAGATACGAAATATCAAAATATAGATGGTGCCAACAGTAAAACTTATAAAATTAAAAGGTCTCAGTTTTTAACTTGATTTATACACCAATCGTTTTCGTCAAAACTTATAAATTTACCACCTGGTAGGACTTTTCTACAAAGTTCGTCTAGGTAGGTACCACCGCTTTGCCAGTTATTCTGCCGCCAAGCAGTAGTGTGACATGATGCCACATTCGTCAGGCATCATCAATTGAGGTATTTAAATTTAAAATCTATAACCACTACTTAACTCTTCAAAATCAAATCGCGAACTGAAAGCAATCCGTCTAATTATATGTATGTATATATATCTATATATGTATGTGTATTATAATATGTATTATTGTGTGTATTTAATTTTGTATATTAATTACGGTGTTATTTATATTCTCTCGCTGCCAAGCGTGGTGAGAGCCATGCTCGACAGCGAGAGATCGTGGCAGGCGGTGGTCTCCTTCTGCGAGTACGTGATGGCGCAGAAGGAGACCGCGGAGCGGGTCAGAGAGGAGGCCGCTGGAGCTGACCCGCTCCGGCGCAGACGAGTGGGAGGGAGGAGGAGGCGTTACGCGCACCTCCTCCCTCCCCCGTAGTGGGGCCACTGGTGGAGAGTCGGGGGACTCTCCGCCGGCTTGCACGGCCCCACACGTCTGGTGGGTGACCTTGGTGAGCAAGGTCACCCATCCATTGGCGCGGAGAGGCCCGAAAGGGCCTGCCGCCGGGGGCGAGTTGGCTGGACTGCAGTCGCGACCCCTTCTCGCCCCGGTACGGCGGACGAGGGCTCACGGGGGGGTTTTAGTGGGTTCGAGTCCCACATACCCCCTGCTACCACCCCCGTGGTGGCAGGGAAGTGCGAGGGCATTTCCCCCCCTCAAAAAAAAAACGGTGTTATTTATATTATCACCAGTTTAGACATATAGTTAAGTTGTTCTTTTCTTTTATTTTATGTCCCATCATTATTGCACTACCGCATTAAGCCTTCTACAATACACCAGAGTTAACTAGAAGATAATGCTGGATAGCATTAAGTTTGCCAATGTATGTTCGCCTACCTGCAATTGTTGTTATTGATGCAAAAAAAAATTTGTTTTTAAAGTTTTAATATTTTTATTACCATGCCTATCTGTTCTTGAGTAAATATACGTAATTGCAGTAGCTGCAATCTAAGAACAGAAGGCTTTCTAAATGCACATTATAACTTCGCCTAAGTCCACTAAACGTGCAGAACATGATAACTAAACGCTTCCAACTTGGTCGCACAATCGTACAAGCGTGTTCAACAACTTAAACATACCTGCGTTTGAGCACTAGGTTAGAAGTTCTACCATGAATACTCGATTTGGCGGTTATAAATTTGAATGAGCTTATCCCGATTTTAGTTTTAAACACGTACCACCCCTAATTTCTTGGCGTAAGTTGTAGTCAACTTACGGATTCTTATTCGGAAGCTAGATTAGTTTGAAGGTTTATGCTTGTACAAGATGAAAATTGAATAATTTTGATTCGGTAAGTTTTCAGAGCTTCCACTTTTATTGAGGTAACGCTTTTAACAAGATTCCTAAAATTTTCAATTAAAAGCGTTAAATTGTGATGTCATCTGGCTTCTGCCAGCTTACGTACTGTTCTGTACCTACCTTCACATCTAAAGCTTCACACTCGCGGCATATGTTACGAGTAATGTTAACTAAAATCATGTCCATTGCAGGGTCTAACGTACGGTACGTTAGCTAAAAGAGCTACGTAGATAAAATCAATATTCTATCGTTAAATAAAAGTTAATCGAGCACTCGTAGTGACGCAGGAAGTCGTAAACGTGACCTGTCTAACTAAAGCCTTACGACCGGGAAAATAGTAAATAATTTATGTATTTTGGAAACTAGAAAGGGTTAACCTTCAGCTTTAGCACCCGTATTAGGTATAGTCACAGCCCTAGAAAATTTTTGATATTTTCTATAGCACATAAATCATTAGATGCAATAAGCCTGTGTGCTTACGTAATAGTTATTGCATTATTTTATATCACTACTAAATTTACACTAGTGCGCATAAAATAATGCAATAATAAATTATTTAAAGTATAATAAATACAATTGAAAAAATTTAAAAAAACTTGAGAGGTGTCAATGACACCCGGATATAACGAAGTTCTTTTCGATTAATTAGTGAAGGACTTGTAATAAAATTTTATTTGTTATTAACAAATATAATGTACTACACGAAAATAACTGGCTTGCTTCTATATGAGAGAGAGAGAGAGAGAGAGAGAAACACGCGCACGCCGCACGGCTTCAAAAAGTGTCGTTACAACTTTTGGTCTTAATTTTTCGCAACACGCGATAAGGAACTTCGTTCCAATAACAATATCACAGAAATAAGTAATTGACATTATATTGTAAGTACATATACATTTATGCATTCTTATTTATTATATTTGTGGGCGGTAAATCCTGCCATGACGTCCCGCATTGGGTGCATTGTGCCCCAGCCAGCATGTACCCAAGCCAGTCTAGCTTCTTTATGTATACCACGGCCATGAGTCGCTGGCATCACTGTTTTAGTGATATTGCATTAGATGGTATAAGTGATTTGGATACCGATTGCAGCCGATCCCGTGATCGTTGTAAATCTAATGCATATATCGACCGGCTGCCTACTGATAGTGGGCTGGCGCATTTAGACTGTCTATAAGTCATCGCGGCTAGTATACAGACCAAATTTTTTTTTTAGTAGGTAGTATAGCTTATAGTATTTAGTAGTAGTTGTTATATTATTATAGTAGTTAGCTAGTTAAAAGAATATATATATATGGCAAAAGGCCTTTCATTTTGTCATATATATGTCGCCGCGAGCATATTTAATCATTTAATTTAAATCAAAAGTTTATTTACCATAATCTAATTGATTATGTGTAAAAATAGTAATTTCAAATTATGTGAATTGATTTGAGATCAGGTGCATTAATGGCGTTGTAAATAAGTAAATATGAAATTAATAAGGTTGATTTAAATTAGAAACAGATTCTGTACTCAAGCGAGTTCCTTTAAAAATATTCAAATAAATCTCTTTAGCTTTGTTTATCCTATGTTAATTGTCGAATTCATTATTGGTATGTAAAACTCTCATGCCTAATTATTACGGATTTATTTGGAATCAAGTGAAGTTAAAAGTGTTGTAAGCGTTAATATTCTGTTGGATTTTTAATAGCCTACACCAGCGAGTTGCGATGGTGTTCAAGTGAGTTTCCGTTTAACTTCCTACGAAGTACTTTGGCTTTTGATTGTTAGTAAATTAATTTCCCCAATATTATTAAGGATTTTAAATAAGCTTTATAAGTAATTACTAGTCGATTGTATTTATCTAAATCCATGGTACTGTCAGATTCATAACACATTCCAAGCGTTCGCAGCGCCGCCTATCGACGTTTATACAAACTAAAATGACATTTGGTTATGGCGCGCAAGATGGCGGCGACCGAACGGTGGGAGTGTAAAAATGAACTGACAGGAGCTCAGTCTGTTGGGGATTTTCGAGCGAAAAACATTGTAAGTGAACTCTGTAGACTTTTAATAAATTAATGATTTAAATTCAGTGTTTTTAAAGTGATTTCCTTTAAGTTAATTTGAGTTGGCTACAACTACTGCTTGAGATATAATGCTTAGCTTGGATTAAGATTCAATAGTGGTTTTATTATGTTGAGTGGCAGAACCAAACGGCCATAAGGTCGGTGGTTCTGCATATTTTTAAAAAGCTACTTTTATTCGTCACTTCGTTATATATATTTAAAAGAAATTAAAGAAAAGGTGTTTGATGATTGGACCACCGTCCGTATATTACTGCATTATTCCTTTCCGTACCAATTTGTCTGGAAGAGATCGCTCTGAGCGATAAGACCGCCCAGTTACACTTTGGTTTATTTGTTCACTTTTTTAATTATTTAAGATGTGGCGTCAATAAAGAGTTTATCTATCTATCTATCTACCTATCTTAGATTAAGAATAAAGAAAACAAAAACAATCGTGTCTCAGGTCTTGAGAATAATTTATGTTTTTTTATAATATAATAGAAATTAGTTCAGAATGTTAACTCATCCTATAACAAAACAGGAGTAACTACTTAAAACAACCTGTCAGATGCAGGTCCTGACAAATGATACGTGAACTGAAAGGGCGGAGATAAAATCGTTAACCTATCGTTCAATAAAAGTTAATCGTACCGTCCGGTCGTTGCCCCAACAGGGGTGACGTAGGAATAGGAAAATGGGCCTTAAATACCATGAAGCCCCTTAAACTACAGTTTATTATTGTATTATATTTATTTCATATATTAACTACGCCTCAATCTTTTTTGTGTATTTAGCCAGTGTCAAGTAATTGAAGGGTTGAGAATAAAAGGGTTTAACTGACAAATTGACACTTCCGAGAAAATTGACTTTAAACGTCAATGGCGTCATTTTAATGTAGAGTGCTTATAAGGTAATAGAAAAGGTTTATGTAAGTTTCAGTTGCTTGAAAATGTTTTAATTCTATTTTAAAATACTAAATATAGTACTAATTCATACAATTACTGTAAAAATATATGATAATAAAATAAATATAATAATGTTTATATGCTAAGCAAACTGTATTCCTGTGACAGATAAACCATTTTTAGACTCAAAATCGCGAGATTTAAGCCTCATTTCGGTATTTTGAGAATGTATTATTGAAGATAATTTCACGCTGAATCCAACGATCCCATAAGTCATTTTGTGAAAAAAATCAGATAAACCCTTTTTGTTCTCACCCCTTCAATTGATAATTTATCAATATTTCACGCAGATATGTGTCAAGTCACAGTCCAAGTCATGAAGCCAAGTCATAGTCTAGTCACACTCCTTGTAAAGTGGTGGAAACTTTACAAGAAGCTTCTATGGAGTTTTGGAAACAATATGGAAAGAAGCGTTTCAACATCATCATACCACTTGTTCACACCCATGCCTGTAACTCAGCACTTAACAAATAAAACGCCACCAAGTTTATGCACTAACACTGAAAATAACACAAGTTTGTGGAAAACAATACAATGCGGTGATGCAATCTTTCTCTTTTTCCCGTCAAAACTCCAAACGTTAAACATGTCATTCAGCCGAGTAGTCCAACCAAAAACTATATAATACCTGTACTAATAATGTAGGCACCACTCTTATAAATACTGATTTGTACTGCAATCTAATAAACTTGTACTGCTTTTTAAAATAAACTTTTTACTATTTGCTTCTCATTCCACGTAGAAAAAAGAAGGTGTAAGTATTTTATGTACATATTATGGTGTTATTTATAAACTCACCAGTTTACACTTATAGTTAAGTTGTTGTTTCTGTGACAGCCTCTGTGGTGTGGTGGTTGAGCAGATCGACTCATAACCCGGAGGTGGCGGGTTCGATTCCCGCGGCAGGACTAAGTAAGGAAGTATTTGTGCACAGAAAAAAAAGTGCAAATACTTGTTCTGAGTCTGGGTGTTGTGGGACCATGGTCCTCGTAGTTCCTGGGTCCCTAGACACAGGGAATCCTAGTTAGGGTCCAGGATCTATGTATGTGATCGTTGGGCGTTATTATTATCATATTATTTTTCGTTTGATAAAAAATTATTTTTTATCCCATCTGTATTGCACTACTGCATTAAACCTTCCATTCCGTAATTAACTAGAAGATCTATAGCATAACTTCATCGTCGTTGTGTATTCTATTGCTGTTGTTTGTGCAATAAAGAATTTTCTATCTTAAATTTACATTTTACTCAAACGCTAGTGCAAAAGTACCTTGTTCTAATTCCAGTTGCGACTCGCATTCCTCCCCCCTACACGGACAAAGAGCACGTACGTCACCGAACGGAACATCGTTTAAGGCCGTCTTCACCATTCGACATTTATACCCGTCACTTGAACCGTAATCGATTATTCGACGGTATCGATTGCGAATTCACTCGTTCTATTCGATTCCGATTAAATTCCGGAACAGACTATCGTGTCAAGTACATTGCGATATTTTAGCTCTGAAAATTAGAGCGGGGGGAAAATGTTCATTTCCGGAGTGCAGCCATAATCGAATTCAAAAGTAGAACGTTCTTTATTATACAAACGTTTTTGTATTTGTACCGTAAAGTGTTGGTGCACGAATGAAAAACAAATCATATAAAGACTGACCGAGAAGGTAATAAGGCCGCCCATTGAGCATTACCTATTATAGTATTCTAATGTCTTATTTTATGTTGGTATACGCAATAAATAGTGTCTATTCTATTCTATTCAATAAAGATGACAAAAATGTGTCTTTGTGTTCTATCTAAATAGAAACTTCAAAAAAAAACTTGAGCTTGACTTTAACTTGACCTTGACTTAACTAGATTATGACCGGAGTTTTAATAAAATATTAATAACTCTATATGACTTAGTTATAAATATAAGGTATAACTTATTTATATAGAGCTATTAATATTTATTACACAAACATTAATAACTCACATTAATAACTCTATATATAGAGTTATTAATGTTTATTTGTTACTGGCTAAATATGATTTTTGCGAGGACCAAAACACAAAAAAAAAATACATGATACTTTTAACCACGCGACCGCTGTTACTTCTGTTAGTAATATTAGTTTAAAATTTCCTATTTCCGGTATTTAATTATTTTGGAACTTGACTACCGAATGTATTAATTAAGTTACAGTTGTTTTGTGAGTTATTTAATTAGCAGTAAATATTCAAAGTTTAAACCACAAAATTTTGCTCACGTAGTAAGAAACACGTATCACACGTAGAGAAAGAGAGGAAGAGAAATGGGAAGTTTCTTTCGATGAAAATTATATTCGTGCGATGCTATTAATGAAGAAAATCGCATTAATCTCTATAATTTATGAGCTACTTTACCATACGCTGAAATGTTTAAAGTGTATGTATATATAGGTATATGCCGTAACAAAACAAGCAACTCGTTCGTCTAACGTTAAGCGTCTTGCCAGTCCACAAATGATCATAAAAAAACTTTCGTTAACAAAGGTTATACCGTTTCGTAAAATTAACAATGGCTAACTCACGTCAGTTAAAAGTACTAGGTGGTAGGCCTTTTCTGCTAAGTTCGTCTAGGTAGGTACCACCGCTTTGTCAGTTATTCTGCCGCCAAGCAGTAGTGTGCAAGCACTACTGTGTTCCAGTTTGAAGGGTACTGTAGCTAGTGAAATTACTGGGCAATTGAGACTTTATGATCTGACCTCATAGTCGTGTAATCTCATTACCAGACTGTGCTGGTGTCTCAGGATGATGTGCGCAGTGCAGTGTCACACAAAACTATATATTTTGAAAACCCGAGTGACACTGTCCTGTTATGGGCGGCCGTGTCGCTTAACATCAGGTGAACGACTAGCTCGTCACATCATTCAGTAACATAAAAAAAGTTAAAAGTCGAAATTACTCCGACCAGGTTTCAGACATAGTCAATGTCCTTCTTCTGAGAGCCAGTTATTGACGCAAGCCGCGGTGGCTTTCGCGAGCGTCAGTGTTTACCCTCTTACTAATAAATATTGCATAGCAGTCGAATAGGTATTCAGTAATTTCTCTCGATATATGATAGCGCAGTTGGTAGTGAAGTTGTGTTGTAATGAAAAATGTTTAATATTGCAATGTATGCAATATATGGTCTACCTCGTCCATGCAATATATTGTCTATTTTGTCCTTTCCCTACTTAAACTATCACACTAATAATATTATAAAGGCGAAAGTTTGCATGTGTGTATGTTTGTTACTCCTTCACGCTCAAACGGCTGAATGGATTCGGATAAAATTCAGTACCATGATAGCTTATACATTGGAATAACATATAGGCTACATTTAATCCCGGAAAAATGAAATGGTCCCGTGGGATTAGCAAATAATTAAAATGATTTTTATCCGCGGGTGAAACCGCGGGGCGCAACTAGTAATCAATAAATTAATAAATATTTGTGGATTTCACACAAAGCTTGTACTATGGGGGTCAGATAATAGAACACTTACATACTTTTTTACATACATAAATAGATCACAATATAACACCCAGACACAGAACAAACATCGATGTCTATCACACAAATGTTTGATCTGGGTGGGAATCAAACCCACAACCTAAAATACATAAGGCAGGGTTACTGCCAACTGAGTTATCGGGCCAGTCATATAAGTATGATCGTTGTCTATTTGTTTGTGTGGCTTTCACGCCAAAACGGCTAAGCCCCCTTATATGAAGATTTACACACTTGTTTTTTATATTACCGGGATCAATAAAGAATACTTTTCATCTCGGAAAATGTAAGGTCCCCGTGGTAAAACATGGAAATTTCGGGTGAAACCACGAGGCTCCCTCTGGTGTTCCTGTAAAACTTTATTCCAATATCTACCAAAATGTACCTTCACCAGTGAGCCCCTAACGCGATAAGGCGTCATTTGATCAAGAAAATTGGCCCTAAACGTTTAATAAATACTTAGAACCACTCAGGAGCCTCCTGGATCAATGAAATCTTCCTTCCAGTGTAAAATTGAAGTCATAAAATGTTACGAATTATATATTACCTAATTTTATAGATAATGTTACAATAACCGTAAAATGTAATACACTGACGTTTCGTCTTGGAAAAGCTTGGTTCAACGTCATGAAAACTTGTAGAAATTGTCATAATAAAATTATGAAAAGACAACGAAAAGACATTTATTCAGAACACCTGCACACAACATTATATTAAATTTTTTTTTATCGCGTCCAATATATAGTCCAAATTTTTTTTGTAGCAATAGTTCATGTTTAGTATTAGTTATTATATCATTGTAGTAATTAGTTGAAAATAAAGGCAATTTGCCATGTTAATTATTATTATATGAGACGTAGAGTAAATATATATATATACTAGTTGCGTCTCGCGGTTTCACCAGCGGTTAAAAAGTATTTAAATTACTTAATTATTTACTCATCCCATGGGAAAATTTAACTTTTCCAGGATAAAATGTAGCCTGTATGGTAATCTAGTGAATAAGCTATCTTGGTACCGAATTTTATTCCAATTCATTCATCCGTTTGAGCGTGAAGGAGTAACAAACAAACACACATACACACAAACACACATACAAACTTTCGCTTTTATTATATTAGTATGATATGTGGTACGAAATAATAAATAAATACGAGTATCATTGCACTCAAGTTGCACCTAATTTAACCGGACTACTTTCGAGATGTAGCGCCTTATCTTTTCTCTTACCTACGTTTATGTAAAAAATATAATTACAGCCAACATCCTAAGCACAATATTAAAAAATATATATTTTTATCTGGTTGACAAACGCACTTCTCCAATTACTTAAAAAATGTAGTTTGGTTCATTTCATGAGATATTATCTAAAAGATAATCTTATCGTGTCTGTTGAACAGCCTGTTTTTCTTTCTTTCGCTGACGCTTATTGCATATCAAAGCCGATAATCGCCAAGAAACACTAATTCGCAGCAGAGTAGCTGCGAATTAGTGTTTATCGGCACGTTTCATTTTTAAAACAAATACAATTAAAAACCTGTTACATACTTTTTCTCTCTTTAATTATATTTTTTCTAAGCATAAATGTATAAAACGGAACATTGAAATCCCGAGTTTTTATAAAGGATCATTAGACTCTGGAATTTATCATTTCATTTCCTCTATTTACTTTTCTTTTACTCAAGCTCACCGAATATTTAGAAAACTTACAAAAAATATTTACGAAAGACCAGATATTGTGAGCTATGAGCAAAAAGTATATCTCTGTCAGATCGACGAGTCTGAGAATGTTTTGCCCGTCGTCTGTCTTCTTATCTTTATTAATCATTTTGCTCGGACGCGTGCATACAAAAAGACAAGTTTACTGGAAAACGCCCCCTGGCGGACAAAGGGTGTTAGGATAAAGGCCTGTTGACCTTCGCATGACCTTCGTGGTCAACCATGCTCGAATTTTTATCGATATAAGCGGTAGGCTCAGATGATATGGCGTTAGAAGCGTAGGCTCCACAGTCCACATACTTGTTTATATGTATATAATATATTATATAAGAAAAACCCTTTTTTTAATAAAGAAAACTTTAGTTATTTTAGACGTCACTAACCTTAGTACGATATAGTTATTTTAGACGTCAGTAACCTTAATAGGAGTTAGTTATTTTTGACTTTAGTAACCTTAGTACAAGTTAGTTATTTTTGACGTTAGTAACCTTAGTACGAGATAGTTATTTTTGACGTTAGTAACCTTAATACTAGTTAGTTATTTTTGACTTTAGTAAACTTAGTACGAGTTAGTTATTTTTGACTTTAGTAACCTTAGTACGAGTTAGTTATTTTTGACTTTAGTAACCTTCGTACGAGTTAGTTATTTTTGACTTTAGTAAACTTAGTACGAGTTAGTTATTTTTGACGTTAGTAACCTTAGTACGAGCTAGTTATTTTTGACGTCAGTAACCTTAGTACAAGTTAGGTTTTTTTGACGTTAGTAACCTTACCTTAAAGTATGACATTTCTAAACAGGGCTGTAATCTTGTAGGCAAGTATGATCTATCGTCGACCGTATCGTCTCATACCATCAGGTAAGAATCTGGTCAAATATTAGCATAATTAAGATTTAAACAACGCAACTCGTAAACTTGTCACTTTTTCTGTTTGGAGACCTTTATAAACACTCCATTTTAAAATTATTTCGATCAAAATATGGTAATAACTTTTTGAAATAAGCGATTAAAATTGTTAAAAATTAAAAGGTTATTGACCTTTTCTCTACGGGAAAGTTTATAAATGTTCTTTATTTTGTTAATAAAGCTAAATACCTGTGCGTTGCGGGACCCTAAGTAAGCACGACCCGACGACATGCTCTTATCAATTTTTTATTAAATTTCAGTTGTACAACTTTATAATAATAATATTTTAATATTTGTGGACATTTCACACAGCGCCATCTAGTCGCAAACTAAGCAAAGCTATGGGAGCCAGATAACTGATACAATACTTGGACACTTTTTGTTTGTAAATACATACATAGAATACAATATAACACCCAGACACAGAACAAACATCGATGTTCATCACACAAATGTTTGTCCTGGGTAGGAATCGAACCTACAACCCACAATTCAGAAGGCAGGGCTATTACGAACTGAGCTATCGGGTCAGTCATCTTTATACAATCCTTCTATCATCTTGTCCTAAATACAATCCTCGATTCACTTCACAAGTCAGTTCTAAGTAGTCTATAAGTAAAATGAAAATGGAATGTAAACAGTATATTTGAAATGGAAGTCGAAATATTATGGTTGAATACAAACAGTACACAATTTAACTAATGGAACCTCGGAGGCAGTATAAACTGTGACGCGGTTTTCAGCCTTCGCTTCTGGATATTTGAAGAGATCCTTAGTTTTAATATTAATAGGCTGTGGCGTAGAATGAGTAGACGGTTACGCAGTGAAACAAATATTTTTACGGTCGTTTTGCGGTGGTTTTTGTGTGTTTTTCATGCTCATCGTTATGCTTGAATGTTACAACATTTAACGCGCTAGATAATATCACAAATTTTAATAAAAATATTAATGTTTATTGCGTCATTTTAACGTTACCTCACAATAAATAATACATTAATAATGGCGTCATTTCTGCGAATCTCTTTGAATTATTAGGTGGTAGGAATTTTCTGTAAAGTTTGTCTAGGTAGGTACCACCGCTTTGCCAGTTATTTTGCCGCCAAGTAGTAGTGCGCAAGTAATACTGTGTTCCGGTTTGAAGGGCATTGTATGTAGTGAAATTACTGGGCAATTGAGACTTTATGATCTGATCTCACAGTCGAGTAACCTTATTACCTGACTGTGCTGATGTCTCAGGATGATGAGCGCAGTGTAGTGTCGCGCGAAGCATTATATTTTGGAGTTCCGAGTGACAGTGTTCTCATCTCTGTGATCAGATGAACGACTAGCTCGTCACATCATTAAATACAATTTAAAAAAATTACTATACTTAAATCTAACAAAATGTTACAAAAAAAGTATTCAGCACTCTTTAAAGCTATGCACTAAAATTTATTAAAATACAATTTAGCTAAGCAACATCTTCTTCTGGTTTCTCGTATATTTGTCGCGCGTGTTACGCACAAATTTATCGTGCGTTATTTTTGAATCTTTTATCCATCCATCATTTTTTACCTGTTCTGTGGTTATTCATAAAAATATCAATTTCACTATCATACTCGGCTTTAGATAGCTTTCAATGTGATCACACAGCACGCACGCAGTCATGATTTTATTCACTCTGACACGATAACACGCATCGCTTATACTCCACCTGGAATATATTGAATATATCAAAATTATATTACGTTCTATACCGCATTATGGCTTCCTCTATTTTTATCACCGTCCTTTTTCCCAGCGGTATCTCCGCAGTTGTCGGATGTCACACATAAATATTTAATATCTCTTTCAAATCGATTTTTGCTTGACTCGATATAATTCGAATGTCAAGGTTGCTGAATTCATTTTTGATGATGCAGCGTGAACGACCTTGCACGGATGCAAATTAATGCTTCCAGTCTAGGTCATATCTGACGTTTGACGCCTAATGGTATATTTAATAGAGGTCAACAGCTCTTGATTTTCTTTTAAATTATATATATGTGAATGTGATGTTTCACTACTTCATTATACCTACGAAATGGTTTATGAAAAGTACTTGTTGTAGATTAACGGACGTTTTTCTTTAAAAACGCCAACTCGTAACAAAGTGAATGGGGTTTTCTGAACCAAAATAATTACAAAATTGCTCCATGATGTTGGATTATTATTTATACCAAACTGTCGAACTAAACCTTTTTTATTAGTCTTGCCAGATACCGTTAGTTAGGATTACGGGACAATACATCTTTCAAAATTTCCACTCGTATCACAGTCAACGGATAGTCAACGGATAAAACTAAATGCAATAACCTTCCATACTTTCTAGTGAAGATTTATTTATACAAAATTATTAATCTAAACCTTTGTTAACAACTTTGCAAGAAATTGCTTGTTGATTTTATGGTTAGTACTTAAATAACGACAGATAAATTCGACATCACTGCAAACAATATTGTATTCATAAATTAAGCCGCATTATCCAACAGCTCAAGATCATTTACAATTATTCACTCCACAGCGACGTTATTCACTGAGATAAAACTTAAGAGATTACGAACACTCATTATGTCTGTGCGAAGTCTGCGTGAAACGTAAGACAGACCAACTTTAAACTTGCGATCATAATGTTCGTCATTTTATAAATGTGGTTGTCAAGGAGAGGAACAAAAAAACGTGCTAAAAATAGCTTACTTGCAATATTACGTTGACGTTATATTGATGTTGACTTTGAACCTTTGAAGTAATAGTAATGCCATCTACACTAAAGTTCCCCTAGTTTCTCGTACGTTTTTTAAACTCGTGTCAAGTTGAAGACAGCTGATGATCAACAAGCAACCAATGAGCGTTCAGTATTTTATGTGCCATGTTGATAGGGATTCAACAAACTTACGAAAACCCGGGGCAAAGTGTTGCTTTTGTTGTGTATGTTATGTTACATTTTGAAGCGCATCGTCGTCTTGCACTCTTAAGATGGCGTAAACCTTGCTTTTTGTATTATTTGACAGTTATATGGTCCATTTATAAAACGTTTACTTATAAAGTAATATGCAGGAAGTATCCTACCATAGCTTATTATTTTACTGTTGACTGGTATGTAACGTCTCACATTAAATATGAAGTTAAATGTACAGGAATGCTCTAATTTTAAGCTTAATTAAGTTAAGTTTTACCTATTATTTACTATTATATTATACGAGCTTCTGCCCGCAACTTCGCCCGCGGCGTGGCTATGGAAAAATAATTCAACCACCCATTTCACCCTTTTAAGGGAGGAATTTAGAAAAATCCTTTCTTAGCGGATGCTTACGTCATCATACCTGCATACCAAATTTCAGCCCGATCCGTCTAGTAGTTTGGGATGTGCGTTGATAGATCACTATGTCAGTCAATCAATCAGTCAGTCACCTTGAGTTATATATATTTAGATTGCTATTAGAGTGTATTTATATATTCCTTGAATGCAATGAAGTTAACGCGACAAACCGCGAGTCTAGACGCGTGATCGTTCTACAAAATGGCGGACGATATAACGTGTCGATAGGCCATTAGTCCGCCAACTTTCTTGCTCGTCTGTCTCAACTTTAAGCGTTATGTTCTTACCGGAACATTTCGTGACGATATTACAAAAGTTTTGGAACATTTCAGCTGTCATTGATTTTCGATTTCAGTCGAAGGGTTGGCCGTTTTCAGTTTGGTTGAACGAGAGTTTCTAAGTGATCATAGGTTCTGATTATTGAAAACGGATATAAAAATTGGCTCAGTAACTAGATATATAATTAATTAAGGAATAAAACAAAAAATGTTTCATCTAAAGTCACTAAGTCGTTTTATTTACTTATTTTATTACGTACTGTCTCTTTGCCTTACTTCATTTTATTTTTTCATCCCAGAAAAGGCTGTTATGAGACCCGTTAGTAGCCTTCATCTGACCCTGGCCAAATCGAATGGCCCTTTTATTTTCTTCGATGGCTCTCCCATGGAATAGAAACAAGACATTAGTTTATCCCCTTGGGGGCTTTATCCAAAATGTCCACTGTAGTTCAGAATTACGATGTGTAGCACACATGACCCAGAAATTCTGTTTAAAAATTCAGTGGAATTTCTTTCACTTACTTCTAAAATTTGCAGTATTGTGGCGTGCTGGCCCACGAAAAAGTTTCTATACCAATCTCATAGATAAACTTTCCAGCTAGTTGCTAGGGGCAACGAATGTTGTTGATATAGACTTCACATTAGAGAAAATTTTATTTCCGCATTTGGTTTTTTGTAAATATCTTTTTAATTAATATATCGTATACAAAGTCAATCGGCATATCTTTAATTCAGCAAACCCATGGACCTCCTTCTATTACAACAAAAGTGTATCTAACTTCGCTTTACTGGTGACCCCGACGTGATAGATATGTATAATGGAATATAATATATATAATATAATATAACACATACATGACTTTGCACATTGTCTCTCCGGCTGTCAAGTATACTCGGTTATCGATCTCGTAAAAGCTTATAATCAAATTCCTGTCTGCCCTGAGGATATTCCGAAGACCGCAATCACGACGCCGTTTGGTTTATACGAATTTCCGTTCATGACGTTCGGACTACGTAATGCCAGCCAAACGTTTCAACGATTTGTGGACGAGATGCTTAGGGGCCTTGAAGAGTTCTGCTTCCCGTTTCTGGACGATTTTTTGATCTTCTCACCTGATCAGGAATCACACAAGAAGCACCTTCATCTGCTCTTCAACAGACTCAAGGAATACGGCATGGTAATCAACACGAACAAGTGCATATTCGGTGTATCAGAGGTAACGTTTTTAGGACACAGCATCTCAGCAGCTGGCACTAAGCCGTTACCATCGAAGGTAGAAGCAGTTGCGAATTACCCTCCACCGAAAACCGTTAGAGAACTGCGAAGATTCCTAGGAATGGTGAACTTTTACAGAAGGTTTATTCCTGACGCAGCGCGGCATCAAGCGCCTCTGAATGCACTGCTCACAGGATCAGTTAAAGGTTCACATCCCGTGCATTTATCAGAAGAAGCTACTAAAGCATTCATCACCTGCAAGGAAAGTCTCTGCCAAGCAGCACTACTTGCTCATCCAGACTGCCAAGCGAAGCTCGCTATAGTCACTGATGCTTCAGACACAGCAATGGGCGCAGCTTTACAACAGCATAGAGACGGCCTGTGGGAACCTTTAGCATTTTTCTCTCGAAAACTTTCGCCATGTCAACAGAAATACTCGCCTTACGACAGGGAACTTCTCGCCATCTACGAAGCAATAAAATACTTTCGTCACATGGTGGAGGCGAGAGATTTCATTATTTACACTGACCATAAGCCCATAACTTTCGCATTTCATTCACGAAAAGAAAAGTGCTCACCAAGACAGTTCAGACATCTGGATTTTATTTCACAGTTTTCCACAGATATCAGGCATATTTCAGGAAAGGATAACGTTGTGGCTGACAGTTTATCACGCATCGAAGAGATTACTCAGCCCATCGATCTATCCAAGCTTGCTCAAGCACAAAGCACAGATCCTGAACTAGAACAACTTTTGGATAGCGATACTTCTCTGCGCTTGACAAAAATCAAACTGCCTGGATCTCACACAGAAATCTATTGTGACAAGAGCAGCAATGTGGCCAGACCTTATGTGACCAAAGACATGCGACGGCAAGTGTTCGAAAACTTGCATTCTTTTAGCCACCCTGGCATAAATGCGACGACGAAACTGATATCGGAACGCTATGTATGGCCTAGTATGCGAAAAGATTGTAGAGAGTGGACTCGTTCCTGCCTAGCATGCCAACGATCAAAAATAACACGTCATGTCTCATCTCCATTAGCATCATTCAACTTACCTCGAGCCAGATTCATGAAAATCCACATAGATTTGATCGGACCTTTACCTCTTTCACAGGGGTATCGTTACTGTCTCACATGTGTAGATCGCTTCACACGATGGCCCGAGGCTATACCATTACAGGAGATAACAGCTGAAACAGTGGCAAAAGCTTTAGTTCACGGATGGATATCCAGATTCGGCTGCCCTGAAGATATCGTCACTGATCGTGGTCGACAGTTTGAATCAGAACTTTTTAAGCATCTGTCCCACATCATCGGATTTCAACGCAGACGAACTACAGCCTACCATCCAGCATGCAATGGACTTGTCGAAAGATTCCACAGACAGCTTAAAGCCGCTATTACATGTCATGCGACCAGCAGCTGGCTTGAAACACTTCCACTTGTACTACTGGGAATCCGGGCGGCATTTAAGGAAGACTTACAAGCGACTCCAGCTGAACTCGTATATGGAGAGACACTACGACTCCCAGGTGACATTTTTTGTCAATCGGCTGATGGTACAGAGGACTTGACAGTATACACTGAAAGACTGCGCACATTCGCCAAAAATTTGTTGCCATTACCAACTTCTCACCATGGGAATAACCGCTCCATATTCATTTTCAAAGATTTAGCAACAGCATCCCACGTCTTTCTAAGAGATGACACCTCGCACCCATCTTTTCAAGCAGCTTATACAGGCCCGCATGAGGTGATAGAACGAGGGGATAAAGTTTTCAAGCTCCGCATAAAAGGCAAAGAAGTCACGGTATCAGTCGACCGCATTAAACCTGCCTACATACTTCGTGAGTTGGACCATTCTCCCGCCGTGGCAGCACCTGAGACCCGAGACGCTCCAGTGACCACCACTCGATCAGGCCGAACAGTGCGTTTTCCAGAATATTATCGCCCGTAGGACGGTCTCTGGAGGGGGGTGATGTGGCGTGCTGGCCCACGAAAAAGTTTCTATACCAATCTCATAGATAAACTTTCCAGCTAGTTGCTAGGGGCAACGAATGTTGTTGATATAGACTTCACATTAGAGAAAATTTTATTTCCGCATTTGGTTTTTTGTAAATATCTTTTTAATTAATATATCGTATACAAAGTCAATCGGCATATCTTTAATTCAGCAAACCCATGGACCTCCTTCTATTACAACAAAAGTGTATCTAACTTCGCTTTAGTATGTATAAATTAGTTGCTGTAGATATTGACGTAAAATAGTTAATAGGAGTTGTCTACGCGTTCGTAATTTGGTTTGTTGCCGTGGGTTCGTATTCCAGTGAACCTGTTAGATGAATTTGTATTTTAAATCTGTTTTCATTGTCTCTTCGTATACTTTACCCGAAACAAAATAGTAAACCTTTTAGAACATCAAAATAAAAATATTACATAAAATTATAAAACACTAGTTTTTTTAAATAAATGTATGACGTAACGAGATAGTATTTTTTATGATATTAAGCATCACTGCCGCTCGTTGCCACTGCAGTAACACTTTACTCAAACTCTAAATTATTTTTGCATGGCACTGAACTGCACACGCTTCATCCTGAGACATCAGAAAAATAAAAGAAAGAAAGAAAGAACTACACAGTCTATAAATTAAAAAATTACAAGAATGTGAGATCAGGTCATAAAATCTCATTTGCCCAATTATTTCAATAGGTACAGTGCCCTTCAAACTGGAACACAGCTAGTGTCTGCGCTGCGCACTACTACTACTTGGCGGCAGAATATCTGGCAAAGCTTTGATTTATTTATTTTTATGTTAACAAATGACATGATGTGCTTACCTTTCGCCTGATGTTAAACGACACGGCTGCCCATATCAGTTGCAGTATCACTCAGAACTCTAAAGTATAGAGTTTCACGTGACACTGCACTACGCACGTCATTCTGAGACCTGAGACATCAGCACAGTCTAGTAATAACATTATACTAGACTGTGAGATCAGGTCATAAAGTCTAATTTGCCCAGTAACTTCACTAGCTTTAGTGCCCTTCAAACCGGAGCACAGCAGTGCTTGCACACTACTACTTGGTGGCAGAATAACTGGCAAAACAGTAGTACCTACCTAGACAAACTATGCAGAAATCACCACCTAGTAAAAATAAACATGTAGTTGTGAAAATATAATAAAATAACCAAAATAGTGCTAACTTCAATGATCTAGTATACCAAATTCTTAAACGATCTACCACCTAGTAAAAATAAACATATAATTGTAAAATAAAATAAAAATAACTAAAATAGTGCTAAGTTCAATGACCTATACCCAATTCTGAAACGAAGACAAATTGATCAACTCACTTCAAAGTAAATTAACATCGTACCTCTGACATTGTAACTGAAAAAATACCTTTTGTGAGGCTGGTAGTTAAAAATAACGAGCAGTCTATCGACGAGGGGGGTACGGAAACAATGATGGAGATGAAAGAAACGAGATGGAGCGAGGAAACTAATCAACCGAGAGCGATAACGAACACAAGGTAGCCTGTACTACATGACTATCCTGAAGTTAAGTTTGACCTCGCACTAGATACATTTTAACCGAAATAAACCACTAAAAGAGTGTGGCTCGGCGATAAACCGTGCGACTTTCAAACTGACGCACGTAAGTTCAAGTCCCACTCGGTTTTGATGGATATAATGACTACAAGTTTTTGCACTCGCTTTTACAATGGTGAAAGAAAACATCGTTACTATGTTCAAGAATAACAAAATTTTAGCACATGAGATCCAGTAACCCGCACTTGGCCAGTGACATAGATTATGGCATATGCTCTCTATGAGAAGGTCCGTGTCCCATCAGTGGGAACGTATCGGGCTGCTTTCAAAGTCATTTTCTTGGTGACGCTAAAATCAGACAGGATTCATTCCCCTGATATAATCTGTTGTTTTAGTAAAACTTCTTTACGCACGCTTTACTTGGAAAGTAAGCTGGTGAATGCGTAACGAGGCGAACGGTAGTTGAAAGTTGTTGGTTAACGTAGATCTCCATCGTAAACAGAACAAATTTAAAAATTACTTACTTAAAATTTGTATTATTATGTTGGTATATCCGGTAAAATTACAATTTATAGTTAACCCGGCCGATATATGGACCTAAAGAAGTTTTACTGCAGTCGTGTGGCCACACGCTTTTTTTTTTGAGGGCAATCGTTTCAACCGTGTCGCATACCGACTACATTGCTTTGTTGTAAAAATCACAACCTATTCAATAAATTATTATCTAACACACGTTTTCTGATGTAGACTTCATTAAACTAATATTGCATACGCTAATACATTTACCTTGCAGCACCAAAATGCTTAAATCTAAACGTTACGTTCCAGACTCACTCCAAAAGAACATGCTATCTTCTATAACACCACAGCCATCAGAGTAAGATATTACTCTTATATGTATATATCCGGAATGTGAACTTGTTTGATGGGATGTGTCCGATCTGCAGCCTGAAGCCTGATGCTAAGGGTATTGGCTTTTCAAGACAAGTGCTATTTTCAACCATAACTATTGACTTGTGGTTGAAAATAGCGCTACGCTGCGTCTTGATAAACTGGCTTTAAAGAAGGGGAATGACCCGAGCACGATTTGGAGACAGGTTCGTGAGAGGTAGCTAGTAGTACAAAATCTAAAGAATTGCAGAATTTGTGAAAAAAATGTTTCTTCTAATGTTTTGTTCCAAGTAATATAAATCTATGGATAACCAAGGGAAAGGCATGTTATGTGTATGTTGTAAGAATGGCTAACCAGAGTGTAGTAAAACTTTCAAAAAATATTATATTCATAAAAGAGGAAACAAGGGAAAAAAATGATAAGCCAACTGTTAAAGCACGGAAGCTTAATAATATAGTAAATAAAAATAATTATGATAGAAATAAAAGTAGAAGGGAAGCAGTGGCCAAGGATAAACTATACACACAGCCTCTGTGGTGTGGTGGTTGACCAGTTCGGCTTTTAACTCAGAGGCGGCGGGTTCTATTGCCGCCGCAGGACAAGTATTTGTGCACAGAAAAAAAGCGCATATACTTGTTCTGAGTCTGGGTGTTGTGGGACCATGGTCCTCGTAGTTCCTGGGTCCCTAGACACAGGGAATCCTAGTTAGGGTCTAGTATCTATCCATGTGATCGTTGGGCGTTATTATTATTATTTATTATTACACAAATAAAGAGAACGTCGCTTTCATGTCATACCAAGAACTAAAATAACACGCTTTGGAACTGAAGAAATGGAGATTGTATGAAATACGCCAACAAGAGTTCATATCTTAATTTAGTAATAGAACATGAATCACTTGAAATCACTAAAATAAAACGTTTAAATGTCCGGAAACAACACACCGAGCATATTTCAGTCGACAAATTAATATGAAATTTCCCCAACAATGAAATGTCAAGACCACGCAACCAGAAGTTCCAAAGCCACAACGATGGAACAAAAAATCCAAACGGCCAAGTTTCGGAAAAACAAGCTGGAAAACTGGTCAAAACTTCTGAACACCTTTTTTCGTTTACCGTAACTTTAACCTAAATATTTGTCTTTTTTGCAGACTTAAGTCCCGACTTTTCCGTTCCGCCAATGCGGTTTTATCCAATGAGGAATGTATATACTTATTATGTATAGAGAAGTAGGATAGGTGAATACTCAGCGAGCATAGCTGATTAATCCAATATGCACTTAGTATAATATAATCAGTATTACTACGATACTAAATATACTATGGATATTCTCTAAAAAGATTTTATTAATAGCCATGCATCTATTTAAATCAGTATAAAATTAATGATAACTGATAGATAATAGCGATAAATGTTACGCCATTACTTAGGATTTAGTATGTAAGCTGTGGAAAATTTATTTATTTAAAGGCCATTGGGTAAAAGTGGCGTCATTTTTGAAGATCCGCGACCAGTAAAAAAACTATTGCCATTGGATAGTACTCTTTAAAACAAACAACTTTTATTATTGCAGTGACTACCTAAACCATATCGGAAACGAGATATTGTGTTGCAAAAATCAATAAAAGATCATCTAGATAAACAATAGAGAAATTGTTTTTGTTACTTTTTTAGTAAACAATATGCATTTCATAGAACAATATGCTCACTTCCAACCTTTTTGGAGCCGGGGTCAGTTACGCTGACCAATCCCAGCGTTTCATTCGTTTGCTTGCTTGAGAGCATGGGACTTAACGGCTGTGGCTGAACTCGACAATCGAAGCTTTCTCTCTTTACTCACCATCTGACTTTCGTGTTGTTTGCGTGCTTATTGTGTTCCCTGATTATCATTATCTACTCGACTCGGCTTGTACTACTGGACTTTGTGATTTAGCTTAATGTGACCTGGTAGTTTTTTTAGTCTATTATAAGTGTAAACGCCAGTAGAATGCGAGAAATATCTCGTTCACCTTAATAAATTGTACTTGAGAGCGAACTCAGTAACTATATATAACTATAAGTGCAACTAGAACCATAAGATATTGCTCTAATATTGACTAATAATTCTACAGCAACAGAAAATGATAATGTTCGAGATCAATCCGTGCAAGTAAATAGATTGCAAATCATGTCATTGCCGGGTTATACAAGAGCACCATATAACACACATGTTTGAATATTTGCAGAATGCTCTAACAGAGACTTACAACGCATCCATGTTGATTTAAGAGCTACTGTCTTAAAAAAAAGTTTTTATATTCCACGTGGTAATCGTTTATGTTCTACACATCTGTTAGATTCGAAGTGGCAAAATATTGAAGAAAGAACTCGCCGGACTCTCAGCGAATTTTCTGCTGTTCATATAAAAGATATGATGGATATTTTAAGAACGCGCGATAGAGTCTCGTACTATGAACGATGACATTTTTCATTATTATATCGGGTTTTCAAAGACACAGTTCACTGAAATACTTGAAAGCACACGTAGTATTGCTCAGCGGCATAAGAAAAAAGCAGGTACAGCACTTACCACAGTACTTAAAAAGCTACACACTGGTGACTCCAATGAAGGATTGGCAGTAATTTTTAACATGACGAGAAAAACTTTGGAAAAAACCATGCGTTTGGTGAGACAAGATTTGCTCTCGGAATTTGTGCCAAGACATTTAGGCTATGACCACATGACACGTGCAGAAGTAATTTCACGTTGTTTAGCGATTCCAAATGCACTTTACGGAAATCAAGCAGAACATATTACAGAAAGAAATGCCATTGTTATCATAGACGGGACATACATTTACCAACAAAAAAGCTCAAATTATTATTACTATTATAGTATATATTAGTATATATTATTAGTTTACACGAGTTTTGCCATTTGGTGAAACCTTTTTTAATAGTTTACCCAGATGGACATATCCTAGATATATACGGACTGTATGAAGCCACTAAGTCCGACGCAAACATTCTTTTAGACATAGTAAAAAACGTCAGTGACCCATGTCACTGGTTTTTTAGGGAAAATGATGTTGTCATTTTAGATAGAGGATTTAGAGACTCTATAGAAGAAGTAGAAGTATATGGATACCGCACGTACATGCCAGCTACGAAAGATGACAATGAACCTCAATTAACAACACGACAGGCTAACGACTCCCTCAAAGTCACTATGTGTCGATGGGTTGTGGAAACTGTGAATGGGAAGTTAAAAAACCAGTTCCGACAATTGCGTTCCCAAAACTTCAATAGAGCTTATTAAAAATATTAAACTTATAAATATTAAACTTACTTACTTCAACTTATTTGACGAAGTAAGAATAGCTGGTGCGTTACTTAACGCATTCGGACTACTTCAAGACCATAGATTAGTAGAGGATATAATAAGAGAAATTAATCTTAGATCTGGTGATACTAACCCATTATGCGAATTTGTAATAGCAAACAACCTGAACAGAAGAAGGGCCAATTTTCAATCAATCACAGCTGATGTACCTGGAATGGATGAATTTCCTCGAATGATTGCTGATGATTTAATAATATACGCCCTTGGCACTTATCAAATAGCCCAAGCTAGAAGCTATTTTTTTTATATTTTTTTTTATGCTAATGAATGATGTGACGAGCAAGTCATTCGCCTGATGTTAAGCGATACGGCCGCTCATAACAGAACAGTGTCGTTCAGAACTCCAAAATATAAAGTTTCGCGTGACACTGCACTGCGCACAACATCCCGAGACATCAGCACAGTCTTGTAATAAGATTACTCGACTGTGAGATCAGATCATAAAATCTCATTTGCCCAGTAATTTCACTAGCTACAGTGCCCTTCAAACCGGAACACAGTAGTGCTTGCACACTACTGCTTGGCGGCAGAATAACTGGCAAAGCGGTGGTACCAACCTAGACGAACTTTGCAGAAAATTCCTACCACCTAGTAAAATTATGGTGAGCACGTCAAGCAATGCACTTATTTGATAGAAATATACAAGAATTTTAATACAAACCTATTACGACAACGCAACCCTGGTGGAACCAACCCATGGCTATTAAGAGGTAGAATACAATCAAGACATTCAAATAGAAGAATATATTTGGTTAATATATTAGTTGAAAGAGAAGTTCCAGGGCGACAAGCCTTATTAGGACATTTTTGTACGTGTGTAGTGGGGAAGCGCACATTAGGATGTTGTGCACAATTTCTTGATTTAATAATCCGAAACGATGTGGAAATCGAAGCTTATGATGAATCGGAGGAATAAATTATAACTTATCTGAATGTTAAAGATTATTAAACACCAATTGTATTAAGTATAAATAAGGTATTATTTATGGAATCGATCACTCATATACAAACTTGACCATTCCGTCGGTAAAATAAGAATATAATAGGTCTTTACCTATGAAATTGCCGTATTGCAGTACAGACTTTTTCAACCAAAAAAAAGTTTTGATTGGCTATGAATTCTAAATTCAAATTAATTTTGTTTTAAAAATATGACATTCTATTTACAATATAAGTCTTTTGTTTATTGATTAGCGTTGTATTTTCATTACATTTCAACATTTTTCCTCATAATGGATACTTTGAAATTTCGTGTAATTATGGAAAATGAGTTCCGTCGTGGCACCAACGCGGCACAAACGACACGTAACATCAACGACGTTTACGGAGAGAACTGTACAAACGAACGTACAACTCTTTATTGGTTTGCTCGGTTCCGTTCTGGGAATGTTGACTTGAAAAATGAACCTCGTGGTCGTCCGGAAACTTTGGTCAACAATGATGAATTAAAGGCGAATGTGGAAGCTGATGAATCTCAATCTACAGCTGAGCTGGCAGCAGCTTTTGATGTTAGCATCAAAACAATATTGGTCCATTTGCGACAGATTGGCAAGATAAAAAAGCTTGATAGATGGGTGCCCCACGAACTTAACGATCGCCAGCGCAACGTACGCGTCGAGACTTGCCTTGCGCTGCTTAACAGGCACAGAAATGAAGGAATTTTGAACCGAATTGTTACGTGCGACGAAAAATGGATTCTTTTTGACAATCGAAAGCGCTCAGCAAGTTGGTTAGATCCTGGTTCGGTACCAAAGCAATGTGCAAAACGAAAAATGACCCCTAGAAAGGTGATGGTCACAGTTTGGTGGTCTAGTGCTGGTGTGATTCATCATAGCTTTTTACAAAACGGCGAGAGCATTACTGCAGATGTGTACATTGAAGAACTGACCACAATGATGGCGAAACTCGCACGTCTGCAACCAGCTTTGGTCAATCGGTCGTCTCCACTGCTACTTCACGACAACGCGCGACCCCATACTGCACAACAGACCGTCTCTAAGCTGCATGAGTTGGGTTTGGAAGCTCTCCCTCATCCGCCATACTCACCAGATCTTGCGCCTACCGACTATTACTTTTTCCAAAATTTGGACAACTTTTTAGCGGGAAAAAAATTCAATTCCCGAGAGGCAGTACAAAACGCCTTTGAAGAGTTTGTTGTCTCCCGTCCTGCTGATTTTTTCAAGAAGGGCATCCATAAACTGCCACAACGTTGGCAAAGATGCATTGATTGCAGGGGTGATTACTTTGAATAAAAGAAATAAATAAGTTCGAAAAAAAAATACTTTAACTTTTTTCAAACAAAACGGCAATTTCATAGGTAAAGACCTAATATTTAACTTTGAAGTCATTTTATCGCTTATTTAGACGATATTATTCGTCTTCTAGCTTCCGATTTCAAAGTTAAATATTTCGGCTCCGATATTATTTACGATGTATTTTGTATTTTTAAATAAGTATATAGATGTAGTACTTAAATTCAGAATGTATTGCATAAATGGTCGCATAAAAAAAAAATGACGCCACTACTCCATACAAATTTACCCAAACCCCTTTATTATTGTATGTAAAACTCATCAATTTTTTTTGTGGATAATTTTTTTTATCTTTTTTATCTTTATCTTTTATCTATAATCAAAAGAAATTATTATCATCATCATCGTCAACAACCTGAAGATGTTCACTTCTGAATATAGGCCTCCCCAACAAAGCGGTTGCTTGCTAATTGCATCCATTGGGTCGCCACGGTTTTGGCCAGATTGTTTTTCTACCTAAGTGGCTTGCCTACGCTGTTAATCAAAAGAAATATTTATTGGATAATGATACCTTGAAGTTAAAAATTAAACATTAACAGCCTTATTAATAAACGGGTATTAGTCTCGGATTAGTTACTTCAGCTTTTGTCCTTTTTTTGCTACTGAAATATTTAGCCGGATCGAAAGAGACAAAAGATGGTGTAACTAGACTAAAGCTAGTTCGTGTTTATTAATAAGGCTGTTTAAGTTATTAATTTGACTCGACTCTTTCTTGTCTACCTCTCCTACAGAGAAGACGTCAGAAACTTGAAATTTGTAACTAATCTCGCGCTACACTAATTTACACTAATTAACCAAACTAACATTATCTTAGTAGTCTGCTTCAACTAACTGAAATGTTAATAACTTGTGCAGCAAGTTGTTGCATGTACTAACCCAAAATTCACAGAGAATAAGCTATCAAAGTCAAATATATGGTGGTAATGTATTAAAGCAAACAGTGCGAGTAAATTGACTAGCATTACGGTAGTATAGATTCCATAGTAGAGAATAGCATACTGACATTAATATCCCCTACATGCCATATATGCTTTTTAAAAGCTATTCCGGGAACATTGTAAGCAAAGTACTTATAAAAAAATATTTGTGGACATTTCACGGCGCCATCTAGCCTCACACAATAATGGAAGCTCGTACTATGGGAACCAGATAACTGATACATACATAGATACTTTTTATTTGTAAATACATACATACAATACAATATAACACTCTGGGTAGGTACCCTGCCTTCTGAGCTGTAGGTCGTGGGTTCGATTCCCACCAATGGGTGGGAATCGTGGCCCTGCGTGAACCCAGGGCAAAGGGGCAAGGCCCTGGGTTCACGCAGCGCCATCTAACCCCAAACTAAGCTAAACTTATACTATGGGAATTAGATAACTGATATAGTACTTAGATGCTTTTTGTTTGTAAATACATAAATACAATATAACACCCTGGGTAGATTGTTATCCTGACTTCATGAGCTGTGTAGGTCGTGGGTTCGATTCCCACCCATTGTCCTGGTTTCACGCAGTGCCATCTAGCCCCAAACTAAGCAAAACTTGTACTATGGGAATTGGATAACTGATATGATTCTTAAATAGTTTTTGTTTGTTAATACATACATACATACAATACAATATAACACCCAAACACAGAAAAAACATCGATGTTCGTCACACAAATGTTTGGCCTGTGTGGGAATCAAGCGACCACGACCTACAGCTCAGAAGGCGGAGTAACTACCAACTGAGCTATCGGGCCAGTTGACGGATAAAACGTCCGCTAGCCTGCTCTAAAAGTTATAGTGAAATGTAAAGAATTTCTGCGAATGCAAGTCGGATAAGAAGCAAAGCAAAGGACTCAAAGTAGCCAACGTTTTTATCACGTTTTATTACTTACTGCACATATTACGAGGATTCCGGATATCCGAAAAAGGATTGGGTACGCTTTAGAGAAATTACGGCTCTTCAAGGCGGAACTGTTCGATATTTTTTCAGCTGAAAAATTGCACTGATTGTTGCGATTGTATTAGGAAATTGGTGGGATTTTGTTGTCTTTGACTTTAGGTGTGGTTTCTTTTAACAACCAACTTAAATAGAAGGGAACATAACGTAAATAAACATATATATAACGTAAATATACATAAACAACGTAAATAAATGAATGAACCAATTTTGATATTGATCTTTAAAGTTGACTTAATCGACAACGAATTAGAGGTTATTTGTGCCGGAGTTTATTTTTTTTTCTGTTGTGAATTATTTAAGTAATGAAACACTCATGGCAACCGAAATCAACACCTACTACCTATTAGTCTTCTTAAAAAAAAAAAAAAAACATTTTTATAATATTATTAAAGTAAATTTTATATTAATAATTTGTCCTTGCATTTACGCTTGCATGCTCAAATGCAAACTATGTACCATATCATTTATAATTAACTAGCTATATATTCTCAGTGAGTGAACTATGTTATTTGAGAAATATAGAATCTTAAACCATATTTACTTTGGGCATTAAATCATGAATTTATATTTATTCGTTTATTCTTAGAAATTGAAATATTTTCTTACATCACACTAATATTATAAAGGCGAAAGTTTGTATGTGTGTTACTCCTTCACACTCAAACTGCTGAATGGATTTAGATGAAATTCGGTACCGAGATAGCTTATACACTGGATATTATATATATATATACATATATATATATACGTTTTATCTCGGAAAAGTGAAATGTTCCCGTGAGATGACCAAATAATTAAAATACTTTTTATACGTAAATTATTAAAATACTTTTATTACGCGGGGTGCAACTAGTTTATACATAAAGAGAAATTGCTTATTCAAATTAGAAACCATAAATAATTTCCATCGAATTTCAATAAAACGTTCAATAAGTCTTGTCTAATTTTAATTACTGCTAAATATACGACATCCATTACGATTTCTAAAACTCAGTGTGATACGGATTCAAAGAAATCTTACTCTTTGTGAATCTGTTAGGTATTGTGCTAGAGAGAGACTGCGTCATTATCTATTGCCGCCTGCTCTACACCCAGTGACATCATTTTTCAAAGTGACTTTGATTCAATTTATTTACCAGAGGGTATGAACAATACCCTAGATTTTTCTGCGCTGAGCTCTGAATTTTAAATCCTTTGCTCTTTAATCTTGACTTGAGATAGTCTGGGTTGGCCCGGGCTATCTTAGATTTTGTCAGCTTTCTTGTATACAATTTTTGGATTAAAATAATTTAAAATTTTACGTTATCAGATTTTCAGAATATTTTTATTCAAAAGAAGTATATGATATAAAAGAAAGTCGTGTTGGTTACACCATTTATAACTCAAGAACGGCTGAACCGATTTGGCTGAAAATTGGTAAGGAGATATCTTAATATTAGGAGACGGACATAAGATACTTTTTATCCCGTACATTTTAATTAGTAGTACTTTTTTTTAATGGCTTATATAGTGGATTAACACATAGGCTACTTTTTATCCGCGGGTGATACCGCGTGGCGCAGCTAGTCACACTAATATTATAAAGGCGCAAGTTTGTATGTGTGTATGTTTGTTACTCCTTCACGCTCAAACAGCTGGATGGATTTGAATGAAATTCGGCACCAAGATAGCTTATACACTGGATTAACATATAGGCTAAATTTGATCCCCGAAAAATGAAATATTCCCGTGGGATGAGCAAATAATTAAAATACTTTTTATCGGCGGGTGAAACCGCGGGGCGCAACCAGTATTTTATAAATTAAACCTTTTTACATTATTAACAGCAAACAAGGAAACGGCTCACCTAATATTAAGTAGGTAGTAACCCTTGTTTATGAACATCTGCAATAACAGAGAAACTTCAAAAAGAGCTTTTACAAATGAGTTTAATAATATGGGTTCCATATTAACTCATTTGTAAAAGCTCTTTTTCTGTAAGGGTACAAAATGCGACGAACCCTTTTCGTACGATCTATATTCAAACTCCAGTGTAGCCGGCCAAAAGGACTGAGAATTCTTTCATCTAAACCAGTTACCAACAGTTAAAAATTATTCCTCCATCGAAACAATTCACGTACAATTAAAAAATACCTCTCTCGAATCTGGTTTCGTAGACAACTGAAGAAAAATGGCTATTAATGGTAAAGTGTGCTGCAATAAATATCGCACGTATTTCTTTCTCAATTGAGTCTTTTATCGCTTAGTACATTATTACATAACGCTCAAGCTGTTAGTTAAACAAACAAGAACAAAGGTAAGGGAGAGACAATAGCAGAACAGATAATAGAATTCATCGATTTTAAGTCGAAGAATAGATAGAAAAGCTAACGGCACGTTCCATACCTTCGGATTAATAATAGATTTACTAGGTGGTAGGACTTTTCTGCAAAGTTCGTCTAGGTAGGTACCACCGCTTTGCCAGTTATTCTGCCGCCAAGCAGTAGTGCGCAAGCACTACTGTGTTCTGGTTCGAAGGGCACTGTAGCTAGTGAAATTACTGGGCAAATGAGACTTTATGACCTAATCTCACAGTTTTGTAATCTTATTACCAGACTGTGCTGTCTCAGAATGACGTGCGCAGTGCAGTGTTACGCGAAACTATAATTTAGTGTTTCAAGTGTCACTGCAACTGATATGGGCAGTCGTGTCGCTTAACATCAGATGAACGACGAGCTCGGCACGTCATTCATTAACAATTTCATGACAGCCTTTGTGGTGTGGTGGTTGAGCAGGTCAGTTCATAACCTGGAGGCGGCTTGTGAACGGCTTGCTCGTCATGTCATTTCGTAACATACAAAAAAAAAAAAGATACACGTTTTACTAGGTGGCAGGACTTTTCTAGAAAGTTCGTCTAGTTAGGTACCATCGCTTTACCAGTTATTCTGCCACCAAGCCGTAGTGAGCAAGCACTACTGTGTTCCGGTTTAAAGGGTATTGTAGCTAGTCAAAGTCAAAGTCAAAAAGATTTATTGTAAATAGGCTATTTTTAGCACTTTTACAAGTCAAAATTATATTAGGTACTTAAAATTAAGTTAATTCACTAAGCATATAAAATTACAAAGTGCTTATTGTCAAATTATATATTATATAGCAAGCCCATCATAATACATGTATTGTGGTGGTTACTATTGTAACATATTCATTATCTCAGCTGTAATAAATTATGTGCATTGGGTGCAAGCAATCCGGCACAATGCAGAACAGAAAACTCCGATCCGAAGCTTCGATTACAACTGTAAAGAAGAAGCTACAAGAAACTTTACAGTGTTTTTTTTTCTACTGTCTTTTAAAATGCACATAATTTATTACAGTTGAGATAATGAATATGTTACAATAGTAACCACCACGTCACACCGGTGCGAGAAAAATACCGTGATTATCTTAAGAAACATTACAAATAGAAACTGAAATTATACTAAATAGAAACAGGTAATAGAATAGGCAAAGTATCTAAGATTTCATACCATTAAGCTTGGAATATTCAGGCCAAGCTTTTTTGTGTGAAGTGAAATTACTGGTCAAATGAGGCTTTATAACCTGATCTCACAGTCTAGTGAGCTAATTACTAGACTGTGCTGATGTCTCAGGATGACGTGCGCAGTGCAGTGTCACGCAAAACTTTATATTTTAAAAGTTCCGAGTGACACTGCAACTGTTATGGACAGCCGTGTCGCCTAACATCAGATGAACGACGAGCTCGGCACGTCATTCATTAACAATTTCATGACAGCCTTTGTGGTGTGGTGGTTGAGCAGGTCAGTTCATAACCTGGAGGCGGCGGGTTTGATTCCCGCGGCAGGACAAGTATTTGTGTACATTAAAAAAAAGCGCAAATACATGTTCTGAGTTTGATTTTTTTATAACATAGACAGACAAACAAGCAGACGGCCGGCTTAATGGTAAGCAGTTACCGTCGACTATAGACACCTGCAACACCGGGGGCGCTGCCAGTGCGTTTCCTACCTTTTAAGACTCTATTTACCCGACGTTTGAAGTGCCCCATGTTGTAGCTCAGCGGAAATACCTCAGATGGAAGCTCATTCCACAACTTGCAGGTATGTGGCAGAAATGACCTCGAGCGTTATTATTATTATTTCCCAAAGAAGCCATGGTAGTCATTTTATTACGTATTTTCTTCTTTGCTCCAAACCCTTATTCTAATGCTACTCCTAATCATTAGATTGGAGTCGACGGAGCACAAACACATTACCCTAATCGCAGATCGGCGATTCACTTACATCTAACGAATAAATTGGGCTGGCTTCGTTAAGACAACTTTGTTACATGAATTTGTAGAGACAGTACCCAAAGTCGTGATTAAGATGAAATCTTGATCATTATTATACAAAACTAGTGGCCTTTTATGAACTACTTTAAAAAAGGGGAGGTTCTAAGTTCGACTATATTTTTATTTTATTTATGAAAATGAAAAATGAAAAATACATTTATTTTGATAAAGGCAAATAAGTACATTACATTAGGTTGGAAAAACCTGGGTCCCCACACTAGGCTCAGGGCCCGTATTATGCGGTCCAGGTATTTATGTTTGATACCTCGGCCCTGGGTGAATCGATTTTGGTGATTTTTTTTTATTTTAAAGCTGGCGCATAATTTTCATTCATCATCATTTGATCAAGATTGACGAGTAGTTTTTTAGTGATCTTTGATAATACGTATTTAGATTTCGACTACATTGATGATATAAAAAAAGGATTTAACCGACTTTCGATTAAATCCTTTTTTTAAGGAATTATATTATCATTACTTCTTTCTTGTGTAGGCAAACATGGTTAGCCCTTGCATTAGAATGTTTAGGCCGTAAGAAGCGCTCCATGGTTTCACAAGGAACGCGTGTTTCCCTCGGGAACTCTTAATTTCCCGGGAATAAAATTATTCTGTATATTTTTATTATGGGCAGTGGTGATGATTCCTACCAGGTGAATGACAAAATTTTATGTCATGTTCCTAAAAAACTAAACTTGTCATGTCATTCAGTAGTATAGAAAACCTTGATGTTGCAGTTTGTATGCAAAATGTTATCCAAATTGGTTCATAAATAATATGAAATTTCACATTTATCATCTTAATCATCATCATCATCAATCGGAAGACTTCCACTGCTGCGAATGGGCCATAGATTGTGACTTGACTGGCTAAAAGTATCTTTGAGGTAATTTTACTTTATGGCCTTTCAAACTGGGACACAATAGTACTTGAACAGTATTGCTTGGTGACAGAATATCTGGCTATAAGTATATAATATAAGATACTTACATTTTGGCATCCCTAAGAAGCAAAAATTTTACAGAAACACCAACGTAAAACCTAATTTTGCGTTATCAATTTTGACTCGGCTATAATGCAAATGAAAAAAGGAGCAACTTAATCTTAAACAGGGAAGCTCGAGTATCTAATTGAATAATTTCGTTAAGAGAATGAAATTGCCGTGGGGAGAAGGGATGTCTAGGCGGGAACCCTTTTAAGGGCATTAAGTAATTCGTCGTGGGCCCTCGCAATTGTACCAATGGGGTCTGATGACATGGAATATGTACACAGTGACTGTGGTCTTAGACGTTACGCACTTATTTCGTAATATTTTAGAGGTTATTTCTCGAAGATACTTAATAAATAATAATAATAATAATGTTGGTAGAAATTTCACCTACGGCACCATCTAGTCCCAAACTGAAGAAAGAGTATACCATGGGAACCAGATAACTGATAGAATACTTAGATACTTTTTGTCTGTAAATACATACATAGAATACAATATAACACCCATACACAGAACAAACATTTATGTTTGTCCTGGGTGGGAATCAAACCTGCAGCTCAAGGCAGGATTACTACCAACTGAGCTATCGGGCCAGTCAGGTGACTATTTGACAATGTGAAATAGACACTCATATAAAAGTGTGAAATGCACTTAAAATAGGCTCTGTGAAGTTGAGAACAGCAAATTATATAAATAGGTATTAAAATATAAAAAATCATTAAAGTATGAGCCGAAAGAGAATTTTTACATACATAGCATGACAAAAATAATATAGTTACTAAAACTAGACCTGGGACGAATCAGAAATAAATCGTTAGAACTTATTATTTTCATCATCATTAAAGGCGCTACAACCCGAGGTGGATTTTTGTTCTAAATTTTCCAGCCTCTAACACCGATTATTTCCAGGTCTTGCTCAACGCCATTTAGCCTTCGGAGCTTTGGTCTACGACGATTTCTGCGACCATCTAGTTGGCCCTCTAGGAGACGTTTGGGTGTTCGCGTCTTCACCATCCACATGGCCTTGCCAGCAAAGACTTTTTATTACTCTAAATATAAAGTAGCTTTCTGAAACAATTAGGTACAGAGGAAAAGGTGAAAACGCTCTTCCGCTTGCGTGTCTTACGACTTTAAAATGCCAATAAAATGCTAGTCGCGGTAGTTCCATAGAATTAATTGTCAAGATTACTTTACTTATATTTATTTTTTTATGATTTTTTTATTACTTTACTTTTTCTTATTTATTGCTTTTAGGTTGTGAGCGTATTAGGCACGTTGTACTGGTAGTTGGTTTGTTATATAAAGTTTCTTTTTTATTGTCTTCTGTTTTATTTATCTATTAGAATAAAAGCATGCTTTACTTATGTATGTTGAGTTCTAATAACTAGTACATGTGGTTAGTATAAGTTACCACTTCTACGAAGTTAAAGCACTGTTTAAATATACATAATAAAGTGATGACTGGCTCAACTGTGCCCGAACTTGTCGTGTTTAAATTTTGGATCTTTTTGAGTGGGAATGGATGTCGTTGACGGGAAACAATGTTTTGCGTGAAGGCCGGTTTTAGGCGTACTCAGGCCTTGTATACGTTATTATTATAATAGCTATTTTAATTTTAATTTTGCGTTCACATTTATTTTAACACGTCGCAATAACACTGGTGGCTGGGCCACTCCAGGTCGAGCAAAACAACGGCTTATTATAAACTTAAAATTAAATTATTATTCGTAAGTCATTGATCAGTTTAATTGCAGATACTGCCTAGGCCATTATCTTAACGTTACCTACGATTGACTTAACAACATGTAGTATTATGATAAAATAAAAGAGCTGTTTGAGGTGGAACGCGTTGTTGTATTGTCATTATGACATATACTACACAACATTTTTTTTTTTATGTTTTGGCTCCACACTTTTGTGTATTTAGCCAGTGTCAAGTAATTAATAATTTATCAAGTTAATGATATTTAACGCAAATATGTATCAAGTCACAGTCGAAGTCATCAAGTCAAATCATAGTCCAGTCAAAGACATACTCCTAGTAAAGTGGTGGCAACTTTACTTGAAGCTTCTGTGGAGTTTTGGAAACAACACGAAAAAAAACGTTTCACCATCATTATACCACTTTCCCATACTTATGCCTGTAATCCAGCACTTTTATGCACTAACACTGAAAATAACACAAGTTTTGGAAAATAATACAATGCAGCGGCGCGATCTTTTTCGTTTTCCCGCCAAAACTCCTACGCAACATTTATAATTTATGAAACATGGAATGTAAGGAAACTAAAGAGTATCCCACTGATTACAATAACACCTGTCACTGTCATTGTGACATATATTACACAACATTTATAATTTATGGAACATGGAATTCGCCTTATTCCCATAAGTCTGTGTCATGAAACTAATTTCACCGATACTGACCTATTCGTGAAATTGATTTCATTATCCACGAAATTAGGTTAATAATGCTGATCCAGCTTTATTTCACAGAATATTGGCAAATTGCTATTTTAAAAGGATTTCTTAATGCAAACTACTATATATATATCCCTCCATACTTAAAGATATTTTTAAACACACTGGTCTTAAATCAGTTAATAATAAACATACTTAAATAATAAAAATACTTAATAATTTTTTTAGGAATTATAAATCGTTTTTAGCGGTATATTATAGTGAAGTGAAACTAAACAAAAATACATACTATTATATATTAGTAATGACTTCTTTTTATAATATAAGGGGCTTGTAGACAGTGAAACAAATAATATTTTAAACAAAATGATGTTCTTTAAAGTGTATATCTCTCCTAAGTGGTCTGTGGTGTATATTGATAGTTAGGATAAATTTTGTCATTACAAAAATATAAACTACTAGTTGCGCCCCGTGGTTTCACCCGCGGATAGAAAGTATTTTAATTATTTGCCCATCCCACGGGACCATTTCACTTTTCCGGGATAAAATGTAGCCTGTATGTTAATCTAGTGTATAAGCTATGTTGGTTCCGAATTTCATCCAAATCCATTCAGCCTTTGAGCGTGAAAGAGTAACAAACACAAAATTTCGCCTCTATAATATTAGTGTGATTATAAAAGTGCCAGTAATATACATTACTACAAAAAAGGCTTCTCACAACAGATCTGAACACAAAAATAGATTAGATCAGTAAAAACAAGCTTACATACAAAACCATTAAAAAACTAAAAAGGTAGTGTTTGTTGTGACCTTACACGTGATCTGGTTAGTATTCTTTTCTAAGGAACTATTATCAAAGGTCCGCTTCTTTCACGTTCAAAAAAGGTCGCGTCTATATGATATAAGCAGACACTACAAATTATTTCACTTATTTCGGAAGTGTCTACCGCTTTCTAATACCCGTAACAGAAGGTACGGCACTTTGAACACGTTTCTCTTAAATAGGCACTTATACAGACGTGACTTTAGTATCAGTAGTTTTATTGCTATCTAGGTGTAAAACGGAAGTAAAAATGGTGAAAGTATTGAATATTTAACAGTTTGTAGTAAAATCTTTAAGCACCGTTTCCTATTGTCACTTCGTTCTTTTGTCTTTTTACAGCCTTTTGACGAGCTCTGTGGTGTAGTGGGGCAAGGGGGCTCATAACCCGGAGGTGGCGGGTTCCATTCCCTTGGCAAAACATGTATTTGTGGATGAAAATAAACGCACTACTGGTTCTGTGTCTGGGTATTGTGGGACCATGGTTCTCGTAGTTCCTGGGTCCCTAGGTACAGGGAATCCTAGTTAGGGTCTAGGATCTATATATGTGATCGAGGGGCATTATTTATTTATTTTATTACAAAATCTTTTATACGCTTTTCAAGAAAATCCAGTTATCTCCGTTTATGGTTCAACTGTATTGATATTTTTCAATCTCATGTAAAAATAAATCATGTATCTACAAGTTAGCTTCACAGTTGATAAAGATATAATCATGTTGATTACTGTTTCGTGACCAATTTAATAAGGTATCATGATGGATTTATTCCTCGGATGAGTATATAATATTATCATTTACGTAACTAAGTATGTGAGAAATAGTATATTGACTGGCCCAATAGCTCAGTTGGTAGTAACCCTGCCTTTTGAATTGTAGGTTCTGGGTTCGAGATTGGACCAAACACTGATATTTGTTGTGTGTCGGGGTGGTAAATCTCATGTATGCATTTACAAATAAAAAGTATCTAAGTATTGTATCAGTTATCTTGTTCCCTTTATACAAGCTTTGCCTAGTTTGGGGCCAGATGGCTCTGTGTATGTGTACAAATAGAAAATCCACTGGAGATCAAATTTCTTAGGATCAATTCAGAGGATTGTCACGGGAGAGAGAAAATTCCTATAGCACTAAAGTGCAAAAGAATAGTTTAAAATCAAATCCGAGAACCCATTTTCTCTAGCTATGAGCTACTGTGTTGCACTAGTGATGTCTAACCGTGATGAGTCACGACCCAGTGCTGTCGCACTATAATACTTCGCGCCTAAGTGCGTCGCACCAGCGTAGGTCGCTCAGTGTCATGAGGTCAAACGAATTTTAACGCACATAATTAGCATTGCGTTGTTTTTGAAAGTCTTAGGGCAAGTGTCCTCAAGATAAGTTACGAAATTTCTTTGATAATATTATAATTTAAAGGGTGAGAACAAAAAGGGTTTAACTGATTTTTTCACAAAATGACTTATGGATATCGTTGGATTCAGCGTGACATTATCTACAATAATACATCCTCGAAATACCGAAATGAGGCTTAAATCTCGAGATCTTGAGTCTAAAAACGGTTTATCTGTCACAGGAATACAGTTCGCTTAGCACAAAAACATTATTATATTTATTTTATTATATAATATTTTAACAGTAATTGTATGAAGTAGTACTATATTTAGTATTTTAAAATAGAATTAATACATTTCAAGCAATTGAAACTCACATAAACCTTTTCTATCACCTTATAAGCACTCTACATTAAAATGAAGCCGTTGAAGTTTAAAGTCAATTTTCTCGTAACTATAAATTTGGCAGTTAAACCCTTTTTATTCTCAACCCTTCAATTAATCATAATGATAAATATTATAATTATTATGATTATAGAGTTCTTCCAAGCTTGCTCGTTTTCTGTATATTTTTAACCGACTTTAAAAAAGGTGGAGGGTTTTCGACTGTATATTTTTTATTGTTTGCCACCTCAGATCTTTCAGATGGGTGAACCAATTTTGATGTTTCCTCTTTTATTTGAACGCTGGTACTCCCGGTGTGATCCTATTTCATGGCATCCATAACAAAACCATATAAGTCTAAAGTCGTTTATTACACAAATTAGGGCATTTCTAAACACTCTAAATAAAATATCAGCATTATTACTTCCAAGTACTTGTAACTCATAAACCATAAAATATAAATCACCTTCACTGAAATATGGCACACACAAAATGGAGATCATCATCAGCGTTCATCATCATTTTTATTCACCTTCACCACTATTACCACCTATATCCATGATTGTTAACTTTTGTTTTATTACAACGCCATCTATGTCTTTCCTATCAAACTTTTTTTAACCTTTACTCGATGATATTGAATTTTACGGAATGATGCAAGTGCTGTTAGACACCCACGCTAGATGGCGTTAAACTGAAAACTAGTACGTAATCCAAAACTTATCTCGAGTTTTGGCGGGAAAACGAAAAAGATCGTGTCACCGCATTGTATTATTTTTCAAAACTTGTGTTATTTTCAGTGTTAGTGCATAAAATTGGTGGCATTTTATTCGTTAAGTGCTGGATTACAGGCATGAGTGTGGGAAAGTGGTATAATGATGGTCAAACGTATCTTTTCGTGTTGTTTCCAAAACTCCATAGAAGCTTCTGGTAAAATGGCCACCACTTTACTAGGAGTATGACTTGACTAGACTGGACTATGACTTGACTTGATGACTTGGACTGTGACTTGACTTGACTTGACATACATATATATTACTTAACTCGAAAAATTATCAATTACTTGACACTGGCTAAATACACAAAAGTGTGGAGACATACCAAAACAAAAAAAAAACTTATCGCAACGAGTGATTTAGTTACATACTTCAACTTCTTTTACCGCATTCAATACACGAGGGAAACTTCTACAATGTCGAACTGCAGAAAGTTTGCAAATCTGCTCGACGGTTCGATGCTCGCTCGATATTTTGCCTAACTTCGCCTGCATTGCGCGGACGAGTTGAAAGAGTGCATCTGTTCATTCTTCTTTCATTGTTTTCGGATACAGTTAAGTGGTTTACTTGAGTCAGTTCAATGCTGAAGATATTTTAAATGTATTTTGGCGGGAAAGCGAAAAAGATAGCCTCACCGCATTGTATTATTTTCCAAAACTTGTGTTATTTTCAGTGTTAGTGCATAAATTTGGTGGCATTCTATTCGTTAAGTGCTGGATTACAGGCGTGAGTGTGGAAAAATGGTATAATGATGGTGAAACGTTTCTTTTCGTGTTGTTTCCAAAACTCCATAAAAGCTTCAAGTAAAGTTGCCACCACTTTAATAGGAGTATGACTTTGACTAGACTATGACTTGACTTGATGACTTCGACTGTGACTTGACACATATTTGCGTGAAATATCATTGACTTGATAAATTGTCAATTACTTGACACTGGCTAAATACACAAAAGTGTGGAGCCAAAACAATTTAAAAAATGTATTTGGTTGTATTATTTATTTATAGGGAAAAGATTGGGATCATTGTTTTATATGTCGATAGGGATTATAGAATCCATATGTTAGAGCAATAATATCATAGATTGTAATTTGAGAGGATACACTGTTCCTTGAGAGGGTACACTGTTCTTTTTCTGTTTCTTGCTTTTCGCTTTTTAACCGACTTCAAAAAAGGAGGAGGTTCTCAATTTGCTGTATTTTTTTATGTTGAACCGATTTTGATGAACCTTTTTTTTATTTGAAAGCGGGCTTTGAATATTTGGTTCAGTTCTGTCAATGACATGGAGGTATCCATATAAGTCTGAAGTTGGTTTTTGACGCTTTGCGTTTTTTATTATGTGACGTTATTGTATATAGTATATATTTATTAGACTACTAAAATGTACTAATACAAAATAGGTAAAATTTTAATGAATTCATGTCGATAATGTTCATTATGATGTTCGTGTAGTTAATGATTATGGTGTCAATGTTGATGATGGTGATGCGGATGATGGTGATTCGGATGATGGTAATAATTTCAAAAACTAAAGCAAGCTCCTTACAAAAAAAACTTTTGCGATTATAGCTAGATGCCTGTAAATTGTTCCTACAATGTGGTGTTTCAATAAAGAGTTTAATCTATCTATCTATCTAGAAGTAATGACGTTGGTGATATACTAGGTGGTTGTATTTTTCTGCAAAGTTCGTCTAGGTAGGTACCACCGCTTTGCCAATTATCCTGCAGCCAAGCAGTAGTGCGCAAGCACTGCTGTGTTCCGGTCTGAAGAGCACTGTAGCTAGTGAAATTACTGGACAAATGAGACTTTATGAACTGATTGCACACAGTATAGTAATCTTATTACTAGATTATGGTGATGTCTCAGGATGACGTGCGCAGTGCGGGTTTACGCGAAACTTTATAATAGGCTATTTGACTACTATATTTTTATTACATACATAAATAAGATACCTCAAAAAATAGATGACTGTGAAAACAAAACTTGTATATCTCAAAAAATTACTAAGTTACAGGCATTTTAAAATACAGAAATAGAAAGCGAAACTTTATAATAGGCTATTTGACTACTATATTTTTATTACATACAGTAGTGCGCAAGCACTGCTGTGTTCCGGTCTGAAGAGCACTGTAGCTAGTGAAATTACTGGACAAATGAGACTTTATGAACTGATTGCACACAGTATAGTAATCTTATTACTAGATTATGGTGATGTCTCAGGATGACGTGCGCAGTGCGGGTTTACGCGAAACTTTATAATAGGCTATTTGACTACTATATTTTTATTACATACATAAATAAGATACCTCAAAAAATAGATAACTGTGAAAACAAAACTTGTATATCTCAAAAAATTACTAAGTTACAGGCATTTTAAAATACAGAAATAGAAAGAGACAACTCAAACACGCAGTGATGTCAGTTACCAGTCCTCACAGTAACTCATTACTAAGCTGTGGTAGCTCTACATACAATCTTTTTGGCATGTGACGTCACAAGCCATGACTTCATAGTAGCTGTGAGGAAGCTCAACACGATCTCTGTTTTGCGAGAAAGGGACAGGCGATGAAACTTTAAAAGCGTACTACTCCGTGATCAATTTACCGATTTTACTTATTTTTACAATGATTACATTCATTTTTAACCTACTTTATGAAAATAGTATTTACTTGTTCATTTTTAATAGTAGTCAAATAGCCTATTTTCCGAGTGAACCTGCCACTGATATGGGCAGCCGTGTCGCTTAACATCAGGCAAACGGTTAACTCGTCACGGCATTAAAAAAGAATGTCCAAATTATAATAACAAAATTTCGCAAACCATACCAAAGGACACAACTTACGAGGTATCACTTACCAAGTCTTATAGCACTCCTCGTATTACGACTTCAGGGGTTAAAACCAAGATAAAGCTAAGAAACACGTAAACACGCTCACCTACGCTTGCCACAAAGTATTTTACACCACCTCAAGCTTGGAATTCATTCAACCTTAAAACGTCTTTTATGACATTAGATAGTAAACAAAAAACAAAATGTCGTAAAGTCACAACTAGGTCAGGCATTTGTCCCCCGTCACGTAACTTCACGTGACGAGTTGAAGAAAGGTCTGTCACGGAATGTTGTGATCGATACTTTAATATTAATGTAGGCTTAGCCTCAAGCTAAGAAGTATAAACGACTCATATCCATAGATGACTTTTTATTTTATTTCATACTAACGGTCAACACTCAGCGGTTTCTCCCGCGGAAACTCTAAATTTTCAGGGATAAAAAGTCATTTAATAATAATGATAACGCTCACCTGATCGGTGACATATAGATAGATTCTGGACCCTGACTCTAGTTAGGTTATCCCTAGTTTGGTTATTCATATGATCCAGGAATTATGAGGTAGTCCCACAGTAATCCCACTTTAGTCCCACAACACCCAGACTTACTTTTTTCTGTGCACAAACCAATACCTGTATTGAGGACTAAAGAAAACTTCTAATTCTTAAAGGATCAAATTTAAATATAAATTCAAATTATGTTTAGTGTAACATGAACGACGTATCTACCAATTTTAATGGTTAGGGCCCAGGATCTATATATTTAAACTAGCTTTTGCCCGCGGCTTCGAGAAAATATTTCATACATAACTCAACCACACATTTCACCCTCTTAGGGATGGACTTTTGAAAAACCCTTTCTTAGTGGATACCTACACATTACAAAGAACACACCCTTTAAATTTCAAGTCACTAGGACTAGCGGTTTAGGCTGTGTGTTGATATATAAGTCACTCAGTCAGTCAGGACTTTGAATTTTATATGTATAAGATAAGTTGAGCGTAATTATTATTATTATTATTAATGTTACAGTGGGCCCAAGCCCAAGAAACATACTAAGTCAAACAAAAAAAAAGTCCTCATGCCCTGCAAACATTCAGTATTGCCATTTTAGTATACTCGTATATTTAGATTGGATCGCTTTTAGTGTAATCTTTTATGAAGGGACAAGGTTTGGTAAAGTAGTCACTTAGTTTAATCCGGCGGAGCAGACCAAAATCACCTCAAGACAAAATTATAAGAGAGTTGCCACATATTAGGTAAATGTACAATTGTATACATTTGAAGGGTTGAGAATAAAAAGGGTGTAACTGTCAAATTGATAGTTTCGAGAAAATTGACTTTAAACTTCAACGGCGTCATTTTAATGTAGAGTGCTTATTGAGTAATAGAAAAGGTTTATGTAAGTTTCAGTTGCTTGAAAATGTTTTAATTCTATTTTAAAATACTAAATATAGCACTAATTCATACAACTACTGTAAAAATATAATAATAGGTCTTTACCTATGAAATTGCCGTTTTGCAGTACAGACTTTTTCAAACAAAAAAAAGTTTTGATTGGCTATGAATTCTAAATTCAAATTAATTTTGTTTTAAAAATATGACATTCTATTTACAATATAAGTCTTTTGTTTATTGATTAGCGTTGTATTTTCATTACATTTCAACATTTTTCCTCATAATGGATACTTTGAAATTTCGTGTAATTATGGAATATGAGTTCCGTCGTGGCACCAACGCGGCACAAACGACACGTAACATCAACGACGTTTACGGAGAGAACTGTACAAACGAACGTACAACCCGTTATTGGTTTGCTCGGTTCCGTTCTGGGAATTTTGACTTGAAAAATGAGCCTCGTGGTCGTCCGGAAACTTTGGTCAACAATGATGAATTAAAGGCGATTGTGGAAGCTGATGAATCTCAATCTACAGCTGAGCTGGCAGCAGCTTTTGATGTTAGCATCAAAACAATATTGGTCCATTTGCGACAGATTGGCAACATAAAAAAGCTTGATAGATGGGTGCCCCACGAACTTAACGATCGCCAGCGCAACGTACGCGTCGATACTTGCCTTGCGCTGATTAACAGGCACAGAAATGAAGGAATTTGAACCGAATTGTTACGTGCGACGAAAAATGGATTCTTTTTGACAATCGAAAGCGCTCAGCAAGTTGGTTAGATCCTGGTTCGGTACCAAAGCAATGTGCAAAACGAAAAATGACCCCTAGAAAGGTGATGGTCACAGTTTGGTGGTCTAGTGCTGGTGTGATTCATCATAGCTTTTTACAAAACGGCGAGAGAATTACTGCAGATGTGTACATTGAAGAACTGACCACAATGATGGCGAAACTCGCACGTCTGCAACCAGCTTTGGTCAATCGGT
The DNA here is from genome assembly GCA_905220475.3 of Ennomos fuscantarius. Taxonomy (NCBI): domain Eukaryota; kingdom Metazoa; phylum Arthropoda; class Insecta; order Lepidoptera; family Geometridae; genus Ennomos; species Ennomos fuscantarius. The sequence goes on from HG992044.1 coordinate 6,015,058, forward strand.
CGTCTCCACTGCTACTTCACGACAACGCGCGACCCCATACTGCACAACAGACCGTCTCTAAGCTGCATGAGTTGGGTTTGGAAGCTCTCCCTCATCCGCCATACTCACCAGATCTTGCACCTACCGACTATTACTTTTTCCAAAATTTGGACAACTTTTTAGCGGGAAAAAAATTCAATTCCCGAGAGGCAGTACAAAACGCCTTTGAAGAGTTTGTTATCTCCCGTCCTGCTGATTTTTTCAAGAAGGGCATCCATAAACTGCCACAGCGTTGGCAAAGATGCATTGATTGCAGGGGTGATTACTTTGAATAAAAGAAATAAATAAGTTCGAAAAAAAAATACTTTAACTTTTTTCAAACAAAACGGCAATTTCATAGGTAAAGACCTAATATAATAAAATAATTATAATAATGTTTTTATGCTAAGCGAACTGTATTCCTGTGACAGATAAACCGTTTTTAGACTCAAAATCTTGAGATTTAAGCCTCATTTCGGTATTTTGAGAATGTATTATTGTAGATAATTTCACGCTGAATCCAACGATACCCATAAGTCATTTTGTGAAAAAAATCAGTTAAACCCTTTTTGTTCTCACCCCTTCATTTATAAAATAATAACTATAAGTTTGGGCAACGTGCCTCTTTGGGATAGTATTTAAATATAACAAGCGCAAAGCGTAAAATACCGTCTTCAGACTTATAATGGTTTTTTAACGAATGCCATTGTTAGAATTGAAATGAGATCATACGGGAAGCATTAGCTTTCAAATAATAAAAAAATCATCAAGTCGGTTGACCCAGTCGAAAGTTTTAACAATCGAATTGATAACCTTGTCCTTTTTTGAACTAGATTGAAAAAAACTACAGTGACGGTGGAATTGTCACAATAAAAATATATACAACATCTCGCGACAGAATTAGTTTTTCTCCTACAAATAAGATTCCCATGGGCCATATCTCGACGTCACGTCGCTTATGATCGTTGAATAATAAGTATCTTATACCTACCCACGTGTCATTGCCCTCCATCGTACGGTGTGAACTTAAACTTTTTTTATGGCTCCACACTTTTGTGTATTTAGCCAGTGTCAAGTAAATGATAATTTCTCAAGTTCATTAATATTATATAATGTGTCAAGTCAATTCACAGTCCAAGTCATCAAGTTAAGTCATAGTCTAGTCTTGTCAAGTCATACTCCTAGTAAAGTGGTGGCAACTTTACCAGAAGCTTCTATGGAGTTTTGGAAACAACACGAAAAGAAACGTTTCAGAATCATTATACCACTTTCCTACAGTCATGCCTGTAATTCAGCACTTAACGAATAAAATGCTACCAATTTTATGCACTGAAAATAACACAAGTTTTGGAAAATAATACAATGTGGCGACGTGATCTTTTTCGTTTTCCCGCCAAAACTCTCGAACTTAAACTTATACAGCCTTATTAATAAACGGGTATTAGTGTCGGTTTATTAGGTATATTAGTTACTTCAGCTTTTATCCTTTTTTTGCTACTGGAATATTTAGCTGGATCGAAAGAGACAAAAGATGGCGTAACTGATCCAAAGCTATTTCGAGTTTATTAATAAGGCTGATATAGTGCATAGACTTTCAAATATTTTTTATGTTTGTGTGTTATTCTTGATATATAGAAATATGTGACTTCCATTTCAAAAATAATTTATGGAAGAATTTGATTTAGATATATTAAAGGATTTAAAAAAAATTTTTTGAAATCCTTTAATCAGAGTAAAATACTTGCAAACGGTTTATATTAATATAATAGAAAAGAAGTATTGGCAATTTTATTTCCTTTCAGTTATAACAAAACTAAAGTAAAATTAAAAACTATGCATTAGCAATACTTAATGTAAGAAGCTGCTCCCTGTAGGCAACGTGTCTAAAATTCTGGCGGCATTGCCCCGTTGAATGGCAAAATTAATTAATCTAAATATATATAACTCAAAGGTGAATGACTGATTGACTGACTGACATAGTGATCTATCAACGCACAGCCCAAACCACTGGATGGATCGGCCTGAAATTTGGCACACAAGTAGTTGTTATGACGTAGGTATCCGCTAAGAAAGGATTTTTCGAAATTCCACTCTTAAGAGGGTGAAATGGGTGGTTGAATTATTTTCCCATAGGCCACGCCGCGGCCGAAACTGCGGGCAAAAGCTCGTAAAATATAAAACTTTAACAACTGAAACCAAATCCTCTTTACCAACTCATTATTTGTATTATAATGCGACCTTTGAACATACTTAACAAGAACAATAAATTCAGTTCTAAAAATAACTAAAACAGTACAGTCTGCTTAAAAAAATTGATGAACGAAACGTAAAAAAAATAGTCCGCTTGCGTAAATGGCAATACAAAAATTCTCTATGTATCTTTTATTCACTCTAAAAAGAGACATTTTAAATAAGATATATATATTATAAAGATATATTATTGTATGATTTCCTTTTTTTAATAGTTTTGAGTATTTAATGCGCTATGAAACTGACTGTACATGCGATACCCCCGTTTAAATAGAAGTCAACGCTTTTGAATAAAACAACGGCGTATATTTCATAACATTGTCTGAATACGTTTAACGAAACGTATTTTGCGAGAAATATGTTTTGCGATTCACGACTTTGTTTTATTTTGTCACTGAATCCGTTTCTGGCTAATGTTTTTTGTTGTAATAGTTTTATAAATTAAAACTCAAATGTTTAGCTGGTTCCTTTTTATTTCTTTTGACGATATTAGTTTAGTTATCATTTGATATTAAGTAAAATGTACTCGAGCGCTTACTTGTCTAATACCAAAAAAACATTTCAAAATAATAAATGAATGTATATATTATCTAGGATAGAGGTAACTTAGCAACAGCATTCTAAAAGAGGTTAATGTATTTATTGTTGCTTGATTAACCGAAATAAATTAATAAATTTGGAAGAAAACAATACCAATTTTTCTTAGATTTCGCAACAGAAACTATAAATTATCCAGTTTGGTATTAAATAATTATAAATGTATTTTATGCACCAAAAACCCTCTGCTTCGGATGTGGTTTGCAACAAAATCGGTTCACATTTTCACAGCACAAAAAGTAGCAAATTATCATAAAAGCCCGAATACATAACGTTAAAAATAAATGATTACTAAGAACGCGCCGCGAAAGCGAGGCGCTATGACTGCTACGAGCGCTCCGAGGCTACGAAAACGCTACGAGACGCTACGAAAATGCTAAGGAATGCTACGACGCGTAATTGGATAATTTCGTTAACTAAATGAAACTGAGTTCTCAGACAATTTCACTCCAGCAGATGCATAAAGAATTTTATAGCCACAACTGAGCCTTTACTCAGAACTGCGCTTTACTGGAAAAGACTTCGATAGTAGGAAATAAACTTGAACCAGAGTACAATATAGACAGTTCTTCTTCAGTCAACAAAAATAATCCGTGACTACAAAATCTCACCATCGCGTCTACACTGTTCCGGGAAATAATTATGAAACCCTAGATTAGATAGTCGGAATAGGTATTCATTGATTTACACGTGCATTGCGGCTGCTCGTTGTTTGAGAAAAAGCAATCTCCAAATTTCAAGTCTCTAGCACCAGCAGTTTAGGCTTTGCGTTGACATATAAGTCAGTCATTCAGTCAGATTTTGAATTTTATATGTATTTTTGATAAACTAAATAGTTAATAATGCGTAGTTTATGTGCATAGTCATTACGAAAATTTTCAAATTAAGAATGTAATTGCTCCTCTTTCATTGCAATCAAAGCTTAATACACTGCGTAAACTAATGAGTGTAGCATGTAATGAGTGAAATTCTCAATGTTTATCATTAACGATAGTTAAAAGCGTGGTTTAGACTTTAAATAATTAATGATTTGCACTAAAATGACTGTGTCATTACCACCGAATTAATTAATTTCAAGCTAATTATTTTGATTGTCACAGGTACTGTATTATTGTAAAGATAGTTAAGGAGGTGATGGCATTATATCAAATACTGAAAACAACGTCTAAAATGTAAAGTCGGAAGTTTTATGCAGACATAAGCGATTTAAACGAGCCTTAAACAAGTGTTTAACTACTGTTTTTTATTGTTAAACACGCGTTTGATATCTGTCTAAGCTTTGTTTATGTATTTGTGGTAGCAAGGAACGAAAATGTTCATGTAACGACTTCTATCTTTCTACAACATTGAATAACAAATGTGGCTTTGTGGTAGATGTTGAACTATTTTATAAATATTATTTATTAAAGTAAAACTTGTTTACGCACGCTTAAGTTGGGGAGTAAGCTCGTGAATGCAAGGCAAACAAAAGTTGAATTCGGTTCACGTAGATCTTAATTTTCAATATAACAAAGTTAATAATTTGTATTATTATGTTGGTATGTCCGGTAAAATGTCAATTTTCAATTGTCAAGATGGCAACATAAAATTAAACAAAGCAAAAACAAAGTTATACCGGCCGATAGATGGAGCTAAACTAAAGAACTTTTACTTCAGTCGTGTGTCACACGCGTTTTTCTTTTATCATGTATACCTTGAACTGTTACAATGAATATAATTTCAATTCGTTAGCAAAATAATATACAAAATTGGTCACAACCTCCTTGACTACACAGAGAATGATGTTTAACAAAGCGATAATAAATTAATTTGCGCCACCACTGCTTTGTATTTGTTGATTGTGGTTAAACAAGCTTTGATCGTTCTATGGATTCGTTTCCTGCGAAACCCAAACCAAATTTAATTAAACCTATATCATTTTGGATCACACCTAACAGTGCCTATTTTCATGTGAGGCCAAATTAGTGGAGGCCACATCAGTTAGTTATTCTCTACTGAGTTTTCATACTAACAACAAATTTTTCCTCCTGGGTCTTTTAAAGTCCGGAGTGAATGGGCATCTCATGGGCAAGCGTGCTCCACTTTAGACAACCTCGTCACTTACCATCACGTGAGTTGTTGTAAAACGCATGGCCATTTTACCATAAAAAAAATGTTGTAGCTCTGCCTTCATTTTACGCTGTAGATTGTGAGTTTGATTCCCACCCAGAACAAACATTTGCGTTACTTTTGATTATCACCATTAAACATAATATTTATTTAAATATCCGAGCTTCTTTTTTTTATAATCTAATTATTTTTAGTGGCTATAAGTCGGCCGACGACTATATCAGCCCCATAGTGCTCACTCTTAAATAAACAGAAAAGGAAATTTAGGTTACATTAATAATAAGAATAATAATAACGCCCAACGATCACATAAATAGATCCTGAACCCTAACTGGGATTCGAGTCTAGGGACCATGGTCCCACAACACCCAGACTCAGAACAAATATTTGCGCTTTTTTTTCTGTGCATAAATACATTGTGATCAGTCTATACACAGACCGATACAGCTTTTTTAAACCTATATATCTTACATAAACATCAATTTATTGAAGTGGTCTATTAGCGCTTACGATATCGTATCGTGTAATATAAAATGAAAACGTTCCAACCCAAATGCACTATAAAACTTGTCCCCATCACCCTACTTTGCCACGAGTTGGCTGGGTGTCATAACACTCACGGTGCGTAAATTTTTACCACTTTAACCACTTCTAGAACCCCTAGGTCGTATAATTTAATCGCGGTAAGTTCCCAGTCAAATTGCTAAAGACGAAAGTCGCAAATTGAAACGAGAACGTCTCTTACACTTTCGCCTTCAAGAATGTTGGGATATCGTTGAATATTTTTTGTTATCTCTCTTTCCACACGCCGCGTGCATTTTAATATAGTTGAAATTGTGATTACAGACTCAGATATAATAAAATTCATTATTATTCTAACCTCTACTTTTAATAAAGAAAACATTAGTTCCTGCACGTGATACTAAAAATTCCTTTACAGAATTTAATTAATATTTTAATAATTAATCTGTTAATTGATTGGCCTGATAGCTCAGTTGGCTCACCTTGCCTTCTGAACTGCAGGTTGTGGGTTCGATTCTCACCCAGGACAAACATTTTTGTGATGAACATAAATGTTGGTTTTGTGTCTGAGTGTTATATTGTATTCTATGTATGTATTTACAAACGAATCTAAGTATTAAATCAGTTATCTGGTACTACAAGCTTTGCTTAGTTAGATGGCGCTGTGTGCAATGTTCATCAATGTTTATTTATTTATTTATCACGCTAAGCAAATGATACTGTAATAAATCATGAAACTAATACGGAATACTTATTATTTAAGATTTATTTAATCAATTTCACAGACGTGACGGGAAACTAAATATGAAAAAGTATAGCTTATAATTTAATAAATGTTTAAAATATATAAATTTATTATACAAACCCGAAAATTATGACTTAGAATGAAAATGATAAATTAATCAATCCATCGCTATCACTTTTTTAATCGACTTCCAAAGAAGGAGGAACTATGTTCGGCTGTATGTATTTTTTACGTATATATAATCTATGCTCCTACTTCTAAACCATAATATATATTTAAAAAAATTTGCTCTGTATACGTAGGTCAGTATATACCTCTAATTCTCTACCATATCTTAGTGACCAGTAGTCCAAAAACGTTATCATTAAAATCATCTTTTTTTAGTTTTAAAGAGGATCTTTGCCCTTTAAACCTACACACACTTTAATTAAAAGCTGTCATTTACAGAGGTACAGTATTTACATAAGAATTCGAATAAAACTTTCAAGGTCCTTCAAAGGACGACCAGAAAGAGCCATCAACACCGCAAAAGGGATTCGTTATTTGGATACCCGACCGCGATGTATAAACAGTAAGGGTAAAGTTACCTATAATTTTAGTTTGAAAACTATCGTGAGTATGATACATTTTGGAAAATTAATAACGGTTAACCGTTCTCTTCAACTCACGTTAACTAAAAGTCGAACATATTTCTATCATTTTTCTGGGAGTTACGTGAGGATAAGAGAAGCGATAATTTCCATTACATTATCCAAATCCTGATGTTCTCATTGATATAGAGAGTTAGTGGAAACAGCAATATTGGCAACAAAGATCCCACATTCAAACAAAAATCGCACATAAAATAATCATACCAACTTAAGAGATGAATCATATCTTATCTAAAGTACCCATACCGTTGTTGACTGTTATACGACCATCATGATTTAGGAGGACGTAAAAACTTTGTTGCTGTTTAATGTTTATATAGGATCAAGTCAATTTTCATCCAGCTTCTTCTATTACTTACCTGGTTTTAATGTTTTAATTAAAACAGGCTCGACTCTAAACTAACGCAATATTAAGAGACATAAATAAAATCTAGGCTTTTTTCCCATTGTAAAGACAAATGTTTCGACAGTCAAACGTGTTCTAAAATAGTGATAAAATAAGTTAGTTTGTAGAAACTCAATTACGTTAGGGCTATTTAATTATAAGAACGACCAACTTTAGGGATAAATGGGTAATGCACAATGAGCTAAAGAGAGAGAGATAATCGGCTAGTGTCAGCTTCGTATAACGCCACCTCTGTCACTCAGAGGGAAATAAACGGCTAGTTTCGGCTTTGTAGATCGTTCTCTCTGTCACAGAGCATCGGGCGGCCTTGTCACATCAAGCGATTTCTCAGGCCCTTAGATGGAGCAGTTTATTTTTTGTTTGGTGTTTTGTAACTAATAATTACCCTTGATAAAATTTTCGATTCAAAAAGCGTGTCAAAATTCTAGCTTATTTTGTTTGTTGACGTCCACTTGCAATCTGAAGGTCATAAAGCTAAACTAAAAGAATCCAAATTCCTGCATCGATGTTGGACTTTAAGTAAAGAATTATTTTTTTTAGACTTAAAATCTATATACAAGTAAGCTAACATAAAAAACAACATACAATGACTAAAACTAAATTATACTAAGGTCTAAACTAAAAACTATTCATATCTAAACCGTGTTTAAGTCGCTGTCTGCGGGTAAGATACCAAAAAAACTGGCAACATTAAATGAAATGAAGAATCGTTGAATAACCAAACCTAGTCTTTGGCCGAGGTAAGAACCAGCTCTTTGGTCACCTGTAATTTCTACTAGACGTAAGGACAGCTCCATTACGAAACCGCGAGCGAACGGATCTCACGGTCCCATGGCTTCTACTCCAAATAGAAGAAGATTCGAGAGATTCATATATTTGACTGGCCCGATAGCTCAGTTGGTAGTAGCCCTGCCTTCTGAACTGTGGGTTGTGGGTTCGATTCCCACTCAGGACAAACATTTGTGTGATGAACATAGGTGTTTGTTCTGTGTCTGGGTGTCATATTGTATTCTATGTATGTATTTACAAACAAAAAAGTATCTAAGTATTGTATCAGTTATCTGGTTCCCATAGCTTTGCATAGTTTAGGGCTAGATGGCGTTGTGTGAGATGTCCACACATATTATTATTATTATTATTTCCGTTTGAGATTTTCCACTGCTACACCAAAAATTTTAAATCTAAAACAAACATTCAATCAGAATCAATATGTCAAAGAAATTATGATCACAAATGTCTACTTTCAAGAGCCACAAAGTTTAACGTTTTAAACGAAATCACAAAGATATTAAACGAAAAACAACTCTATAAACACGGTGAGAGAAAAAAATCACTGGTTCCTCATAAAACATAGCTAGAAACACGGTCATGGCCTGAAAGCTCTGACCTAATTATACACTTTTATATCATGTAAACATGTAGGTAAGTACGGGGAAATGTTGGAGAGGCATCGGTCGTTATCATTAAGGTCAAATAGTTGGTAATGTTGATTGTAAAAAAAAAACTATGTTTAATTAAGTGAGATTATAAACAAAATTATAAAAATGTAATATGATAATAGTTTTTAACATGGTTTGCTATCTATTCTGATCCTTACAGTATACGCTATTAAAATCGTTTATCTGAATAATACTAAATCTATCTAAGAAGCTTTAATAATCATTGGGTACCTAAATTTTAATATGACAGAAGGAGGAAGATTAAAAGAGTCCTACAGGGTAAGCAATGGATTGGTAACGCCTCTTCCGGTGTTACAGATGCCCATAAGCTACGGTGACCACTTCCCATCAGGTGGGCCGGGCCGTACACATGTTTGCTCCCTTTAACATAAAAAAAAAAATTATAAGTTCCCTTCCCATAAAAAACTCTTGGTCTATTAAAATTCATTGATGGATCTTTTGGCACCTTTATGTCCACTTTGTTCTTTTGCCCAAGATTTTTCAAGATACTGATGTTTTCTTTGACCTTATCTAAACTGTTATCTACCTCCCCGCACAAACACATATATCGTAGCACAAGAATTCTGTTTAACTTTGCTTGACCTACGCCACTTAGGAATGCTTGAACTTCAGCCCCCTAGGTCTGTCAAACTTTGTTTTAAGGGCCACCCAAGGCAAGAAAGATCCTAAGTGGTCCTATGTAAACGCAAAGCCTTAGAACAAACTTTCTACTCCTCATAGACATTTATATGGCTTGTGACCGCTTTCTTTTGATTCTGAAGTTAGTTTTGAATTTCTTTCGCAGTATAGCTTCTTCCTTTGGACTTCTTACGTTTGTATAGTCTATCAACGTTTCTCAATTAAGCACCTCGTTGGTAAATCCGTTACAAATATTGCTACCTATATTTTTGTTTATTTTGTGTGTATGTGTGTATGTTTGTTACTCCTTCACGCTCAAATGGCTGAATAGATTTGGATGAAAGTCGGTACCAAGGATAGCTTATACAATGGATTAACATACAGGCTACATTTTATCCCGGAAAAGTGAAATTTTCCCGTGGGATGAGCAAATAATTAAAATACTTCTTATACGCGGGTGAAACTGCGGGGCACCAATTGTTATTATATAAAAGTGTATTGTTTTTATTTACATCCTTTTTTCTTATTCTGAAATAATTTATATTTGCCAAGATTTTCATAATAAAATATCGACTTACCTGTTTTTTCAAATTGGCTGTTAAATCCAATTCGCTGCTAATATTGTTCCTGGAACAAAATAATGTTTCATGTTATTTAAGTTTATTTTAGAAGCCATCAATTTTTTACCGACCGACCGTTTTAACAGTAGATTGTGTATGTTCTTAAAACTTATCCGTGAATGACTGAACAAGGTAACACTCCCTTCACATAAAATAAAAAAGCTAGTGAAAAACGGGAATAAAAATCTCTATTAAAAAGCTAGCCTTGTCATCTCTTGCAAATTGTAGGTAGCGGGGTAGGGTGGCCAATCTTAGTTCTAAATAATTTACCATTTATGATAATTAACATATCAAAATTAATATTTTCTAAGTAAGTTCTCATATTTGGAACAATGGAATTTCCCTCAGCACCTACCTACTAGCTTACCTGTTTTTTTTTTAAGTTTTTGCTCCACACTTTTGTGTATTTAGCCAGTGTCAAGTAATTGATAATTTATCAAGTTATCGATATTTCACGCAAATATGTGTGAAGTCACAGTCGAAGTCATCAAGTCAAGTCATAGTCAAGTCAGTCTAGTCAAAATCATACTCCTAGTAAAGTGGTGGCAACTTTACTTGAAGCTTCTATGGAGTTTTGGAAACAACACGTAAAGAAACGTTTCACCATCATTATACCATTTTCCCACACTCACGCCTGTAATCCAGCACTTAACGAATAGAATGCCACCAATTTTATGCACTAACACTGAAAATAACACAAGTTTTGGAAAATAATACAATGCGGTGACGCAATCTTTTTCGCTTTCCCGCCAAAAACCCGGCTTATCTGTTGTTAATATCAGTAAAATCTGATTTGTTAATGTACCTACCTATCGTATATTTAAGGTTCTGTTTGTCTTTTCGGAGCAACAAAAATATTCTTATTCTTAAGTTTTAGATGTCAAAAAAAGAAAAAAATAAATCTACAACATGGTAGGTATAGATGTCAAAAAAAATTATACAACATGGTAAGTATAGATGTCAAAAAAAATACTACCATATAGTACCTACTATATGGTAGTATTTTTTTTGGTAGATGTAAAAAAAATGGTGCTTCGTCATGGCAGGTCATGGCATGTCAAAAATAATCAACAATAAAATAAATATCTGAGAGTTTTGGCGGGAAAGCGAAAAAGATTGCGTCACCGCATTGTATCATTTTCCAAAACTTGTGTATTTTCAGTGTTAGTGCATAAAATTGGTGGCATTCTATTCGTTAAGTGCTGGATTACAGGCGTGAGTGTGGGAAAATGGTATGATGATGGTGAAACGTTTCTTTTCGTGTTGTTTCCAAAACTCCATAGAAGCTTCAAGTAAAGTTGCCACCACTTTACTAGGAGTATGACTTTGACTAGACTATGACTTGACTTGATGACTTCGACTGTGACTTGACACATATTTGTGTGAAATACAATTAACTTGATAAATTATTAATTACTTGACACTGGCTAAATACACAAAGTGTGGAGCCAAAACATTAAAAAAAAACATCTATGTATGAAAACATTTATTCTAACAGAAAATAATAATCCAATACGAAAAAAGATTTATTTACTGTCAAGCCAGAGCCATCTTAAATCCAGTAACACAATATTTACTTTATCCTTTTAACATTAATATCTTCTTTCACTCGACCTACATCCCAAACTGATATTCACTATACCCACAATTTATCAACAAGTACGACACATTAGTACCCTGTCACAGGAAATTTTAGCTAGTAATATCAACAACTCAAAGAATTATATAATATTCTTATCGTGGAAGAGTACTAAAGGAGTGTACGATACCTGCTCAGTGTAGACGTGTCTCACGTAACTCATGATTCACTGTCGCCCTACGACAGGATAGGAGCATTCTATTCAGACGTTGACAATACAAGTAAGAAGGCGTGCGCCCGTTTACACGACGTGACTTTCCTACGTAAAAATCATCTCTTTCATATCCACTTCATGTACTTTTTATAGAATTTATAGAACTTGGGCTATTTATGGAATTTAATTCTTAAAAAAAGGGTTTTAAACGACTTCAATCCCAATTGAAGGGGTGAGAACAAAAAGGGTTGAACTACCGAAATGATGCTTAAATCTCGAGGGTTTGAGTCTAAAAACAGTTTATCTGTCACAGGAATACAGTTCGCTTAGCATAAAAACATCATTATATTTATTTTATTATATTATATTTTAACAGCAATTGTATGAATTAGTACTATATTTAGAATTTTAAAATAGAATTAATACATATTCAAGCAACTGAAACTTACATAAACCTTTTCTATGACCTTATAAGCACTCTACATTAAAATGAAGACATTTAAAGTCAATCTTCTCGAAACTGTCAATTTGACAGTTAAACCCCTTTTTACTCTCAACCTTTCAATTAGAACATCATCAATCATAGTCGAAATCGAAATACGCATTATGAAAGGTAACTCAAAAACTACTTGTCAGATCTTGATAAAATTTAAATAGGACCACACGGGAAGCGATATCTATGATAATAATAATAACGCCCAATAATCACATATACAGGTTATTGACCCTAACCAGGATTCCCTGTATCTAGGGACACAGGAATTACGTGAACTATGGTCCCACAATACCCAGACTCAGAACAAGAATTGTTAAATAATAAAGTTTAATTGTGTTGTTAAAATGTTGAAGCATATTAGTTATCACATCTTAAGCGTCTAAACAATTTATTGTTCTGTGTCATAGGAAGTGTGTTAAGCCCGAAAGCCCAAAATAGGCAAAAACCACCATGCAAGGTTTGACCTCCATAACAAGCGGGATATGTCAGCTGTCCAACATTTTCCCGTAGAGAATCAAACATTTCCACATATCCCGAGCCGGCACTGTTATTATGCCATCGCATTCATACATAATATAGCTTCATATGATGGCCTGTAAACATGCCCACTGTAGTGACCCAGATTGCCATGTCTGTTTCAATAAAGAAGTAGTAAACAAAACATTCAATAACGTACATAAAAAGTAGTCTACGATTTCTTGCAAAATAACGTTTTGTTTGGAAGTTTCGTCGTTTCACGTCTTCGTTGGAGCACTTTGGCATACTTTGGTGGTTTCTTTTATTATTGGTCTGCTTTTCACACTATACTTAATAATATTTTTTAATGTAACCTAATGACATACTTTTAAGGTAAAACAAATGAATGTCACAACGTTTAAATTTTCAATGAATCAGAATGTGACTATGCCTTTTATTCAAAAGTGATTAAATTTAGAAAAATTGGGTATATTAAATAATAATCCAAGTCAAAAGTTTTTATGAGTATTCATGCACCTAGCGTATACATTTTTAAAATAATATAACTTAATAAACTTGTATAACTTTTGCGCTAACAAAATCCGTTTAATTTCAATATCACTAGCTAGTGAAATTACTGGTCAAATGAGATTTTATGACCTGGTCTCATAGTCTAGTAATCTTACTGCTAAACTGCGCGGATGTCTCAGGATGACGTGCGCAGTGCAGTGTTACGCGAAACTTTTTGTTTTAGGCAAAGTGGCACTGCAACTGTTATGAACAGCCATGACACCTAACATCAGGTAAACTATTTAACATCAGGTAGTTCATCAAGTCACAAAGTACCAACAATTAATACGTTCTAAGTAACATAAAAGCTTTTTTTTTATAACATAGGCAGACAAACAAGCAAACGGCCCGCCTGATGGTAAGCAGTTACCGTCGCCTATAGACACCTGCAACACCGGGGGCGCTGCCAGTGCGTTGCCTACCTTACTAAATAAAAGCTATTTGCTCGTTAATAAAAAAGTACCTGCAATATATGTATATAAAGTTCCTTTATCGAAAATTGCAGCGGGCGCTATCAGAATCGAAGCAGTGAAGTGTAAAATGAGCTTGTTTAACTATCTGGATTAGCAGCTTTCGGTACGAACCAGGTGAGCTGGAAAATGGACAAGTGTAGTCATAATTATGGTATGTACATTTTTTATTTACCATTGAAGTTGGAAAACGTTTCGAGTAATTATCCATCATATTACATCAACTATTAAACTAAATAAAATTATTAATAAGAGTATAATTGTTGGTTTTTAGCAGTTTAGCCTGTCTACACATACATAGTTTTTTTTAACGCTGTTGGTCTCTACCGAACTTTACAGCGTCACGAAGCGGGCGTATACAAAGAATAATGTAGGCATTACCCACTCATGCCTATTTTTATACTTGCATCCATCCATGTCATAGTCGGGGCATGATTTACTTTATACGAGCAAGTAATTTTACAATCAATTTACGATGTTTGGGAGGAATTAATATTATCTATACATATAAATATATATATATTATACCTATATAACTAATACCCGAGGCTTCCCACGCACATATTCACTAAAGTTCATCGCGATCAAAATTATTCTAATTTCTTTCGCATGGTTCAAACTATCTAAAGACTAAAATCATAAGAAGGTCAGTACAGCGATTTAGTTGTGAAAAAGTAACAAACAGAGAGAGACATAATATCGAATTTATAATATTAATAGTACCCATAGAAAATCTCTGACCAACTATTTTGAAGACCAAACTTATTAGCAGAAGAAAAAACTTTTTCTTTTGATTGATGATTTTAGCTCCAGGACTCACTAGTCTCTTATATTGATTACAGAAGATGTTGTTTTTATTTAAAAGTATTTTTCAACCATCAAGTAACTTCAAAATGAATTATTACTGTTTCCATTATGACAAAATAAGCAAGTCTCTACTCATTACTTCAGTCAGATGCTGGTGATGGATTTAATTCCCATTTCACAATAACAGTAGCTAAACAAAATCCCACGTTGGAAATACATTTCCCAATGGCTCTCCAACCGCTGGCTCACACAATAGATTTCAGAATCTCGATGGATTCTCAATGGACAAATGTTTGTTTTCTCATATCTTATGTGACTTATTATTCTTTCCGTTCATTTTGTTATGATATGTTACAATTCTAAAAATGTGTTTTATGGTGACGGTGCTTACATTGATTTTGTGCGAGAATTCAAACATACTCCATATGCCGTAGAAGGCTTTCCGCTATTACCACAGCTTTTTTCTTCAGTGTAAATACAGGCAGTATAGTAGTGTTGTTTTTCAACTGACGTACATATTTTATTTTTTATGTTAAGGAATAAAGTGAAGAGTCATTCGTTCACCTGATTCGTTAAGCGACACGGTAGCCTATATGAATTGCAAGAGGCAAGCAACTACTCAAAAGTATAGCTCGCGCAAAACTTTATGAGCTCTCGGAAGTTAGGCCCAAATACCAAACCGCGTATGGTACAGTCGAGTGTATTGTAAAAGCGGTCATACAGTAACTATAATATGCGAACTGTGAAGCCATCCGCGCTAACTTCCGAGAGCTCATAAAGTTTTGCGCGAGCTATACCCGGAAGGCCCAAGTTCAGTGGACGTCTTCAAACTGATGATTGTAATGATGATGATGATGATACATTATTATTTGATACTTGTGAACTGACGTACATCGTAATCTTGTACTTTAGATGTAGTATACCTACATCGAAAATTCATACTTTTTTTATATTTTGGCTCCACACTTTTGTGTATTTAGCCAGTGTCAAGTAATTAATAATTTATCAAGTTGATGATATTTCACACAAATATATGTCAAGTCACAGTCAAAGTCATACTCCTAGTAAAGTGGTGGCAACTTTACTTGAAGCTTCTATGGAGTTTTGGAAACAACACGAAAAGAAACGTTTCACCATCATTATACCATTTCCCCACACTCACGCCTGTAATCCAGCACTTAACGAATAAAATGCCACCAATTTTATGCACTAACACTGAAAATAACACAAGTTTTGGAAAATAATACAGTGCGGCGACGCGATCTTTTTCGCTTTCGCGCCAAAACCCCAAATTCATACTTTCGAACTGATGATAAATAGGGTACTCTTGTTCATTGAAATCACAATTTCCTACTTCACAACTCAGTATTAAAGCTATTTATAGTAATAACTAGAACGTACTTACTATAATGGAATCAGGCACAAAATTATTAACCAGATTTCATTTAGGAGCTGACAAAGATAGCGTTAATTATAAATCTTCCAAAACACAATATAAATGGCAAAATATTCAACTCGCATTATTCTGTCAGTCGAAAACATCATTATCTCTCCATTTCATGTTAAAATTATGATTGACATTCCATCTCATCGCAGTAAATAATTCTGGAGTAAATTATAAAGCGAGGGTGACTGTTGTTTGTTCGGGGAAAAGCAATTAAACAGGATATATTGACTTGTCTTTATTACTACATAAATAAAACCTGTTAAATTTTTTAGATTATTTACAATCTATCACACTAATATTATAAAGGCGAAAGTTTGTATGTGTGTATGTTTGTTACTCTTTCACGCTCAAATGGCTGAATGAATTTGGATGAAATTTGGTACCAAGATAGTTTATACAGTGGATTAACATATAGGCTACATTTTATCCCGGAAAAGTGAAATTTTCCCGTGGGATGAGCAAATAATTAAAGTAAAACGGATAAAAGGCATCCGCGGGTGAAACCGCGGGGTGCAACTAGTATCATCATAATCTGCCCTCGTAGCTCAGTGGGTAGTAGCTCTAACCCACAACCCACAGTTCAGAAGGCAAGGTTACTACTAACTGAGCTATCGGGCCAGTCAAAAATTATTGTCAATTTTTAGTGTTTATATGTAAACCTTTTTCAAATTCAACATTGTGCGACGTGTTATACCTATATAAATTCTACACTCGATTTTTTCACTAAATTGCATCTAAATCCTTGCTGTAGGCATGAATTTGGAATGTATACCTACGTAACTTGCGGGCTGCATGCCAACTTGGCACAAATTTTACATGCAGTTCAATGACACTTAATATCTCTAGTGTTTGTGTAAACGAAGGTACTACTCATAAATTCCAACCCTCTTACTTATAAACCTTATATAGGTAAGTAATACGGTTGTTGTAACATATATGCCATCTTGCTCTAACTTGCCATTTTAATCCCAAGAAATTAACTAAATACGTCCATGAATAGGCATGAGAGAAAAATTACTAACAAAAGTTTATGTCGTTTTTTCCCATCAATAGTCTGCTGAGTTTGCCATAGTCTGGTAAAAAGAAGGTAGGTTGTATATAGGTATTAACAGAAGGTGAAGACACGGGGGAAAGAGAAATGAGTGGAAGAAACAGCAAAGAGTGGACAAAACTAGGTAGACATGGAAGGGAAAGGAATGGGAATTGAACTTCTCCCTTCTGACTTTATTATCTAAAAGAGGAGGAAATTTAAAACCATTGCCTTAGAAGTAAAAAATTAATAAACCTGTTCCCGAAGACTGTTCCACCTGACGGTAGAATCCGCGGCCTAGTATTCTTTCCTTAGGAAATTTATAGATTAATTCCAACCAAATATTATAAAATCGGTTGTGACATTCTTTCATATCATATTGTCTTTTAAGAAACGGATCCAAGAAAAAATACATTTAATGATATTAAAGATTTCAATACACTGGCGTGATGCATACCCTGTGACGTAATCTCTACGAAGATTGCAACCTAAATGGTACTTGAATCAAGAACCGTTCGAACCATTCGTCTTCCCAGTTGCAAACTAAATATAACAACAAGTTATTATGTATTCGCTAATCTTCAGATTACAGACTCTCTAAATTTGGACAAACTTCTTAACTCAAACATTTGTTTCCAGTAATCAAAACAACCGGATTAATTAGATTACAGAATATCCTTTCAAGCTAGAGATGATACGGTGTCTTCAAATAAGTTATCGAAACGTCGATGACTTACATTTGAATGGCTCGATAGCTCAGTTGGTAGTGACCTTGCCTTCTGAACTGTAGGTTGTGGGTTCGATTCCCACCCAGGACAAATATTTTTGTGATGAACATCAGTGTTTATTCTGTGTCAGGGTGTTATATTGTATTCCATGTGTTATATTGTGTTTATTTACAAAGAAAAAGTATAAAAGTATTGTATTATTTATTTGGTACCCATAGTACAAACTGCTTAGTTTGGGGCTAGATGGCACTATGTGAAATTTTCACAAATATTAATTAATTTATTTATTTGCAATACTTAGCATTCTGTGCAGTAAGCCATGGTACATATAATTATAGGAACGGTGTTGTAGCAGAAATCGCTTACTGGAGTTTCTTTTAAGGACGTGATCACCATGATAACCTTGATGACAAAATTGACGTCACTATTGGTGGCGTCACCGTTTTAAAAAGAACACAGATATAATTGATTGTCAGTAGTTAAGTATTTGGCTAAATAATATTTAATACTGTAGTTTAGTGTTGTATTCCATCGACGGCAACACTTTCCTCTCCCACACATTCTTTTGTTCTTTATAATTCCATATAAAACCTATAAAAACTATTGTATTCTCATGTCCGCCGATTTTCCAAGACTTTTATACGATTTGTGCGCGCAACCATAAGTAAGTTATTTCAACTGCAGCTCAAGGCTTCTTGCCAAAAATAAATGACGATCATATTTTGTGTGCAATCGAAATAGATACTTATGTACAGTGACCCGAGAATCCAATTTCTATAAGCTGAACGTTATATCCTGCATACTGCAATTTATATTACTGTTATAAATTGATCGAATAAGTTTGTGTTTTGTGTACCTACTTACATAAATATATACAGCGTGGGGTTAAACATACACCAGCAAGTAGATAAAACAAAGATTAAATGAACCAAAAACTATGTAATATTTACGTTAAGAAGAGATTTATAGTTATCAGTGTTGCTGGTAAAATATATAAAACAAAACTTATTTTGATTAATATATGTTTTATAATAACATTTACTTATCGATATTCATTTCTATCGATACTTTTTCAACCGATCATCTCTACCGCATCAGAGTTAACTCAGAAACAGAAGGTCCCACTCTAATTATAACGGGTCAAGCTACTTGAAAGAAACAAGGATTCGGGATTTCAGATTTGATGACCGTCCCGGACGTGACGTCATCCAGTTTTTTTTACCTAAATCTTCGTAAATCACGTTTGCCTTGAATAAGATTAAAATCAGGGGCGGATCTAAGGATAGTCAGGACCTTCAACTTGTGGAAGCAATATTCATGGTAATAATTTAAAATAAATATAAAATATGCGTTGAATTATACCATAGGTTGAATAAATAATAACGCCCAGTAATTACATACACAGTCTGCATAATTTAAAGTCATAGATTAAACAAAACGAGGCCAAAATTGTCTACGTAAAAACATTAGTCCACCAATTTTTTTAATAAGAAAAATGTTTAATTACTCTTCTGAAAAGGTCCGCATTCTTGTAATTTAGACTTCTATAAAGTCCTTTCCAACAATACATCCAAACGTCTTCTAGAAGACATACCAGATAGTTACAGAAATCGTGGTAGACCAAAGCTCTGATAGCTAGATAGCGTCGAGCAGGATCTGAAAACAAATCTACGCTAGAGGCTGTGTAGTAGAAACTTTTATGTCATTACATATAAAGCTTCTTTTAACTAGGTATGTAATCAATATAATTAAAATTATTTTTTAAAACTGTGTCAAACTTCAATATATTGCTTGTAAAAATACTTCAAAATATACATCGGTGAAAATTCCGTTTAAATAATTTATTTATTTTTTATTCTTTTTGTCCCTACAGGCTGGAAACTTAAAGCAAGAAACCGACCAGTCTGGAGAGATGTTCTCAGGCCAGGCTTGTAATGCTTTAGATGATGATGGAAGTCCTTATCATTCAAATTAAATTTGGAATATGAACAAGAAGAACAAAAGATGGTGCACAAATTATAATATTACTTGCTAATAAATTTCTACTGACAGAGCACTTGAGTATAGTGGGTAAACAGCATTTACTGACTAAACTCATTTGCTCATATTCTTAGTAAACGCTTCCACTTAAAAAAATACGAAACATACGCTGATAAAATCTGCTTAAATGGCCCTGGAATAAAATTCCTGGATTTTTGATTAAAGCTTAAGTTTGTTCGCAAAATAATAGTCAATCTATCCGATTGAGCATCAAATATAATTTTACGTTTTTTGCTTCTGCTTTCATTCTTGTGCAGGTAAGTGGTTAGTTTTGTCAAAATTACAAGGCTTCTGAGTTAGATAACGTAAGCTAACGTAAGCTAACGTGCCTACCTAAGCACGGTATCGCTCAGTTGTAAATACCACTTTTTTAATGGTCACCCATACGTAATGATTCCAGAGAAATTACACTTGTATACAAGCTCTATGCAGCTTAGCTACTTTTATATTTAGAATTTAGAATACAAAAGGTTAAACTAAATTGTTTTCAGGTTAGAAGAATGTTATTGAAAGCATGCTCTGAAGAAGAAAGTAAAGATAAATAAATGAATATCTAGCTGAATTAATCAAATATCGACGTATATATTCTTCATGTATAAAATCTCTACGTATGGTATGTATATATATCCGTCAGTCAGACGCCATTTACTTATTGATGATCATAAATTTGAATACTTAACTGTTTACAAGAATATTTACTGGGTTAAAAGACAATAAGGAACATCCTTTTTTGGAGTTGTACAAAATAATACTTTTGTATGTTAAAGCTAAATTTGCTAAATTGATTCCATTACACACTGCAGCTTTAGAGAGAAAATTACTTAGATAAAGTCGAGGGCGCAATAAGACCGAAACACAGCTCAAGTAATTGCGCCAACACTGCCGCGAAAAAAACTTTATCCAATGGTTATCTAAAACGAACCCACTCCGAAAATAGCGTTTCGTTCCAAAAACTGCGCACTTTCTGGGTCGGCCTTAATTCACGTGGTCGTACGTAGATCCCGTAGCGTAAGGATAGTGGGCCAAGTGTTAGCAATTTAGCTGTGGCACTTCAAGCCCATGCGTTATTTTGATGACCACGACTTGAAATATAAGTATATACGCCCGTCCACCCACGTATACATCTTATTGCATATAGCTGTCTCGTGCTTCTTACACTGATATTTTTTATGACTTCATTGCATGCTGCTGTGTAACCTGAGAGGAATAATCTAGGTATTTTTATGATTAACTCAGGCATAGCTTCGCGGAAATTTATCTAGCACATAAAAACAGAAGAATATGCAGTGTACTTCTGCTAAAATTAATAAAGAAATTACTTTATTTTTATTTTGCTAATGAAAATTCCTAAAATTTTTAGCTCCATTACCTAACACTATTACTAACCCAACTCGCGCACCAATTCTAAACATATTTATAGCGACTTTAGCTGCACTTGCGGTGTATAAATTTCGCAACTGGTGCAATGTTGTGCACTGCCTAAATTTCTCTATGTAAATAGATAGCGAAGCGTAAGTAGTGGGACAATTACCTCGTACGTTCAGTAAGAGGGCGTGCTCGTGTAGCCTAACAAAATTTGTATCCCGGACGTTTTCGCCAATTTAATCCGGGGGCCGTGGCTGGCGACAAAAAGCCCATTATCCTCTCCTCTCTTATCTTGTTAACGGAACCTTCCTTTTAACTTTGAGTAGTGATGACGTATCCGGCCACTACTCTTTACCGGCCTATTCAGTGATCTATAACGGAAATGATCAATTTTACAACAGAGCATGCCGGTTATAACCTGTTTACTTTATCTTATGATTAAACAAACGGTAAGGGATGGAAGTCAAATTTTACTAATATTAAATAATAAATAACTAGCGAGGTTTATTTCTATATATTTCAAAATATTAATGGCGTTAGGCACGTATTACTCATACATCGTTTTTAGTTTGTATAAAATAAATGAATAATTTGATCGGAACATCAGTAATTTCCGGCCAAGTAAATTGGTCCGGTTAACCCGATTGCTTTTCATTTCTAGCATTGACTAAATCCGAGCACTTTTTGCCGATAAATGGAGACCGTTTTGAAGTATCAGTCAATGTCGTCAGAGCGTTCATAAGAATATTATATTAATGGTAATGGCATTTACGATGTTATAAAGCCGAGAAACGCTTTGAAATGCCTTTTAATGGATATTAATATCGGCTTTATTGATTTTAGATAAGTCAGGGCTTTTTTCTGTGAAAAGAACTTACCTTTATATCAGTGGTATAAAATGTATTATATCAGGCAGAATCACGGATGGTTTCAGTAGCTAGGTATTTACAATTCGCCCGCTAGGTGAACACACTACCTGCTAGGCAATCACGTAAAAACGCAAATTTGTATGGATTTGCCTAGTAAAATGTAAATATAATAACGCCCAACGATCATATATATAGATCCTGGACCATAACTAGGATTCCCTAGTGTCTAGGGACCCAAGAACTACGAGGTCCCATATTACCCAGATTCAAAATAAGTATTGATGCTTTTTTTTCTATGCACAAATACTTGTCCTGCCGCGGGGACCAAACCCGCCACCTCCGGGCTATGAGCCGACTTGCTCAACCACCACACCACAGAAAGCTGCTGAAAGCAGCTGTCAAAAATAAGCAGTTCATGCCTCCATAGAGCGCCACTCAGCGGCTGTTTGCCTCTTGCATCTAGCCGCGGCTCTCCACAGCTTAGACCAGGGGAGTGATCACGAAAAAATTATTGCAATGCAACAGAAGAAATTTCCATACTAACTATGGACATAAACTGCGTATTCAAACTGTCAAATCCATACAAATTAATGTTTCCATTGGTTGCAATCGAGTTACGTGATCGCCCAGCTCATCATCGGTCCAACCAGTGGCTAATAAGAGATAATGTTACTTATAAATTAAATTATTATAAAATCATGTATATTTATACCGTTGTAAAATAGTGTGTTAAAGAAAATAAAAAGATAGAAGCAGCTGTTTAAGTAATTTAAAGAAATTTTATCCTAGAAACACAGTTTACTGAAAAGGGGTTTGATTACAAGTCTGAGACAAAGGGAGTCATCCATCGAAGCGCCTTTGTCTCCGCATAAAAGAGACTTGCAGTACGCATCTTAAAACAGAAATGATGCCTAGAGTCGCACCTAGAAATCTAAGGGTCTTTTGTCTTAGCTAATTAAAAATAAAGTTATTAAAAAATTATTCAAGAAATTTCCGTGATTAGTAGATTACTTTTCTATTATTATTATATATACGTAATTCAAACTATTAAATAGCTAGTAACTTTTTTTTATTCATTCGTGAAACTCCTTCTATTTTCGGGCATTATTATTATTATTATTAGTTTTCATAAAGTAGGCGTAGGGTCTTGGCCGTTCATTATTTGCTATAGAAAAATAATGCGTGTTGTAAAGAATTTAAATATGTTTTTACCTGTTACAAATTGACCCCAATTCAGTGCGAGCCTAGTCTCAATCGAGCTCGATTCTCTTGAACCCACACTCTTACCACAGACTCTTGAATTCGTGCTCTTTTTTAGTATACTACTTATTGATTTATTGTACTTTCTTTTAACGAAACCAATACAGGAGTGACTTCTATTTTTTTGAAGTGAATACTTCTTTAAGCGCGTTGAGCACTTTTTGGATGAATAAAAATCATGGAACTCGCGTCATCACCACCGAACGCTTTCCATGTGCTATATGTACACTGTGTACTTTTCGGGTGAACAAAAAGGGTAAAACTTGCGTCATCGTCCCCGTTTGCCATAAGCTATATGTCACAAGTGACTTAGTTTTTACTTCTATCAGAAGTCCCCAAAGACTGCCCCGTACATGTTTTTACAATTTTGGACACTTAACATTACATAACAATGTAAAAATCGGGATTAACAAATTGATTAACAATCACGTTCTTTCTATTTGCGTGTATACCACAACCCGTCTCTACGTTTCTGACTTTCTTTATTTGTTTTCATGTCTGGTGTATAATAAAGAATTTTGTATTGTATATGGAGTATATGGTATTAAATTAATCCCAGTAAATAATTATTTTATGCTTATTTTATTTACGCCATTTCATCAACAACCTTGTCAAGTAGAAAATTTATAAAATAACTAAATTTAAAATCTAAAGTTTTTCTAATGTACCACAGTATATCAAGTTTAATTCAATATAAAAGTACTTTAATTATGTTTATTATCCAAAAACACAAAACTCGTAATGTATATTGAAACGTGCGGTTCGCACACTAGTCGGTACCGCGGCAACTGAGCAATAATGAACTCCCATCGAAACATTCATTTCAATGCTGTACTGGCCTAATTAATATAATGTTCAATTAATTTATTTAGAGCTACAATAAATGAGATATTTTCAGGTATTTTAATGATGGTAACAGTAGTAGGTATTCACTGTGTAAGGCACGGTTAAGATATTGGCTTGTTCACACACCCAGTGGCGTAGCTAGCGGAGGGCCAGACGGGGCAGTGCCCTGGGGCCCCCAAGCTCAGGGACTTTGACTTACAAACTAGAAATTAAACTATCAAAAATTTCTATCACATTCAGAATATAAATAAACCTGCGCTGAAAGTACCCTTCTTGTTGATCGCATAATTTGATATTAGAGTCGTCATAATTCGATAAAAATAGTTTCTAAATTTTTCCCTCTTTTCAATTGACGTCGAACTCACGCCATTTTCCCACTTATTTGTTTGAAAAATGCATGAATTTAACTTCAATCTTTTTCTACTTCTAGCTTCCAATGTACGCATTTAATCCTCTATGACAAACCTAAGTAAAGAGAAAAAAGGAAAAATAAATACATTGCTTGAACGTTTAAAGTATTCTATACATTAACTACAACTATTACACGGCTAACACTCACGAAATACAGTCGAATAACTCGACCGGTGTCTAAATGAGTTGTAGTTATGAGTACTACTCACATCAGTTTCTATAATATTATTCTTTACATTGCCTAGGCATTCTATAGAATGCTGGATTACACAGATTCAATTTATTTCTTACAGGTCTAAAAGGTCTAAAATTGATACATATACATTTATCGATGGTATTTAGGTAGATTATTTTGAAAGTAACATTTTACATTAAATTTTACTTGTTAATTTTTTACGTTATACACATAGTTACTGGTATATTAATCGGTCATATCCTGAAATCAGACGAAACCCAAGTTTAAATCTCTTAAAATGTCTGCGGCTTACGTTTTCTCGGCATTTTTGTTTCAAAGAGAAAAGACGTCGTCTTTTTGAAGCCGAAGAGTTTTCATCTCTAGTCGAGATTTTAAAGCATTGTTCAACGCCTTGAGTTGTACAGATTTTTTGATCTCCAGATTTCTCACTCCTTGCAACATTCATTTCCTTTGAGGGAATTCGTGATGGAATATGAAGAGGTAATTCCGCGTTGTACGATACAAACATGGCGAAATTACGGCGAAATCCGGAATAGATGAATCTGGAGATAAGGAAGATTACAGAAAACAATCAAAAGGTGCACGCAAACGATTGTATCTGTGCATTATATTTTTCACATTTGACAGTAACTATATCATAGCTCGCTGTGTGCTTGGAATTTACCCGAATTTATTTCCGAAACGAATAAACTGATTGTTTTTAATATTATTTTATATTAAAAACAATGCAGTAGCAAAACTTAATCTAAGAAGCCGCTACCGGTAGGAATTTATAAATGAACTACATTCAAAATTATGCACTTCACCATGATATATGGGCGAAAAAAACAAATACCATATAGCACTTAAAATTAATAAATAAAAATAATAATAATAATAATAAATAAAAAATTAATAAATAAAAATTTAATAAATAATAAATAAAAATGTAATAAATAATAAATAAAAATTTAATAAATAAATAAATAAAAAATCTTTGATTGACGGATTGAAAACATTACTTTGCCTTAATTATTTAGCCATGAGCATTACATTAAGTGATTTTTCTTATCAATTCATAAAACAAACAAACTTTAGCTGTGAAAATAGCATTGCGGTTTCCATTTCAAAAGTCTCTGACAAAAAGGTCTAATGGTAAATCCGTGTTCATAATTCTCATATAAATTACAAACACAATGCTATTCCATTTTTTTCTGTCACATTTTTACACAAAAGAAATCCACAAAAACGCCTACAACACAAAATAACATTTGATAATAGGGGCCAAAAGTTGTACAATACTAAAGTTCATCCCTAACTTTGATAATTTCAAACCGTAATATAACAAGCAAACCAAGTATAAGAGCTGTAGCGTCTGTAGTATAAGAGCCAGCAGAATAGAAAATTGAAAAGTTTTAAATCGTTTCGTTGTAAAGACTAGATAGATAGATAGCTCAGTTGGCAGTAGTGAAGTGTATTCTATGTATATATTTACAAACAACAAAAATCTAAGTATTCTATAAGTTATTTGGTTCCCGTAGTACTTGCTTTGCTTGGTTTGGGGCTTAATGGCGACGCGTGAAATGTCCACAAATATTTATTTTTGTTTATTTAAAGACTCGGTCTTGTTTTTTTTTTTTATGTAACTGTTTAGAAATTGCTTGAATTTTTTTTTTCATTTTGGGCTCAGGTACTAATAATAATAATTAATTGAGATAAAACATTTTTTTTTCTTATTGTGCAGAGTTACAATTTTTGTTACTGGTACAAAAGTTACTTATAATTTAAGATATAATAAACAATATGGGCTTTAAGAACTTGCAGTTTAGACTAATAGCATCTGAGCTAGTAATAAAACTGTTACAATATAACTGTGTTACATATACTATCATTTTTTCTTAAATTTAATTATCAAGCTTGGTCGCTGAACAACCACATCTCCAATTGCAAGAAATCGCAATATACTGTATAGGGCTAGTAGAATTAGGTCTATTTTTACTGACCCATAATACGTCTCATTCCGAAAACATTTATTGGCTATCTTCTATGACCCACACGCAACACAATTGAAGGGGTGAGAACAAAAACGGTTTAACTGATTTTTTTACATAATGACTTATGGGTATCGTTGGATTCATCGTGAAATTATCTACAATAATACATTCTCAAAATACCGAAATGAGGCATAAATCTCGAGATTTTGAGTCTAAAAACGGTTTATCTGTCACAGGAATACAGTTCGCTTAGCATAAAAACATTATTATATTTATTTTATTATATTATATTTTTACAGTAATTGTATGAATTAGTACTATATTTAGTATTTTAAAATAGAATTAAAACATTTTCAAGCAACTGAAGCTTACATAAATCTTTTCTATTACCTTATAAGCACTCTATATTAAAATAACGCCGTTGAAGTTTAAAGGCAATTTTCTTGAAACTGTCAATTTGACATTTTTTTTAGCCCTTTTTATTCTTAACACTTCAATTAAGGGACGATGCTTTCCTCATAAGGTATGCAAACTTGTTTGACGGAATGTGCGCGGAGCGAATACTGTCATTTAGAAATGCAGAACATTGTTATCCATAGGTAAGTAATGATGTCTAGTGCCATGAAAAAGAGGTTTTTAGCTAGATATCTACATTGCTCTTTAAACTGGATCACTAAATATGTTTAACGGCTTTTAAGTTCGCACTTACTACTATGACATACTGCAATGCATTTGGGAATGTCTCAGAGCAATAAGTACGAAACAAACTTTAATTTTTCTTAAACTTTTTTTATCAAACTTTAATATAGACGTGTATTAGTGTTTGCTCAAAGCGTAATATTGCTTGGCAAAAGGGTACCTTCCCAAAAAATCTTACCACCTAGCAGTAGTCTATATTGGGCTCTAAGGCACTAAAAATATCCTTAATATCGGGAGATTTTCCTCACCGAAAGACGAACCTTATTTGGATTCGAACTTACGACCGTAACTTGGCGTATTATTGTTTATTCTGTGACGTCACTATCAACTGAGCTATCGTTGTTTCAAAACTAAAACCAATTTTGCCACTTATTTCAAACTGATAAACAAACCGGAAGCGATCACTGATAAAGCTGTCTTCCCGTTTCCTCATTGCTAGCTCCAGATCTAAAGCTCCTCGCTTTGTTTCCTTCCTTTCCTTAACTTGTTAAAACGGAGAAGTTCCTCTAATGACGGGTAATGAGAGGATAGCAGCGGAAAACATGTTTTGGGCAAACTTGGTGATGATAGAATTGATATTCATAGTTTTTATGCTACACTGGGTAAATTTTGACATCAAGTGACAAAGTGGCTACTTGTTTTATGCTACATTGGGCAAATTCTCAAATCAAGTGTCGAAATGGCTAGCTACTTGCTTTATGCCATATTGGGCAAATTCTCACATCATTTACGATATGAATCGCTTAACTACGGTTCAACTTGTTAAATTTGTTTAGTTATTCTACAGAAATAACAATTCCGTAAGAAAATTGTATAGACTTTTGAGGTAAATTTTTCAAAGAAAATTTTCTGTTCCGATCATATTGCCTACAGACTGGGTATGTTAACAAACAAAACTGCCGCATTTGGGGGGAGGAAAATCCTTACGTGATACACGAGACACAATTGCCCAAAAAGTTACGGTATGGTGCGCGTTATGGTCAGGTGGTGTGGTAAGACCTTACTTTTATAAAAACAATGAAGGTCAAACGGAAACAGTGAACGTTGAGCGATCTAGGCGCATGATAACAGATTATTTTTGGCACCAAATTAAGGATACACATGTGGAAGATAAATGATTTCAGCAAGACATGCCACACATGAAAGAAAAGTTAAATGTTTTTGCATGACCAGTTCAGAGGTTATTTCTCGTCATGGTGACATTTAATGGCCGCTAAGATCATGCAATTTAACGCCGTTAGATATTTTTCCATGGGTCTTAAGAGTCGGTTGTATATTGACAAACCTGCAACGTTGGAGAACCTAAAAACTAACATTAAACGAGTTTTAGCTGAAATAACACCTGAAACTTGTGAAAATGCCTTAGAAAACTACCTTAGACGAGTGTCCTGTAGAATTTCCAGGGGCGGCTATTTGACCGATGTAATTTTTATATTTAATAAAAACACTAAATATTTCATCAGACTATCACACTAATATTATAAAGGCAAAAGTTTGTATGTGTGTTTGTGTGTATGTGTGTATGTTTGTTACTCCTTCACGCTCAAACGGCTGGCTAATGGATTTGGATAAAACTCGGTACTGAGATAGCTTATAAACTAGATTAACATATAGGCTACATTTTATCCCGCAAAAGTGAAATATTCTCGTGGAATGAGTAAATTATGAAATAATTAAAATGATTTTTATCCGCGGGTGAAACCGCGGGGCGCAACTAGTTTGGAAACTTAAATTGGATCACCCTTTATATACAAGCTGCGATGACCTATACATAGTCCAAATGCTCCAGCCCACTACCAGTAGGTAGCGTACCCAACATGCTGGCAGCATTGTCCTGTTGAATTGCTATTTTGATCTATGTATAATCATAAATACTCATATACACTATGCATTAAATACTCGTATGTATACATCTATATACCTTTTTTTGAGGGGGGGAAATGCCCTCTTACTTCCCTGCCACCACGGGGGTGGTGGCTGGGGGTATGTGAGACTCGAACCCACTAAAACCCCCCCGTGAGCTCTCGTCCGCCATACCGGGGCGAGAAGGGGTCGCGACTGCAGTCAAGCCAACTCGCCCCCGACGTTCATATACCTCAACTTTTGTATCAATCTAAAATTACTCATTATCTTTATATTGTCATTATTTTTTTCTAGAAACCAGTTATAAAGAACACCAGTATTTATATTATAAACACTTTATACCATAAAATTTGGGTATACTATGATAGGACGTGATGGACTTTGTTTTTATAACTCAGTTGACTTAAAGTATACAGATGAATAAAGTTTTTTTTGTTTTATTTTTTTAGTTTTGGCTCCACACTTTTGTGTATTTAGCCAGTGTCAAGTAATTGATAATTTATCAAGTTATCGATATTTCACGCAAATATGTGTCAAGTCACAGTTATAAAGTCACACATCGTTTTTATGTCCATGCCCATGTTTTATTTAATTTTTTTATTTGATGTATTTAATCACGTATTTAATTATTTACTAATCATTTCTGTACTGAAACAAGTAGGGAAGGCCGCAAATACAAGTAGAAATTATCCATGAGCTCGTTCAGCAACTACCTAACTTCCTTTCCCGTTCCATCCTCGAACTAGAAGCAAACTTCCAAGTTCATTCATTTAATTAATCTGCGTAGGCAAAGAGCTAGAGGTTGTTTT
The DNA here is from genome assembly GCA_905220475.3 of Ennomos fuscantarius. Taxonomy (NCBI): domain Eukaryota; kingdom Metazoa; phylum Arthropoda; class Insecta; order Lepidoptera; family Geometridae; genus Ennomos; species Ennomos fuscantarius. Next base: position 6,045,181 of record HG992044.1, read on the forward strand.
GAGTCAAGTGCTTGAACCAATTTTTTTTAATGTACTATTTATTCTTCTAGTTATTTGGAAATCGGGGACTGCTAAGTTGGATCTACCAAAATATAGCAAGTGCTTTGGAAAAAAATATATTTGAAGATTGCAGATTTATATTCTAATATGATATCTAATGTGGGCAGAGATAATCAAACATATGTTGAGATCGGTAGTGCAATGCCGTCTCGTAACATCAACTATACAATAATGCGAAATAAACAAATTTAGTCACATATAAATTACTCAGAATTTTTTTTTCTTTCAGTAGTCCTAATTAGGATTTTTAAGATAACCCAAACAACAGACTCAAATTAGCATATGGCTCTTTGACTCTCCCTAAATTCAACCGCAAATAATTTGAGAAAAGGATCGTAGAAATGATTAAGTATACTAATCTAGAGCCAGCAGACTAACGAGTGAATGTTGTACTTACTCTTAGTAAGAAAATCAAGTTGGAAGCACAAACAACACATTTCATATGCGCGAATCACATCAGTTAGATTATGTAAGAAAAAGATTGGATTTTTTTTCCTTTTGTTTTGGCTCTACACTTTTGTGTATTTAGCTAGTGTCAATAATTTCTCAAGTTAATTAATATTAGACATATATTAATTAATATTCTCAATTTAATTAATATTATATATATGTGTCAAGTCAAGGCACAGTCCAAATCATCAAGTTAAGTTATAGTCTAGTCTAGTCAAGTCATACTCCTAGTAAAGTGGTGGCAACTTTACCAGAAGCTTCTATAGAGTTTTAGAAACAACACGAAAAGAAACGTTTCACCATCATTATACCACTTTCCCACACTCATGCTTGTAATCCAGCAATTAACGAATAAAATGCCACCAATTTTATGCACTAACACTGAAAATAACACAAGTTTTGGAAAATAATACAATGCGGTGACGCGATCTTTTCGTTTTTCCGTCAAAACTCCTCTAGATTGGAATTTGAATGACCATGATGTACTTAATCTATGAATATGAATGAAAAGCCATACATTTTTTTCTTGCAACAAACACACTTCAAAATTTATTACCAGTACATAAGATTTATTTTAGTGTAAAGTAAAAATTTAAGGAGCGGAATTTGAATTCGCCTTCATCCGTTTCTAGAGCCGCGACATGCTTTAATAGTTACCGTGACAGGTGATCTCGTGTCGAAATTAATGCTTTACCTTTTACAACCTTACGGGGTTGGCACCAAGGGGTTGATCATGAAACTTTGATTGCAATGCAACAGGAGAAATTTTCATACTAACTATGCACATAAACTGCGTATTAAACCTGTCAACTCCATAGAAATTTGTGTTTCTATTGGTTGCAATCGAGTAGCCGCCACAGAATAGGACTGAAAATGGCATGGCGACTTCACATGAAAACCATTATCATCCGCCAAAAATCTTTTAAAACGCGATACATTGCGTGTTTGTAAAGAATTCAGCTCTGCACGCTCATAATGTAGCTGTAATTTTGTTGCTACATGACCATAATATGGATGGCGCGTTACATGGCATTTCTAACTACTTAAATTCTCTATTTATCCGCTGTAATTAAATAGCTGTATTAAATTCAATTTAATACGCCACTGTTCTCTTATATGGATAGTTTCAATACGCAGCTTATGGGCATAGTTACAATGGATTTTTTTAATTATAAAGTAATTTCTTCTGTAGCATTCCAATCAAAGTTTCGTGATCATTCTTCATTCTGAAACGCCAGCAGCTATACCTCAGCACATATACGTAATTATATTTAGATAACAGCTTAAAATTAAAATGAAAAACAATGCAAAACTTAATCTAAGAAAGTTAAGTTTAATTACGATGTCCAACTTCATCGTGCTACCTATCGATAAAAACGCCAGTCAATCTGGAAATATCTGACATTTGATACCTCACGTCGCCTCTCTGAGCCAAAGGTGCTCACCCGTAATTGCTCTCCGCCCCAATAATTTAATTCTCTTATCAGCAACGAGATCGTATCGCTCCTTTGGGGCTTATACTGACGAACACCAATTCTAGAGGTATTTTCTTTTTGTCCTTATATTATACGTGTCTCTACCCTTTGCGTGTTTGTTCCCTTTACGTGGCTGTGAACATTGAATGAATCAGGTTGGGTTTGAAACGAAGGATTTTATTTGATTTGCGAATTTATATCATACTCAAGGTACGACGTGGTTTCAAACTTTTTATTTCACTTTTTTTAAATTAAGAAAAAAAAAACAATTTGATTCCTTGTCTTGTTTTATTTTTGACATTTGCAACTGTCCGATGAAACACGAATTCCAAAAGTCATCGCTTGGAAACTGAATTTATTAATAATTTTCTTGTGAGTGGAAAACGTGAATAAGAGTAAAAAAATACTGTAAAACCAAAAACTATTTTTTTCGTAATGTCACAACGCTTATAATAATAAATAGTATAATACCTAATGATAATTAAAAAAATATAATTATCTTAATCCGTCAAATATTTTTCGATATTGTAATTGATTTTGTCGTTTTTATCACAGTAAATAAATTGCAACAAAGTCTTCACAAATAAACTACATAGAGGAGGACTCTTAGCATCCTTTACAGGAGTACAATTGTTTAAAAAAAACAATAACAAATCCCGCTTTTGTCACAAAAAGCACTGTAGTACACTTTGTGCAAACTCTTCCTTGCTTTCTCATGTTATAACAAATCTCGACTTTTGTAGAACTGCAAAACAATGCTAACTAGAATTCTGTGTTTAGGGATCCAGAATCAAATGGAATAAACACAAATTTACTAGGTAGGACTTTATTGCAAAGTTCGTCTAGGTAGGTACCACCGCTTTGCCAGTTATTCTGCCGCCAAGCAGTAGTTCGCAAGCACTGCTGTGTTCCGGTTTGAAGGGCACTGTAGCTAGTGAAATTACTGGGCAAATGAGACTTTATGATCTGATCTCACAGTTTAGTAATCTTATTACTAGATTGTGCTGATGTCTCTGGATGACGTGCGCAGTGCAGTGTCACGCGAACCTCTATACTTTAGAGTTTCGAGTGACACTGCAGCTGATATGGGCAGCCGTGTCGTTTAACATCAGGCGAACGGCTAGCTCATCACGTCATTCCTTAACATAAAAAAAAAAATGAAATAAATAAATAAATCAAATCAAATGGATCCAACTACGCAGGCATCATGATCCCCTAACACCCAGACTCAGAACTGGTTCTGGTTATTTGCGCTTTTTCTGTGCACAAAAACTTATCCTGCCACGGGAATCAAACCCCCTGCCTCCAGGTTATGAGCCGACCTGCTCAACCACCACACCACACCGGTCTATGGTTACGCGTTACACATAAAGTCGTTTTTCTAATTGTGGTCTTAAGTTGTGAATTTTATCACAGCAATAAAAGCCTTGAAAAGTATGCAATTTATATTCAAACTTTATTAGCACTTCGCACATTCAATGGATTATACCAATAAACTTAATTTATAGCGTCATTTAATATTATAGAGCAGTAAATTTATTTTTCGCAATATTTTAATATTAAGCTAATATTAGAAGAAGTTTTGTCACGACCTTTAAATTTTATTGAAGTTTGACCTGCGATAATGAAAGTCTATTTAAATGAAAGGTTATCGCGGCTTCGATCATGGGGCGTTCATTTCAGCAATTCATCAGAAGTCCCTCTACAATTGTTTTCGTTTCATTATTATTAAATTATGTTTTACGGTACACCTTTATGAATTAAGTGAATTTTAAGTAGATTTTATGATGTTCTGAAAAAATCGCGTATTTCCCTTCTTTCTTTACGTAGAGGCATCTCTCTCTACATTTCATTAAAACATTGCAATATTCATTGACATATCAGAGTCCCTCTACATTTTTTTTCTTTTCATTATTATAAAATTATGTTTAACTATAGAAACCAGATAACTGATACAATACTTAGATACGTTGTTTGTAAATACATACATAGAATACAATATAACACCCAGACACAGAGCAAATATCGATGTCCATCACACAAATACGTATCCTCGTTGGGAATTGAACCCAGAACCTATAGTTTAAAAGGAAAAGCTTCTGCCAACTGAGCTATCGGGCCAGTCATGAAATGATTCATTAGGTACATCTATTTTTATCTCTATGTGCATAATTTATTGTAATCTTTAATCTCGGACCCAACAAAGGCATGTTATAAGTTTAACGTGTGTTTTTGTCTGTGGTATGATAACAAACATAAAGCGTAAAAAACTGACTTCAGACTTATACGGTATTGTCATAGATACCATTGTCAGAACTGGCCCAAATTGTAATGGGTCACAGTCCAAAATCCTGAGGTAACAAACATAAGCAGTCTAAATGAGAACCTCCTCCTTTTTTAAAGTCGGTTAAAAAGTTGGCGCATAATGGATGTACAGATATTGTTTTTTAACGTGAAATATGATTTGATCCAAATTGTTCTTAGATAAGAATCTAGACCTATGTCTATCCTCTTATCTAAGAACTTACTTTGGACTAATTGGACTATTCTTCGTCAAGTCTTCGCCTTTCAAAAACTGTTTTAAACGCCTTTCAGAATCTGTTCAGTCGTTTGAAGATCATCACACCTTTTTTCTAGTCGGTGGAGGGAACATCGAGAGGACAAACAAAAACTTTAAAGTTATTGAAGATACCTACAATATTCAAACCTAATAATACATTACTTTATACAGCGTCTCAAGTGTATTTATTCTAGAACAAATTATAAGTTTGTGGGAGCATCGTGCACGCGCGCGCATGTCTAGCGCGCATTGCGCGCGGTAACTGATTTGTGCGCAGTGCCCGCGCGTATATTTATAGTGTGCGAGTAGGAAGCACGATATGACGTGAGCGAGAGAGAACTATGCGCGAATTTTAATTTTGGTATAAATATAGGCTTGTTGTAAATAAATTAATTAGTAACTTGACAGTCGTCTTTCATCAACCTTCTGATATTAAGACAGGTCCCCATAAGTTTTTAAACAACAAAACTTTTTTTTTTTTTATATAAGTCTCAATTTGATTCGTAGTACGTGACGGCAAAAATATAAAAACTGCTTTAAAGCATCCAAACACATTAGGGGAAGTGCATTGTTTCAAAAAAGCGAAACATACAAGTATATTTTAATATCCAAAAGTGTTTTATGGGCCATGTGGTTTAGTTTTAAATATTCGGTACGTAAAACTTCGCCCAAGTATTTTCATGCTTGCATTTGCATGTAGGTATTTGGTGAGTAGAAATTTTATACTTCGTATAAATTCTTGAATGGATGCCTGAAACTTCTTAAACTTGTGCGAAAACTTGATGTTTATTTACTAAGTGTATAATTTTAATAAATCTTTAGCATAAGTGGCAACTATTTAAAATGCAACGTTTATCCAGCGGTTAAATTGATTTGCTAGCACCGAATTGTAGTTGCGGATTGGATTGTGTTATGCCGGATAGCTTGCGCCAGTATTAGGAAAGATAATTAGTAGAAATTAATAATAGTATTACTCATGTTTTTCTTTTTTTTTAAACTCATTCATCATAATAAGCTTTTTGTTAGATAAATAACAGCTTTACTCACGTCAGTTAAAAACTCGAAATTAATCCGACCAGATTTCGGACATATTCGATGTCCTTCTTCTAGGAGCCAGATACTAAAGCAGCCCGCGGCGGCTTTCGCGAGCGTCAGCACGTAATGTATTTTAACATAAGTAATTTGTAATTTTGTATAAGTAATAATAATAACCCAACGATCACATACATATATCCAGGACCCTTACTAGGATTCCCTGTGTCTAAGGACCCAGGAACTACGAGGATCATGGTCCCAAATGTTACTTTAACTTTAATGTCGGACAAAGATTTGGAAATTAAGACTGAAATTGAAAATTTTTGTTTTCATAACATGTCGTAAATGAATGCTCCCATTTTTTAATAGATTGGCATGAAAGATAACCATGCTGAGCATTCTAAGCTCACGTAGGATAGGAATCGAGAGAATCGATTTAGCAAACACTGCCGTTAGCGGTTCAAAGGTCGTTGTTTGCACTAATCCGTGGAAGCGAAATTTTAAAATCAATTACTAGTACATATACTAGGATGAAAACGTTGGTTTTTTTTTAAATAAAAAGTGTTAGGAAAAATTCGGAAAGAGTGATGTAAATTTGCGATTTTGCAAGACTTTTTATAGTTTTATTTGTGAATAAAATAAGGTGCAAATACTTGTACTGAGTCTGGGTGTTGTGGGACCATGGTCGTCGTAGTTCCTGTTTCCTTAGACACTGGTAATCCTAGTTAGGGTCCAAGATCTATGTATGTGATCATTAGGCGTTATTATTATTATTATTAATTGATTTGAATCTAGACCACACAAACCTACCTACGCATGAATCTATGCCTACCCGCAGCTGCAATGATATGTGAATTAAACTCAACTATAGCAAGAGATTCCATTACATCTATAGAGTCTAGGCATTATAGTGATGTAGTAATTTTAAGAACTGGTAATATTGAGATGTACTTAGTGCTTTTGCAATTTCGTCTCTCTGCGACGAAGTTAACCTACGATGTAGTCGCTACATGATGTGGTGGTATTGCGATCTAGTCCATCTAATAATAACCCAATATTTTTCCTTCCTTCCTTTCCATATGGGTATGTGTTTGTATGAGTTATCAGAATATTACAGTCTACCCGAATATTTTCCTACATGGCTTAACAAAAATTCACTCTACATGTAACACACATATGTAAAATTATATGTAAGAAAATAAAAACACATTCTGCCCACAGATTAAAGAAAAAACCATGTACTAAATAAAAAAAGACGTGCCAATTTATAAATAGAATTCAATTTCGTTCTCGCAGTCTGTGGCCAGCTCTCGTGTCGGTGAATAAACACTGCATGACACTGTTTGCAACGTTCGATGTTCCCCCGAGGAATCTCACATGTAGGCGTGTATAAAGCAATCATGCTTTATATCTATTCGAAAGCATAAAAACCGAAAAAATGTTACGTATAATTTTTCTGTGCACCTCTGTTACTGACAGAAATCATGTATTGCTGACTAACCTAGATAGTCTAATTATATTACACTATCTAATATAACAAAACGTGAACAAACACTGTCTGAAAACGCTATGTTCGTAAATATTGATGCTACATCTGAATAATTATTCTATCTGTAAAGCGAATGAGTCCAATTTTTTAGATACTTTTACTACTTTTAGCCAAACCACTTAACATTATTGCCGTCGTAGCCAAACTCATGAAAACCAAACATTTATAATGCACACACGCACACACTCACAGTCACACTCTCTCTCTCACACACACACACACACACACACACCCACACACACACACACACACACACACACACGTTGATACCGATGAGTGTTATAGTGTAAATTCACTTTCATTTTTGTTTATTTTTTGTAACTTCTACACTATAAGTATTTTTTTCTCTAGATTTCACTGTATGTTTTTTGTGTGACATAATAAGAACGTTTTAAAATATTGGGAGAAGCCACTGATTTCTGAAATACCATTTAAAAACTAGTTCGGGAATCTATGGATTCATTTAATATAATGTAATAATATTTATGTCAATAAACATTTTTGTACTTTAAAAAAAAATAATAATAATGTTAATACGAATACTATGGACCACTCTTTCAAAGTATTGAAAGCAAAAAATCCAAGCGGAGTAACCAAACACGATTAAAATCCACGGCACACGTTCCCACCCAATCCTGTCCAATAAAATCTTTTAAGTCAACATTTATCCACTAACAAAAAACAAGCAGAAACCCGCTGATTCCACCTGACTTCGGCCGTTCCCGCTAAATAGAAAAGGGTTGGATCGTATGTTACGCAATATCAATGTTCAGCAGTATTATTGCCGTATTTACAATACGCGAACCGCAATATTTGTACAATGTTGACATAGTATAAGGTAGAGTCAGTATTTTAGTATTAAAATTCTCATGAGCGTGATTCATTTTAAATTAATATACAACTACACACTATTCAAGAGTAACAGTCGGGAATATATTAATCAAAAATAGAATCAGTATGCTGTATTTTATGAAATGTATATTTATGTTCTGTTCTGACACTAAACAGATTTTCATAAAATTTCTATAGGACCAATCTGATAGCATATCTTTTCAAAAATCAGGTAGCATATCTTTTCAAAAATCATTTTATTTTTCAAATTGATTTATAAATACTCCTCAGTTGGTAGTTATCCTGCCTTTGACTAGCCCAAATACTAAGTTGGTAGTAATCCTCCTCCTCCAGGTTATGGGTTCGATTCCCACCCAAGACAAACATTTGTGTGATGAACATAGATGTTTGTTCTGTGTCTGGGTGTTATATTGTATTCTATGTATATATTTACTAACAAAAAGTATCAATGTATTGTATCAGTTATCTGGTTACCATAGTACAAGCTTTGCTTAGTTTGGGGCTAGATGGCGCTGTGTGAAATATCCACATATATTCATATTTATTATTATATGACTGAGATTTGAGGTGACAAACATTATTAAAATATACTACCGTATATAGAACCTCCTCTTTTTTGAAAGTCATTTGAAAATAGTAATCTTGATTAGGTACTGACCGTCAAATGATCCAATCCTAAAGAAAAATAGTAATTTAGAGTACTGACTGTCAAACAGTACATATGACACCGAGATTCTGTACCATAAAATTATATTGTTAACATGCCACAGTATTGTTGCGTATCATACGCGTACATGCGTACATTTTGAGTGTTTGCTTCCTTCGTTTTGTTTGTTTTGCCGGAATGCGAAGAGGTTGAGTCGTATAATGTTGCAATTTACGTTCTCTAATGATTTGTCATGTTTTGAACCATTTTTAAATTTTTAACTTCTTTTAGTGTCAATTTTAAGTACCTTCTATATTTCTAAGTGGAGTGAGGTCCTGAGATGTTTGAGTAGATGGTTACTTATTTATTTTCGAAATAAAATTCATTTCAATTCAACGAGACACCCTGGAGCATAATCTGTTTTTCCGCAAGTGATATTAATTTTCCGGGATAAAAGTAGAATTACGTTGATCTCGGTAGGTAGGTAGGTAGGTACTGTGTGTTTTCTTTATTCATAAAATTGACTTTGCCTTTTTGAAAGCCACAAAAACAAGCAAACAAGGGCTTGCTTTCATAAAATTAGTAGAGAAGGGAAAGATTGGGTGTTGTAGCTTTTATTAATCTATGCCTATAGCTTTTGCGTTCGTATTAAATTTGCACCGTCAACCATTAGTTTTTGTGCCCGGACCCTCAACTAACAAACTAGTGAAATGTTGTTCAAACAGAAATAGGTAAGGTAATTCCTTATGTTATGTTGGTTCACTTACTTATGAAAGTAAAAAGTGCTATAAATTCAAGGAAACATAGTAGGTATCTATCCATTTCGTGTATAAATACGCGCGCAAAATAAACTCCAAAAGATTTCGTCCAAAAAAGTTTCAATGTAATTTTATCTTTAACATTTCACTGCGTTTGTTTTTATCTTTTATTAAGTTCGTTGCAAACTTGCGGCGGTGCAAGAAACCATGTGATGCGAGAATGAAGAAGAAGCTGAAGAGAATAGGACTACCCCATCTCTTCCAGCGTGGAGATTAAGGCAACTCTCCTCCCCCCCTCCTATATTATCTAAGCGTCAAAAAGGACTTTTTTATTGTGTTCATCTAAGTAGTGAGTTAACAATAGCTAGCCGGGAGCTATGAGCGCGATCAAAGAATATTTCTCCAGTAACTTTTAGCAAAAATTCAACAGAATTTTCACCATCCTCCCCTCATCTAGTATAACGGCTTAAACAGGTCGTATTTTGTACAAAGCATTCCAATTACCTACATTGTACACGTCTGAAAACTGGAGCGTTGTTAAATGAACAGTCAGCGATAAAATTATAGCCACGATTCACTATATAAAAAAATGAGGGTGCTTTAGACCACACGACTGTAGTAAAACTTCTTTAGTTTAGCTACATCTATCGGCCGGTATAAGTTTGTTTTTGCTTTGTTTAATGTAATGTGAAACATACAAACAGATAACCGGGTCATTTTAAAATATTAGTTTTGATGTGGAAATAATTTATATATAATAATAATAATTAATAATAATTATTTATAATTATTGTTATTATTATATATTAAAATATTAATATCATAAACTAACCCAAAATTTTTTTAATGTCTTTTGTCGCATGACGACAGCCTCCGTGGCGTGGTAGTTGAGCAGGTTGGCTCATAACCCGAAGGCAGTGGGTTCGTTTCCCGCGGCAGGACAAGTATTTGCGCACAGAAAAAAAACGCAAATACTTGATGAGCCTGGGACCAAAGTCTTCTAGACAGGGAATCCTAGTTAGGGTCTAGGATCTATGTATATGATCGCTGGGCGTTATTATTATAATGTCGCCCAAACGAAAAAATAATATTTTTTTACCTAAAACTACAATAATATTGCCTTGTCTTATATTGGACAAGCTGTTGGATATAATGCTGCAGTATCCAACATAAAATGAAGGTTATAATTTAGGGAAACGAGAGATTTTGAAATACAAATCTCCCGTTATAGAATTTAACTTCTGAAAACGTGATGATGCAAACTTAACCAAGCTTAACGCTGTTCGTCTTATTACATAAATATTTTGAATGACGCAAAGATATCTCTCAGTAACACCACTCTTGTCAAAATCAAGCAGGAATATGTATTGGCTTTATAACCAAAAACTCACTTTAACCACTTCATCTCTTACTCAATACTTAACAGACTAACTAGTTGTACAGAATGGAACTCGATGAAGCCTTTTGTTCCAATCAAATCTGGTCGGTCAGTATTATACAATGTGGAATTTAATTCAATCTTTTCCTTAAATGTATGTACTCAGACCATGCTATAGAATATTCGCACAAAGTCCAATAAAAAAAAATAGGTTTTGTTCTAGTATTTAGTGCCTCTTAAAATAACTGCATGAATAATAATTTTTAATTTAATAATAATATAATATAATAATATTTAATAACATGCTGCCAGCATGTTGGGTACGCTACCTACTGGTAGTGGGCTGGAGCATTTGGACTGTCATCGCGGCCATTATATAGTCCAAATGTTTTTTTTTTAGTAGTAGTAGGTAGTTTTTAGTATTAGTTATTAAATCTTTGTAGTATTTAGAAAATAAAGACATTTGCCGTGTTTAAAAAAAAGTATTTTGTTATAATTTGAAATTTCAGGTTTTTAGTTTTTCTCAGGTGTTATCATTAATTTACCTACAATAATCCTTTGCAACCACTCCAATATAGATGAACTTATTATTTGGTTTTAGCGGAATCACACTAGATACTCTTATTTCATTTTGTATTTAAGATGAATATCCGGGAAGTGACGCCTGATTCAACTGTCCAATATTGTGCAGATATCTGTTGCAGAGATTCTGCGTTTTCTATCTCGTGTTAAATAAACAAAAAAAAGAGTCGAACATAAAACCTCCTCCTTTTTGGAAGTTGCCTAAAAATAAGTGTAACAATACAACGAAGTGAAAATTTCGTCCCCAATCATATAGACACAAATTATTATGGAGAAAATAGACCCCGAGAGTCCCACTATTGGACAAGGGTCCCCCATTTCCTTCCAGACGCATGTCCTTTATATATGACCTCTCTTTAAAAGCATTGAGGTCATCGCCCTTGTTTCATGAACATTCAAAAGCTTTGGCTCAGACTATGTGAAGGCTTATTACATTTCTTCCAGTTTTCTTGAACATTAATAATGACGAATACGAATATAAGACGACAGTATGTAAATCACCCAAGAAAAATTAAATACACAAAAACCTTTACCTTTTTTGACGAAAAAGTTCTTTACGCACGCTGCACTGGGGAGTCAGCTGGTGAATGTAAGGCAAACGGAAGTGTAAAGTTGGTTCACGTAGATCTCCCTTATCAACATAACAAAGTTAAAAATTTGTATTATTATGTTGGTATATCCGGCGGCATTAACATTAAACTAAGCCAAAACAAACTTATACCGACCGATAGATGGAGCTAAACTAAATAATAGAAGACTAGAACTAAAGAAGTTTTACTTCAGTCGTGTGGTCTAAAGCACGCTCGTTTTCAGTATCAAGTTTACATTACATTTCAGTTAGTTCAAAACCCTTTTTATCGAGTTTAAAATGTCGTTAAAAACAAAAAAAATTACTATTGTTTACCAACTAAGCCAACCTTTTAGTTGCATACAATAATGGTAATTAATTTTCTTGTTGCCAGTTACTCAGTGAATGAGAATTATATATATTATACGGTTATGTGATAAACGTAGCGGTTTTAAGCCACAAATTGCGCACACAAGACGAAAGCGACGAATTAAGTTGACGTCTTACAAATGATATTTAACTTTACTATACTCTATCTCTCTTTGTAATTTAACATTGTAAAGCTGAGGAATAGCTATTTTACGTTTTGTTTCTCGCTATCAAATTTAAAATGAGCAAAGTTAGAACATGAAAAAACACTATATAGCTATTCCACTATTATGCAGTATTTAATATAGTATTCATGTGTTGAACAAAGGTCGTATTACAGCTTCTATGGTGTGGTAAGGTGGTTGAGTAGGCTGACCCACAGGAAGGTTCAATTCCCGCTCAGGACAAGTATTTGTCACAAAAAAACAATTACTTGTTCTGAGTCTAGGCATTGTGGGACCATAATCCTCGTAATTCCTGGGTATATATATGTCATCTTTGGGTATTATAGTATCTATGTTAATGATAGCATAGCATACTTTGGTACATACTATGACAAAGGAAAAACTGTTCATATAACTAACACAATGCTATTTACACCAGTTTTAGCCAATAAATGCTAACGCAGATACAGAAAAAATGACAGTAAGAGAAATAGGTATATTTGCCCAAATACAACTAAATACAGTAAGTAATGTAATGCTATATCTACCTATTATATTTAGGTAATTTATCAAACCTATAGTGCAATAAAAACGCAGAGTTTTTCGCCCTTTAGCGAAAGTTTTTTGGTGAAACGTTCACTTTCCCCAAATCCATACTCACTCAGGCCTGCCTACAAGATAAATGGACCAACGCAGGTTCCCTTGCATCTTCTCAACTGTAGATTCATTTCTCTAAGTGTCACGTTCAGTACTCGGCTGAATTAAACAAAAAAGAGCCCTTTTTCTGAGATTTGAGGACAGGGAAAGTTTTCGTAGCGCCTCTCTACACACATGTATCCACGTTGTGTGTGTGGGTGTGTATATATACATATATTTTCCTGGGAATCCTAGTTAGGGTCCAGGTTTTATGTATTTTATAGTTGGGCGTTATTTTTTATATCATTATCATAAATATGTACTACAAGTACCTATACTAGTTCCTCCCACAATTTATACCTTAACGCGAGTTTCCCCTTAATTTTCGGAGATTAGCAAGCAAGCAATCTATCTGCAAAATTCTTTATAATTAGTTCAGCCATTTTAGCAAACAAACAAACAAAAGATATTTCACTTTTATGTCGGTACTAAATGGGTAGCGTAACTCCGCTATGAATAAATATTTATCAATTATATAATATACACATCAATAAATTTTATATTTAATTTTTATATTGTATTTAAGGCGAACTTCTGCGAAATCACGCCTGAGACAAGCGATTATTGGGGACACTTCATTTCGTAAATTTTGTAATTTTTGTACACTCATCACACTTATATTATAAAGGCGAAAGTTTGTATGTGCGTTTGTGTGTATGTGTGTATGTTTGTTACTCCTTCACGCTCAAGCAGCTGAATGGATTTGGATGAAATTCTGTACCAAGATAGCTTATACCCTGGATTAACATATAGGCTACATTTTATCCCGGATAAGTGATTTTATTTCCGTGGGATGAGCAAATAATAAAAATACTTTTTATCCGCGGGTGAAACTGCGGCGCGCAACTAGTAAACTAATAAAGTCTTTTGTATAAATAAACGATTTTGACTGATCTTTTAAAATAAATACCAAGAAGTCTACAACACCCGCTAAAAGTTCAAACGGCGGGCCACTTACAGCAACAGTAATCTGAACAACAGAAAATTTTATAAACATTTATCTTCTAGCTTAACTCTAACGATGTCTACTACCAATAAAAGCAAGTGATGCAAAACTATTTTCTTAAATTTTAAATTGTCATTGTTATTTTAGCTGTCTATGGCATGTGTTAAACATTAATTTTGTACTAAAACCAAAAGCATTTCGGCTCCACATTGTTGTTGTTGAGAAAACTCATTAGGATTGTGTAAACAACAACTTCGATCTCTTTTGTAATTGTAACTGATAGATAAGACTTTAATACGACAAGTCGGTGTGTTGAAACACGATTAAATTACATTTGGGATGTCTGCAGAAGACAGTAATTGCGTCAGTCAGAGCTAATAAGGTTACAAGGTTGCAGGTTCAAATACTTAGGCATTAGGACCATGGAATCTCTTGAGAACTGGAGTTATGAATAATTTCACCAAACTCGATTGCATTTTATGATATAATTAGGGTTAATAACTACAACTAGTACACGGCTAACACTCACGAGATACAGTCGAAGAACTTGACCGGTGTTCGGGCAATATGAGTCAGCGCCGAACCGCCACCGTCGCCACGCGTACTCCTTGAGGATGGGCATCTATATTGCCCGAACACCGGTCGAGTTATTCGACTGTATCTCGTGAGTGTTAGCCGTGTACTAGTTGTAGTTATGAATACTACTCACGTCAGTTTCTATATTATTAATTACTAGCTTCTGCCCACGGCTTTGCCTGCGTGGCCTATAAGAAACGAATAAGATGTTTTATAGATAATTCAACCACCCAGTTCACTTCACTTCATTTCACTTAGGGGTGGAATTTCGGAAAACCTTTTCTTAATGGATACCTACACTTTACAAAGAACACACCCAATTTCAAGTCTCTAGGACCAGCGGTTTAGGCTGTGCTTTGATATATAAGTCAGTCAGTCAGGAGTTTGAATTTTATATTATATATTATATATATTGTCATTTTATCGGACATACCAACATAATAATTCAAATTTTTAACTTTTTAATGTTGACAATGGAGATCTACGTGAACCAACTTCAACTTCCGTTCGCCTTACATTTAACAGCTTACTCCCCAAGTAAAGCGTGCGTAAAGAAGTTTTACTATAAAAATAAATTTAAATTTTGGTATGATAACCATTCAGCTGGACACGCTTATAAAAGCTTTAACTTCTGCAAATAACGGAGAAAACTGTTGGCTAAGCGCGGAAAAGTAAATATACTGATTAATAAAGGATTTCCCTAATCCTATCGATATTATACAGTTCTCTGGGCACCTACTGAAGTAAAAATAATTAATCACTAATCAGGTAGGCGGCAGCTTCGGTGCCTGGAGCGCGCTGAGCTGTAACAGGGGAATAATTATGTTAGACAGCTTCGATGCCCAATATCTTTATTACTAGCTATGCCCTGCAGATCTTCCCCAGTTAAAATTTAGGAGAAATCGAATATTTTTTTGATGTTTAAACTGAATTCAAATTATGTATATGGAGATGCGGAACGGTCCTTTAGATTCGTACTGACCACTCCCCAAAATTTGTACCAATTTGTGCATTTCCCATAATGACAACTTTTAAAATTACTAGTTCTGGGAATGAACTGTTTCGGAAATTTGACATTTTACAAATTGACGGTAGCTTCTTGCTCTAATAATGGTTCCTTTATTGAACATTACCCAAAACAACCTCTTTTAAAAATAGCCGGTTATTTTAACTAAAAGCCGATTTTAATAACCTCGCCCATAAATGCCCGCTATATGGCCTAATTGCGAAAAAGGGGGATCCTTTTGCACACCAAGCATCAAATCAAAGTTGATTTTTACGGGAAATTCAAAATCTTAAAGGATCGTCGAAGCATAACATTTACGTATTTAGAAAGGTCTTCAAAAGGCATTGTTGTTTGAAAAATTGCAGATCATATTTGATATAAAACTGGTCTACGTTTGAAAATGTGTTAATTTTGAGGTTTTTTTTATTGATAGGCATATCAAGTTTAAATAAAACTGGTGATATGTGTAAAAACATTCTCTGAACAGTTTGGCTATTTAATTCGTAAAACAATGTTATTATCGCAGAAAATTTGAAGCACTACCTTGAGAAAGTGTATTTTGGGTGTCGTTCTACGATTTTCTTTTAAAAAAACCAAACTCCCTAGCGAAATTGTATTTGTTTATCGTTCTTTTTTGTTTTATTTCTCATGTATACAATTTTCTAATCTGATTTCTTGAAATTTATACTAGGTGGTAGAAATTTTTACTAGGTGGTAGGACTTCTCTGCAAAGTTCGTCTAAGTAAGTACCACCGCTTTGCCAGTTATTCTGCCACCAAGCAGTAGTGCGGAAGTAGTACTGTGTTCCGGTTTGAAGGGCATCGTAGCTAGTAAAATTACTGGGCAATTGAGACTATGATTTGATCTCACAGTCGAGTTTGAGTTTTGACATGAGTTTATTGACAAACTGTGCTGATATCTCAGGATGAAGTGCGCAGTGCAGTGTCACGCGAAACATTATATTTTGGAGTTCCAAGTGTTAGCATCAGGTGAACGACTAGCCCGTCACATCATTCACTAACTGACATGTAAAATAATTATAAAGGTCCCTAATAATAAAACTGATTAAAAAAAAAAAAAAAAATCATTCACTAATATTTAAAAAACTGATCTGATAAAAAATAGGGCTTTTTGTTGATTTTATGATCAGATTCACCCTTAACCGCTTTTTTATTTTGCCATTAGTTGGATTTATTTAGCATATAAAATAATTAATGCACCGATCTCACAGTGAACTGAGATAAAGATGGATGGATGGATTCACAGGTAGAAAAAGTAATTATAAAAAAGTACACTATGGGAAATAGGCATTATGGGAAGTGGACATGAAACGGGTATTGATCAATTGATATACCAAACAGAAAATATGAAAAATATATGATCGGGATTTATTGGACATGGGTAATTTGAGATATGGCTAAATTGAAAGCTTATTTCACATTAATAGCTTAAATGCTCCCGGCACTAGGGCTCACAGCAACGTAGCCCGTTTTCTGTTAAAATTAAGATAACAAAGGAAGCCTAAGACTTTCTTTTGTATCGTTCATAATGTATAATGTTGAAACTTTACCTTTTGGTTAGAGTTGAAAGTTCCAAGTCAGACTATTCTGCAGTCACCAAAGGAGTAAACCTTAAATTACAGGCTCTGTGGCTTGAAAAGTTAGCTCAAGGTTGGAACAAAGTATAATCACCTTATTTTTGATGTAGAATAAATGTTAAATTACTGAACCATAGAGTAATACGTACATAATGTAAATGTCTCTCTTTGATATTGTTTCTGAATTGGTAGAGTTTTGAAATATGTTTACGTCTCAATGTCTTAATGATATGAATCAGCATTGCAATTTGACGAGGCAATGCTGCCAGCATGTTGGGTATGCAACCTACCAATGTTGACTGGAGCATTTGCACTGTCTATACGTCATCGCGGCTAGTATATACTCACTTTTTTTTTGTTAGTTTAGCCGAGGCGAGTGTCACGGCTAAAATCTGTAAAATCATATAAATAGATCGAAATTACATGTTTGTCCATTTGCTTGTTTGTCCTTTGTCTATTAGTCCGTTTTTGTGCATAAAGTTAAATAAAATAATGAGAACAACGAGATGAAGGCCATAATTTCTTAAGGTACACTTTAAAAAAACTTTTAAAAAATCTAGGTAAGTTTATTTACTAGCAAGATTAGTTTTAAACCTGTTACTACGGGACTTAAATAAGATCCTATTAAAAAGGGGGGTTAAAGCGGCGTCTAAGAACAACTTTTATGTTTTAAGGGGGTTAATACAAGGCTTTGTTTAAAGTTTAAAATCACAGATGATGCCAACCTGGATCTGCGCTTGAAACTGTTAATTTTGGGGAATTTTAGTACATTAATGAAAAAAAAATTCAACACTATTTTTACATGACTGAGCTTATCATAAAAAAATACAACTGAATGAACAACCTCCTCTTTTTTAAGTCAGTTGATAAAAGCGCTCTAAAACGAGCGATTCCGTTCTATTTTACTCTGCGACGGAATTAACAGCCCATTTTTATCCGGAATCACTCACTGGATTTGAAGGAAAACAAGATTGAAAAAGTAACAAAGCTTTTCAAATGAAGTCGGCGATGTCTTTGGTTTTATTTATTTCATAAAGATAAAATAATATTCAGACAGGTTCTATTTTGGTCGCCTGTGGCTATTACATAAAATACCTTAGTTGAATTTTATTTGTAAGAGTAATATTAATTTTCATTTCGAGAAAACATATTATTAATTATACAACGTTATATCGTTACAACCTTATAACAACGTTGTTTAATTAATATAATTTGTTTTTCCGCAGTACGGTTATGTAGCTTATTATAATATCAATAAGGTACCTTTACCACTGTAGAGGACTTTTGATAGCGTTGAGAAAGGCAATTAATGGATTGAAAAGTTCACGTTTCAAAACTTCAAATGTTTGATTTGATTATAGCCAAAAAGTTTATGCGTTAAAGTCCGAACGTTCGGCGAATGCGTTACTCAGGTACTATAAAATTGTAAAAAACGGAATTGAATATTTAAATATTTTATAATGGATAGTATAATAGGATAGTAAATTTAATGATAAGCCAAAAAAATTAGCAAAGGTGATTAGAATATACAGCTTTAATAAACTTTTGAAATGGCATACTTCTTTCAGGGGCCGGCTGAAGTATGCCCGGGCAGCGTGTATTAAATGATATAAGTTTCAGTATGCGCAATGTTCATAGGTGAGAGCGAGATCGTCTCTTGAGAAAGAAAGAGCTACATCTTAATAAAATACAAACTATGCTAGCTGAACTGATTTGGATAAATTTTTGCACACGTATTGCTTATATAATATTACTGGGGTTAACATAGGATATTTTTATACCGGGAAATAGAGATTTTCTGCGGGAAAATCTGTTCGTTGCGAGTGAAACCTTAGTGTAGGTACATCTATATATATTTGACAGTCTCAATGGTGTGGTGGTAGAGTAGGTCGCCTCATAACCCGGCAAGGCGACGGGTTCGATTCTTGTGGCAGGACAAATATTTGTGCACAGAAAAAAAAGCGCAAATACTTGTTCTGAGTCTGGGTGTTGTGTGACCTTGGTCCTCATAGTTCCTACACACAGGGAATCCTAGATAGGATCCAGGATCTATGTATGTGATGGTTGAGCGCTATTACAATTATTATTATATATGAAAAATATAATGAAAAAAATCTACAGCGTTATATCGTTTCGTACATTTTAGTAATGTAGTAGAAAGAAATACAAAACAAAGAAAAGACAATTTATTCAAGACATTACACAACATTACATTACAATATAGGACACATACAGTATAATTTAGAGAAGAGACAAAATAACAATGTAACGTTGTGTGATATCGTGATATCTGCGTTAGATTAAAGTCAACGCGTGACTTTCACTGATTTTCACGTGGAATCCATAGTCATTTTTTATTATTTTTATTTTCATAGTCATTAGTTAGTAGGCAGATATAACGTATACAACTTTTTGCAGTGACAATTATGCCCACAGCAGTAGTTGGCAGTCCCAAAATATGTAGTTTGCAACCTAACAAAGTAGTTAGTTCCAAGTTGGCACAATTGTAAGTGACCTAGGTTACACTGTATAGAGTTCAGCAGTGCCTAAGGTTACCAATTAACAGAACACATTTTTAGCTTAAAAAGGGATGAAGAATAACTTTTCAAAGGTGTAAACAAAAAAGAACTGCTGCATACTTTTTTGTAACAGTCTAGTCTAATTTAAGTGTAGTCTAAGTGTGTATCCTTGTAAAGCGGTGGCAATTTTACCAGAAACTTTTAAGGAGTTTTGGAAACAACACGAAATAAGCGTTCTCACATCATGCCCGTAATCCAGCACTTAATGAATAACACGCCACCAATTTTATGCACTAACACTGAAAATAACACAAGATTTTATTAATAACTAGTTGCGCCCCGCAGTTTCACCCGCGGATAAAAGGTATTTTAATTATTTGCTTATCCCACGGGAAAGTTTCACTTTTCCGGGATAAAATGTAGCCTATATGTAAAACCAGTGTATAAGCTATCTTGGTACCGAATTTAATTAAATCATTCAGCAGTTTGAGCGTGAAGGAGTAACAAACATACACACATAGACACAAACACACATACAAACTTTCCCTTTATAATATTAGTGTGAAGTGTGATACAATGCGGTGACACGATATTTCTCGTTTACCCGCCAAAACTGAACAATCTACTTACTTTCTTTCACATTTCACAACTATGAATTCTAATTTACAAATTCTATTTGAATATGCAGTGTTCATTGGATAATAAATCCCTAAACGAACGAGTTTCAGTACTGTACTAATAGCCTAATCCTAGCCATCTGCGTACATGTGGTCTGCCTAAACATTCGGTTGAACTCGTAGACATCAACCAAACTTTATTTTGATTTAGTTTTCAACTGTGAAAGGAGCTGTGCTGTTTGAACACTGAGTTTCACAACTGTCGTGTTTTGTGTACTCGTGTGATAGCATGATAATTCGAAGAGATTTCGCGCTTCTGTCTTTTGTCTAGAAAAGCTAAATAGCTCGTGAATCACCCCCTTTTACCGTTTGTATAAAAAAATGCGTGGACATTTCACACAGCGTTATCTAGCCCCACACAAAACTTGTACTGTGGCAACCAGTTTACTGATACAATACTTATATACTTTTTATATCTGTAAATACATACGTCGGTTGCTGCTTGCGGAAACTGCATTGCTCGTAGTGTATGCACAATTAGAAATAAGTACTTATGTTTTTGTTATTAGTTATATTGTCCTTCATGTATTATATTTATGTTCATGTTTATAATAAGCTAAAATAAAATAATTTAACAATAATCATGGACTCGTGTGTCTGTGGTAATGCAGATAGAAAAAAAAATACATACATAACACAAAAGTTTGTTCTGGGTGGGAACCGAACCTACAATCTACAGTTCAGAAGGCAGAGTTACTACCAATTGAGCTATCGGGCATACATAGGTGGTGGAGCACTTTCTTTCTTCTAATAATTGGACTTTTTACAAAAAAGCCCTGCGTTAGTACTTCGCTTTATTAATCACTAGCTGACTGCCCGACTTCGCATAGGTTAATTAGTTTAAAGCCATAGCCCTACTGAAGGGAAAAGGGAGGGGAGTATCTATTTCCTTAGAAAAGAGTAGGAGAAAAAAAGGGGCCACCACCTCCCTTCGCCGTCCCATTCATCTATTTTCTCTATCTATTATCTTTTTCTTTTCTCTTCTACTTTTTAAAAGAATAATGAGGGGTTTTATCTTCATTTTGATCCATCCTATGCATCCTCGGCGCGGGTAGCGGCCGTAAAATGTACCAGGCCGCGATGATATGTTAAAACCTTAACGTACAACAAAACAGCCCATTATGTATACATTTCTTTCATTTAATATTCACACGTCTAACAATGACTAGCTAAGAACATCAAGAGGAATTATCTCGGAAAAAATAAAAATAAAATCTCTTAACTACGTTAAATTAATGAAGAAATCTTCACTTTTATAAAAATCCGTTTTACACTTAGTAATTACGAAGTTTTTAAGTCTCTATGTTAATTAGTCGATTGCAAAGTACTGCTTTGTGAAGTTTGCAATTAAATAATCCATAGTTTTGATCCAGGTTTGCCAGTTACTCTGCCGCCAAGCAGTAGTGAGCAATCACTACTGTTCCGGTTTAAAGGGTACTGCAGTTAGTAAAATTACTTGGCAAATAAGACTGTATGGCCTAATCTCACAGTCTAATAATTTTATGTTTATGTCTTAGGATGACGTACACAGTGCAGTGTCACGCAAAAAATTCATACCTTGTATTATGGTTCCGAATGACACTGCATCTGATATAGGCAGCCGTCTCGTCTAACATCAGGCAAACGACTACTTCATCGTGTCATTCCTTAACATAAAAAAGGTACATATTCAAAGCAAATGTAAAAATAATCACAACCAAGTCAAAATTCGTAATCACAAAACTAGCTTGGCTTAATTAGTTTAACCCAACTTTACCATCACCCCAGCTCCTAAATTAAGACAGATAAAATAAAGACGTTTCTATTACATCTCACATAATCCAGCAACCGCAAGGAAAGTGAATGAGGCAAACACGAAATTAATCTTAATTTGTCTTGCTTATCTGTGACTGATGAAATAACTGTTGGGTTATTGTGATACTCGTTGGGGAACACTGGATTTCAAGTTTTTGTGTTATAAGATATACGATATCCTTTAAGAAAAGGGCTAAAGTTGATTTAAATAACTTTCAACTTAGAAAATAAACAAATGCCTAGGGCTAAATTTACTATTTCTATATATACCAGGTGGTACTAGGTGGTAGGACTTTACTGCAAAGTTCGTCTAGGTAGGTACCACCACTTTGCCAGTTATTCTGCCGCCAAGCAGTAGTGCGTAAGCACTGCTGTGTTTCGGTTTGAAGGGCACTGTAGCTAGTGAAATAACTGGGCAAATGAGACTTTATGATCTGTTCTCACAGTTTAGGAATCTTATTACTAGATTGTGCTGATATCTCTGGATGACGTGCGCAGTGCAGTGTCACGCGAACCTCTATACTTTAGAGTTCCGAGTAAGCTGCAGCTGATATGGGCAGCCGTGTCGTTTCATCAGGCTAATGGCTAGCTCATCTAGTCATTCCTTAACATAAAAAAATACCAATCTAGTTTAAAATAAAAAGAGAATTTCCCAAATCAATTTTCTTTTTCTTGTATAGGCCATACGCCGTAAGTGGTCATCCCTGGTATCAGAATTTCTATGCCGCCCAAAGGCTAGTTGAATAGTTTCAGTGTGTTTTCTTTTGCACTTTTGAAAATAAATCGAATTGAAATATTCCTTAATTCTGATAAATTCTTGTAGTCTTGAAAAATTAAATTGAATGTGCATGGGAAATTCTTCAAATAGAGTAATTCAAGAAAACTTAATATTTTGAGCACTTTCGACTTCTGTATGATTTTTTGTGTAATATATATTGTTTTTAAATAATTACTAATTCATAGAATCCAACTGTTTAGCTACTTCTGGGAATTTATTATTTTTTATGTTATTGTATTATACTGAATCTAATTTTATCAATATTACACATTAACAAGAAAGCCCAAGCACTATTTCATGAGATACCTACTATATTCAAGATTTTTTTTATTTGATGTTATTTACTGGCGATATTTTTTTGAATAGACCTTTAGTCCTAAGCTACTGTTTTAACTTTAAAAAATAATACGCGTTTAATTGATAAAATAATACGCAGTAACAATATCCATTATCAACTTTAGATATCTGCCGAAAGCGACTTAATAAGTAAATATTTTCTAAAAATATCCGACATCTTACTGGGAAATTTTCTATTAGCTCTGGTTTTTTCCTCTGACAACAATGTTTTTACTATAATGAAAATTGTATTTAGAACGTTGACGCCTAATTTTTAAAATTGAATTCTGATAGGAATTCCTTGTCTATCTAATTATTTATGTCATATTATTTTCTGACAGATTAAATGAAAATTGAAAACTATACATAAGCAACACTTAATTTAAGAAGCCGCTACCAGTAAGCAACGTCCCCAAAATGCTGGCGGCATTGCCCCGTTGAATGGCAATGCTTAGTCTTTGGGCTAAATAAAAACCAGCTTCTTAGTTTTGCTAATGCATAGTTTTTAATTTTCATTTAAGCTATATCAGAAAATAATATGATATAAATAATTCTGATTATATTCGAAAATGTTGTTGTTTACTCATTTCATAAGTTTACCATTTATAGTTTATAAATATCCTTTCTTTATATTATCTATATCTTTCTAATAATATAAGATATTACTGAACATAACACCGGAAATTTCTGGCGCTATTTTGAATGAATTTTCTCAAACATTACAAAAGCAATGTTTATAAAATTCATAAGAAACTACCGCAATATTTTTATTTTAACGAAAATTATATATTTACGCAAGTCATTTTAACCCCGAATTAATAAAACTGCTTTATTTTTAATAACGGTTTAAATACACTTTAATATGTGGAGTATAGTTGTACATGCTTTGATTGCTGCGTTAATTTTGCATTTTTGTCCCACTGTAAAGTTCTTTAGTGCTCATGAGCTCTCCCAATGATTAACATAAACTATTTTATTATTATAAGAAAGTAATAAATTCCTGAAACTCGTAAAATAAATGTTACTTGAAATCATTATTTATGAGTCATAACTACAATTAGATGATCTACAAAAATGTTTTATAATCCTTAACATTGCCTTTATTTTATTGAATAAAACTTGCCTTTTATTAAACACGTAGTGATAACACACAAAAACTTTTCTAGTTTTCCACTATTACCATTCAAGGTCACTTTTCAACCGTCAAATTAAGCTTACATTAGCTAATTTTAACTGCACACAGAATTTACAGTTCACAACCACTTATTTATTAAATGTATTATTTTAGATTTTATTATTATTTAACACTATTAATAATTATTAACACAATGCACATTAGTTTCGAATTTCGAAAGCACGTTTCGTTTTTTAAAATCGCGCCAAGCGTGAGCCTAGGGCACGCGTTGTCGACAGACTGCCTGAAAACACTCGGGCCGACAGAGCTGTGCTCTATCCCTTTCGCACATTAGTAACCCAGGCTTTCAAGGCGTCTATGGCTCAAAAAGAGGAATTTGCAATTAAAAATCGTTGGTAAACTCTGGTATGATCGGTAGAGCGCTGTTTTTGTGTTGCGTCAATGCTCGGCCAAATAATGTTTGTTTAACAGACACAGATTTATAAAATCTCATATCTTGGATGGAGATAGATATATGAATTGAAAGATAATATGAAAGCAATAGGTGAAATGAGTGATAACAAAGCATTTCTCGTAGTGTCGACACGGCAATTCGAATAGACAAGGTTTGCTATTCGGTTACCAATCCGAGTCATTACTTAAGCGGCTAAATAAATTGGCATCGATTATTTTCTGAGCTGTTTTGGCAGTAAGAGTCTAAATAAGCATTTTTTATTAATTCTAGTGTTTTTACCATAGTTTTTTTACCGAATCAAGACAACAAAGAAAATGTAATAAATATCATAAGGTGTAATTAATAAATCATTATTTATAACTCTGGTGAATCGTAAACATTTCAAATGCGATAGTTGCCGTTAGTGTGTTCTACAACTCGCTACGTAGCCGACGCCTACGAAACAGCAACTTCGTAGCGCCGTAGATGCTCGTAGCACCGTAGCCTGTAATCCCGATTGTGTCACTTCCAAATGACTACGAAACCGAAACTATTGAGGAAAGAGAAAGCAAAAAATACTACATACACCAAATAATCGCTGGAACTAGGCTCTTAATAAGAAGTAATAAGGCTCATCGGTATGAAGACCTAGTTATTACCCACTAGCACTGTTTTGATTACGTAGTTTTTGGACAGTTTTATACCTTGTGAAATCAATATTAAGTATGTCCTATTATTACTCATACCCAAGATTAAAAATTCATTATTTAAATAACATTAAAATTAAAAGGAACCAAATTATTTTTCAATACTGTATAACAACAACTGTGTAACATAATACCAGTTGCAGGTTCGATTCCCACCTAAGACGAACATATTTATTTGATGAGCATAGGTGTTGATCCTGCATGTGGGTCATTTATTGTATTTATTTATTATTTAGAAACAAAAGTTTATAAGTATTCTATCAGTTAGCTGTAAACTTAGTAAGAGTTTATTCGAATATACGTCACTGTACTCGTTATCGAGTGTCGTAGAATATTCGCATGAAATCCTTAGTTACGAATATTTGCCGCTATTGGCGCTGGATTTTATATCAAATATTTTCTACTATACTCGATCGCGAGTACAAGTAATGTACATGCGAATATACTCGTTGGGTTACTGGTACTTACTACTTAATTTACTTACTTATTTCCCAAAGTACCTTTAAGTCTTCATTTATTTATTTTAAAATTATTTTACACGCTAACATATGGAAATATTCAAAGTTTGTGCGTAGTTTTTAACTTGGGAAAAAATGTAGGCGACGCGCCTCTTTGGAATAACATTTAAACATAAATACACAATTTAAACATAACGTATTAACACAATTTAAACATATATTTTTGTATAAATGTTCCCTGAAAATTATATACAGTATATATAAAATGTTTTTTTTTCTCTTACTAATAAGATTCCTTGAGCCATCTCCCGACGTCGCTTATACTGCTGGTTTTATATTTTTCAATATATTTTCTTCGTAAAATAAAATCAATTACAAATAAATATACCAGTAATAAATTATGAATTACATAGAAACTGGTACGTTCTGCTTTTTTATTGTTGTATATTATCGTGCACTATCCTCGATATTATTTCGGCATCTGCGCAACGAGTGTGAACATAGTCTGGGAGCTAAGGGTCTAATCCGATTCCGTTAAACTTTAAAGGGTTAATCATTACTAGGTGCCAGGACTTTTTTGCAAAATTCGTGCAGTCCAGTTATTCTGCCGCCAAGCAGTCGTGAGCAAGAACTTCTTTGCTCCGGTTTGAAAGGTATTGCAGCCAATGAAGTTACTGGGCAATTGAGACTTTACTATTTGATGTCATAATCGAGTAATCTTATTATAAGAATGTGCTGATGTCTCAGGATGATGTGCGCAGTGCAGTGTCTTTAACTTTATATTTTGGAGTTCAGAGTGACACTGTTCGGTTATGGGCGGCCGTTTCACTTCATGTGAACGACTAGCTTGTTACATCATTCACTAATATAATTAAAAAAACATGTATTTATAAAACAGTACCATCTAATATATTATGTGAATTACAAAGCCACTCTTCGGGTCAGACGCTCTCTTTCTGATCTGTTGTTATTCGTTTGATAATTGAAGGCTTAGATGGGGGGTTTAATCCGTTTAAATTGATTTATCGTTCTGCACATATTAAGTTAACGTCGTCATCAGTCCAATACGTTCCCACTGGCCTTCTCTCACGTGGAGATAAAGTGTAGGTAGTTTGTTATTTTTTTCTTCGCTTCGCTTCGTAACTTGAAAAGTAATTGGTCTGGTGAAATTTGAACTCGGATTCGTTAGTTTAAAGTCGCATTGGTTGCGTTGGTCTCGCTGGCATTCATAAATTAACAAATTAAAATTATTTAAGTTCAAAATATATGCTAGCTATGGAACAGGGAGAAACAAAGAGTGGCTTAAAGCATCCTTTTAGCCCCTTAAAGCCCCTTATTTTAACTTGATTTGGCAATTTCAGCGCGTGGAAATAAAAACACGCAAACGTACATACAAACTTTCGCATTATTAGTAGACCTAAAGCCAAGAAATTTCAAAAAGCTCACTTTATTATTAGCACATGATACGAACAAAATTGTTTGTTTCAGATACCTAAAGCTCATAATGAATCCTTAAGTAACTAAATTGTCATTATCTCCCAAACTATAAGCAGGTTATTTATGATAAGCACGTACTCACGTCACCTACGTGCGGCGTGCGTGAGTATTCTCAGCGCCGTCGCATTATCCAGGGTTGGAGAAAGGGTAGTTTGGAAAAAGGGTAGTTTTGAAACTAAAATTTTTGACGAATTCCAATCATTCAATAATAATATTATATTTATTTTTTTGTACATATAGTAAATAATGTATTTTATTTTATTTACTCAACAATACACAAAAAAGGTTACTTATATAATTGAACTTAGGAGAAAGAAAAAAAAACTAAACTATACATAAGAACTTAAAATAAATAATAATTGAATAAAAAAAAGTTTTTTTCGTTTACTAATAGTGTTTATTAAAAAAAAATCTTAGCAGAACGGTAAATTTCATTAGAAGAAAAAATGTATTAATATGCTGCAGTCAAACGCTGATGAAATTAAAAGTAGTTTTGACTAAGAGCGATGGGTAAAATTATTTTCGATCATCCTGTTCAGTCAAAACTACTTTTGCCTTTTTTTCTGTTAAAAGTACTTTTGACTGGTTAAGATTTTTGACTGCAATACATACACTAGATAATATTAAGTACAAACAATATCAAGAAATAAACTTATGGTCAAAACTACTTACCAAAGATAACAACTTAGACCTCGAAATTGTATATCTAGAAACAATTCAAGCTTTGCCTTTCAAGTTTCATCTAAACAAAAGTCAATAAAAGATAGTCAACATAATAAGATGTTGGTGTATAATTGAACAGAGAGTCCTACGCTTACAGGATCTGTTAGCTCCGTACGTTTCATACGAAGTGTTCCTTTCTTCCACAATAAATCAGCTGACGTCTCAGTTTATTGAACCCAGTTTAGCCCGTCATGTACTTTTAACATATAAGATAGATTTACGTTTAACCACATTTCTATGTATAATCATACAAAAAAATGTGGTGAATCAAGAATAGACTTAACACATGTGATATTTTGCCATAAAAAAAAATTAGGAGATTAGTAAGGTCATTTCGTGTAACTCTGTAAATGTCGAACAATTCAATTATATTGTCGACGTAAAAGGGCTGCCCACCGTCTAATCAGTGTTATTGAAGCTACGTTTACATTTTAAAAGTGTAATTTACGATATTTTCCAAATTTTTTTGCCCCTTTGCCCGTGTTTACTCAAATACAGCCCTGTGCCGAAACTAACACATCACGCACTTCATGCAAAAATATAGATCGTAGTTATTATATTATTTCACGTGTGAGTGGGTACACTTTATGCTTTTTACGCCTTGAAATATTAGGCAAATAAAAATATTTTCAGCTTATAGCGTGTAGCTTTAGCAATAAAGTCTACGTAGGAACGACTTCAGGAGCTGCAACCACAGAATAAGTAATAGATGCAATGCAAGTTTTTTTGCAAAATCACATGAGCATATCCATTTTTCGGATTGTCCGTATTGGTTCTCTCGCGCTGGTTGTTTGGCTTTAGTACAAGATACCAGCGCCCGTAACACAGCGCGACCACTCTGTCTGTCTTAGCTGAACAAAATTACCAAAACGCAGGTTCATTATGACATTACCTGCAATTTGTATTATTTACTTTACAGAGCGCTCAAATGTGTACACAAAATCAAAATCCGACGTAACGTCATCTCTTTCATAAAATAAAGCGTAATGTTACATTCCTTACAGAAACGATTTACAAACATAGCCTTTTCATCCAAAACTCATCTTCATCGCCTTTATTTCTAAAAACATAAAGCTCAAAACAAGAAAACAGAGGTTTCAATATAAGGTTTGTAGATGTGTAACGCTACGGATAAAGTAAAAAATATTCCAATTTCGGATACAGATTGCTGCTCGGAAACCTATCCTTTATAAATATATTAAAAGAGGAATTATAAGGACCAAGAGGTTTAATATGTTTGGTTAAAAGGTTCTCAGAGTGAAAGAATCGGAGCCTTAAAGAAATTGTCCCATTTAATCGCTGGGTATGTACATTTTGGGTTGTGTATTATTTTGAGTATGATTGCGGCGTATTTGGGTTCAATTCAAATAGGCTCCCATTTTTTAACCACGATTTTCATCATTGATCCACATTGAAAGTAAAAAAACGCCCACTGCTTATAATCTACCTGTTTCTTCACAGTCGACTCAAAAGCTTTTTTCAAAGATCTTTCAAAGAAGTTTTCTGCTTTCATTATACATAACTACTAAATTTTTATTTCTATTTTATGATGAAATATATTATGTCCATTAAAACAGTATTTGGGGCTTTTTTTTTTTTTTTTTTTTTTTGAGGGGGGGGAAATGCCCTCGCACTTCCCTGCCACCACGGGGGTGGTGGCAGGGGGTATGTGGGACTCGAACCCACTAAAACCCCCCCGTGAGCCCTCGTCCGCCGTACCGGGGCGAGAAGGGGTCGCGACTGCAGTCCAGCCAGCTCGCCCCCGGCGGCAGGCCCTTTCGGGCCTCTCCGCGCCAAAGGATGGGTGACCTTGCTCACCAAGGTCACCCACCAGACGTGTGGGGCCGTGCAAGCCGGCGGAGAGTCCCCCGACTCTCCACCAGTGGCCCCACTACGGGGGAGGGAGGAGGTGCGCGTAACGCCTCCTCCTCCCTCCCACTCGTCTGCGCCGGAGCGGGTCAGCTCCAGCGGCCTCCTCTCTGACCCGCTCCGCGGTCTCCTTCTGCGCCATCACGTACTCGCAGAAGGAGACCACCGCCTGCCACGATCTCTCGCTGTCAAGCATGGCTCTCACCACGCTTGGCAGCGAGAGATCGTGGCCTACTGCCAAGGAAAGTGTGTGCCGCTGCGGGTCCCAAGCGGTACACACTTCCAGTGTGTGGGGCGCTGTATCCTCCAGCGCCCCACACTCATGGCAGGCAGGGGTCGCTTCACGCCTCGCGATTTGGTGCAGGTACTTTCCAAAGCATCCGTGCCCGGAAAGCACCTGCACCAACCGGAAGGTCAGCGACCCGTGGGGCCGCCTCACCCACCTCTGGAGGACCGGACGGATGGCCTCCACCGTCCTTTGCCCTGGGACCGGTGGAGCCAGGTCCTCCACCCACCGCCTCAATAGGGTGGCCCGCGCCTGCTGCCGCATGCGCCTAACCTCGTCCCACCCTGGGGGCTCTCCCCGAGATCTCCTCGCCGCCACGAAGTGGTAAACTTCAGCGAGGATCTCGGCTTGAAGCTCCCAGGGTGGGTCACCGGCTAGAACGCATGCCGCTGTCCAGGACACCGTTCTGTACCCGCGTATCGCCCTCGTCGCAATAACCCGCTGCGGACGTCGCAGCAGGGTTTTGTTACTGCGACCGAGGGCGTCCACCCAGACCGGTGCCCCGTACAGCGCCATACTCCGGATTACTCCGGAGTATAGACGGCGACATACGGCGCTCGGGCCACCCACATTGGGCAGCAGCCTCCCCAAGGCGGCCGCAGCTCCCACCACTTTTGGGGCCAACTGGGCAAAGTGGGCCCCAAAAGCCCATCTCCCGTCCAGGGTAAGGCCCAGATATTTCATCTGGGCCTTAACCGGGACGGGCACCCCATCCAGTACCACCCGCGTACCTGGAGGGGGTCCCCCCCGAGGCCCATGGAACAATAGGGCCTCGGTTTTGGAGAGAGCGACCTCCAAACCCAGGGCGCGTATGCGGTCGACCACGAGGCTAGTGCCTACCGTGGCCAACCGCACCGCCTCCCCGAGGTCCCTCCCTCTCGCTACGACCAGGGTGTCGTCTGCGTAGCACGCTACCCGCATATTGGCGGGAAGCGTGCCACGCAGCACCCAGTCGTAGCCTATGTTCCACAGGAGCGGTCCCAGCACCGACCCCTGTGGAACCCCGCAAGAGACGCGACGGTGCCTTAGGCCGTCGCGTCCTACCACCAGGACCTCACGGTCCTGGAGGTAGTCGGCCAACAGCCTCCGCAAATACAGGGGCACTCCGTGGTAACGGAGAGCCTCCTGTATTGTTCCATGCGGGAGGCTGTTGAAGGCATTGGCTATATCGAGCGATACAGCCAATGCCTTTTCCCTCTCGCGGACCGCCTAGTATTTGGGGCCTAGACCTAGGGTTGCCAACCGTACTATAATATATAGTATTGTACTATATTTCAAGTCGGTACACCATATACTGTTGAAGAAATATATAGTACGCCAAATATACTATATTTTTAAAACCAATAAAAAACTTATTTTAAAAAATAATTAACGCAATTTATATTAAAATTTGAGTGAGGCATGTTCGTGTAACTGAATTCCGGACTCTGAACGCATCAACAATTTTTTGTCGATATTATAGGTACTATATTTTTTAGAAGTGTACTATTTTTTTTTTGTTTTGTTTTGTTTCCACACTTTTGTGTATTTAGCCAGTGTCAAGTAATTGATAATTTCTCAAGTTAATTAATATTAGATATATATTATGTGTCAAGTCAAGTCACAGTCCAAGTCATCAAGTTAAGTCATAGTCTAGTCTAGTCAAGTCATACTCCTAGTAAAGTGGTGGCTACTTTACCAGAAGCTTCTATAGAGTTTTGGAAACAACGCGAAATAAACATTCCCACACTCATGCCTGTAATCCAGCACTTAATGAATAACATGCCACCAATTTTATGCACTAACACTGAAAATTACACAAGTTTTGGAAAATAATACAATGCGGCGACGCGATCTTTTTCGTTTTCCCGCCAAAACTCCCTATATTTTTCATAGCTTATTTTGAAAAATACAGTGTTTCGCTGAAAAAATGTTGCCAACCCTACCTAGACCTCCCTCCCCATCAGTGAGTTTTGTCATAATCACTACATTTAGTAGACGTCTTCGTGATCGCAGTAAATTATAATACACCGAGGAGAATGCTGCTACCCATTCCCAATTCCCATTGAAAGTCTCTGTGGTGTGGTGGTTGAGCAGGTTGGCTCATAACCCGGAAGAAGTGGGTTCGATTCCCACGATAGGACAAGTATTTGTGCACAGAAAACAAAAGCGCAAATACTTATTCTGTGTCTGGGTGTTGTAGGACCATGGTCCTCGTAGTTCAAATCCCTAGACACAAGGAACCCTAGTTAGAGTCCAGGATCTATGTATGTGATCATTGGGCGTTATTATTATTATTTTATTATTATTACTTAAAATTATGATTATTACTTAAAATAATATAAAATTATAAATTTACGTTTAAGTTATACTTAATAAGTTAATTTACAATAACAAATTATAGCAATTATTACCATCATTTATTTATATATTTATTTTCATATGTATTTATTTCCTTTTTATTGTTTTCTGTTTTACTTATCTAGCATATTAAATTGTAAAAGTGTTTTAGTTAAATCGAAAACTTAATAAATGTAATTTCTTTATTATCATTATGTTATTAGTTATAATTATTCATTTTAATCACATCTATATTACTATTGCATATATCCACAATAATCCTTTGTAACCGCCCCTGAATAGGATGACCCATTGTATGTTTTTTAGCGGAATTACACCAGATATTCTTGTTTCATTTTGTATTTACGAATCCTTTTTGCTATTAATAACATAGCCAGCGAAAGATATTGGTATCTTCGTATTACGAAGCACGCAGCTGCGAGATCTTGGGAAGGCTGCTTCAAGAGTCCTCAGATCTCGTTGAACCTCCTCAAGACCCGTTAGTCCCGTCCCGCCTCCGCCTTTACGATTAATTGAGAGGCCGGAGAATTCCGAATTGCCTATCGACCTCTCGCCACATAAGGCTACGTTTACCCTTTGAAAACTGGTGTTTGGGATTGGTTTACTCGCGGGATTTGTATTGGAGAACAGTGGCATAATATTAGCAGTACGCTGCTTAGTTAGACCGTGTACTCAGTTAAGTTAAACTAAGTTATGTGCCTACGTCAAAGCTACGGCTCTATGAGAGAAAGTCCATTGTACTAAGTATAATATTCTTACATGAAATGTCCTTTAAGAATTGAAGGGGTGAGAACAAAAAGGGTTTAACTGTCAAATTGACAGTTTCGAGAAAATTGACATTAAACGTCAACGGCTTTATTTTAATGTAGTGCTTATAAAGTAATAGAAAAGGTTTATGCAAGTTTCAGTTGCTTGAAAATGTATGATTTCTATTTTAAAATATAAAATATAGGTCTAATACGTAAAATTACTGTAAAAATATAATATAGGTAATAAAATACCTACATATTATAATGTTTTTATGCTAAGCGAACTGTATTCCTGTGACAGATAAACTGTTTTTAGAATCAAAATGTCGAAATTTAAGTCTTATTTCGGTATATTGAGAATGTATCATCGTAGATAATTTCACGCTGAATCCAACGATACTCGTAAGTCATTTTGTGAAAAAAACAGTTAAACCCTTTTTGTTCTCACCCCTTCAATTGGGTTAAATTGACATGCATTACACTGAGAAATACTTGAACAATTTTGCCAATTTGATTTAGAAACCAAATTACTGCACTGATCTTGATGACTATGCTAGAAGTAATAGTATTTTGTGTCTACAATCAGAAAGGATATCGTTTCAACTAAACAATCTAAATCGGTATATAAATGACAGAGTGCAAGGTAACATAAAAAACCAGACAACTGAATTGATCACCTCCATTTTTAAGTCGGTTGAAAATGTTAGCAAAACCAGTATTTCCTGGTCTACATTTTTTAAATTAGACGAATTGTACGTGTATTTTTAATAAATCACCAATTACAAATATAATATTTCACCGTAATCCAACAGGTTTTTAAATATCATGAAAAAGCAGATGCTCTGCAGTTTCACCCGCAATCCGCCATTTCCCGGGAGTCCATAAATTATCAGGATATGGCTCTTTATTGCTATGTGCTAGTGAAAGTAACTGTATATCTAATTTCATCCAAAACGGTACAGTCATTTTCTTTGTTTGTTAACTACCCGTTTTACTTTTCTGTTTAATATAGAAATGAAAAAAATTTACTAGGTGGTAGGACTTTACTGCAAAGTTCGTCTAGGTAGGTACCACCGCTTTGCCAGTTATTCTGCCGCCAAGCAGTAGTGCGCAAGCACTGCTGTGTTCCGGTTTGAAGGGCACTGTAGCTAGTGAAATTACTGGGCAAATGAGACTTTATGATCTGATCTCACAGTTTAGTAATCTTATTACTAGATTGTGCTGATGTCTCTGGATGACGTGCGCAGTGCAGTGTCACGCGAAGCTCTATACTTTAGAGTTCCAAGTGACACTGCAGCTGATATGGGCAGCCGTGTCGTTTAACATCAGGCGAACGGCCAGCTCGTCACGTCTACCTTAACATAAATAAAAAAAAAATGGCTTTTAGGCTGTTTATTTTAAAAAAGCTTTTGTGTGGAAATTGATATTAGTTTGATTGTTTTATACTTGCCTATGGATAGGTACTTTTTGTCTATGTTTTCCTATAATTCCATAGAAAATATATCTTAGATATACCTATGTATGTATTATACTACTCGGTAATATTGAGGCCAGGCTAATAGGCTTCTGAGTTTCTGAGCCATAAAATTGAATTTTATGCGCTGGAACACTATCTATAATGCCAACTTTCGGGCTTGGGTATACTGTTGTTTTATTCAATGAGTAAAGTTTACCTCCAGGCTTAATCCGATTAATGGAGTAAGGTATATATGGAAGTAGATAATAAATAAGTTACAAGTCAAATATAAAACTTTCCGAAGGTATATCACCAAGAAAGCACCGCATACATAACTTAAGTCAGGACTCATAATGTGGTTTGTACCTGCACAGATAACATGATCTGTCAAAATTGACATATCTCTTCTGTCGTAAACCTCTGCGCAGGGTGGACCAAACCAGTAACCCTAAAAGCAGAAGTAGTAACAAAAAGTAAGTAACCTAAACATTCAAATTTTATAGCAAGGAAAGATTTCTATATTTTTAGAAGTAAACATAATTCAAAGATGTTTTTAATCACTTTTTTAATTCGGGACTCGAACCCATCTGTTAAAGTAAGGTCATGTTCTGTGTCGATTAGGCCATGCGCTGTCATGCTTTGTAAATGCCCTAGAAAACTCTTCAGTTTGATTAAGACGATTAGAGCCACGTATTGATTTGTGATTATTTTTAGAAGGATATTATTAGAATGGCGGCTGTATTGGGTACCTGTTACATAAGTGATGGTAGTTAATAGTACATTGGTTTTTCAGTCTACGTAAATATGTTACTTCGCGTGTTCTTTATTAAAAAGTAATGATAATATTTCCGCACATGTTGGAGAAAAGTACATTTTAGCTTTGTTATTTCATTTCGTGTCACAAATAATCAAAATTACATCAGAGTGGGTGTCAGCTCATCACACGTAAGCATTTGATTGCTCTCTCAAAGTGTCGTAAAATTTATCACCTCACCTTTGTAAACGTAAAACACTTCGGTGTAAATGCTAAAGTCAATCTTGGATCTATAGATAGAGGCTTGAGTTCCACCGAGGTTTTCCGTTCTGCTGATCTGAAGGGTGATTGCGTAACTTTAATGGCAACGCAACAGGCAAATTCACTTCTTGATTAAATGCTTCGTCCAATTCTGAATAAATATTAGTTCCTGGATGCCGATTATACAAGGTGGAATTGAATTCGCTCTTTTCTTTAAATGACCATGACCACCACCACCTTTACTTAGACCATGCTACAGAATATTCGTACAAGGTGGTAGGACTTTATTGCAAAGTTCGTCTAGGTAGGTACCACCGCTTTGCCAGTTATTCTGCCGCCAAGCAGTAATGCGCAATCACTGCTGTGTTCCGATTTGAAGGGCACTGTAGCTAGTGAAATTACTGGGCAAATGAGACTTTATGATCTGATCTCACAGTTTAGTAATCCTATTACTAGATTGTGTTGATGTCTCTGGATGACGTGCGCAGTGCAGTGTCACGCGAACCTCTATACTTTAGAGTTCCGAGTGACACTGCAGCTGATATGGGCAGCCGTGTCGTTTAACATCAGGCGAACGGCTAGCTCGTCACGTCATTCCTTAACATAAAAAAAGGCTCAATTTAAAAATTGGTTTTGTTTTAGTATTTAGTGCCTCCTAAAATAACTGCAAGACAGCCGAAATGTTTATTTAACGGTACACACAGCGCGGGCACCAGCTGAGTGCCGCAAAGATCGATGGGATACCATCAGAACCAGCACCCTTGTTAGAATCAAGTCTTTTTAACACTTTGATCACTTGATCGTCTCTGAACTGAATTGATGTAAGATAGTTATTTGTTAACATTGCTACGGGGTCGCATGTCCCGGTTAGAGCGTTAGAAAGAAAAGAACCATTATAAGCTGCAGAGAAATTTTGAGCAAAGAGATTGCATATATCTATACCATTAGAAGCGGTATTATTATTTAGTGACATGTGACCTGGGTAATGGCTTTGTGTTTTATTCTTAGTTTTTATGAATGACCAAAAAAGCTTAGGATTAGAGCGTAGACTTGATTCAAGTCGACAGATGTAGTTGTTGTAGCAAGTAGTCATAAGGTGTTCAGACCGTTGTTTTGCTAATTGGTACGCTAGTAGATCCAGTGGGTTATTATTATATTTACGCAGTTTTTTCCTATATTTGTACTTTTCACGCAAAAGATTAATTAAATCAGGAGTAAACCAAATAGGAATTTTTTTAGACTTGCATTTAGATTTGGGTACGTATTTATCAATGGCCACTCTCAGGTGACTATAAAATATTAAAAGCATATCATTGACAGAGATGCA
The DNA here is from genome assembly GCA_905220475.3 of Ennomos fuscantarius. Lineage (NCBI taxonomy): Eukaryota > Metazoa > Arthropoda > Insecta > Lepidoptera > Geometridae > Ennomos > Ennomos fuscantarius. Next base: position 6,082,547 of record HG992044.1, read on the forward strand.
CTTCTCAAACTCTTCGTTCCAACTAATCCCGTTCAGACTCTTAACTATATTTTCGTAGTCAGCTTTATAGAAGCAAAAATGATAATTATTATTGGGCGTTAGTCTTATGTCGGCACACAGAGACATACTATACTGCAATGGGGGATGAAGAGGGTCGACTATGGTCATAGCGCTACTAACAGTATTCAAGCTGTAAACGTCATTGTTACTGAGAATCAGATCCAAGGTTTTGCCTTTGTTGTTTAGAACGTGATTATACTGTTTTAAATTATTTAACATAATAAAATCCATGAACATGGTGGCGAATAAACTATTCTTCGCGTCGCCATCAATTGGGAGACCTTTATCGGAAAAGTTCCATGTTATTGACGAGAGGTTAAAATCACCGATAAACATCACATTTTCAATGTTGTTCCGGTCTAAAACTTGGTTTGAGTTTGTGATAAATTCGTCGAGAATATGATGTTGTATAGGAGGCGGAAGATAGACCGCACATAAATACAAGTGTTCAGTTTTGCCATTGGTTTTGTTACACTCAATACTGATCCAAAGGTCCTCGCACTTTGACTCCAAGTTCTGCATGCGCCTGGAATGGAATTGTTTGGAAACTGCGATACATACACCCCCGCCATTTTTATTACTGTGGAAACCAGAAGACTCTCTGTCACGCCTATAAACTACATAACGGTTGTCAAACAATTCCGAATCGAAGACGCTGCTGTTCAGCCACGTTTCACTCAAGGTAATAACGTCATAATTGTTGCAAACAATGTTATTAAAAAAATTAATTGTTTTAGTTCTCAAGCCTCTTACGTTTTGGTAGTATAGATTTATCATATATTTGAAGTATAAAAAGTTAATTTAAAAATAAATAAAATTTATATAACAAGTAGAAAGTTCTGATCTAACAAAATGGAGAATAAATTTATCACGATGTTAAGATACGCTATTTAGAACAACAGAATCCTTTACAAAAATAAAGTTCGAGTTTTCAGTTTTCCGCAAAAATACTTTTCCGTCGCGCACCCAAACAAATCTATAATTCAGCTCCTTGGCCCTCTTGCGGGCGGCGGCGTGCAGCGCCTTGGCTTCTGGGGTGAGGTGCTCTGACACAAACACAGGGCTTTTCTTTCCGCCGTAACCCAGATGACTAGTATTTAGCTTATCGCTAGAATTATTTCTGTTAAATTTTATAACTCCAGCTAGAAAAGTGTCACGTAGCCGACGACTGCTAAACTTAACTAGAATAGATCGAGGACGGGGGCTGGCAGCGTTGAGTTTTGCAATGCGGCTGCAGTACTGTAGGTCGGAGTCAGCAACAGGGCACTTGATAGCGCTGCCGAGTTGTTGCACTGTACTATACAGATTTTCGTTGTTGTGTTCGGGAACACACTGTATTTCAAGGTTGTTGGTGCGGGACAGGTGCTCCACCTGATACAGGCGATGCGTGAGCCCACTAGTGGTGGCGCGCAACTCCTCGTTTTCTCTCTGAAGCTGAACTATGAGTGTTTTATGGGATTCACTTTCACGACAAGCTTTATCGTGCTCTGATTTAGAAAAGGCCAAGCATTCCTCGAACTTATCTATCTTTGTCAAAATATCCTTAATTTCGTTGCTGAACTTCCTGTCTAGCTCTTCTCTTATAATATCCCGAATAATGTCCGCAGACAGGCATCCGCAGTTCCCGGAGCTACGGGGCTTAGTGCGCAGTGTGACGTTGTCGTACTGCGGCTCAGTCGTGCCCTTGACATCTGCGTGTTTGATCGCAGGCGCAGCGGTTGCCGTTCGTATCGGTGTATTAGAGTTATCGCCTCTCTTCGGTTCCTTGCAGCGGCAAGACGGGCAAACCCACGTATCTTTGAATTCCTTGCTAAAACCGAGAAATTCTTCCCTACTAAAGTTCATACAGGTGTGGTGGTATTTGTCTGTGCAACGACAACAGTGTAGAAAAGATATTCCTTTCAAGGCATTCGGACATCCGGAGCACTTATGAGCATTCATTGCAATAAGTAATATCAACAGCAAACAAGATGTATACAATGTAGGTATTCCCCGCAAAAACACAGCTGGTACGCTGTGCCGCAGTTACCTTATCTCGCGACGAGAAGAGCTTATGCGCCGTACACAACGCGTCGCTTACGCGTTTCTGCCAATCTCGGCTGTACCTTTGTTTATCACGATTGAAATGTTGATAAAACACTTAAAATTCACTTTTTAAACACGTAAATTATTCCTCCTTTTATACGTAATTACTTTCGGAACAATACAATCGTAATAAATTCCGTCATAAACTGAATAAACTATTTAAATTTAAATAAACAAACAGAACTAAATCAAACAGCTGTTACTCGCCTAACGTTTAGAATTTAAATTTGCAGTAATTTGATAATACCTAGATTTTATAAGTACTTTTTTATTTAGTTATATGGGAGCGTCCTATAGCATGGACTGAATACATACATTAAAGGAAAAGAAAGAATTAAATTCCACCTTGTGTAGTGATAATGATGGAGTCGCTCCTTAGGACCATGTGCAACGACCTCAGTAGTCTCCCAACAGATTCGTTTTAAGATGAACACAGACAAGACCAAAACCATGTCTAATGCCCATGCCGTTGGGGAAGATACTTCGAAGTTGTCGACGAATCCATGTAGGACAGACTTGGGAGTTTTTTTAAAGGCATTACATAGCAAAACATTATATACAAAGGTTTATTATATATTCAGGTTATCAATCCGTCTGAACGGATCGGACGTAGTGCATATATACCTCAAAGTAAAACATCTGCGAAAGCAAAGATCATCTCAGAGTTTGACAAACTTTATTATGCGTACGGATGAATATAAAAACATTCCTCTCTGTTTGAAGTTAGACGACAATTGAAACTTTCAATGAGAAAGGCGACATTGGCACGTACAAAAATAAGGGACCTAAGTAGCTTTGCCTCTTTCCATTGATCCTTATAATCGGGGTTAAAACTTGAATATTAGCTTTCAAAAATACCTAAGCATTATTCAGGATTCACCAGACTGTAACAATTAAGTTTTCATCACTTTTTAAGCTTCATAATGTTAGAAAGTTTTATATACATACTTATTTAAGTAGCGTAATTACTTTGTTTATCGATAGAGAAATCTTTGAATCCTGCGTTACTAAGTACCCATATCTCATTATGATTCCCTTATTGACATCTATGTGCTTGTACGGGTGCACGCATTCTAAGTCAAAGTCAAAGGATTTATTGCAAATAGGCTATTTTTAGCACTTTTACACATGAAAATTATATAAGCTCTTAAAATTAAGTTATTTTAGTACTTAAGCAGTGGTACTTACCTAGACGAACTTTGCAGAAAAGTCCTACCACCTAAATAGTTTAGTGCAGATGAATATAAGGTCTATAGGACTGCATTTTGCAAAATTGAAAAATGATTTCTCGTACGAACGCCCGCGACCAGTTGGTAACAGTTTCGTGTAGAACAATTACATTGAATACAGCTCGACTGCAGCAACACGGAAAGTTGGTCCTCCTCACGTCGCTCGCGACTCCGGTCTGCCCGTCGCTTTTTCAGAGCACTTGCTTGCAAATTTAATTTGCTACTCTACGACCGACATATTGGATGTGGAACGTTGGATTAATAATGAATTTCTAAACAAGGATTTTGCTATTGTGGTGCAACGTGATAGATACTTCAGTCAAGGGATATATATTATCAAAATAGTAATCATGACTAAATGTCAGTATTCTTTGGGGGATTCTTTTAAGGTCGGGTGCATAGACGTTGCTTTTTTTTTTTTTTTTATAACATAGACAGACAAACAAGCATACGGCCCGCCTGATGGTAAGCAGTTACCGTCGCCTATAGACACCTGCAACACCGGGGGCGCTGCCAGTGCGTTGCCTACCTTTCAAAACTTGGCAACGTTTATGCATTTATTGAGGGGATATCTATTAAGTGGCTTTGTTTAAAGTAAAAAATCGCAAGTGATTGATGTCAAAATGGTTCTGCGTATTGGTTTAGCGGGTTGCTTTGTGGACTACCTAGGTGCAATATGCATAATATAAATATGTACTTATATAACTTTATTGGGATCATTAGTAGGAAAAACCAAACGTAACTAGGGTATAACTTGGTGTAACTGGCCGCTATTAGTTATTGGCCACTATTGACTACATTTGCATGAAATAAGAGTTACATTCACGTAACGCCATCTATGATCATGGTTTAACATTACCTTATCTATAAGGTTTTATATTAGTTCACAATTTTTGTCGTATGGAAAATAGCACGAACTAAAACGAACTGGTCAGTGCACTAAAGTGGCCAATTATTAAATGGTTTACCCTACTTATTATTACTTAAAAGTGTAAGTTTTATTTGATTACTGCATTTTTCATCTTTTTGGTGTATGGGATAAATAAAAACAATGGGTAGATGTATTATATATTGATAAAATGAAATGTATTTAGTTGCATGACCTAAGTAAGTTTATACAGGGTAGTTTTAAGAACTGCCAGCTGAATAATACTATGTACATACTTAATCAAACAACTGATAACAAAATAATACTGTCTTATTCTACGCTTTAATCCATCGGATATCATTAATTTGCATTAAAATACTTAGATATTTATTTACATTAATTTAACATAAATAAATATTCATATATATTTCACCCAGCACCATGGAGCCCCAAACTAAACAAAGCTTGTACTCTATAGTACAACCAGATCACTGATGCAATATTTAGATACTTTTTTTTTTTGTAATTACATACATGGAATACAATATAAAATCCAGACACAGAACAAGCAATGATGTTTATCACACAAATGTTTGTCCTGGGTGGGAATTGAACCCACAACCTACAGTTCAGAAGGCAGGGTTACTAATAGCAACTGAGCTATCGGGCTGGTCAATTGCATTACAGTAGACAAATAATTGAAAGACTACAAATAACATTATTGATTGATTTTAAAGCATACAATAATAAATTGTTTTTTATATTTTTACTTTATTTTTATATGCAGGTACTACAGAATATACTTATTGTAACTAATAATTAAAATTATAGTCAGCACAAAACTTTATGAGTTCTCGGAAGTTATTGTGGATGACTATGCAGTATGCATATTATAATTACAGTATGGCCGCTTTTACAATGCACCCAACTGTACCATGCGCAGTTTGCCACTCAGGCCTAACTTCTGAGAGCTCATAAAGTTTTGCGCAATCTATATCTCTAATACTATAGGACAAGATTTTACTCTTTATTACTAATCATTCATTATTGCTTATTATTTCATCATAATTTTTAGTAAATGGTGTAACTTAACAGACAATAGAATAACAATTTATAATTTATTTCTCTAAAATTGATCTTTCATACAATTCGAGAACATAATGATATATTAGTATATTTTTATAATAATGAGACTTGGAACTTTGGAAATTATAAACAAGAAATATTATTATGGATTTCTTTTCGAAAAAGAACAGTTAGAAATGTTTCTCCACTAAATTGGTTTAATCATTTTACTAACATTGCTTATCACAATGCAATGTATCGGACTGGTAAATCCAACCCCATATTTCTATAGAACAATCCGTTCAATCCAGTAGTTGGAGAAAAGTACCTTCTCAATGCTTCCCTGACTTCTGCTACTGTGATTGCTGGAACTCCTTCAAATCCTGATTTAATATAAACGGCATTGTTCAAAGCTCCTGGGTTACAGAAATAGCCACCTTCAAATTTACTAAAAGGATCTCCAGGCTTCTTTTTAGAATCTTGACGAATTAAATACACTGCATCTACAATTTCAGCGACAGTTTCATAAGCTATAAAGCCTAAAACTTCCAAAGCAGATATCGCTATTTTGTGCTCTTTGTTAGGGTTTAACCATCGCTCCAACTTTACATATCCACGGTTTAAGCTGTTTGTGCCACGAAAAGAGCTGCATCTTGCTTTATGGTAGGTTTCATACTTGTCGAATGACATTGTTTCAGTAATTTTGAAGGCCCGGATTTTCCTGAGGTAATCTATGGCGTCAAATTTGATTTGATCTACTTCTCGCGTTTCATCCAGTTCTCTGATTACATCGATGTGTGTCCTTTTCTTTTTAACAGAAGGATCATCGTCATCTAACATCATAATCTTTTCATTGGGGATGACCGACACCCTTTTGTCAATTTGGTCTAGTCTGAGTTGATAATCATGAAGGCGTTTCATTTTCAGAATATTCTTTCGCATTAGAAATATTATTTCGTAGTTCGTTATAAATTTGTTACCTCTGGTAATGGATATGCTGTGTGCCTCGTGTATTAAGGATTTGAGTTGCTGTAAGACTATATTTTCGACTAAAACAACGGTTGCCGCGTTAGGGTTTGGATTGTCGCCGAAACCATGCATCATGTTAGATATCTCTTTTTGGAAATTCGTCACTTCGCTGGAGGAGTCGAGAGTAAAGTAGGATGCCATTACTTTAAAAATGTATTGCGAAAACAATATTAAACACTGCGTGAGTGACAACTGCACTGTAGTGCATCAAATTCTATTTGAATTAGTTAGAAGTCGATCGAAAACTTGAAAAATATATGTGTGGGCAAAGAATGTAAAAACGAAAACAATGTTTGACAACAAAACAGAGAATGTAACGTATAATCGTTTCGACACACTCTTCACACTCCTTGACAATAAAAAAAATGACATTGACAATACCATAAAATCATACCATGAAATTCAATGCATTAATATTAGTAGATTTTAAGGCAGCGTCAAGTCAGTTGATGAAGATAATATCCGTACTACCATAATAGTACAAATACTTAAACAAGGCTTACATAGACGTCAAACGTGTGTATAACAATACAAAACAGCATCTTAATATTCTTCTATAATACGGACTGTCGCGACGAAGGGTCGCGAAGGCACCATAAACTATTCTTAATAATGGCAACTCCAAGACTCCGCACATAGACCATCAACTCTATGATTTTAGATACTCTGATGTAAGTTTTCATGGAGCGTCTTTTCAAAACGATGTTGTTTTGTTTTTCTCAAGTTTAATATAAAGTTTTAATCCAAGTAAAAAGCTAAAGTGCTACGAGTGACGAAAGCTAAGTATTTAGTAGTTTCAGAATGGTTTTTAAGTATTTCTAATTGTTCTTAAGTGTTCATAATTGTTCTTAAGTGTTCTAAGCATATGCTTTCATACTTCACCAGATATCATGAGTAAGTTATGCCGGCCAGTATACAGATCAACTAGGGTTGATCTGGATATGGCGGTGAATAAATGAATAAACAAGTTTCGAGCTCACGTATCACGTCGTGAATGGATCGAACTGGTCAGTACTTATGAGCAACAGAGAAGCCTCGCAGTAATATCTAGCGTAAGGCGATATTGACTGCAGGTCGTTACCGCATAGAAGTAGTAACGCAATAAAAACCTAATAACATGTACATGTAATTAAAGAAAGTCCTGGAGGTAACATCTAGCGCAATGTGGTGTAGACCCAGGGAGATGAGACATTGCAGCCGCAAAGGTGCAATGGAGTTTAACTATCATGGCGCATGGTACGGTGCGGTTCCATAACACTAATGATCTTCTTTCTCGATAGATAACTGGTGAGGTGACTAATTAACGAGAGGGCTACGTTGTGTGTGTGACACAACGGAGCCCTATGTACGATGGCACCGAGTAGACAGTCGGTGTCATCGTACCATAAACTACACAGGTGAAAAATGTTGATCTAGAGTGACACTTATATACATAAAGGCGAAGCAAATCAACTACAGAGGAAAGGGAAGGTGAAGGATACAAGAGCCCATGCACAAATAATAAATCAAGGTATGAGAGGCATATATTTATACTCTTAACTTGCATATGTTTCGCTGCGCCCTCCATATAATATACATCCCAAAGCAATCTATGAGGAAATGCTATTAACAAATATAAGTAAGTAAATAATAATACTACATAAATTGGAGGGTGTCACGATACGGACCTAAGGTCTTGAAATTACAGAACGATGCTCAGTTATCGATCGGTGCTCAAGCAGAGATTCATTAATTGATCACGTTATGAATGAAATTTGGTTGCCATAAACGAAATGTTACAATTTGTTACACATATAGGCTGACGGGTTGTGCGTAGGTTGCAACCTATATAACTATAGACCTTCAGCATGCGCACAGGGCCGTGTCCGTAGCAAGAATGATCCGGAGTACACTGAGCGCTCCCTTTATATAGCCAGATGGTTGGGGGAGCGATGACAGTTGCCGGTGGTGCCACTGTAATAAATTTAAATGCTACCATAGGGTAAATTACGGTACTACCCACTGCGCATAGAGTTTATAACTGGACGTTGCCGCCGTCACATACTTATACTGTGCAAGAATACTCATGCACGACCGTACTCATATTCTACATTTTGAATGTATCCATGATAACGAAAAATATTCGTGTGCGATGAAAACATAACGCTCATCAATAAAAATTACCAATTTTTAAAAAAGTCCTGTTTTATATTGCCATGTTCATAATAAAATTTATTTGAAATTAGAATTCTTGTCCTAACAAAAAATAATAATATATCGATTTGAAATGTCTATGACTGCAGGGTGGCAATTTCATGTTATTACTAGGCACCCGGTACCTGACTGTCTATTTGTCCGACCTATAAGCGGCTGTATCTCTCAAGATGAAATAGGTAGCCGGCTAAACAATTCACAGAATATGCGAAATAATGACAACTACAGAATGGAAACATTGTGGTGTTTTATGACTATTTTTATTTTAACGTCACCCAACGGTTCGAATAAAATATGCATTCGATTGAATCCTTCTAAAAATGAAAATGAAGTTGTTTTAAAATATTCCCTTTTATGGCTGCTTGACTTGGTCACACTATATTAGGCTACTTAAAGAAAAATATATATCAAGGTGAAATCAGGCTACTTGGCGCTAAATTTTCGGTGGCTGTTAAATACCCTGTTTTGGCTTAGAAGCACTGATTTGATACTTTACAATTATTTTTTCAAATAGGTATCGCGAAAATTGTCTATGCTAAAAGTACTTGGTATCACAAGAATAATATCGTGTTTTTACTAGTATCGAAACATCCCTAGCTAGTTGCATAGAGTAAATTTTTATCTGGAGGCTAGTTGACTAGTTGCTTAGAATAAATTACAAAGAGTATGCACAAGATTTGCACTTGCAATATAAATACAAAGTATACATAATGGTCAATCATATTTAATTTATTCTTTATTTTATAATTAATTGATTGGCTAGTTTATCGGAACTTACCTGAATCAAATTTCTCTAAAATATTTGGTTTCTCTGCTACAAAATTATGAGTTTGGGAAGAGTCCTAGTGAATATTCACAAAAATTCAATATATTGGCGACACATCAGGCTTATTTCTTGCTGGTCATGTGGAAAAGATACTAGCAGCTTAGTTTCGAATCTGTTTTGTCCAAGTTGCAAAGTGCTACAAAACCCAGAGAAGGGTAAAAACTATTTTAACATCATGGGAGTCAAAGAAACCTATGATTTAGATGAGAACGATTTAGCAAATAAATTTAAAGATCTGCAGAAGCTATTACATCCAGACAAATTTGCAAACAGGTTAGATATTCTAATTGACCAAATCAATCAATAACCCAGTCTTGCTTTTTTTGACATATAAATAACAATTAATAGCAAGTACCATACAATAATTTATATTGTTCTTGAGTATTTTTAAATAGGTACTTGATAATAGATAGGTTCTCATCTCTCTACTTCTGTTTTCAGAAACTACCCATATCAAATAAATTAATGTATGAAAAATGTTCGATTATGACTTTATTTTATGAAGAAAATTATCTACTATTGTTCTCTATCATCTACTATCTATTGTTGACTGACCCGATAGCTCAGTTGGTAGTAACCCTGCCTTCTGGACTGTAGGTTGTGGGTTCGATTCCCACCCAGGGCAAACATTTGTGTGATGAACATATGTGTTTGTTCTGTGTCTATCTGTGTTATATTGTATTCTATGTATAAATTTACAAACAAATAGTATCTAAGTATTGTATCAGTTATCTGGTTCCCATAGTACAAGCTTTGCTTAGTTTGGGGCTAGATGGGGCTGTGTGAAATGTCCACAGATATTTATTCATTTATTTATTTATTTATTGTCTATGCTCAATTATATAATTTGGTACTGCTCACAAGTTTTTAAAATAAAGAGTTGCCAGTTCCTAGAATTAGTTACTCTAAATTTCAATTAATTCATGTAATTCACCAATATGAACCTTGCGCTGCCCAACCAATTAATGCACCTGTTTTACTTTTCAGAGAGAACCGAGAGCAAGAAATTTCAGAACAATATTCTTCTTTGGTAAATGAAGCTTACAAAACTCTGTTGGAGCCACTTTCAAGGGGTATATTTATTTTTGATTTCCCTTTATTTATAAAAATAAGCGCCTGCAATTTCACCCACAGCTTGTCCATTTTCCTCCAGGCACTTTCAATTTTAGTAAAAAATTCAACAATTTTTAGTGTACATACATTCATCCAAATTGATGCAGCTTTTTTGGCATGAAGGCCAGAATTAAAAGTAAATGCAAATTTTACCTTTATGTATTAGAGAATTTGAGTCCTGAAATTAAAATTGTGAAATTGTGTATGTGTTGCTGTGCTTTCTTGCCACTTTACACTTGCCACTTATAATACACACATCATCAGCTTTTTTGCACCCACTGCTGAACATAGGCCTCCCCTTGGAGTAATATACTTAATGAGGGTCTCATAAGGTTCAATGATGTTCATCCTGGGGCATTGAGACAACAATATAGCTGCGTGGTTGTAAAATTGTAAATCAATGATCCAATACTTACTAAATTCAATATATTTTTCTATTACAGGCATCTACATGCTAAGTCTCAGAGGCAAGGAGATCCCTGAAAACACAGAAGCAGACCAAAAATTCCTTATGGAGATTATGGAGAAGAATGAAGAAGTAGAACATGCAGAAACAGAGGAAGACATTATGAGACTTAGCAAGGAAAGTAAAGATACAATCAAAGATCTACAGAAAAAATTGTCTACAGCTTTCTTTGATGGAGATTTGAAGAGAGTCATAAGACTATTAACAAAGATGAAGTATTACACTAGTATTGATAATCAAATTCAGGCAATAATTCGACGTAAACAAATTATTCAGTAAACAAAAAAAAAATTATAGCGGCAAAGAAATTTTATTGATCATTACGTACATATTTTATTAGATTGTTGAAGAAAATATACAGTATTTGTTGATTATTATGAGTTTATTACTGAAGACTGTAAAATGAAAAAAGACAACTGACTGTGTAAAAAAAATTAAGTATGTACATATAATGTTTGTAGCCTAGATTTTAGTACTAGTACCTAGAGTAGTAGGTAGGTATTTATATATGGAATTTCCATAACGATCAATTTGACAGTTAAGTCTTAGATAGACATAGGATTGCCCATCTGTATTGAAGTTTAACAGCTCCTCAGTTACTTAGCACTTATTTCCCTAGCCCCAGTTTCTCATAATATGTTTGTGGTACTTATGTCAAGTTGATTTACTAAATACAGTAAGCTCAACATCATCAACAGGCAACCAATGACCGTTCAGTATTTGGTCTGGCAAGTTGACACGAATTTAACACACATATGAGAACCTGGGGGAAAATGTTGCTTAGGTAAGTTGTATTTTAATTACTTTAGTACAGACTACACTTATGCCCATCTGTACTAAAGTTACCGGTCTATATACCTACTTAATTATAATTATAGTAAAATATCTAGTCTGTCTGCGGTAGTCATTTACCGTTATTGTGATTAGCTACATTTAAAAAGCTATTATTAGAATCGCCTCCAGCTTAGTAATTACTAGAGGCACGTTTAATCATTATTCAATTGGACTCCATACACTCATAGTTATCTGACAGTCTAATTTTGTAGGTTCCTAATTAAAATTTAAATGTACCACTATGCTAGTATAAGCATATAAGCTGCTAAAGCTGTAAGCTGCAGAATAAGTGCACCACCAGGTAGGTAGTGGGGAACTTATTCTGTGACACTACCTACTAATAAATAACAGAACTTAACTCACTGTAATATATAAAACATTAATACTTAAACCACTTTACTTTACATATACAATACATAACCATGCACCTTTAAAAAAACTACTTCTAACTACCTTAAACTAACTGTGTTACCTAACTAGTACTTTATACTACAGAATACAAAATAGTACTACATACTTATACTTGGTACCTAGCTACTTCCTCATTTCTCTCGTAATCGATAATTACCAAATGATTAATGATCTTCAGAAATAAAAACTGACAAATGAAATGTAGTGCACTGAGCTGTCTAGATACTCGAAAACGTAAAACTACTTTTTATAGATTATTTTATTGAAATTGGTTAGTGACTCATCTAAGGGCCCCGAACTTGCAAGGGCCCCTGAATTTCAAAAAACGAAGTATTCATAGGCATACTTACCTAATAATTATATTTAGCATTACAATGGTATTGATTCTGTGCCGCAATCTCTAAAACTAAAGTAAACTTAAAGTATGGCGGTACTCTTCTGATAAAGGGGAAATGAAAAAGATGGAAATATGTTAATTTCGTTTAGCTTTAGAGTATGCGATACAGAATCGACACCAATTTCATCACAAAATATATATGTCGCCATTTTGACAACTGTAAATTGTTATTTTACATACCAACATACTAAGACAAATTTTTGATTTTGTTATGCTGACAATGGAGATCTACATAAACCAACTTCAACTTCCATTGGCCTCGCATTCACCAGCTTACTCCCCAAGTCAAGCGTGCCTAAATAAGTTTTAGTTCAATACGTACGTAAAAAAAATACTTGTCTGTAAAGTCGGTTTATTCATCGTCGATATTATAGTCGGGATAATTAAAAAAAAAACACTTAGGCTCGACAATCGTCATAAGAAAACACTTAGGCTAATCGTGCCTCTCCATCGCTTGTTCCGCCCTCTCACTTGCACACTCGGCTCAGGCAGAACGTGAGTCATGATTTTTCGAGCGTGCAGCCGGCGTTAATTGATTTATAAGGCGTTATCACGCCAAAAGTTATATTCTTTCCCGATGATCAAGATTCTTCCACCGAACTATAAAAACTTAATAACATAAATTCAAGTTCACGATCAGTCCACAAGTAAGTTAACGACGTGAAGTACAGTGACGCTAAAGTCACTCAACACTTGCAACTTTTAAACTTTATCACCAGACGTTAAAGTCCAACTTTGTATGTAGATTTATGTTCTAGTCTGTACTTAAGTGGGCAGTTTATTATTATGGGCCCCAGTTTTAAAGAACACTTGGACGACACCGGTAACTACGGTTTAATAGTAGACTTCAACATTTGAAGATGAATTTTAAATGTACGCTTGTGTTTGTTTTGATTTTACTAACGGAAAAGGGTAAGTTATGATGACTATTATTCTTGAAATATCTAATTAAAATGATGCAGCTTATATTTTTCTACTGGATGTGAATGTAGGTATTCATTTATTGACAAAAGCACAGTTCCGTACCTATTTAAGTAGCATATAATTTCTCATTTTTTTAAATCAATATATATATATTCATTAATTAATAATAAAAAGTGACTACTACGGGTATTTAATCCATTTCTAGATTATTATTATTTTCAATGAGCTTTTCATTAAAAAAAAGATGTGGATTTTAATATATTTGTAATATTTAAATATAATAATTGGTATCCAAGTTTGTTCCGTAAGTATCAACATATCATTAAATAAGCAGCTACGTAGGGCGCGTAATTTCTAATAATTGATGTCACATGCATGCCTAGATTTATAGTAATAAAAATGGGTTCTAAAAGTGGCTCTATTATTTTCAAATTATAATAAAAAAAAAATTGTTTGATAGGCTCGCGTTTGACGAAATTAAATTATTAAATTACAGGGACCGCCCAGTTCTACTTATCACGAGTGATACAAGGATCACCTACCACTATAGACCGGTATCCCATAATGGCCCAGCTTCTCCTTGATGCATGGGATACCCAGCAATTTTCGCAGTATTGCGCTGGAGTCATACTGACAGCTCGCCACGTGATATCCACAGCTCATTGTTTTCAGTACAATGTTAAGACTGGAAGAGAGTAAGTATGGCTACCACTTAATAATTTTGCCCAATAAAATGTAGGTGGAAATTTATTGGCAGTGATTATTTTATATAAGTGCGAACATTTATTATTTCTACCCTCCTCTACGGGCTCTAATATTATAAATAATATTTTAATAATCCATAGCCTCCACTGATATAATTGTAGTATCACACTATCACATCACACTAATATAATAAAGACGAAAGTTTGTATGTGTGTTTGTGTGTATGTGTGCATGTTGGTTACTCCTTCACGCTCAAACGGCTGAATGGATTTGGAATTCGGTACCAAGACAGCTTATACACTGGATTAACATATAGGTTAAATTTTATCCCGGAAAAGTTAAATTTTCCCGTGGGATGAGCAAATAACATACTTTTTATCCGCGGGTGAAACCACGGGGCACAACTAGTACATAAATTAGATACAAAAAAATCTGCTAAATAGGTGTGTGTAGGTTTATCTTAATTACATTTATAAAATAATGAAGCAACACACAGTATAAACATGGAAGTTTCATAATAACTAGCTATAATAATTGAAAAAAATGTATTTTATGTTACAAATATAAATTTTTACTAGTATTAAATACATAGATTACTATGCTTAACTCTAGTAAAGGAATAACTTGCTATGATACACATCGTTTATGAAAGCTTTCCTAGGTATAAGCAGCGCAATCGCTGTGAATGTGCTGGTTATGTTTAGTACCTAAATGATTGTAAATTATTTTATGTATACCAATCAAAACTAGTTTTTATGGTTATTTTAATATAAATTAAAATAAATAGATAAAGCGTGCTCTAACATAATGAAGTGAACATTTTTCAACATCATATAAGGTTAAAATATTTTTAATATCTTTATTAGTGTAGGCGTGACAGCAAAAAAATAAAAATAAAAATATAGGCGCGTTTTTGAACTTGCCGCCAGGCGAATACATTGGTTATGGAGGGCATAGTAATTGCAGTCAGTAATTTATTTCGGTGCATTTACTGACTGCTGACAACTCATATGCATAAATACTTAAATCAAATTTAAAAAGAAAACATGTATCTACTTCTTGTACATGTATCTATGACTTCTATTGTGATACTATCCATCCAAAGGTTTTACGGCGGCCTTATCATTAAAAGTGATGCCTCTGGAAGGCATCACTTTTAGTGATAAGGCCGCCCATTGTGCTACTTATTTTAGTACTGTAATGCCTAGTTTTATTTCATGTTGGTATACGCAATAAAGAGTTTTTCTATTCTATTTTACGTCGGTATATCAAGGAAATTAGGTGGTAGGACTTTTCTGCAAAGTTCGTCTAGGTAGGTACCACCGCTTTGCCAGTTATTCTGCCGCCAAGCATTTAATTAACGCGACTAGCTCGTCACATCATTCACTAACATAAAAAAAATGCATTTAGGTTTTTGGTAACTTTTTTCCAAATACAAAACCTTTTACCCTATATAACCATTTATTTTATGGTTTCAGCTATTCACAGCCCAGATATTGGAAAATACGCGTTGGTTCTACCTACCGCACACGTGGAGGTACTATCTATAACATAAAGTCTATCATCCATCACCCGGACTTCGACAGAAATTACTATAATAACGATATTGCAGTGCTAGTAATAGCAAAGCGATTCAACTTTAATGCAAACGTTAGACAGGGGACTTTGATAAAGCAAGGAGTGGAAATCAAGCCTGACTCTGTTGCTATGTTGGTTGGATGGGGGGTGACTGATGTAAGTATCAAGATCTTAGGGCTAGGTTGTCATATATTCAAATTCTTTTCCGTCCATTTCATTTGCATTCTGAAAACTATACGCACGAAAAAGACGAGAACAAAGTTGAATTAGAATTTACTAGAATGTGGGTCTTATTGACAACGATTTGTAGCTAGGTCGCTAACATGCGGTGTATCATATACTAAGTAATTATTTGTAACTTGCTACTTAATAAGTTGTAGCGGGGGACAAGTTGTGCGTGACTATTGTGTGCGTTCGTGACCCAAAATATTTTAGGTTCGTCCGCCGTACCTTCACTTGATAAGCAATAGATACTTGCCACTTACTATAAGGCGGGCCGTCTTCTTTGTTTGTCACTGACATCATAAAGAACATCTTACCTTCTTAAAGTTACGTGTATTGTCTTCAGTCTTATTCTGCGACCACTTGAGGCTAAGTGCACTAGTGCTACATAATTACTTTTTTTTAAATTCAAGTTAATCTTAGCTTTCTAGTAGTTTCTGTAACTGTTTTATCAAAGCAAGCAGACGGCCTCAAAAAAGGGGCACCTTTGATTGGGGCCTCCACCTGCACTTGAAATGGGCACCGAAATGATTACGTTTTCAGATGGATGGCCAGCAGCCTGAACAACTCCAACAAACAACAATGTTTACAGTAGACCAAAACGTTTGCAAACAACGATACAACACCATCCAGGCCAGGGTTACGAGTTCGATGATGTGTGCTGGGAAGTTAGACGCAGGTGGACCAGACGGCTGCTACGGGGACTCTGGGGGTCCGCTGATTTATAAAGGCCTCGTTGTGGGACTCGTATCTTTTGGTTATTCATGTGGGCATAGGTTTTATCCAGGCGTTTACACCAAAATATCACACTTTACTGACTGGATTGTAAAAACAATATTTTCTAATAAATGATTGTATTAAAGGTAAATAGGTAATTAATTATTTGTAAGCAGCCACACTAAGTAACATAAAACTTTTATAAATGGTACCTACTTAGTGCATTAAATACGCGTGATATTGTATTATCATATAAGGCACAGTCGAACAGTGCGAGTGATTTATTAAGTTTTTATTTTGATATTTCTTTATTGACGTAATTTTTTTTGTAAGGCAGCGTTAGTGTAAGCAAATAAATTCGTATAATATCGTAAGTAAACAAATTTATTTTAAGGATGGAAATTGTTTTAAAGGCTGAGAGTACCTCTTAAAACTAATAATACTTAACAAAGTTTGTAAAATACCAAGTTCTATTAAAGCAAAGATTAAGCTAGATGGATTTTTATTATTAATGTTACGTCATATGTCTTTAAATAAGGGCGTATTCTGTGCACTACGCCATAGACTATGTAATTATGTACATAGGGCAAATGGAGTTTTGGCGGGAAAACGAAAAAGATCGCGTCACCGCATTATATTATTTTCCGAAACTTGTGTTATTTTCAGTGTTAGTGTATAAAATTGGTGGCATTTTATTCGTTAAGTGCTGGATTACAGGCATGAGTGTGAGAAAGTGGTATAATGATGGTGAAACGTTTATTTTCGTGTAGTTTCCAAAACTCCGTGTACGGAGCTTCTGGTAAAGTTGCCACCACATTACTAGGGGTATGTCAAGACATACCCCTAGTCTAGTCTATTCAAGACTAGACTAGACTATGACTTGACTTGTTGACTTGGACTGTGACTTGACTTGAGAAATAATATATAATATAAAATGTGTTGGACATCTCACACAACGCCATCTAGCCCCAAACTAAGCTCAAATTAATGCTCGTATTATGGGAACCAGATAACTGATACAATACTTAAATACTTTTCTGTTTGTAAATACATACATGTAATTCAATATAACACCCAGACACAGAACAAACACCTATGTTCATCACACAAATGTTTGTCCTGGGTGGGAATCGAACCCACAACCCACAGTTCAGAAGGCAGGGTTACTACCAACTGAGCTATCGGGCCAGTCGTTAGTAAATTATCAATTACTTCACACTGGCTAAATACACAAGTGTGGAGCCAAAACAAAAACAAAAAAAATAGGGCAAATTCTGTGTATTCCGCATCACTTCGTTGTTTCGTGCGTTTTTGGTATGATTATAACAAAAAAAACATTTAGCTAATATCATCCTTCAATAGGAATATTGTATTCTGTGTATGTAGTGTATTTAAAAACAAAAAGTATATAATCTTTTTATCTTAATGGGTACTTAATTCTATTTCCAGAAACAAGAAATCCTTAAAAAGGGCGGTGCGTAATGAATCTCGAAATCGAATAAATAAATAATGTTAATTTTACTGTGGCAAGTGGACAATGGCGGAATGAGATTAGGACGGCATCAAATGAGGCAGCAAGCACGTGGGAAAGTGGTATAATGATGGTGAAACGTTTCTTTTCGTTTTTTTTTTCCAAAACAACATAGAAGTTTCTGGTAAAGTTGCCACCACTTTACTAGGAGTATGACTTGACTAGATTAGACTATGACCTAACCTGCTGACTTGGACTGTGACTTGACTTGCCAGACACATAATATATATAATACTAGCGGCCCGTCCCGGCTTCGCTCAGGTGGACGTTTATTTATTAAAC
Organism: Ennomos fuscantarius; assembly: GCA_905220475.3. Lineage (NCBI taxonomy): Eukaryota > Metazoa > Arthropoda > Insecta > Lepidoptera > Geometridae > Ennomos > Ennomos fuscantarius. Next base: position 6,101,082 of record HG992044.1, read on the forward strand.
ATTTTATAGTATACGAAAAACAATGCATCACGCACCGGCGCCATCTACTTAAAATGTTGGTTTGTCCTGAATTTTCTTTGCTATAAACCTCACGGAGCCCGAGACCTTTCCAACGAATGCAAAACCGTGGAAATCGGTTCGTGCGTTCTGGAGTTATAGCGTCAGGAAGGAAAACCTGACTTATTTTTATATAGTAGAAGATAATAATATTAACTTGAGAAATTATCAATTACTTGACACTGGCTAAATACACAAAAGTGTGGAGCCAAAACAAAAAAGCTATTATTCTCTATGCTTTCCTCTCTTGACATTGGCATAATAATAGCTAAAAACTTAAAAAGCCATTAAAAGAAGAAGTAAGTTCGATGATTTATCGATTATTTTCCATTGAAAATTAGATTTGTCTTGTCTTTTCCTGTACATTACCAGTTAGCATTTATTCCATATAATGGGCAAAAAAAGTGTCGTAAATTTCGTTAAGGACTTTTATTACGATCCCTTTAAGTGGTAAGTTTACAACATAACCTTACTTGACAAAATGTGGTAACTGCGATAATATTTATTGGGTATATTATTCAAGCTTCATCATTATGTGATAAAAACGCATAATATAGCTAAATAAATAAATACGTAGGTTTCCATTTCAATTTTAATAAATTAAAACTTAAGCTGCCGTTATAATTTTTCTAATTTCCAATTTATTTCTGAGCCAGATCTTTTAAACGCTACCTAAGATTTTGTTCATTATTATATTACAATATAATAAAATGATCACACCTTGAGAGAAATAGGTGCTATTGCAGAATAATAATGCTACAAACAACATACCTAAGTACAGAAAAACTACACTACCTCATTTATTTATAATCCAATAAAATCATAACTTATGTACCTACTTCTTAGTTAAAAAAGACGTTTAAAAAAAGGCAACACATAAATTGCATTTTTTCTGTCACAGTTGTCCATTGGCTATGTCAACTGCATTCCATGCATGCTTTATGCATATTTGCAATATTATAGTGTGCAAAAAGATGCCGGGATATTATGGTGCATGCACATAAAAAACAAAACACTGTAAGTCCGTTAAAAATACAATTACACACCTATGAGATACCATGTTGTCTACAGATTTATCTGTTATGGAATAATTTGAACTATGGATCCTGTTTGTGATTCAAATGTTTCTTTGAATTTGAAATTTTTAAATCCTGAATGGGATTTGTAATTGATTTTGTTTCTTTACAAATTAATCTTGGGATTTGAATTGTTTTATTCGTGAATAAAACAAAAAAATTACAACTATTTAAACTTTCCACTTGTACTATAAAGGTGTATGTCAACAAAAACTTAAGAAATTACAAGGAAGTGAATCACGGAGAGATTTACAAGAAAGTCCATTTCATTATATGCCTAGAATGTTTCGTTAGATTCGATTATATAGATTGATTCTATCTGCTTTATTGCTGTTTGTTAGTCTCGCTAACACTTAACTGATTCGTTTTTTTTTTAATTGCTCTAATACAGTGTTTGTGGTTCAAAAAAGTGGTTTAAAAGAAGGAAAAGTAGGAAAAACCTAATTCACACTAAATTCTATCTATCTAATTCACATGTGCGAAGCCGGGACGGGTCAGTTATATACGAAATAAATATTTCATTATTTTTGCATATCATTCTGAATGGTCAAATTGGCTTATGGCATCCACAGAAAGAGATGGGCCACTTCACATTTTTATTTTATCATATTATGCTTCTGTTAAAGTAATCAGTCAAAGGTTAAGTTATAATATCGCAGTTACCACGCTAATATTTTTATTTTGAATGACTAAACCCACTGATAACGTCTTTTTTATTTATTCAACAGGTCATTAGTAAAGAGCGTCGGCTTTTTCGCAGTCGGCGTAGCTATCGCCAGCGAGTGCACGGGCCTTGAAATAATGCCTTCGATACAGCAATAAAGAAACAGTTATAATTTTTATATTACGCATAAGTCATACAAGATGTTAAATTATTTATTATTGTTTTACGTCGTTAGTGCAGCGTTATGCGAAAAGAGACCTAACTTCGTCATTATTATGACTGACGATCAAGATGTTGTTTTAAACGGAATGGTAAATAAACCTGTAGTTGTTTTATAGTGTTGTGTTGAATAATAAAATGGATTAGATTGAACTTGTGTTTTATTCGGTTTCAGACACCGATGAAGAATGTTCGACGGTTTATTGAGAATGAAGGCGTCATGTTTACTAACTCTGTGAGTATATTCTATAAATCTATAGCTATGCACATTTATCTAAAGTCCTTTTTACTATCGCCTTATCGTCAGCCCTGGTTAAAACATAATAAGCAAAAGTAGGTACTTCCGCTGTTAAGTCTGTTACGTAACGGTAACTATCATTATCAAATTTGAAAATGTTGCTTTACTGATGCTCATTAAACTATGGCTCTTATTCCTTCGAGAAAGAAGGCCGGCCTTTTTTTGAACATGCTTTAAGTCCCTCAAGTCCTTACCAACGTTTACTGCATCACCTGACATAGGGCATTTAATATGAGCAATCAAGAGTAGTTGGTTACCTATTAGAGTTAGATATCGAACAGTTTAAACATACAACTAGGGGGGTCAAGACGTGAATAGGTATTAGAAAGGCATGCCAATACCTTCGACCGCGTCGTTGCTTCCCATCGTAGAGATATAGCCAAACGCTAGCCTAGTCCTATTCTCTAAGTACCTATTAATGGTTCGACAGTACACCACCTCCCCAATCTGCTGTCCGAGCCGCGCCAGCTTCCTAACCGGCCTGTATGTCCACAACCATAACACGAAGAATAACAGCCTCAGCGGCGGCTGCTACGGCACGAAGTGGCAGCGGCATCGTGAAGAAAACACCTTTGCTAATGTACTGAAGAATAATGGTTACAACACTTTTTATGCTGGGAAGTATTTGAATCAGGTGAGTAGGTTGAAATCTACACTGGAGAGCCACTGGACACCATTGGGAACGGAATGAGCCTTATACTTTTAAAAGCTTCAGCCAAACCTGCGCGGTTGCAAAGCGGGAGCATCCATGACGTGAATCATTAGTCACTCCACACCTGCGCCTCTACGATGCGTATCGCTTACTAGTTGCCAAGTCAAAACAGTGAATTCGTTAAAATTCTATGCCAAGTAGCCTAAATTCTCCTAATTATATGTTTCTTCCTAGTAGCGTAATATCGCCTCATTTCACGTAGGAGCACTGTAATTTACAAAACTGGCCACTTTTATAAATAATATTTAAAATGTAATCACAACATTTCTAAATGGAAATCTTTGGATGTAGAATACAGTTTGTTTCATCTGACTGTCACTTGATTTTACATTGTGGCGTCATTTTAGAAATTGCGTGTCTACATTACCATGAATGTAACCTGTGAAATTTTTCGTAGTATGATTTTCTACGATTTTAAATGTAATTTTACAGCTCTTTGGTCGGTTTCAAACTCTTTTTGGCATGAATAAAACACGATGCAAGACAGCTATTTATAGCTGGTTTTCAGAATTCAAACGCGGTCGTGACGCGCAGGTTTGGCTGCAGCTTTAAGGTTATTGACCATTTCTCCAATGTCAATATTTTCAAGATTTTCAAAATGATATAATAGGCACGCTTTTCGTTAGAAAAAACTAAATCCCAGATATTTATCTATGTCTTTGGAACCCTAAGTACCTAAATGGCCCGACATGCTCTTGACAAGTTATTATTCTGCATATTATTGGCATCCAACGGAGAGCTAGTGCAAATTCCGCATATAACTTGAAAAGTCATTGGTACATAGCTGGGATTGGAACCTGGGTGGGTTAGTTTGAAAGTTGCACGGTCTACCGTTGAGCCACACGTCCTAAGCCGTAAGTGGATAATAACGAATTCAATCACTCTTTCCCATTTTTTTTCCACGGCCACTGCTATACAAATAATACCTTAAAGCAGAGATAACATTATATTACTCTGTAGTGAAACGTAAGTGATAGGACTTATATTGTAAAGATAAAACGGGTCTATTCGCGCACAAAAATTATCAAAATTATATTTTAATTTTTGTGCGCGAATAGACCCGTTTTATCTTTACAATATGAGTTCAAGTCGCGAAAGTTTAAAAAGTGTATAGTGATAGGACTTTTCTGCAAAGTTCGTCGAGGTAGGTACCACCGCTTGGTCAGTTATTCTGCCGCCAAACACTTGTTTGAAGGGCATTTGTAACTTGTGAAATTACTGGGCAAATAAGATTTTATCACTTAAGTTTACAGTCTAGTAATCTTATTGCGAGACTGTGCTGATGTATTAGAATGACGTGCATAGTGCAGTGTCAGCACGCGAAATTATACTGAATTCCGAGTGACACTGCAACTGAAATGGGCAGCCGTGTCGCTTAACATCAGGGGAACGACTAGCCCGTCATATCATTCCTTAATATAAAAAATACTTTCCTGTGATAATTGGCACGGATTAAAATTTCCAGTACGGCACGAAGGAAGCTGGTGGGCCGGAGAAGGTTCCCCCAGGATGGACCGAGTGGCACGGCCTCGTCGGCAATTCTGTTTATTACAACTACACTATGTCCAACAATGGAGTACCGACACATTCCACTGACGAGTACCTTACTGATGTTATTGTGAGTATCTTTATCACACTTCACACTAATATTATAAAGGCGAAAGTTTGTATGTGTGTATGTTTGTTACTCCTTCACACTCAAGCGGCTGAATGGATTTGGATGAAATTCGGTACCAAGATTAGCTTATACACTGCATTAGCATACAGGCTCCATTTTATCCCGGAAAAGTGAAATTTGTGCCCATCTATGGTTCCGATTTTAATAAATACATAACAAACGAAAAGCGTAAAAATCTGACTTCAGATGTATATGGTTTTTTCATGGATGCTATTGTCTTAACTGGACCGCATGAGGACCACGCGAGAAGTACCAACTAAAAGAAATAAAAAGGATAAAAAAGAATCATCAAAATCGTTTCACCCAGTCGAAAGTTCAGAACAAACTTAAAAAAGCAGTCGAATTTAGAATCTCCTCCTTTGGCGTTATAGGTACTATCTGTGCAAGGTTGTTTGGAAGAAATCGCTTTCGCGCTGTGCAACAAGGCCGCCTATTGTTGCCCATAGATCTATAAGCCGGATCTCTTAATATTATTTACTTTCATTTGGAAGTGTTGAGCTGATCACGGGCTGACGAAATTATCGAGTGTAAACATAAACACCGCTATCATTTTATGTTTGCATTTCAAGGCTTATCGTGTAATAGTAAAATAAAAGTATTTTGGAACGGTTTCTTGGTTTTTAAACAAGCTTCCTTGTATTTGTATGAAACAATATTTTTGGGTAGAACAAAAAAAGTTATAATTTTTTTACGTGTCTTATCTATATTATCTGTGTATTTAACAGTCGTAAAGAAACATTTAAAATTATTTTACGTTGAATAAATCATAGTGAGGAGTTTTGGCAGGAATACGAAAAAGATCGTGTCACCGCATTGTATTATTTTCCAAAACTTGTGTTATTTTCTGTGTTAGTGTATACAATTGGTGGCATTTTATTCATTAAGTGTTGGACTACAAGCATGAGTGTGGGAAAGTGGTATATAATGATGGTGAAACGTTTCTTTTCGTCTTGTTTCCAAAACTCCATAGAAGCTTCTGGTAAAGTTGCCACCACTTTACTAGGAGTATGACTTGACTTGACACATATATACATACACTTATATATATAGTGTGTGTGGTGACAAAAAAAAAATTTCAAATAAAATACTACTGAAACTGTCAAAATTCATACAAATTTGTTTCTTATTTAGTTGTTAATCAAGTTCCCTGATTGCCTAGCAGATCGTCGGTCCATTTAGTGGTGGGCCGACCTATGCTTTTTCTTCCGTTCAGCTCGGTCCAGCAAATCCAGAAACTTTTCCCCGTCGGTTGTCGATTCTGCTAGCAATGTGGCCTGCCCACTGCAATTACAACTAATTCTAAAAACACTCTCTTAAGGCTCAATTTACATTGCCTCGGAATGTAATGGAACAGATTGCTATAGCAGAATGAACTTTATGTCAACCGTGTACTATACTAAAAGATGAAAAATAATTCAATCAATATTTTTTTTATAATTACAACGCCATCTATCCCCAAACTAAGCAAAACTAGTACTATGGGAAAACCAGATAACTGATACAATACTTAGATACATTTTGTTAATACAGTTTAATAATTACGCGAGGATTCCATAGACGCGTGACCTACGTCGTACTAGTTTGTACGTTACACAATTGATGTAAAGTTCATTATGCTCTGTAAATTGAGCTTTAAACCTGTGATTCCAGCGAGACATGGCAGTGAGTTACGTGGAGAACCAAACAGAAAATGAACCCTTTTTGATGATGTTAGCGCCGCCCGCGCCGCACCAACCGTTCACTCCCGCGCCGCGTCACCAAGGCGTGTACAACAATGTCACCGCTGTTAGGCATCCTAACTTCAATATTGCTGCTAACGTGAGTAAAACCGCCAGCCTAATCCCCGTCTGCTCTAAAGTACGACAGTTCTTAAGTGCGCACTTTAATTATCCCTCTATGACATACTGCAACGTATTTTGGTAAGATAAGTCCGAACTTAAGAGCTGTAGAACTTTAGAGCAACGGGCATAAGGCTCGTGCTAGTATTACAGAAAAACGCTCGGTCTTAAATCGGTACCTACTCAAGTCAAGATTTCATTTATAAAGTAATATTTTTTTATCGATTTAAATAAAAGGTGAAGAATGTATTTTTTTTATTTATGTCACTTACCATCAGGTGAGACGGTGGTAAAACGCAAGCCTAACAATTCAAAAAAATTACGATTGGCCCGATAGCAATTGGTAGTAACCCTGCCTTCTGAGCGTTGTGGGTTCGATATTCCCAGGACTAACATGTGTGTGATGAACATCGAAGTTTGTTCTGTGTTTGAGTATTATATTGTATTCTATGTATATATTAGACATGCCTTGCCTGGAGGCGGCGGGTTCGATTCCCGCGATAGGACAAGTATTTGTGCACAGAAAAAAAAGAAAACGCAAATACGCTTGTTCTGTATGTCTGGGTGTTGTGGGACCATGGTCCTCATAGTTCCTTAGACACAAGGAATCCTAGTTAAGGTTCAGGATCGAGTGATTTTTTTGTTCTAGGATAAACACTGGCTTATCCGCATGCCCCCATCTCCGTTACCAGATGACATGTTACCTAAACTGGACTCCGTTTACAAATCGAGGTGGGAAGCACTGCTGGCCGTTGACGAAATGGTGGGAGATGTCATCGGTGCATTGGAGAATAACGCCTTATTGGATAACACTTACTTGGTGTTTACTTCGGACAATGGATATCATATTGGTAAAATTTCTTTTTTTTTTATGTTTTGGCTACACACTATTGTGTATTTAGCCAGTGTCAAGTAATTAATAATTTATCTAGTTAATGATATTTCACGCAAATATGTGTGAAGTCACAGTCGAAGTCATCAAGTCAAGTCATAGTAAAGTCATAGTCTAGTCAAAGTCATACTCCTAATAAAGCGGTGGCAACTTTACCAGAAGCTTCTATGGAGTTTTGGAAACAACACGAAAAGAAACGTTTCACCATCATTATACCACTTTCCCACACTCATGCCTGTAATCCAGCGCTTAACGAATAGAATGCCACCAATTTTATGCACTAACACTGAAAATAACACAAGTTTTGGAAAATGATACAATGCGGAAACGCGATCTTTTTCGTTTTCCCGCCAAAAGTCCGTTGATAATTTTACTTAATTACGTCATAAAAACACTTAGGCCGGTCGTGCCTCTCTATCACTTGTTCCGCGCTCTCGCTTGCACGCTCGGCTCAGGCGGAATGTGACAATTTATAAGACGTTATTACGTCAAAAACAGCTAATGTTAAGGAATGTCATGATGAGCTAGTCGTTCGCCTGATGTTAAACGATACGGCTGCCCTTATCAGTTGCAGTTTCGCGTGACTGCACCGCGCACGTCATCCTGAGATAGTCGAGCAATAAAGATTACTAGACTGCGAGCTTAGGTCATAAAGTCTCACTTACCCAGTAATTTCACTAGCTACAGTGCCCTTCAAACCGGAACACAGTAGTACTTGCACACTACTTGGCGGCACAATAAATGGCAAAGCAGTGATACATACCTAGACGAAATTTGCAGAATAGTCCTACCACCTAGTAATGAAGGTTTCCAAAGCATTTTTAGTTTTTTGGATACCCTAGAACTATTAATTTCATCAGTCAGAGTGTATGTGTGATTGGATTATAGAATTGTTCACTATGTAATTTGTAAATCATGATGTTTATTAATGTATTTTCTATGATATGTGCTATAGGTGCACATAAAATAAAATAAATTCCAGGACAATTTTCCCAAGTATACGACAAGCGGCAACCATACGAGGCAGACATAAAAGTGCCACTCATAATCAAAGGCCCGAACATACCAAAAAATGTGACCAGCCCACAACCAATTTTGAACGTAGATATAGCTCCCACTATCATAGAGCTGGCCGGATTACCAGTTCCAAAGTCTATGGACGGAAGGCCTATCAAGTGGAATGAACCGGGAATGGGGGAAAGGAATATGCTGGTGGAATATTTTGGGGAGGGAGCTGATAGTACGGTCGATAAGGAGTGTCCGTGGAAGTATGACAGTATGAAGCTTTCTGTAAGTATTCATTGAATTCATTTTGTCTCGCTCTTTCATTAGATTTAGCTCTACATGTGAAAGAAAGTTATGTGTCAATACGAGAGAAACCATGAGTGCAAGCGAAACAATAACAAAATAAAATGTGTGGACATTTCACATAACGCCATCTAGCCCCAAACTATAACGCCCAACGATCACATACATAGATCCTGGACCCTAAGATTCCGTGTCTAGGGACCGAGGAACTACTAGGACCATGGTCCCACAACACCCAGACTCAGAACAAGTAATTGCGCTTTTTTTCTGTGCGCAAATACTTGTCCTGCCGCGGGAATCGAACCCGCCGCCTCCGGGTTACTAGCCGACCTGCTCAACCACCACACCACAGAGGCTGTCATAATTCAATAATTAATTTTATGTAAATAAAATAGAAGATTATTTATCCTTTGAAAATCAAGTTATTTTAATTTCAGGAATGCTCCCCTCTATACGCGTGCAAGTGTCAAGATGCACGAAACAATACTTACGCGTGTCTGCGACATATCGCGGAGAGAATAGACAAGAAATACTGCATCTTTGCTGACGATGACGTAAGTGATCCAAACGCAGTTCCTTAATAAAACAAATTCTCGAAATAACCAGGGGGATCCAACTAAAACTACTTAAGTTGTTGTGTTTTTTTATTTCACTAGGTGGTAGGACTTTACTGCAAAGTTCGTCTAGGTAGGTACCACCGCTTTGCCAGTTATTCTGCCGCCAAGCAGTAGTACACAAGCACTATTGTGTTCCGGTTTGAAGGGCACTGTAGCTAGTGAAATTACTGGGCAAATGAGACTTTATGATCTGATCTCACAGTTTAGTAATCTTATTACTAGATTGTGCTGATGTCTCTGGATGACGTGCGCAGTGCAGTGTCACGCGAACCTCTATACTTTAGAGTTCCGAGTGACACTGATGACATGGGCAGCCGTGTCGTTTAACATCAGGTGAACGGCTAGCTCGTCACGTCATTCCTTAAATGTGCCATCAATATTGCACTACCGCATTAAACGTTCCACAATACACTAGAGTTAACCGGAGGATAATGCTCTGTAGCATTAAGTTCGCCTATGTACCTTCTATTGTTGTTTGTGCAATAAAGAATTTTCAATCTATCTATCTAATGTAAACCTATCCACTGCTGGACTTTTTTTTTAATTTTTGACTCCACAGTTTTATGTATTTAGCCAGTGTCAAGTAATTGATAATTTATACATAGATAGATATTTCACGCAAATAAGTCACAGTCGAAGTCATCAAGTCAAGTCATAGTCTAGTCAAAGTCATACTCCTAGTAAAGTGGTGGCAACTTTACCAGAAGCTTATATGTAGTTTTGGAAACAACACGAAAAGAAACGTTTCACCATCATTATACCATTTTCCCACACTCACGCCTGTAATCCAGCACTTAACGAATAGAATGCCACCAAATTTATGCACTAACACTGAAAATAATACAAGTTTTGGAAAATAATACAATGCGGTGACGCAATCTTTTTCGCTTTCCCGCCAAAACTCCACTGCTGGACTTAGCCTCTCCAATAGCACGCCACTAGCTCTTCAGCTCTGGATTCCAGTCTCTACCAGCAGCTTTCCGCAATTCATTCGTCCACCTGGCTCTTGGTCTATATTCAAGAACTCGCATAACGCTCGCGCGACCTCGATCTTAATTATACATGTTTCAAAGAAACAATTCTCATAGTATATTTATTACCTTAACTAATTACAATGAAAATCTTCAGACACGTCCTAATAATAACGCCCAACGATCACATACATTGGCGGTCGATCCAACAAGAAAACAAAGATTTTAGTACATCCAATTATGTTTCAAATTGGTTTTAATGAGTTTCGAGTGACACTGTTATGAGCGGCCGTGTCGCTTAACATCAGGCGAATGACTTGCTCGTCACGTCATTCATTAACATAAAAAAACTAGAATTAACTATTCACAAAATTTTAAAAAATTTGATTAAAAATCAATCCTATTCCCCTTCCCCGCCTCCCTTTGTGGTGTGGTGGTTGAGCAGGTCGGTTCATAACCTGGAGGCGGCGGGATCGATTCCCGCGACAGGATTATATATAGACAGTATTTGTGCACAGAAAAAAAACGCGCAAATACATAACAAGTCCACGAGTGCAAGCAAGACAGAACATGATTTCCATCTCCACCAGACTTACGCGGTAAGGCCCCTGTTGTGTCGGTGTGAGAGTTGACTGTTCAGAGTTCAGGATATATGTATGTGATTGTTAGGCGTTAATATTTATCATTATTATAAAAAAATCAATTTTGTTTATCATTCCAGAACTTCACGGAAATGTACGACTTATCAACCGATCCGTACGAGCTAACAAACATTATCAACGACGTCCTACCAGCCGTGAAACATTGGTACAAACTGACATTAGTACAGATGCTGACATGTAGAGGCGCTCAAAACTGCGATAATCCTCTAGACGAAGAAGCGGAAGAAGACGAAGTGCTCGTAGATATTAAAAACAAAAAAGGCGTCAGGATTAAAAAGCGAAAGTGTCCGTTTTGGTGAATTTTGGGCTTGTAATATTACATGCTAGAAGAAATATAGTTTTTAATCGAGTTGTGGCTTTTTTTTTTCACGGCAAATTGCCTTAATTTTCTAAATATTACAATGATATAATAACTAATACTAAAAACTACCTACTAGTACTACATTAAAAAAAAATTGGACTATATACTGGTTGCGATGACCTATAGACAGTCCAAATGCTCCAGTCCACTACCAGCAGGTAGCGTACCCAACATGCTGGCAGCATTGCCCCGTTGAATTGCAATGCTTATTCGTTGTGCCAAATAAGTGCCATCATTTTGATCACGCGTAGCGTCGACCAGACGCTCTGATAAACTTTTGAAAACGCGATGAGCTCCCGGCCCCCAAGGACCCAGGGTCTCAACACCAAACGGCTCAAATATGTATACGCTACCGAGATTGTGGCTTTTTAAATTGATGATTATTGCCGTTCTCAATAGTCTTTCCAAGACCTGGGCGCACTTCATACCACCAATCCATCATCATTTAACGCGTCAGAAGGTATGAGAATTATGCGTTAGAAAGAGAGGCGATTAGTAGCTGGCAAGGCAAGCTGAGTTTCACTTTATTAAAGTTTAATCAACGATAGCTGATGTGGTGTGGTTTTTGAGCAGGTTGCTCGTAACCCGAAGGCGGCGGGTTCGATTCCCGCGGCAGGACAAGTAAATGCGCACAAGAAAAAAAAGCGCAAATACTTGTACTGATTCTGGGTGTTGTGGGACTATGGTCCTCGTAGTTCCTCGGTCCCTAGACACAGGGGATCTTAGTTAGGGTCCAGGATTTTTGTATGTGATGGTTGGGCGTTATTATTATTATTAACTTATACCCCTGTTTTCTGTGCTGTGTGTAAAATTAAAAAATATTGTTACTTTATAAAGGTTTATCACAAAATCAATCAACTGTTTATAAACATTACAACCTAAAATATAACAATATCAAAACATCACAGATTTACATAACAGTAACTTAAGACAGTATGCTGTTTGATTACACACACCTGAAACAAACCAAACAAACAAATCATGAACAATATAAAAGTACTACATAAAATTACCTACTTATTTTTAAAAATGAGTACATACTACTATAATTAGTAATTAAGCAGGTAGTGAGTAATTTATTTGCCGATAACTAAGTAACAATTACCACACACACACACACACATACAAACTTAATCATTTTATAATATTAGTAGGATATAATAATGGACAAATTTTCTAATTTTGACCTCCAATTGAAAAATAATATAGAAAATAAGGAAAGTGTATGTACATACAGTAATAAAAAAGTTATTATTTTTATTATTGTAAATCCTATAAAATATAAACTTAAACGAAAAAGTAAGAAAACAAGAAAAATAAAATAAAGTATTACATTAATAATAATAATACCAATAAGGATGTTACATATTAAAGTGACATATTAGTTTAATACTTTTCTTTTGTAATATATTTATTATGTCTTCATTCTTAGGTAGTCCACCATAATAATGCATATTCAGCGAAACTTTTAACCGTCAACGTATTACAATTCAAAGCCTTAACCTTAGTAAAGTTTGCCGTTTGTGTAAAAAAATTAAATAAAAATATAGTAAATCTAAGCTGAGCACTCACTCCGAGGCATGGTGTCACGTGACCGCGGCTTGCTGTCGACCGTGTATGCTGAAGTAGTCGGTGACCTTGGTCTGGGAATGCAGCTCATCTTTGTACACCAGCGGACATGGGAAGTATTTCTGAAAACAAACACTGATTATACATCTCTACTGTACATTAAACTCTTCGTACTGTATTCTAATGTATTTGTTTGATAGCCTGTGGTGTGGTGATTGAGCAGGTCGGCTCATAACCTTTCCGGGGCGAGATGGTTAATGCAGTGCGTCTCCATCTCGCCCCATCCCGGCGGCGGTCGGATCACGGGGGGTTTTAGTGGGTTCGAGTCCCACATACCCCCTGCCACCACCCCCGTGGTAGCAGGGAAGTGAGAGGGTATTTCCCCCGATCAAAAAAAAAAAGGTCGGCTCATATCCTGGAGGCAGCGGGTTCGATTCCCGCGGCAGAACCAGTAATTGGGCACAGAAAAAAAGCGCAAATACTTGTTCCTAATCTGGGTGTTGTGTGACCATGGTCCTCGTAGTTCCTGGGTCTCTAGGCACAGGGAATCCTAGTTAGGGTCCAGGATATATGCATGTGATCGTTGGGCTTCATTATTATTATTATCATCTCCACAGACGCGCATAAAAACTAATTGTAAATTCGACACATTCCTAACTTAAAGGTAGTACTGGATTCTAACCAGCAAACAAAAGTGGCAAATAAAAGTAATACCTGGACAGTTTTCACTCCTCCAGAAATGTCAACGGTCGGCACAACTTGCTTCGGCTTTAGGAACTTAACGAAACGTATCAGCTCTGAGAAACTGGAATGTTCGCTGTAAGGGATGCCTGTTGAAGAAACATACATTTTAGTTAAGAACAGTTTCTTGACTGAATTGACTGGCCCGATAGCTCGGTTGGTAGTAGCCCTGCCTTCTGAACTGTGGGTTGTGGGTTCGATTCCCACCCAGGACAAACATTTGTGTGATGAACATAGGTGTTTGTTCTTTGTCTGGGTGTTATATTGTATTATATGTATATATTTACAAACAAAAAGTATTTAAGTATTGTATCAGTTATCTGGTACCCATAATACGAGCTTTGTTTAGTTTGGGGCTAGATGGCGTTGTGTGAGATGTCCGCACATATTATTATTATTATCTTATTAAAAATGAACAAGTAAATATTATTTTCATAAAGTAGCTTAAAAATGAATATAATAATAATAAAAAAGTAAAACCGGTAAATAAATCACGCTTTTGAAGTTTCAACGCCTATATCTTTCTCGGGAATCAGATATCGCGTGGAGCTTCCTCACAGCTACTATAAAGACATTGCTTGTCACGTAACATGCCAAAGAGATTGTATGTAGAGCTACCATAGAGATAGCACAGCTTAGTAATGAGCCACTATGGAGGACTGGTAACAGACGTCACTGCGTGTTTAAACTGTCTCTTTCTATTAATATTATATGAAATTGAGGTTTGTGGGCAATAAAAGAACGTGTTGTAAGGATTTAAGAAGATATGAACGTATATTATCCTTTTCTTTTTATAACTAGGAAGCGATGCGACTGACTCCTATCACACAGAATTACGGAATGAAAATCTAAGATGGCGGGCGGTTTACTTTAATATTAAAATCGATATTTTGTAATCCAGTTTACAGATTAATTATTGCAAATCAACATGAAATAAATCAACAAATATATTTTTAAATGCCTGTAACTTAGTCATTTTATGACATATTTAATTTTCGTTTTCAAGATATTTTGAAGGATGTTATTTATTTATGCAATAAAAATATAAAAGTCAAATAATATTTTCGCCCAAACGGGCTTTCAAAGTTACGTGATAGATACCCAGATCGTCAGTCTACCTACTGGGAGGCCTACTCTCAAAAACCATTTCCCCGTCGGTTATCCGTTCTGCGAGTGATGTGGCCAGGCTATTCGTATTTCATAAAGAAAAACGGCAATTAATCTTACTTATCATACAATTACCATGAATGGTGATCGAATCTTTCTCAACGCTTGAATTCTTGCCATTCTCCCAGCCGCTCGGTTTGAACGCCACCACCTCGTTAAACGCACCTTGCAAGCTGTTCAGGTAACTTCGTAATTTCTGTAAGAAAATAAAATAAAACAATACTTACCTAATGAAATATCTTTGAGTTGTTGTCTTAACTTTTAACAAGCGAGTTATTACCTAAATGATCATTAACCAGCGAGTCATAAAATTAATTACCTTTTGTGTTAAATACCTCTTATATATTTTATGTTAAGGAATGACATGACGAGCTAGTCGTTCGCCTAATGTTAAGCGACACGGCTGCCTATATCACTTGCAGTCACTCGGAACTCTATAGTTTCGCGTGACACTGCACTGCGCATGTCATCCATAGACATCAGCACAGTCTATTAATAAGATAAGGACTGCGAGATTAGGCCAGTCTCATTTGCCCAGTAATTTCACTAGCTGCAGTGGCCCTTCAAACCAAAACACAGTACGCAAGCACAATTGCTTGTCGGCAGAATAACTGACAAAGCGATGGTAAATACAAACTAACTTTGCAGAAAAGTCCTGCCTAGTAAATAATAATAATATGCATTTAAACATTACTATCTTGCCATTAGCATTTCTTTTTCATAGCGAATTATATATCACTTATCCGGCGAGTTCATCATTTATGAAGCGAGATAAACATCTTTTATGAAACGAGTTAAGCATTTACTCTCTCACGTTCTCACGTTGCGAGAAAGCATCAAGCTAATTTTATAAAGCAAATATAATCACCTGTAACGCAGTAAACATAAAATCCCTCAACAAGTTATTTTAACAACCTTTTCGAACTAGCTAAACATCCGTATTTGACGAGTTAAAAAATCCCTTTTTATCAAACGAGTTAAGTCTTAATCTAGTAAAAAATTATTAATTCAATTAAACATCACTTGTCTATAGAGTTAAAAATCCCTTATTTAACGAGTTCATAATCAATTCTCTAACGAGTTAAAATGCCTTGTCTAGCGAGTTAAAATTCTTTCCCTAGCGAGTTAAAATTAGTGATGTATCTAGCGAGGGAAATTGTTAACTATTTTTTTTTAACGAGCTAATGCTTTTGGTCTCTACCGACCTTTACAGCGTCACCGAACGGGCGCTTAAGACGCCCAGCCATCAAAAGTGGGAGGCAACTAGCTCAAGGGCACCCCTGGGGTGCGAGCCTCGGCTTGGGCCGTTGCCGGGATAAGAGGATCGAGAAGACTACGTCCACTGGAAGAGTGGACCCTATTGAAAGTCGCAACCGTTCTAGCTAACCTACAGGGGTACGAGAAATTGTTACCTCGTGCGTAAGATCCCGCATTGGCACAACATGCAGCTGGCAGGCGTGTGGCGGCGCGGAACTGGTGGAGCGTCCCTCCACCACTTGTAACACTCGTTCTTTTTCCGGACACGCCCACACTGAACAACCGACCCGTCTTGACATTCCTAGGAAGAACTTCTCTTTGCCTGGGGGAATGGGTACTTATTTATACTTTCACTAGCGGCCCGTCCCGGCTTCGCTCGGGTTGATGTTTATTTATTAAACATTTTATAATAGTCCTGAATTTTCTTTGCTATAAACCTCACGGAGCCCGAGACCTTTCCAACGAATGCAAAACCGTGGAAATCGGTTCGTGCGTTCTGGAGTTATAGCGTCAGGAAGGAAAACCCGACTTATTTTTATATAGTAGAAGATATTCACCTCCAAAAACGCCACTTTTGACGCTTATCATGGGGGGGGGACACATTTCACAATCACCGATTGGCAGGCGGTTTGGTAATCACAGAAGGTTTTAATGTATCGAGGAGAATGCTGCAGCCTACTACTTACTAATAGATAGTATACTTTTTTTTTGAGGGGGGTAAGTGCGAGGGACTTCGCTTCACTTCGGGTATGTGAGACTCGAACCCACTAAAACCCCCCCGTGATCCGGCCGCCGCCGGGATGGGACGAGATGGAGACGCACTGCATTAACCATCTCGCCCCGGCAATAGATAGTATACCTACTAATATTATAAATGCGAAAGTTTGTATGGATGCATGGATGGATGTTACTCTTTCATGCAAAAACTACTGCACGGTTTTGGATAAAATTTGGAACACAGTTTATAACCTGGATTAACACATAGGATACTTTTTATAGCGGGTGAAACCGCTGGGCGCAACTAGTAGTTGTATATAGTAAGGGGGTTAATTTATATGTTACAAAGTGTACTTACGAATGACGTCACGCTGTGCATAGGCGTTTACGAGTCACGTGATACGTTGATAAAAATTAAGATTTTATATAGTTACTTTAAAATATTAAGGTGTCATATATAATAACAACAAAATGTCAAAAACACATATTTTTACCTAAACTTTATTTAGAAAATAGCATTAGTTCTTCCCTTGTTTTTATCTTTGCCCGTTTTGAATTCAAAAAGACAGACTACCAAATAATTATTCCTCGACTAAACAACGTTTCTTGGTAAGAGGTTTGGAAGTATGAAAAAGATTTCTTTTTATGTTTTGGCTCCACACTTTTGTGTATTTAGCCAGTGTCAAGTAATTGATAATTTATCAAGTTAATAATATTTCACGTAAATATATGTCAAGTCACAGTCGAAGTCATTTATTTATTTATTTATTTATTTATTGTGATAAAAACGACAAAATCAATTACAATTATCACATAAAGTATTACATACATTAACAAAAAAACAAATCAGGGTTATAAAATAATAAAATAATCCAATTAGGCTATTACAATAATGTCAAATAAAATTAAATAATGTCAGAGTTAATTAAATAAAAAGAAAAATTATTCACTATCGCTACAGTCAGGATTACCCGTATTGCTCCATTGGTCACTCACGCTTTCACAATATGTTAATACTGCAACAACAATATTAGACCACTTGTCAAAAGAAAAATCAAAATCAGCGTTGGCGTCGCGGAGTGCATTGAGGTGGCGTAGAGGGCGAACCAGCGGAGACATCGCTCGTGCCCTTGTGTGACCGCTATCAACTGAGAAGAGTTTATGTTGTCTTCTGTCACCACGCCTACTTGACGGGACCTCAATTTCGTCTGGGACGTACAGCACACACAGTAGATTGTGCAAGAGCAAACAGTCAACAGAACCCCTCAGCACTTTGAGGCAAGTGGAGAGCTGATCAAATATTCTTCTCACCTCCAGAGAGTTATAGCCTAAGTGCCCGAGGAGAAACTTGGTCGGGTACCGGAATGGGTAGTAACCATAGACTTTTTTGTAAAGGCATCTTAAAAAGGCTTTTTGGACCTTTTCAAGCATCCGTGCATATGTGACATGATGCGGATTCCAGACACACGCGCCCGATTCAAGTTTGCTTCTGACTAAGGCGTTATACAAGGTTGTTAAAACTTGCGGATTGTTGAAGTCTTTGGCGTTTCGTAAGACAAAACCCAACCGTTGATAGGACTCTTTGGCGAGACTAGCTATATGATCATGAAAGGTCAAAGAGCGATCGAAAGTAACTCCAAGGTCTATAACACTGTTTTTCCTATTAATACATGTGGTGTTCAAATAATAATTAAAATTAATTGGATTTTTTCTACGGTCAAAGGTCATTACATTACATTTATTATCATTAAATAGCATTTTATTTGTCAAACTCCATTCATAAATTTGGTCAATATCATTTTGTAAAATAAGGCAGTCACTGAGAGATCGTATTTCGAGAAAAAGCTTTAGGTCGTCAGCATACAAGAGACATTTGGCGGTAGACAGTACTTTTGGTAGATCATGGATCATAATCAGAAAAAGGAGTGGGCCGAGTACTGAACCTTGACTCACACCAGATCGAGTGTGATATGATCCAGATACGTGTGTGCCATGCCTTACATACTGGCGCCGGTCCTTCATATAGTCCGAGAAAAAATCTAAGAGACCGGGAGTGAAACCGATTACAGAAAGCTTGTTTAACAATAGATCGTTATCAATTCTGTCAAAAGCCTTTTGAAAATCAAAATAAATAACGTCTACCTGCAGCCCACGATCCATAGCATTCGATACATAGTCAACAAGGCATAACAGGTTCGTATTCACAGAACGACCTGGTCTGAAACCATGTTGCTCATCGCCTATTAGTTGTTTTACCTGTCTATATATTGCCTGGTGCAGAATGTACTCAAAAATTTTGGCAGGCGCACATAGAATGGCAATAGGACGGTGTTCTTCTACAAGCATACGGTTATTATTTTTAGGGATCGGTGTTACCCTAGACAGTTTCCACTCGGGAGGATACTCGGCATTTCTAAGAGAAAGATTTAGAATGTGGTAAAGAGGAAGAATTAGATGTTTTTTACATGATTTTAAGACAAAGCTAGGGACATTGTCAGGTCCTGAAGAACTACTTAACTTCAGTTTATTGAGACCGCGTTCAATATCCTGCGGTAACAGAGAAGGTACACTAACATGACCACCTTTTAAACCTAGCTCACAACATGAATTAGCATTGAGCTGTGGCAGTTCGTTAAGAAAAACACTAGAAAAATAGCTAGCGAACGCCTCAGCAGCCTCGATGCCTGTACAAGTTATCCCTTTGTACGAAACACAGGGCTCAAAACCACCTTTGGATCTAAGCTTATGTACATGGCTCCAAAACTGCTGAGGTCGCAACTGCAGGCTATTTTCAATACGAGCCAAATAAACTTTGTACGCTTGAGATATACGAGCCTTTAAACTGGCACGTAGATTTGAAAATACGTTGTATGACGTAACGCAGTTAGACGACAACCAGGCCCTATGCAGTCGGGTTTTCCGCTTAATATCATTTATGATTTCGGCATCAAACCACACGGGGTACCTGCTGCATTTTGATATCTTACGCCTTTTCTTTTTAGGGGCTGACAAATCAAATAATTTATACATTATATCATAGAAAGCATCCGTGGCAACAGAGACATCACAACACTCAAGGACAGGCTTCCAGGAGATTTCGGCGAGCAGTGATTGAAAATAAATTATGTCCATTTTGTTGAAATTCCAATCGCGCGACGCATCTATGTTGCTAGGCTGCAGTCGATCACATCTGCCATTATGCAATCGGAGACTCATCGTTATCTCAAGCGGGGGGTGGTACAACCTGTCGGGGGGAACGAAACCTGCGCTACCCGCACTCACACAGACCTGCTGTGACCGCGACTCATTGCACTCGCGCGCCAACACTACGTCAAGAATGCTTCCGTGGTGATTAATTATGTCATTATGGTCAATTAAATTACAGTAAGACAAAAAGTAACAATAATAATTCTTAATATTAACAGAAGCGCTATTTAAATTGAGGTCGCCAAAAATGAAAAATTTACTATTTGAATTACTTAAAAAATCTTCTATGTTACAAAAAACATTCATATAAACAGCGTCCGTAGCTTTCGGCTTTATATATACAACACATACAATAAAAGAACTACCTTGGTACGCAACAGACACCCATAAATCCTCACCGAGTTCTGACTCAAACTCTCGCAGGCGTTGTACGGTAACACCAGGCCTTGCGGCAAGTAGGGTGCCCCCACATGGAGTAGCGCGATCACGCCGTAGTAATGTCCAGTCATCCGGCACCACCTCGGCATCCTCGACGGATTCATCAAGGAATGTTTCAGTCGCCGCGATAAGTAGATGGTAGGAGACTAAAATGCTGGTATACCAGAGGAACAGCTTCGTCTTCAAGCCTCGCACATTCTGGTAAAAAATGTTGATTTGCGCAGACACTGTGGCGTTACTGCGTTGTTGTTGCCCTGTTGGAGGGCCGTTCACGAAAGGGCCGGAGGCTAGTTGATGGACCGGCTTTTGAAGTAGTACTTGTCTGTTTGGTTGGACCTCTGTAGTTTACCCAAGGTTTAATTCTGGCATTGACCGGCCATACGTCGATCGAGTAGCACGTATCATAGTAAGCAGCTGGTACGCCTAATTTATACGATTTGTAGCTTCCTTTTGCAGTAAGTTCATCCACTGTACAGGTTTCATTTGAGCAAAGCTGGCGCAGGTATTCACGTACCTCATCTGCACCCGACGCCATATTCCACAAGTGCAGGTATTTACGTACTTCCACAGCTTTCAATGACGTCACTGTTGGACCAGCAGTACCACACAGGGAGAGGGGGCGTCTATTCATCTTTTTCTTCACCTCTATCCAGTCATCGGTATCTGGTTTCTCGGCTGGAGTGGATTCTACAGTATTTATGGTGGAGTTGCAAGCAGCCATATTAGCTGACTGCGTCTCAATCAGAGAAGAAGCACGGACATTGATCTCCTTATTCTTCTGCTTCTGTACCTGCCCACTTGTGGCTTTCATAGGCTTAAGAGCGGGAGCTGGAGCTGCTTTTGCCACGATTTGGCATTTCGGTTGAAGTGCAGCAGGTACAGGTACAGGTGGTGGGTGAGATGGCTTGGAGACTGTTGGTAAGGGATGCAACTGTGTGGCCACGGTTAGTGTCTGAGACATCTCAGGCAGGTTTTTGGAACTATCAACGTGACAGACTACTGCACTACCGCACTTACAATTCCTGAGCTTCTCTAGCAAATTCTCAATTTGTGACGTATACTCTCCTAATCTCGCCTCGTAACTTGAAATGGTGGAAACAGACTGGCTAAGCTTCTTGTCGTAATCAGCTATTAAGGCGACTGACTGACTAAGCTTACTATCATATGTCGCCATCAGAGTATTATAAGAGGTAAGTTGTTCTCGAACTAGTGACATCTCAGTACGTAGCTCCTGAACTTCACATGATAGACCTGGTCCAACTAAACTCGAGCATGGGTCGTCTTCAGCGCGAGATCGTGATGGTTTTTGCCGTATAGTTACATTGGGGTCCCGCTGTTTTTTAGAGTGCCCTACAGGGGTCGAGCTGTTATCCCCACCTTTTTTGGCAGCACAGCAACACTCGGGACAGGCCCAGGTTTTAATTTTATCGTGAGCGGGCTTTTTTTCCCGATACATAAGAGGTGATAGCTTTTACAACAATTCAGCATTGTGCAGCGTATGTAATCTTCCTTGCCTATAATCGTATTACAGCACGCAGAACAATTCATAGCGGCTAAAGGCATTAATGCGGCGTATATAATTGATAAGCTGATAGCGGCAACAAGCGAGCGATGAAGTGCAGCGGACGGTGAGTCACTTGCAAAGATGCGCGCGACTGGTCGGTCGTATGGCGCGACGACTCAGCGCCGATAATCTCCGACTGGTTCCGATCGGTGCGAGCGGCGGGCAGGAGCGTAGGTCGAGAGTTCAAGCATAAGCCGTTACCAAAAAATTTGAATGATTTCTCACTTGTATCTTCCGAACTACTCGTCCGATTTGCACAGGATAACCACCACTGACAGCGTTGTGCACTTAGCTACATATCAGTATAAATTTAACTGATATAGCTTCACTTTTTCCGCATAAAATTACAATAGATTGCGGAGCAAAATAAACGTTATGTCACCAACGAGACGCGATGCGTGAACTGTCATAGTCTAGTCAGTCATACTCCTAGTAAAGTGGTGGCAACTTTACTTGAAGCTTCTATGGAGTTTTGGAAACAACACGAAAAGAAACGTTTCACCATCATTATACCATTTTCCCACACTCATGCCTGTAATCCAGCACTTAACGAATAAAATGCCACCAATTTATGCACTAACACTGAAAATAACACAAGTTATGGAAAATAATTCAATGCGATGATGCGATCTTTTTCGTTTTCCCGCCAAAACTCTTATGGCAAAGTTAACACTTTCAGATGTTTTTGTTTTGAACGGGCTGTTGGTCTCTATCAACCTTTACAGCGTCACCGAGCTGGAACTTACCGATGGTATAAGTACCGCAAACAATTAGAACCGATGAAAACTTTTTGCCAGCCTTTTCTAGCGCCATTTTCTTTTGTCTCAAGATATAAAGTGCCATTTCCAAGCTTTGGTCTTGCGTCGGAAAGTCGTACCGGGGGTTGCAGTAACTAAAATCATAATAATTCTCAATAATAATAATATAATTCAAAAAATTAAATTTTATACTACAACTTTAGTAAAATTGATTTCGTTAGTCCGGCCGTCCGGCTCTCCTCTACAGATCGCATTTCGCAATCGATTCTAGTGAATTTCTGTGAGCAACTTCGATCATTCTAATATGGAATTTTTAGTCGATTCGGCTCTTGAAAATTTTTCAATATGTTTGAAAACGTAATTTTTTTAATGTTAGTGTATGATGTGACGTGTTAGTCGTTCACCTGATGTTAAGCGACACGGCTGACCATAACAGAACAGTGTCACTCGGAATTCCAAAATATAAAGTTTCGCGTGACACTGCACTGCGCACATCCTGAGACATCAGCACAGGTCTTTTGCCCAGTGATTTCACTTGCTACAGTGCCCTTCAAACCGGAACATAGTAGTGCTTGCACACTACTGCTTCACGGCAGAATAACTGGCAAAGCGGTGGTACCTAACTAGACGAACTTTGCAGAAAAGTCCTACCACCTATCTATAGTAAATGATTTTCAGTTTTAGGACATGCCCACAGAACCGCTAGTTTAGGTGTAATATGTTTAACGTGTGTAGATCTGTATGTATATCTGTGGCATCCTAGCTTTAAAACGGATGAAACGATATTGATTTATTTCTAATGGTGGCAATCATGATCGTTCTTAGCTGCTCGAAGATTTTGGAGAATCGGGGGATTTTTAAGTTTCGATTTTGATTGTTGCATGAAACCACATAACAGCTATGATTTTGACAGTTTCAATACGCAGTTTTATGTGAATAGTTACTGTGGAAATTATCTAATTAGGAATTAAATTTCTCCTGTTGCATAGCAATCAAAACGGATCTATTCAGGAAAGAAAATATGTTCGCGCCCCGACAGACTCCTAGCTCAACAATTTTCATACAATTAATTTCGTAATTACGTTTAAAAATAAAACTCAACGCTTCACTTGCGCAGATAATAATAATAATATGTGTGGACATCTCGCACAACACCATCTAGCCCCAAACTAAGCAAATCTTGTATTATGGGAACCAGATAACTGATACAAGTAATTAGATACTTTTTGTTTGTAAATACATACATAGAATGCAATATAACACCCAGACACAGAGCAAACACCTATGTTCGTCACACAAAGATGACACAGTATAATATATTGTTTTGTCATTAGTGCAAGCGATTCGCGCCTTTATGCTCGGCACAAATATTTTTCTTGCTCTGTGTATAAAGCGGTATGTAACTTGACCTGCAAGCTAGAAAAGGTAGTAAATAGTCTAAAATCCAGCCATACTTATTACATTAGTGGAATGTTCTCGATTGGTTGGTTATTTTATGTTGTTTAACGCCGCATCTACTGAACCGATTTTAATGAAATTTTGCAATCAGTTTTTTTTTATACAGATCGTTATGAAAGACTTATTACCTGGGAAAATTTCGGACTCCCTGCAGGATATATATCAAAATACTAACGTAGTGTCCAAATAGATGGTATGAATGTCTTTATTCCAAAAGATGGGTAGCGACTCCATCGAAGGGCAGGCTCTAAAGTCTCCAGTATGCAGCAGTGTTTTGCCGTTGGGCAGCGTAAATGCCAGCATTAGAGCGCCTGGGCAGCTGGAAAATGTTTCACATAATTATTCAAAGTCAAAGTCAAAAGATTTAATGCAATTTTTTTTTTGTTAGTGAATGATGTGACTAGATAATCGTTCACCTATGTTAAGTGACACGGCCGCCCATGACAGAACAGTGCAGGTCATTCAGTCTCATTTGCCTAGTAATTTAACTAGCTACAGTGCCCTTCAAACCGGAATACAGCAGTGCTTGCGCACTACTGCTTGGCGGCAGAATAACTGGCAAAGCGGTGGTACCTACCTAGACGAACATTGCAGAAAAGTCCTACCACCTAGTAAAAACCAGTCAAGTTGGATAAAACTCACTGATTTGCATCCATGGCTGTCACCTCGACACCTTCAACCCTGACCATCTCATCGGTGTTGATAACGCGAATGTTTTTCGGATTTACGCCTAGTCGTGACATGCAGAGATCGGCTGAAAAATTAAAAAAAAATTTGAAAACAATACCAAAATTATTGCTTAAGTTATTGTATATATGGATGCAGATATCAGCTGAGAAATCTATACTGATACGAGCTTCGGCCCGCAGCTTCGCCCGCGGCATGGCCTATGGGAAAATAATTCAACCACCCATTTCACCCTCTTAAGGGTGGAATTTCGAAAAATCCTTTCTTAGCGGATGCCTACGTCATAATATCTACCTGCATGCCCAATAATAATAATTTCAGCCCGATCCGTCCAGTGGTTTGGGTTCTGCGTTGATAGATCACTAAGTCAGTCAGTCAATCAGTCAGTCAGTCACCTTTTATTATTATTATTTATTAAGAGTTATTAATATTTAGATTATAAAGAGGAAAGATTTGTATGTAAGCATGTTTGTAACGAATTGGAAATAAAATCTTGAGAAAAACCCAACTTCATACATCTTAATTCCATACTGATAACTTATATAGATAACTGATAAAGATACTTGGATGATATTATCGTCCATATATTATTTCCGGTTATTTTGATTTGCACACCAAACTACTGAACCGATTTTGTTGATTTTATGGAATCAATCTGAGAGAAATATATCCTTTAAAAAAATCCAAATCCGTTTGGATGATATCCATATATCATGATATCATATATTCTATAGATCTGAGGTAACAGACATAAAAAAAGAAAAATTGCAACAAAACTGAGCACTTCTTCCTTTTTGAAATTGATTGAATATGAGATATGTATGATACGAGTTCTTACTCACCAGTGATTTTAGTACAAAACAGTAATTTACTAAAACTCTTCTTCAAACCCGAATAATGATCGGAATGGAAATGAGTTAGGAAATAATGTTTGACGTTTGGTATTTCTCCGTAAGAAAACGCATCAACAGCAAAATGTGTTCCTGAAAAATAGAGCTTATTATTATTTTACCATCCTCATACACGTTTACAATTGACTAGCTGCGCCCCGCGGTCTCACCCGCGGATAAATGTAGCCTATGTGTTAATCTATATATATATGTATGTATATATAACAAAGTCGTGTTAATTACACCACTTATAACTGATGATGATTGAGAATGCTGCTCATTCACATTCCCTAGATATCCCCTTAGATGGCTCTTACAGCACCTACGGGAAAAGATGGGAGATTCCATTCTTCGTGCAGCAGATTCCAGGTGATGCTGTAGAACCAGGTCAAGGACCATTTTTTCGCAATATCATTGAAGTAACATGACGGTTAATTTCAAATCGATCAGACCTGTGTAAGTTGTCTCACCCCTACACCAACTAGAAAAAAGCTGAACCCTTAAAAAGGCTGAACAGATTTTTTTTGTACCAAAAAATTAATTAAAATTAGTGTATCCGTTTGGGCGCTAAGATGCCCCAAACAGCGGTTTTGACCAGATCGTCGGTCCACCTAGTGAACAGCCAGCCTACGCTACGTTTGCGATAATCACCATGGCGGTTTGGTTATCATAAAAGATTTTAATGTACCTAGAAGAATGCTACTGCCCATTCCTTGAATATTCCCTTAGCCAGCTCTCACGGAAACTCAATTCATTACAAACATTTTGATTAAAATAATTGCATTTTCGGTCCTTCCATTCTCCAGTGATGTGCTTACCAATGATCTATGTGTATATGTATAATGTGCTATAGATAGATAGATAGATAAACTCTTTATTGTACACACCACATAATAACAAAAAATATCAAATAATACAATGAAACACAAGTAGTGGGGAACAATGGGCGACCTTATCGCTAAAAGCGATCTCTTCCAGGCAACCTTTGGACGGAGAGGATTTATTACAGTCGTATAGACGGGGTGCACTTAACTACAGCATACTAATGAGATAATTTACCATAATATAATATTAACTACATAATAAATAAACATACATATACATATTCCTCTATCACATAAAAATATACCTACATACAACAATAGTATATAGGTACTAATAAATATGTATAATAAATACATATATATATATATATATATACATATATATATATATACATATATATATATATATATATATATAATATACCTAAACCTATACCTATATGTAACATAATGACGACAACAGATTTACACAGCAATAGCGATGCTAAATCCGTGGTACTTAGTAACAGTGAGTAATACATTGAATTAAATTATTGCCCAGACAAATACAATTCTTTTACTTGCTCTTTGAAACTGAGCAATGACGGTGCCCGTCTCACAGTGACAGGTAAAGCGTTCCTTTGCATTGCTATTTTGTGTGTAGAAACATTTTATTCAATTATATGTTATCAAATGGCTATGAAACGTTTGTTTCAGTCCGGTTCTACACACAAATAAAAAAAGCCGTCTAAGTGCGAGTCAGCCACGCGCATCGAGGGTTCCGTATCAAAAAAGACTCAGGTTTCGAGAAAAATTTGCAGCAAAAATTCAACATTACGCGGTGTATCCAGGCGGTCACCTATCCAAGTACTGACCGCGCCCGACGTTGCTTAACTTCGGTGATCGTACGAGATTTCTCAGCGCGGGTCCGTCTTGCACTTGACCGATTATTTAGAATTTTTTAGCGTTCCATACCAAAATGTTAAAAAGGAATATAGATAGATGACACATTAATCATAGCGACCCAATGCCCATCGCTATATTGCAAACTACAACCAATCGAGAAGAAAAATTGAGAGATAAATACAAACCTGACACGATCTTGTGATGTGGGATATTCCTCGGCGACAATGTTGTTTTGTTAGACTTTGTCTTGATTGGCAAATTGAAATGTAATGACTCCACGTTTTTTCTTGAATGAGCACTCATGCTCTCAGGTCGGGCCCTTGGTGGTGGGACATCTGTAATGATCTTATTTTGTTTTCTAGGCGAAGTAAGATCCACTTTGGACGTTAGTCGCGCAGATTTAGGTGATTCATTGAAGTCCTTCCTGCTCACAGGTACCGATTTCAAGCGATCGCATTTCGCGGCGTCTATTACACCCAAGTTCTTATTCATTTCCTCCGCAACATCATTTACAAGTTCAAGTTGTTTACCAACGTCTATGGTAACATCAGTCTCTTTACGAAAAAAGCTTTCGATGGCCACCTGTTTCAATCTAGCACCATTAACATTTCCATTCCGTACACTAGACTTTTCGTTTTTATGTTCATTTATTATCGAAATATTACGCTTCACGAATTTATAATTTGGTGGTTGAACAATGACATGTAAAATCTTCTCAATGGCGTTTGTTTTTAAATTTAGAACTTTAGAGTTTTCTGTACAGTCATTGTTTGTCAGCTTTTGCTTTTTTATTTCCAAGTTGACAGCAACAGCCGGCCGCTTTTGTGTAACAGAGGTTTCATTCATGTTCTCGTCTATTTCTGTTTCAGTTGATTCCTGAGAGTTTAGTAATACTTCGCAGTCTATATTTGTACTTTCGTCTTTATGTGAAATACAAAATCTTTTTATGGCACTGTTTTTTGCATTAACTTCTATAGTTTCAGAATCTATTACTCCAAACGATACTTGTATAGTAGGTTTATCTACATAGTAGATAATGGTTGATACACTTTCAGCTTCTATGTTTTCCAATTCTGTCACAGAGGAAGCGGCTATAGTAATATCACTTTCATCATCTTTTAGTTCATTCTCTTTATGTACTGCTGTAATTTGACTATCAATTATCTCTTTTTGTGTCTCATTAAAATCTATATCACAATCTATACTAGTAACACTAAAACCTTTAACACTTTCCAAGTCTGCTATGGCAGAAAATCCTAGACTATCGTTGTCCGCTACATTTTTTGTTTTATTCGGGTCTTTGGTAAGTATATGAGTTTCCTGGATGAGATTCGGAACATTTGGTGCATTTTCTTTATTTGTAGGTGTTACCTAGAAAAGATTAAGAAGCAAAGTCACAACTTATAATGCTTTATGAGTTACATTCATGATACATGTGATTTTATCAAATACTTATATTGTGGTGCTGGCACAATTATAACAATATATGTCACATGTAGTGATTAAATGAGCAAAGTGGAATAAAAGAATGGAACTCTAAAAAACGAACAAGATGAATCTAACATACATGCTAGGTAAATAGTAAAAACAGCAATTGCATTTCATATTAGCATCTCAACAAAACCAAGAGAACATTAGATGAATTGGTTATTTATGGGTACTTTTACATTTCAAAATAACTCTCAGAACATGAACGTTGATCTTTCAATAATGGCATTGGACTAAGGCCAATGATGTTGATCATTTATTAAGATCTATTCATTAACTCTAATTCTTTTTGGGGGTGGTAATTTACTTACCTTATTCACAGGGTTAATGGTAGCCAAACCATTAGTCCTCCTCAGAGAAAGTGAACATCGGCTCACAGTGGAATTCTGAAAATAGATTATGTGATACCAGTAATGTTTAGTTAAGCCAGATAGAACATTTCTTAATCAGAGTTCGGTGATGAAGTCAAGATTTCATGCACATTGATCTTTTTGTAAATGACATTTTGTTTTGGGCTCCAATTCTCAACTGAGTGTATTATGAATCCGATAATTGTTGCTATTTAAAATATTTTTTTCCTGTATAGGAACCAAATAAATATGTAAAATAACTAGTTGCGCCCCGCGGTTTCACCCGTGGATAAAAAGTATTTTAATTATTTGCTCATCCCACAGGATAATTTTACTTTTCCAGGATAAAATGTAGCCTATATGTTAATCCAGTGTATAAGCTATCTTGGTACCGAATTTCATCCAAATCCATTCAGCCGTTTGAGCATGAAGGAGTAACAAACATACACACACACACACACACACAAACTTTTGCCTTTATAATATTAGTGTGATAAATAATTCCCAACAATCAACTAGACCCTAACTAGACTTCTCTGTGTCTAGGGACCTAGGAACTACAAGGACCATGGTCCCACAACACCCAGACTCAGAAAAGGTATTAGAGCTTATTTTTCTGTGCACAAATACTTGTTATGTCTGGGAATCAAGCTCGAAATAGTTTTACTAAGCTGACACTGAACCACCAAGCCCCTATTGCATGGTGAGCACTGCTTACCATCAGGCAGGACAATAGTTTTCTATCATGAAACCTGGACATTCTATGGAAACTACTTATCATTAAAAGTTTGTTATCAAATTTGTATGATGAGAGTTCGAAATTCTAGGGTGAGCCCAAGATAGTCACCATAACTACAATTGTTTTACACCTTTTAATTTTTGAAGGTTTACTCCTTGAGTAGATTGAACAAACGGTGGTCATTAGACCACCATTACATTATTAAAAGAATATAATATACAAATTAATGAATATATATATACAAATTAATTTTACATTGGTAAAAGATATGTTACAAGACATAAAAAGTGCATGCAGCCTGTACAAACTAAGATGAAGAAAGTTGTTTAAAAACCTTGATAAAGGTGAATAAAAAACTATATGGAGATAAGGATTCTTTAATTGTAAAAAAATGTTACATCTGCATGCATGCAAATCTTTCAAAACAAAAGTTCTACATACCCCAGGATTTACCCCAGGAGGCGTACAAATGGCGAGAGATGCCGAATTTTAATGGAATCGCTAATTTAATAACAAAATATACAAAACATAATAATATATATAAACAAAATTAACGCATTTCATATGGCAGGGAATATTAACACATGTAATCAAATTCAAATTACCTGAGTTAGCGACAGATAATGCTGCTTCCTCACAGCTCTTGGGTTCAAAATAGATGGTATATAATTGTTTATGTTGTCATCATTCATTTTCCATTTCGGTATTGCGTTGCGCGTATGTATCGCGAAAAACACTAATAAAACATAAGTGATAACGTGATATTATGTACTATAAAGCGAAGCGATCACATCACAACGTATAAGTGAAATTGGCGAGCAGAGTACAGTGGTAGAGTACACTGGAGTATACAAAACAGTTTAATAACATAGAACAACGTAGTGGTTATATGCTCTTTGACTATTATCCTTACGGAATAACTGCAAATTATTTTGTTTGTTTTTTTTTTTGTGTTTGGCTCCACACTTTTGTGTATTTAGTCAGTGTCAAGTAATTGATAATTTAGCAATTTAATGATATTTCACGTAAATAATGTGTCAGGTCACAGTCGAAGTCATCGAGTCAAGTCAGAGTCCAGTCATAGTCTAGTCTAATCAAGTCATACTCCTAGTAAAGTGGTGGCCACTTTACCAGAAGCTTCTATGGAGTTTTGGAAATAACACGAAAAGAAATGTTTCACCATCATTATACCACTTTTCGACACTCATGCCTGTAATTCAGCACTTAAAGAATAAAATGCCACCAATTTTATGCACTAACACTGAAAATAGCACCAGTTTTGGAAAATAATACAATGCGCCGATGCTATCTTTTTCGTTTTCCCGACTAGACTATGAATTGACTTGTTGACTTGGACTGTGACTTGACACCTATATATATGTATAATATTAACTTGAGAAAATAATTACTTGACACTGGCTAAATACACCAGAGTGTGGAGTCAAAACAAAAAAAAAAAACAAAATAAAGAATTGACATTGGCAGTTATGATAACAATAAACTTGAGCATTCCACAGAGAAAGCTATATTTTTATTGTAATAGACAAAATTTCATTGTCTATGAATAGAATAACACGTCAGTGTTCTAAGCTTGTTGCTATATCTCAAAATATTTTCTTACTACATGGGTGTTTTGAGTTGAAGGGAAAACATTTTGATGGAATAAAATATTTGTCGGATTTGTTACAAGAGTGATAGTTACGTCATTGAAAACTGCAACCATAAATCATTAATCATTTTTATTACAATTTTATAATAGTGTAAAATAGAAACCGATGCGGAGTTTCACATGTAAGGAAATAACTCTAAGAGACTTCACGGTGATATTATTTATTTTGTATTAATTCAACTTTTGTTTGATAATAGCATTTAAAAGTCAGTAAATATGTAATGACTGTATGTATGGTATTTTTTTTGTATTTTCAATATCTAAACAAAATTCAAAGGACAATTACCACTTTTTTTTCAAAGGTTAGAAAAATATAATGATAACAAAATTATGCCAAATCCAATTTCAAATATTTCCTAAATACTGCAATGATGTAATAAATTGAATAATAAGTTGAGTTGCTCGTCTTAGGACGATCGCTCGATGTCAGGCGACGTTTATAAAAACCCAGCTACTGAATTGTTGGGATTTTCGTTTGTTTCGTATGGCAGCAAAAATAATTATCCTCCATCGCCCAAACGTCAAAAGTCTAGACCAAAAATAATTGATTGGATAAAAAAAATTAAAACAAAGTAACAGTGAGGTGAGAGTGGTACACACTGGTTGTAATTAAAATATTTCCATGTGGAATTAAATAGATTAGTGAATCCAGACCAATTTATAACCGTTCCTGGATTAATGTTACTGTGAGTAATATAAAATTATTCTCGCAATTTATTGTTATGTTAGGTTAGAAAATACAATTTATGCTGACTGTCCTTTAATTTCGGATACTTAAAATATTGCTTGGTTTAAATAGGGGCTGATAGTGGCTTTTCTTTTTAACCGCTTGAAAATATATACGTTTTCTACTATTAACAATATTTATATAGACAATTTCACGCTTCACTGGCAATCATTAATGTAAACGAATCAGTTTTTTCTCTATTTATTCTTCATAGGGGAATTATTTTTACAAAAACTCAGTTGTACTTTCGGAATTCAGGTTTAAAACGTGATTTTTTTAAATTATAGTGTCAGGTGCAAGTATATTTTTATAATATTTGTTGACTTACTTTATCTCAATAATGAGTATTGTATTTTACGTATTATTGATTTAATGTATTCCCAAGTCTTGTTTTATTTTAAGTTTTATTTATTATATGTGTTACGTTTAGGTACTTTTAATAATTTACTATATTTCATAGTTATTGGTATATTTTTAGTTTTATACTATATATTCCTATAGTTAAGTATATCTTTAATATGTTCTATCCATTATTACCATATGTATATCTCATTAAATATAAATGTTCTTGTGCAATATTATTTATATATTTATTGCATTCAACCCAACAAGGCTGAGAAGAAAGAAACACAAAGATAGATAAGAGAGTTTGTGACAACACCACACAAATATTTTGAAAAGACATGGCAGGACTGAGGCGTGCTCGTAATCAGGCTAACTCTGTGGCTGTGCCACGTCAGAACTCCATGTCTGAAAATGCACGGCCTCGCCAGAATCTTAGTCCTGAGGCTTTGGCGGCAATGAATAAAGAGCAACTTCGCACTGAATGCAGAAAACGAGGACAAAAAACTACAGGAAACAAAAACGAACTGGTATAATGTTTGAGGCTGAGTTTTGTGTCTGTGCTTAAGTTTATTTTTATTTTCGCCAGCAGTGTTGTGATGCTTGCATTTATTTTGTAGTGTAGTTTGGATGTATATTTTTGGTTTATTGATTTGTAAATACTTAATATCTACCGCATTATTTCAAATAGCAGTGCAGTTCAGTGTTGTTCTCATTTGATAAACCACTTCTTTGAAGTAGCATTGTTATTCAATTACTGATATTTTTATTAGATTATTGTACCTATGTGTAATGTAAACTTAGTAAGAAAATTGCCATAGAAAATTTAGTGACAGGAAAAACATTAACTATTCAAAAGAACTCTTGAGTGTATTGCACTGTAAAAATATGGTAACTGAAAACTGCATGATAAATTATTTACTGACATATTAGAATAGTTAGTAGGAAATCAACTAAAATTACCAGGGTGGCATAATAACAAAGCCCTATATATATTAATAAAAAGGTTTTAAATTTTCACGAAAGGTGTTAGGAACAGGGTATCTCATATTATTATCTAAGTTAACAACTGGGTTTTATATATTATCAAATGTTCCTCAAACTAACTGTCAATTAAACTTAGTCAATAAAATTGCATATAGTAACTTAATATATTATATTTTTTTTATTTTTGTGTATTTAGCCAGGGTCAAGTAATTAATAACTTTTCATGTTAATTTATGTTATATAATGTGTCAAGTCAAGTCACAGTTCAAGTCATCAAATTAAGTCATAGTCTAGTCTAGTCAAGTCATACTACTAATAAAGTGGTGGCAACTTTACCAGAAGCTTCTATGGAGTTTTGGAAACAACACGGAAAGAAACGTTTCACCATCATTATACCACTTTCCCACACTCGTGCCTGTAATTCAGCACTTAATGAACAAAATGCCACCAATTTTATGCACAAACACTAAAAATAACACAAGTTTTGGAAAATAATACAATGCGGCGACGTGATCTTTTTCGTTTTCCCGCCAAAACTCCTATATTATATTTTTAATGTTCTTTATATAAGTAGACATTAACCCCCTCACTTATAAACACTTTGTAGCAGAATAATTGTTTTGTGTTTTGTGTCTTTCTATCAAGTTTGAAATATCAAAGATAAGACAAACCACTGGGTAAGCTATTCCTCTCATATGCAGTGTTTATTAGTAATAACATAATGATTAGAGTGCTCTTAGTAAGGCATGGTATTTTCTTTGTCTATGGGTGGTTGGTATATTCAACTTATAAGCTTAAAATTTCAATTTCTGCTATACCTTTTTATAACTAAAAATAAACCACATTCAATTATACATATTTTATTAACAACAGCTGCTAACGTTATTCTGGCACTGTTGGCATGTGAAACAGAATTCTTATTCTATTTTTATTCTCGAATAATTACAATAAAACAGTTAAATAAATTTACAATTTCAATTTCCATTTGTATTTGTGAGTTGTAAAAAAATAAGCTGTCAAATGTTGAGACATGATGTAGTATTAAAGATGATTTGCATATTGTGTGATGATAAATGACTACAGAGTAGGTAATAGTTAGTTTAACAGGACCACTGTTTAATAATAAGTCTTTACCTATGAAATTGCCGTATTGCAGTACAGACCTTTTCAAACAAAAAAAAGTTTTGATTAGCTGTGAATTCTAAATTCAAATTAATTTTGTTTTACAGATATGATATTCTATTTACAATATAAGTCTTTTGTTTATTGATTAGCGTTGTATTTTCATTACATTTCAACATTTTTCCTCATAATGGATTCTTTGAAATTTCGTGTAATTATGGAATATGAGTTCCGTCGTGGCACCAACGCGGCACAAACGACACATAACATCAACGACGTTTACGGAGAGAACTGTACAAACGAACGTACAACCCGTTATTGGTTTGCTCATTTCCGTTCTGGGAATTTTGACTTGAAAAATGAACCTCGTGGTCGTCCGGAAACTTTGGTCAACAACGATGAATTAAAGGCGATTGTGGAAGCTGATGAATCTCAATCTACAGCTGAGCTGGCAGCAGCTTTTGATGTTAGCATCAAAACAATATTGGTCCATTTGCGACAGATTGGCAAGATAAAAAAGCTTGATAGATGGGTGCCCCACGAACTTAACGATCGCCAGCGCAACGTACGCGTCGAGACTTGCCTTGCGCTGCTTAACAGGCACAGAAATGAAGGAATTTTGAACCGAATTGTTACGTGCGACGAAAAATGGATTCTTTTTGACAATCGAAAGCGCTCAGCAAGTTGGTTAGATCCTGGTTCGGTACCAAAGCAATGTGCAAAACGAAAAATGACCCCTAGAAAGGTGATGGTCACAGTTTGGTGGTCTAGTGCTGGTGTGATTCATCGTAGCTTTTTACAAAACGGCGAGAGCATTACTGCAGATGTGTACATTGAAGAACTGACCACAATGATGGCGAAACTCGCACGTCTGCAACCAGCTTTGGTCAATCGGTCGTCTCCACTGCTACTTCACGACAACGCGCGACCCCATACTGCACAACAGACCGTCTCTAAGCTGCATGAGTTGGGTTTGGAAGCTCTCCCTCATCCGCCATACTCACCAGATCTTGCGCCTACCGACTGTTACTTTTTCCAAAATTTGGACAACTTTTTAGCGGGAAAAAAATTCAATTCCCGAGAGGCAGTACAAAACGCCTTTGAAGAGTTTGTTGTCTCCCGTCCTGCTGATTTTTTCAAGAAGGGCATCCATAAACTGCCACAGCGTTGGAAAAGATGCATTGATTGCAGGGGTGATTACTTTGAATAAAAGAAATAAATAAGTTCGAAAAAAAAATACTTTAACTTTTTTCAAACAAAACGGCAATTTCATAGGTAAAGACCAATATATTATGACCATCGTCATATCATCTCGCGCTATGTTTTCCTTCTCTAATTTTTTTCAACTCAGTTTATGCACACCATCAATTTTGTAATTGCACCAGAGGTATTGATATAAGTCGTAAGTATTTTGAGATTAACTATACATAGACGGTAAATTTTTAGATAAGCGTTAAACGTTACTTTTGTATTTTTTTATGTTAATGAATGATGATGACAGTGCCGCCGCCCAATAACATCGCAACCGCGTCACTCGGAATTCTAAAATATAACTGCACTGAACTGCGCGCATCATTCAGAGAGCACTGTCTGGTAATAAGATTACTTGACTGTGAGATATCACAAAGTCTCAATTCCCTATTAATTTAACTAACTACAGTACTCCTCAAACCTACTGCTAGCAGAATTACTGGCACAGCGGTGGTATATAATAAAACCTGGTAAAAAATGGTATATATATAACCTAGACGAACGTTACAGAAAAGTCCTACCACCTAGTGTATACCGTTTATTGCTGCCAGGGCACATCATACTATCACACTTCACAGTATCACACTAATCATGCTAATATTATAAAGACGAAAGTTTGTATGCGTGTATGTTTGTTACTCCTTCACGCTCAAACGGCTGAATGGATTTGGATGAAATTCGGTACCAAGTTAGCTTATACACTAGATTCAACTACATTTTACCCCGGAAAAGTGAAATTTTCCCATGGGATGAGTTTATAATTAAAATACTTTTTACCCGCGGGTGAAACCGCGGGGCGCAACTAGTAATAATTAATAGTATAACAGGGGTACATATATGTTTATGTTAAGCACGGCGTGTGCACATTGTGTCCACGCCTCGGTAAAAATTGATGTAGCCCGTAGTCACATACCTATAATAGCATGTACTTTATATTCCATACTAGCTGACCCGCCCCGGCTATGCACGGGTTAATAGTTTTACACCCTAGCCTGTCCAAGAAAATACTTTTTCTTTTCTTACCTTTAAACTTTCCCTAGAGGCCTAGACTACGACTAACATTTCAAAACCAAAATCAATTAAATCGCTCCAGCCGTTTTCGAGACAAATGAACATCAATTGGTTTATTTATATGTATATATATATATATATTGTCTGATACAGATACATGCCTATATACTATAGCACATAACAACGTTTAATACATAGATACGGTTATATCTACGGCTTTGACGCGTGACATTCTCGTTTAAATAAAACACCATCGGCATCAAAGCTCGACTTGTCACTTGATAATTTCATGTACCGCTGACTCTAAACAGGTCGACACAAAATATGTCAGACGTTTGCCAGACACTTTAAAAGATTACCTATCCGTTACCGTTTTTATAGCTCAACTCGATAGGTGACTGTCCACTCCCGTTTATTTATACCACGTTGATATTTCGCAGAGTTTTTAGATGTGCCTGTTTTTGATTAAGGAAAAAATCTTACTTAAAATAGTAAACTTATTGGTGCATAGTGCTTCCTTCCTCCCAAAGATAATAATAGTCAATGCTTCCTCCTGTCGAGTCATTAGAAGTGCGTTCGTTTCCTGCAACCATAATGCAACTACATACAATAAAATACCTAATACAAAACGAAAAGATAATTACATAATAAGAGTGGGCGGTCATATCGCTAAGAGCGATCTTTTCCAGAAACCTTTGGATGGACAGAGAGATGAGACACTGAGCATGGACGTAGTATTATTACTACTCAATTCCCAATAGTCAGCTCTAGGAGTGACTAGCGAGTGCAAAAGTCTGACTTAGTTTAGGTGTTGCTAAGTTTGTATTTTAATAGACTTTAATATAATATTATTTAATAAATAATAACACTTAATGTATGCCTTTGTTTAAGTATTGGTACTCTAACAAGAGAAAAAAGGTTTGTTTGAAGTTATTATTTATATCTACCGGAAATTATAAAATCCACAAGACTACATACTCTTCGAACGGATAAAGAACAAATCCATACTTAATTACTTTGGCTGAAGATAAAAACTTACATTACCATGACAATTTAGTCTCAGTAGGTATTCACGCTGACATAATTGTGAGAATACTAATACGATAAAATATCGCATTCAATTTATCGATTTTAATTGGCGGGAATTTGATTCCGATTATGGGTCAGTAGTCTTGCTTGCGCACGCGCATTCGCACGCGACGATCACGCCACCTCGCTATATCCGGAATTTAACATACCATACAATATTCAACTTTAATATGTTGCTCTGTAAAACTCAAAGTAAATTGTCCGAAATAAATTTGACACGGTTAAAAAGGGCTATAAATTAAAAATCAAGGTTCAAATTGAAATATATATTTTCATTGACGGAGATTTCTGAGCTGTTGCTGCTGATTTGCGTATTTCGTATCGTAATTTTATTTTATTTTTTAAAGACAAAGCATTATACTACCGTCTCACATCTAAAATGGCAGATACCTACGTAAAACGTGATTTCCAACGCAAGTTTCTTGATCCCATAATTATGAACTTCTGACCGGCAAACTATAAGCTTTTTGTACAAATAAAAAGTAGGCATACAAATAATGATTCAAAACTCAAAAGAGTTTTATTTATAAATTCAGCTTTACTACATGTATAAATTATTATTCGTAAAATGTTCATCTTCATTACAAAGCAAGAACGAACAATAGAACGTATTAATGTCAAAGATTAATTAAAACAAAATTTTGGCGCATCAGTGTGTTTGTTACTGGCAATGCGGTTACATCTATTTTAGAAAAACAATTTAAATCAAATAAACATGTCAATGGTTCCTAATTTAAACGCCACAATAAAAGTAGCTTTTTATAAAATGCAGTTTGTCTTTAAATTGATTACTCACGGTTAACACTGGCCGGCTAAAAATAAGTAAAACTCGCAAGTGTGAAAAATTAAACCGCTTCGTTTCGTGTTCTGTCGTTTAGTTTTGGTTCAGCCTCAAACGATAGTGAAATGAGAGACAGAGAGAGCTATTGAAAGAATCGAAAGTGAAATTTATTTCGTAGTGGTCCGATGTGATGTCACACGTTTCACCGTAACAAACCAGTTACCAACTCACCGTGCAAATGACTAGACGTAACAATCGTTAAATTTAAATGAACAGCTGGTTTACGAAAACAGTGCTTATTTGTTTGTAGTGGGACTATACCAAATGTTTATGTAAGTTTATATTTATTCCTATTTTATTATGATAAACTTGCTGATCTAGTTTTGCGATCGATATGACTTGACTGTATTCTTTTTATTTATTTGGGACATGTAAATGTTTTAATAAGTATAGGTGTTACAAAATCAGACAATTCATTGTACTCAAGCATACATGCTCACGTAGCTTTTTTTTAAAGTAAACATTTATTCAAGAACTAATTCTAAGTTTTTAAACAATAAAACTAAAACATAATTAAAAACTATGCATTAGCAAAGCTTAATCCAAGAAGCCGCTACCAGTAGGCAACGTGGTCAAAATGATGGCTGCATTGAACCGTAGCTTATTTAAATTAAATGAAATGAAATCTGCGCATGCGTCTGCATATTTGCCCGTATTCCAGTCAGCGTTTTTTCCCGGCTTAAAAAAAGATAGTTTTCTGGACTTTAGGCTTGCCATATACCAAGTTTCATAACTATTTAGTAGCGAAGATATACATTAAATTTACATTAAAGCCCGTTTCTCCACTACAAACACATGTTTTACATGTAGTTAGCGTCATCTGCATAGGGATTTTCTCGGAGGGCTTTTCTCGGGGGCGAGTTGGCTGGACTGCAGTCGCGACCCCTCGCCCCGGTACGGCGGACGAGGGCTCACGGGGGGGTTTTAGTGAGTTCGAGTCCCACATACCCCCTGCCACCACCCCCGTGGTATGCAAGGGCATTCCCTCCCCCCCACAAAAAAGTCACAAGGCGTCTAGCTTTTTGTTTGCCAAAATATACTCATGTATTTATCACATAATCATTTAAAATTTAATTACGTCGAGTTACCCCAGTTATCGGGTGACTACCCGTCTACACATATTCGTCACTAAATAAATCATTATAATTTTAATAAGTTCCCAAAACAAACATCACTGTTATTATCTAGTTAAGGTCGTAACGTAATTTACATAATTGTCGTTGTGTTAAATATATTAAAAGCTAACGTAAAAGAATATTTGAAAATAAAAATATAATAAGATGAAATGAATGTGATCCTAAGTAATGATTGTGTGGTTCACAACCATTATTTATTATTTTCACTACCTTTCGTTGTTTGACACAAATTGTTTTTTGCATACGGTATCTATATATAATCCGTATTCATATACATTGCCCGTATTAACTCTTTTAAATTCTGAAATGCGTTCTTTTCTATTAGAAATCGTCACTAAACTGTTTATACAATCTTATCAGTATAACGTTTCCTAGTGCTTATATTATCAGCGGAACGTAAAGAAACAGCGTTTGATAACTGACAGTTAATTTCAGTAGTTTATTGCGAACAGCTTCTCAAATAATTATTAATCAATGAGGTAAAATATTTGTTTTGTGTAGGCTAAAAATACATTTACTTATCTACTTTTCATTTGCTTCGATTTTACTTTTCATTGGAGTTTAAGTCTATTTTCCATTCTTTATCTCCATATCTCTTTTTTGCATTCATTTTTAATATCAGTTTTTTATAATATTAACTTTCTTTTTTTTCGATATCAATCGAATCTATGACGAACAAAAGTAGTTGTAATTAGAATATAAAATATATTATAAAATGTATTGACACCAAAAATAAAAGATTTTGTTAAGATTTAGGGGGTGGAAATCCATTTTCCCCGAAAAGCTAAAATGTACAAAATGAAATAAGAATATCTAGTGTAATTCCGCTAAATACAGGTAATTAGATTAATCTATATTGGGGCAGTCGCAAAGGATTATTGTAATTTCAGGATATTTGTAATAATAATAATTAATTTTATAATATTTATATAATTTTATAATTTAAATTTCGGTTTTGTTTATTATAATAATAATTAATTTAACAATTACAATATATTTTTTTTATAATTTATTAATACAATTTCAGGTTTATTATAATTAATTTTATACTAATAAATATAAAAATAATAAAATTTATATAAGTTTTTATAATTTGTAATTGTAATTTTTACCTAATCATTTATTTATTTATTTATTCATTTATACAATAATCATTTGCGACTGCCCCAATATAGATTATCTTATTACCTGTATTTAGCGGAATTACACTAGATATTATTATTTCATTTTGTACCTAAGATGAACTTCCGCGAAGTTACGCCTGATTCTATCAATTAGCTAAAATGTAGATAAAATCACTCACTCTTATCACTATCGCACGAGCGATAGAGATAATACAGCCCGTGATAGCAGAGCGACGGCAATAAAATGTTCAAACGCCAGAACGGTCCTTTTAATTCAAATAATAAATTGCATCCGTTTTTGTAGATGCTGCCCTATGCGATAGCATGTACGATTGCGTTAGCATATTCAGCTATATTAACAGGCATATCAGTTTGAAATCGAATTAAAGGTTGAATAATTAAGTACGTCTGCTACGATTTATTAATTAAAAGCAAAAGAACTGTATCCCGAATAGCGTAGTACGATTTTGGTAATCTGGAAATCTGATTCTGGTTTCTGTCTGTTAATTCTCTATCTATCTGCATATCATTTTTTATTGATTTGTGTCAATAACCTTGATCCTTATTAATTTAGTGCGAGTTTTGACGTTCGCAAATCCTCTTATCAGAAGCAATATGTCCCAATTCTCAGTTTATGATTTTTATATAGCAGTATCGCCTGCTTAGCGGAATCAACAGGTTAATCTGTAAAGAAAAAAAAAATGGATTAACGAACGGTATTTGAACCCGCATCCACCCATCTCTAAACCCGGCACATACTTAAGCTACCGTGGCAAGTGATCTCATGTCCAAATATACTTCACCTTATACAACCATCACACTCAAAACCCGTTCGTGATTCAAAATATTTCTGTACAATTTAATCAATACTTTTTTTTTATCAAAATGGTCAAATTTATAAATTATATCAAGAAACCATTAATGAATTCGCCGGTTTTTCCGTGGACACTAGAATAGGTGTGTGAATAATAATTATTGAAGATAGGAATATAAACTAGTCGTTTCGTGTACATTTCGTCATGTATACGATCATCCAACCGGCATTTTCAATGCGCACCAACACCGACGGGCCACGTCAGTCATCCAGCATATAGGGCCGATTGTCCAATGGTTTATAATAGACCTAGTTTCTAGACCATTTCATGAATAAACATGAACAAACATTGATCACTCGGAAGCTAAAAATTTTACATTTACATGATATTTCATCGAA
This sequence comes from Ennomos fuscantarius, assembly GCA_905220475.3. NCBI lineage: Eukaryota > Metazoa > Arthropoda > Insecta > Lepidoptera > Geometridae > Ennomos > Ennomos fuscantarius. The sequence goes on from HG992044.1 coordinate 6,143,686, forward strand.
ATTATACAATTTACATATCTTTCGTATATTTTATTTATATCTCGGCGAGACTTGTCAAATAAAGAAATATTATGATTGTGAAGTATTTGGTCTGTACCTATTGGTTTATATGTCACCTTGGGAACATAATTGACTAAAATAAATTTATGTTAGTGTTTTTATGTTATCTAGACAATCCATATTTAAGCTGCGTTGCACTGCCCTGCAAAAATTTCCACGTTACACCCAGGTTAACTGGAAGATAATGCTCTCTAGCATTAAGTTCGCCTTTGTACCTACATTTGTTGTTTGTACAATAGAGCATTTTTTATCTATCTATCTAGAATGTATATATGTAATTGTGTACCTTGATCGACACCTACCAAAATGTAAACAACGTTAAAAACAATACGTTTAATTCCGGAAGAATCATTAAGTATTTACGAATTTCATGTACTTACGATGTGTACGAGTAGAAATCGACGCATCGGCGACTCGCCACGTTGTTATAGGTAGAGGCCTAGCCTTGAATACCTAACTATACCTTTGAGTTCTAAATGACCTTGAAAACATCTTGTTGAAAACTAACTCTTTCTACAATCATAATGATCGAATGCGAAGGAATTAAAACTGTATGTTATTTGCTCATCGATCATAATATGATACTTAAATGCCAAGTGTGATCAATTGATATAAAATCCCGATGGTATGCAAACGGTTCAAATCACCCCAAAGACCTTACGTTGCTTTATTTTGTCACACATTTCCAGGCTTATAATAGTAGTAGAGTAAGTAGTGAGTCTGTTTCAACCATTCTATTCTAAACTGGTATTTTTACCTTTCCCAACTTGCTTACCTACCCTGAAACATTTACAAGTTAATTAAAGTTATTACAATAACGAATTAATCTGACACTTTTATGACACATTAAAGTAAGTAAAGTATTTCCCTTAGACTTTACTGAGACGGGTCGTAATCGGTATGAAGAGTCATGCCATGAATAGTTATGATGACGTGCATACATTGATGACGTTCAAAACATGACTCAGAAACCACATTAATGACATATTATGTCCATACAAAAGTAATATAACATTGAAAAATATGGATACAACATATTGATACGTGCATAGTCATCTATGGTATATAATAGGTCTTTACCTATGAAATTGCCGTATTGCAGTACAGACTTTTTCAAACAAAAAAAAGTTTTGATTGGCTATGAATTCTAAATTCAAATTAATTTTGTTTTAAAAATATGACATTCTATTTACGATATAAGTCTTTTGTTTATTGATTAGCGTTGTATTTTCATTACATTTCAACATTTTTCCTCATAATGGATACTTTGAAATTTCGTGTAATTATGGAATATGAGTTCCGTCATGGCACCAACGCGGCACAAACGACACGTAACATCAACGACGTTTACGGAGAGAACTGTACAAACGAACGTACAACCCGTTATTGGTTTGCTCGGTTCCGTTCTGGGAATTTTGACTTGAAAAATGAACCTCGTGGTCGTCCGGAAACTTTGGTCAACAATGATGAATTAAAGGCGATTGTGGAAGCTGATGAATCTCAATCTACAGCTGAGCTGGCAGCAGCTTTTGATGTTAGCATCAAAACAATATTGGTCCATTTGCGACAGATTGGCAAGATAAAAAAGCTTGATAGATGGGTGCCCCACGAACTTAACGATCGCCAGCGCAACGTACGCGTCGAGACTTGCCTTGCGCTGCTTAACAGGCACAGAAATGAAGGAATTTTGAACCGAATTGTTACGTGCGACGAAAAATGGATTCTTTTTGACAATCGAAAGCGCTCAGCAAGTTGGTTAGATCCTGGTTCGGTACCAAAGCAATATGCAAAACGAAAAATGACCCCTAGAAAGGTAATGGTCACAGTTTGGTGGTCTAGTGCTGGTGTGATTCATCATAGCTTTTTACAAAACGGCGAGACCATTACTGCAGATGTGTACATTGAAGAACTGACCACAATGATGGCGAAACTCGCACGTCTGCAACCAGCTTTGGTCAATCGGTCGTCTCCACTGCTACTTTACGACAACGCGCGACCCCATACTGCACAACAGACCGTCTCTAAGCTGCATGAGTTGGGTTTGGAAGCTCTCCCTCATCCGCCATACTCACCAGATCTTGCGCCTACCGACTATTACTTTTTCCAAAATTTAGACAACTTTTTAGCGGGAAAAAAATTCAATTCCCGAGAGGCAGTACAAAACGCCTTTGAAGAGTTTGTTGTCTCCCGTCCTGCTGATTTTTTCAAGAAGGGCATCCATAAAATGCCACAGCGTTGGCAAAGATGCATTGATTGCAGGGGTGATTACTTTGAATAAAAGAAATAAATAAGTTCGAAAAAAAAATACTTTAACTTTTTTCAAACAAAACGGCAATTTCATAGGTAAAGACCTAATATATATATATATATGAATGTAAAGGAAAATATTTAAAGGCACCGAATAGAGAAGAATGGCTTACGCACGTTGGTAAATTCATTTATCTATGGATTTGCTTCCATCTAACTGCTCTCGACTTGCGTGATTGTGATAATATCCCCATTTATAAAAATAGTTTCAGTATTTGCATCGTAATACTACGTCGGCTGATTTTATGTGTCGTTAACTACTAAAGCTGATAAGGAAAATATGACCCGAATTATAAGTAAAATAATCGTATCATTACAAACTTTTTAAAGTTAAACTATATAGACAATGTTTTCCTCAGATACATACAGGAAACAGTTGGCATCTAAAAATGTAATTCTATGTTCGTGTAAAGATTTTAAATACGATCTCGCATGCTAATATGTGAAACTGTAGTGACTAGCTCTAGTGAATGTAAATTATATAAATGCTACAAGGAATGCGTACATTGCAGGTTGCAGGCATTTTGTGGATATTGATGGATTCGTTGGATGAGTGTTAATCCCAGAATCCATTATTATCCAGATAGTCTTTTGCTGACATGAGATATCAGGTTTAGGTACCTATTCAGTTACAGAAATCTGAATAACATATGTTCTGATGTAAGTCTGAACTGTACATAGTAAGGTACTCTGATCATTGCACAAAATTACATTCCGTGTTATCACAAATACATAAACAAGGCTTAGACAGATATCAAACGCGTGTTTAACAATAAAAAACAAAATAAAACACTTGTTTAAGCCTTGTTTAAATCTTTTGTGGTTAAGCCGATTATGTTTAAAGTATTATTGAAATATACAAATTTAATGTGTGTAGTAGATTTGTGTTTGTTGAGCACGTTTATTATATGGATAACATTTTTCCATTGTGGACTTTATTTGTCACACTCACCGAAATGCATGTTAATTGAACAAATAGAATTTTGTCGGTTTTAGAAATGGTCTGTTTTATTTGACTGCTTGTTATAACACGCATAGAATTACACGTATTGATCTTAATTTTTTGAATCACGTCAATCTATAAAATTTGTCTTTATATAAGATAGTCCCATTTTTTATGAGCACCTAGTTGATCTGGTAAGCATTGGAAAGGTCAATCCATGATTTCAGTAATTTAGTTCCTACCACAAAGAATTCTTATTGATCGCCAGATTAGTTCAGTTTGAAGATTTGATATTTATTTTGATATTATTCATCCTTCTGTATTCGATACCTCAGGAGTATATGCCATCATAAAGAAGTTATGCAATATTTTGTCCTCAATCTTCTTATTTTCACAACGATTTTTTTATATTGGCTTGGAATTGAATTATCCAAAAGCAAATGTCGTTTACAACGTTACAGCAATAAATATGATATTTAATTGCTCAAAAAATTATAATTCTACTTTATTGTTTATTCATAAGTTGACTAAACTATAATCTAGTTAGGATATCCTCCCACACAATATATAGGGTTATGGTCCCACTGCAATTATATAATTATTTAAGTGCAACCTAAATGTATCTAATACGGTTGTGTCTTGTTTTTAGCTAGCCCGACTCGGGTACTACAAGCTGGCGGCTGCAGCTCAGACTGATACAGAACCGAACGGTCAGCGGCCTCAGAACGGTCTTCGGCATCCTCACCCTAGGGAGATAAGGTATGGACACAAGCAGCGCCAGCTAACACCAGTCGATAATTACTCAATAAGTCAGCTTTGCTCGTTCTTCGTACAAACTTTGCTGATCCATCGACATTAAGACGGGGGTACATTTTTTTTCTAGCGGTACCTACATTACAATACCCGTACTTACTATTCTTAAAGTTCATGTTATGTTTTATTTTATTTCCCTTGTTAATATAATCGCATAGCACATTACAAATCACACTGGTGTCGATTCTGTGTCGTATTCTCTAAAACTAAAGTAAACTTAAAGTATGGCGGTACTCTTCTGATAAAGGGGAAATGAAAAAGACAGAAATATGTTAATTTCGTTTAGCTTTAGAGAATGCGACACAGGATCGGAATCAATATCACACTAATATTATAAAGGCGAAAGTTTGTATGTGTGTATGTTTACTACTCCTTCACGCTCAAACGGCTGAATGGATTTGGATGAAATTCGATACCAAGATAGCTTATACACTGGATTAACGTATAGGCTACATTTTATCCCGGAAAAGTGAAATTTTCCTGTGGGATGAGCCATTAATTTAAATACTTTTTATCCGCGGGTGAAACCACGGGGTGCAACTAATGTCATATAAAGTACTAAAATAAGGTAGTAATGTGAATCGTGGAAGTATGCCTGGCATTTCTCAATGTTTGGGAATCCACATCCATAATCATAACAAAAACACAAATGAAACCGGATGAAACAAAGGCACGTTAGTCACGTTACACGTAAATTATTTTACGTCTTTATTATTTTCAATGTGTTACAGTCAATGAACGAAAGTAAACAGATTTGATTAAAAATAATTCGTGACGATGACGGTCGTGAGTGCAAAATTAGGATGCCAAAGAAGTACTTATTATATTATCTTTGGCCAAAGACAAAGACATTTGTGTTGTTTGTGTTGTTCGACGTCCATATTTGGAACAAAGACGTGTAAATACAACCTCCACAATGGCGTCCAACGCGCTCCTACATACTGCTAATTAATTCATAAGTGCACTCAAGACGCCAAGAATTTAATAAAAACAAACAAGTTTATGCCACTTGACCACTGCCGGACATCGTCATTGTTCCTTTATATATCATCCCCTACTTCAGTCATTTGAATAATATAAATATATAAGAATTAACATTGAATTAACAGTGATTCTGAAAACGATGGTCAACATCCGCAGTCATGTGTTGAAAAATTACTATATTTATATTTTTTTACGTGATTTGGTTAAAAATTCGAATAGTCAAGATACTTAGATACCTTGACATGCGAGACATTATTTCATGATACCGTATAGAAATCGGTGCTCTGAGCGAAATCGCATTTGCACTCCACATGGCTTGCTACTTTCTAACCTTACTTTGTAAATTGTAGTTATTATTATGTTCGCTGCTCGGCCATCCGCTTGCGGCTTGTTACTCTGTAACATGGAGCGTAACAGTGAGGATGGTACACCACTGCTTAGTGGCAGAATATTTGAACAAAACCATCGTATTCATCAAGAGAATACCCGCGGAAGCGTTTGTATTAACCAGAGAAAACGTACCTATTACTATGGATGATTTTGTGCAGCCCTGTTTATGTATATGACGGCGCAAACGTCCAGTTAAAAACTCTATGCGCAGTGGGCAGTACCGTAATTTACCCTGTGGTTGTTTAACCCTGTGGTTGCATTTAAATTTATTAAAGTGGCAACACCGGTAGCTGTCATCGCTACCCTACCCATTTGGCTATAAAAAGGGAGCGCTCGGTGTACTACGGATCATTCTTGCTCCGGACACGGCCCGGTGCGCATGCATTACATAGGTTGCTACTTGCAACCTACGCACAACCCGTCTGCCTATATATACATTGTCCTCTTTTTATGTGCTTTGTACCATTATTATCATTACCGGGCGGTGATACTTTTCATAAGGTCCACTGGAAAGTGGACGTAGTCTTCTCGATCCTATTATAGCGGCAACAGCCCAAGCCGAGGCTCGAACCCCAGGGGTCGCCCTTAAGCTAGTTGCCTCCCGTTTTTGATGGCACCTTAAGTGCCTGCGCGGTCGGTAGAGACCAGACTTGGAACAGCATTAACTCATTAAAAAAAAAACAATGGGTGGTCATAGAGCGCCGTTTAACATTTTTCGGTGCTCTCTGGCGCCCTGTGGACTGCTGTAGACAAAGGCCCCATGTATTTTAGAACGGCGCTCAGTAGTGAAAAACTTGACTTGGGCTGAACGTAATTCTAGAAGTACGGTATCATGTGGACCATAAAATACTGTGGTAATGGCCGATTGGATTCTTAATAGTTCCTGTTATTTAAACTTACAGCAGACATAACAAAATCCACACAATGGACACAGACAGTTTGGTGCTATGGAGGCGACCGGTTACCACGTTAGAGTATTTCTTTAGAGAACTCATTATTCTCATTACCACAGGGTTACAAAGGTATGATCTCCTTATATAGATTTTCACTGATATATTTTTAAAGAATCCCGTATGTAGTCATTTTATAATCAACCTTTTTAGTCTACTATTGAGTGCTAAACATTTTCTCCAAAAAGGCCAAACTGTTGGAGAAAAAGTCCAGCCCGTATTTAGATTCTTATAAATGTGAATTTATTACACAGAATTAAATTTCTTTTTGATTACATATTTGTGTAGCTATAAATCTCCTCTTGATTGGAACTGGTCATATTACCTGTCTATGTCATTCATGCCATACCTGAGTTTGTCTATGAATATAAAGATAACACCAACACCATGTAGGCAAATAGCTGAGGCATTGTTTTCTTTTCCATTAATTAGCTTCAAAGCCTTCAATATTTAATGTATGACGTTTTTTATTTTGTTTTCAGGTTGTTAGCATACAAGTTACTCGCACTGTCGATAGTTTTATTAATTAGTGGCACAGCTGCCTCGTACTACATAGCTGGACCACACCAGCCTTATGTACAAGTAAGTATGCCTCTTTTCCTTTGACAAATACTTAATTCAATTAAAATAGTCAAAGTTGCCAGTCTATCGGTAATTTTGGAGAAAGCGCAGTGGAGTTGCATAACCTGATTCCACGATCGGACAACTAGATGTACGAAAAAAACGCCACTGTTAGACTTACCCTTTAGAGCAGACTCCAATAAAAAGATGCCACTTTGGCTCTCATGGCCTCAATTGAAGGGTTGAGAATAAAAAGGATTTAACTGTCAAATTGACAGTTTCGAGAAAATTGACTTTAAACGTCAATGGCGTCATTTTAATGTAGAGTGCTTATAAGGTAATAGAAAAGGTTTATGTAAGTTTCAGTTGCTTGAAAATGTTTTAATTCTATTTAAAATTACTAAATATAGTACTAATTCATACAATTACTGTAAAAATATAATGTAATATAATAAATATAGTAATGTTTTTATGCTAAGCAAACTGTATTCCTGTGACAGATAAACCATTTTTAGACTCAAAATCTCGAGATTTATACCTCATTTCGGTATTTTGAGAATGTATTATTGAAGATAATTTCACGCTGAATCCAACGACACCCATAAGTCATTTTGTCAAAAAAATCAGTTAAATCCTTTTTATTCTCACCCCTTCAATTTATTGTTGTTTTGTATGCAGGTAGCGATGTCGTCAGTCGCTTGGTGGGGTTGGTGGGTGGTGCTAGGTGTGTGCAGTAGTGTGGGGCTCGGGACAGGACTGCACACCTTCTTGTTGTACCTGGGACCGCACATAGCGCGAGTTACTCTCGCGGCTTACGAGTGCGGCTCGCTCAACTTCCCCGAGCCACCGTATCCTAACGAGTGAGTGATCTTCGATTATCATCATCACCAATAGGCTATTTGATTGCTATATTTTTATTACATAAATAAATTATATACCTCAAAAAACAGTCGTGAAAACAAAAATTCAACATCTCAAAAAACGAGTGTGCTTTAGACCGAACGACTGAAGTAAAACTTCTTTAGTTTAGTTCCATCTATACTGCGGTGTAACTTTTAGTTTGCTTTGTTTAATGTTATTGTCGCCATCTTTAAAATTGTCATTTTACCAGACATACCAACATAATAATACAAATTTTTAACCTTGTTATGTTGACATTAGAGATTTACGTTAACCAACAACTTTCAACTTCCGTTCGCCTCGCCAGCTTACTCCTCAAGTCAAACATGCGTAAAGAAGTTTTACTTTAAAAAAAAGACAGTCGTGGAAACAAAAATTAAATATCCGAATAAATTACAACGGCATTCACCGGCCCCAGTATATAGTATGTGTCCCATCCCGTCTCTTCTTATTTGTACACTGAAAAGATCATTACTTAATTCATTGTTAAACATATTTACACTGAAAATTTTATTTATTTTTTAATTGTGTCTTCCAGCATAATCTGCCCAGCAGAAATCGACCCTAACAACGCAGTGTCCATATGGAATATAATGTCCAAAGTGCGGGTTGAGTCTATGATGTGGGGATTGGGGACTGCGCTTGGGGAACTACCTCCCTACTTCATGGCGCGAGCCGCCAGGCTCTCTGGGGGGAGTGTGAGTGAGTTACAAGAGAGTGCTGATTCAAGGACTGACAGGTATGTACCCATCCCCCGTCTGCACTTAAGTCTAATAAAATACAACTTAGCTAAGCGACATTTTCTACCGGGCTCTCGTACATTTTTTTTTGTTTTGACTCCACATTTTTTTGTATTTAGCCAGTGTCAAGTAATTGATAATTTTTAATGTTAATTATATTATATAATGTGTCAAGTCACAGTCCAAGTCATCAAGTTAAGTCATAGTCTAGGCTAGTCAAGTCATACTCCTAGTAAAGTGGTGGCAACTTTACCAGGAGTTTCTATGGAGTTTTGGAAACAACACAAAAAGAAACGTTTCACCATCATTATACCACTTTCCCACACTCATGACTGTAATCCAGCACTTAACGAATAAAATGCCACCAATTTTATGCACTAGCACCGAAAATAACACAAGTTTTGGAAAATAATACAATGCGGTGACGCGATCTTTTTCGTTTTCCCGCCAAAACTCTGATTATTTTGTTAGTATCGTAGACGGAGAAGACTGGAGGTAATATTAACGTTTGTTAAATTCGTGTCAACTTGGCACACCAAATACGAAACGCTCATTGGTTGCCTTTAAACAATGAGCGTACAGTATGAAAAACCGGGACTAGAGAAAGTGCGAACGTAGAAGCTGTCAATATTTAGTATTAGATATTATTGTTTATATTATTGGGTATTAGATACTGAATTGATTTATATTCTGTATAGTAAGAGTTGTGGTGATTTGGGATTGTGCTTAAGGAACTTACGGGAACGTCCATGATGAAAGTGGCTCCCCCTTTAGAACCCCTGGTACGAGTTGATTCGAATGTAGGTACATTAATTAGTAGGAAATATAACTTGTTTTTTATAAAAATAAAATAGGTCAGTTCGCGCACAAAAATTATCAAAACATACCTCGAGGATCCGTTTAGACCGACTCGAGACCCGTTTTATCTTTATAAATGACTTCAAGTCGCGAAAATTTAAAAAGTGTTAAAACTTGTTTTTTTTTCTAACGCTTATCATATTCATTTAAATTTCTTTTAATATAACTAATTATGTATAATAATATAACTAATTTTAATACTAAAATAACTAATTATGTATTGTGAAAGTACCAACATATTGCCTTTTTTCAATGAATTATTTGACTTTACTTAAGGTAAGATAACTAATTTTATTTTCTCCGTTTCAGAGCTAAAATAATGGTCCAAAAGCTGGTCCAAAAGGTTGGCTTCGCTGGCATATTAGCTTGTGCATCCGTACCCAACCCCCTGTTTGACCTGGCCGGCCTCACCTGTGGACATTTCCTAGTCCCATTCTGGACGTTCTTCGGAGCTACAGTTATAGGGAAAGCTGTTATAAAAATGCACATTCAGAAAATGTTTGTTATAATCGCTTTTAATGAGACCTTGGTTGGGTAAGTGTCAAAATTTAAGGATGAACTAAGCTAGGCGATCACGTAACTTGATTGCAACAAATAGAAACTCAAATTTGTATGGATTTGATAGTTTCAATACGCAGCTTATGTACATAGTTACTGAGGAACTTTTCAAATTAGGAAATATATTTTTCTTATTGTATTGCAATCACCCCCTCCCCAGGTCCAAATAGAATTAAGCACATATAAAAACAGTAAGTAAAGCACTGTAAAGATCAACATAGAAAATAAATTTAAACCAAATTAGAACCGCACTCTTTCAATTGTAATCCATCTATCAAATACACTTTAAAAATACAAAACATAATTATAAAAAATGAGTGTGCTTTAAACCACACGACTGAAGTGAAACTAGCTCCATCTTTCGGCCGATCTAACTTTGTTTTGGCTTTGTTTAATGTTAATGTCGCCATCTTGACAATTGAATTGAAATATTATACCGGACATATCAACATAATAATGGTAATTTTAAGTAATTTTTAATTTAGTTACGTTGACAATGGAGAAACATAAACACAGTAGTGCTTGCACGCTACTGCAACAAAGCGGTGATACCTACCTATAAAAGAACCTTGCAGAAAAGTCCTACCACCTAGTGAAATGTCTTCTTTATTTAAATCCCCACTTACATCAAATCTCTCTCCGCAGGCAAGTGTTATCTTGGGTCGAAAGGATACCCTACATCGGGCCAAAATTAGAGGCACCCTTACTGGAGTTCCTTCGCAACCAGAAGGCGCGTCTCCACAAACACGACTCGGCGTCTCCTGCAGACAACCAGGGATCGGTGCTATCCAACCTTCTAGAGAAGTTTGTGCTGGCCATGGTGGTTTACTTTATCGTATCTATTGTTAATGCACTAGCGCAGAACTACAGCAAGAGGATCAGTAAAAAGAAGGGCAAGAAACGTGATTAGGGGACGATGACGCCGAGCGATTTGCCGGTAGTCGGTGAGTCTTTTTTTATATATATCCTACAGACTTCAAAAATGGGGGTTCTTGATTCTGTTGTTTTTTTAAATCTATTTTTTATATTTTCCTCCGACTTCAAAAATTGAGATTCTTGAATCTGTTGTTGTTTTTTTAATAATAATAATAACGTCCAACGATCACGTACATAGATCCTAGACCCTAACTAGGATTCCCTGTGCCTAGGGACCCAGGAACTACGAGGACCATAGTCCCACAACACCCAGACTCAAAACAACTAATTGCGCTTTTTTTCTTTGCACAAATACTTGTCCTGCCGCGGGAATCAAACCTGCCTGCCGCCTCGGGCTATGAGCCAACCGGCTCAACTACCCAGACGTATTTATTTTTTATTATGAATGTCAAAGTCAAAGTCAAAAGTATTATTGCAAATAATTTTTAACTATTTTTAGCACTTTTACATGTCAAAATTATATTATGACATGTAAAATGTATGACATGTATGAGCTTGTCGTTCGCCTGATGCTAGGTGACACGGCTGCCCATATCAGTTGCAGTGTCACTCAGAACTTCAAAGTATAATTTCGCGTAACATAGCACTGCGTACGCCATCCTGAGACATCAGCACAGTCTAGTAAATTGCACGCGCGCTAGTGTTTGGCGGCATAGTAATGGCAAAGCGGTACCTAGTTGTTTTTAATCTTTTTTTATAAAGATGGTAAACAATAAATTCATAAAATATATATGCTTTATTTTTATTGTCTGTTTGACTTATACGTACCGAGGAAAGTGCTGGATCGCATTCTTTGTATATTCCCTTAGGATGATATGGCTCCCGTTGGAAGAGAATGAGCGGTACTCTCACATTGAGACAACACGATAATATTAACTCGTTAAAAATGTGGCATTCAATTTTATTTATGTAAATTATTTTATTCTAGTACGGCGAAATACAACAACGGTGCGCAGGCGCCAGGCGCGCTTGCACCGGCAATCGCAGGCCACAAGTGAAAGTTAAAACTTTACTCCAACACGAGTGTTCTGTGGACTTGGACAAACGTCACTGTCATGTAGCTATCAATGTCATGTAGCTGTCAATGTCAAGGCGTGGGAGTTGTCTATCGTAGTCTCAATATTTTATTGACAAATTGACAACTTTCAACATGTACATGATTGTGACAAAATGACCACAAGCTAACAAACCACTGCACCGAAGGTTATTGTCAAATAAACATTTTAATGTTTATATTTTATAAATCGTGTACGTCGTTACGTTTGTAGATTAACTCTTGGACATTCTGACATCTATGCGTATTTGTACATTTTGATATGTGAACCAATCAGTCCCAAAATCTGAAACTTATTTGTTCTTGATTTGTGTTTATACTTATTGAATTCAAGCAAATAATAGTTCACATAAATCTCAAATATCTTCATGCTGTGACATTGAAGCGTATAGGTAATGGTAGTATAATATAATATAAACGTTACAAAAGTTATAATAATTATTATTATTTATTTACACATACTACTTACATCAGTAACATAACCAATAATTAGCTGGAAAATTAATTTGAGAACTCCAAAACATTGCTATCCCTTTCATATAGATCGAAATAACAAGGACCGCAATAGTTTAAGAATTGTCTAATTAAACTTGTAGGTACAACAAAATAGACACTGCTGTCACAAACGTCTCGATAAAAATAATTGGTTAAACCTAATTTTATACTTTTCAGTTTAATATAAGTAGCCTCTAGAAAGAATAAAAGCAGCTATAAACCGACTGTATAAGTCTTGCCTTTACCAAAATGTATATAGATAATTAGAATAAAAAAAACTAGAGTAAAATTTTAACTTTCACTGGTATAAAAAAGTGAAGGGAGTTATTGTTAAAGCAAGAGATAGGATCTTGCAATTTGACTTTTAATACGGAACAAATAAAAGCGACACACTTTCTTCATTCACATTTTTTTAGAGATAATTTACTGGTTGTAGTTTGAGAAAAAAAGGAACTTTTTTTATCATTTGGCATTTGGCTAAAGACGAGTAAACTGCTTTCATTGAAATATCACTATGACGTCGGAATAATATAACTCTTCTGTAAGCAGGGTTGGATTTCGTAGTATAATTATACTATTTGTACCATTATTTCATAGTGTGTAGTATCGTTATGCCACTATACTTCGCGAAAATACCATAATTTTATCTGCAGGTTGACCGACTTGTATTAACAGTGAACCCATTAACTTTTTAGTATTTACCTTACAATATCGGGAATTTCTTACTTGATTTTCCTTAAGATCGAAATCTTAATCGATTAATTCGTTTCAATCACATATATTCATTCGTGAATATTTGTGATTAAAACAAAATATCACTAAGGATACACGGACACTAAAAAAAAAACGCCATTAATAAACATACACGATATAAAAAAAAAAACAGAAAACCTCAAACGTGGTATAATTTTGGACAAATAGTATAATTTTATTTTCAATGTACAATATTTTGTTGAGGTTCTGAATCCAACCCTGTCTGTGTGTCTGGTGTAGAAAAATCTTCCAATGAGATCGATGTAGATTTTTGTGTTTTCGATATCGCTTTTATTAAGCTATCTTGGTGCCTCTTTTTATTGTGCTTAGATACCTTGCACATCTAAGTCGTGGAAGCCCTAAAGTTAGAAATCTTTTTTTTTAACGGGCTTATGCTGTTGGTCTTTACCGATCTATACAGCGTCACTGGGTGGGAGTTAGAAATCATCTCACACACTACAATTATGCGATAATTCGCTCCCTGTATTGTAAATAAAAATTCAAATAGACTCAAATGTTTTGGAAGGCAAATTAAAAAGTATATGATGTTTAAATTTAATGCATACAAGACAGGGGCATTATTAATATAGACATATAAGATCGATAGACTGACTTAGCTAAAGTATGGTTAAATCTGCTAAGACATTTTCTTAACTGAATCTATCGGTCTTCTTTCTTTAGTACTAAATGATACATTTTGTCCGATTAATAGTACATATTATGTACTTTTATTTATCTGATGCTATATAGTTGAAAATGTAAAATAAATTTTGGTATTATTAACGGGCAAATTAATATTCTAGTAGTTCTTCTTTATATACATATATCATCACCATTATGCTCTTCCAGATAAATTATCTTCTATGGAATAATGCATTTTTTTTTTCATGTCTTCTATTCAAAGTATTGATAAAATAAGAAATGGGTGATTAGGTTCTCGAACGTGGTCCGCTTAGATTAGATCCATAGAAAACAATTTACCTTAAAGTTCTTACCTATACATAGCAGCAATAAGCGTCTGCGTTAATATTGACCTTGACTTAGAGAGAAGAGATGTGACTTGAGAACTTAAGTACTAATCTCTTTTTTATATTGTGAATAACTATTGAGACTTTAACATCGAGTTTGATTGACGTGAAGTTAGGTAATAATATAATAGAAGTAAATACTTTGTAAGAAATTTCTTGTCGTCAAGGAATATTTTGATTTTATGACATGAAAGATTATTTTCCTGTAAACTGCAATAAGTACCTATGTAAAATTGTAATCAATTTACATGTAAAAAGCTGCGTTTAGTACCAAATTTTTATGTGATTGCATATTCCAAAAAACACTATTATTTATTTTAGTTGTTTGGTGCTGTTCCTATGATTATCTTTTTACATCTCCCATTATTTTTAAAATAATGTTATTTCCCTGACCTAGTCTGTGAAAGATTAAGATTATTTATTATTATATTGTGGAGTTATCTGGTATAGGTCTAATAGGATATATGACCAATTTAACTTAATGTATAATTTAATATGTCATGAATGATGTTTAAAATGTAAAACCTAACTGTCAAAAACCGCAATTTGTGATGTCAATAACACCAATTTAAGTATTGAAAAAGTAAAAAATAGAGGATAATTTATTTTAACACAGTAATACAGGATTTCTGTAAAATCTGTATTTGCCTTACACACCTAATGATCTTTTGGTGTTAAGTTACATTGGTAGTGTATCACTGTTAAGGGTTAATGTATGAAAGACATTTAATTCTTAAGTAGAATGAAATATAGCGTGGATTTAATATAAGTAGTTAAACTAAAGTCCAGTTTTTTAAGATCGTTTTTGGTGTGATCCTTTGTGATTTGCATTCCCTAGCACACCATAATTTTTACACGACGCGACGGCTAGAACGATGTTTCTGTGACAAATACCCGTTTTATTCGGTTTTCGTTACTGAATATTTATAAATGTAATGGACTATAAAAAATTAAGTTCTGCATATGTGGAAATGAAAACTTGGTGTCAAATCTTAAGATTGAAGAATAAGTTAGATTTTTTTAAATAGGCGTCGTAAAACGTTTGAGTGGTTCTCTTATGGAAAAAATATAAATAACCATTAGTGGTTTGATTTTAAAACTAAACTGATATTGAAAAGTGATTTATCAACTTGGTCATACTATTTGGGTTTTTAATTCCCTCCTTCCAACCTTTGAACGTTGCATATTATTTCTTAATTTTAGTGGTATTTCTTTCACATTTAATAGGCTTTTCACTTTAACATTCCACAAATTTTATGTGTGTAAATGTGTATTTAGATGCAAATAGTTTTTAATACTCATGCATTGCAGTGATCAATTTTATTTTTAAATCGATCAGTGCCAAAATGTACGTAGTTAAAATATTGCGTTAAATAATGGTAACTATTTTAACATCTACCACATGGATTACATCGGATCACAAAAGTATAAAAGCCTATACCATTATTAAAAGGTATCATATAATAATTATTATTTGGTAATTTATGTTGATAATTACGCTTATAAATGCGTAGTGCTGATGAGATGATACTCCGTGTGGTAATGTGGTTACGCTCTCGTCACCAAAATTTTACAATGAACCTTTTTTTTTATTTGGTGTGGTTTTAACTATGCTGTATTTTGTAATAGCTAGAATTGTTCACTTTGATTTTGTTAACGTTTGGTAGGTAACTATTTATTTGTATCATTCGAATTGTAAAGATTTTACTAGTATAATTCTTAGGGTGTACAGTCATGTGGCGTGGTACGTTTAGTACAAAATGTTGCTTGTAAGTTTGAGGTTTCTTAATCTAAGAGCAATAAAATAATATGAATGTTCAGTATAATTCGTTTATTTTAAATCCTTAGCATAATACCTACATTTAGTTTCTGAACGTAGAACTAAGGTCCGTATTACAGAAGGATGCTCAGTTATCGATCGATGCTCAAGCGGAAATTTCTTTCAAATTGATCACTATGAATTAAATCTCTGCTTGAGCACCGATCGATGACTGAGCATCATTCTGTAATACGAGCATAAGAGTGCCGTTTAGCCGACAGTGTAGATTACAAAAGGTTAGGATTATTTGGTGGCTATCCTGCGTTCCCATAAGTACATTCAACCCGCATGTTTGTTGCCGATTAATTTATTAATAACTTCGCTTCGGGATCGCACCTTGCCCGGAACCTCTAGGCAAAGCAAGACGACAAATTAATATGAAGCAAAACAGTGTTCAATTTATGGGCTAGCAAAAAATAAGCGAACAGGCACTTTTAATCAATCCAGAAATGTGTAGTAGCATAATTTCTGGTCGTACTTCGTAGCAATCAAGCAGGCATAACTTACACTAGCGACAAACGCTGGCTTTTGCCAAACTTATAAAAAAGTAAATAGTTGCTTAACGTCAATTTTTACTGACAGTCAATATCAAATCTACATTGACAGTGACGTCTGACGTGAGTTACATTACTGTTTTGAGGTTATTATTTATCATTTAGAGTGTAGGAATAAATTGCCCAAATTTCTGTTAAAATCTACACTTCTGCCAGTTGCAGTCAGTTTATTACTGTAAGAGTCGCAATGTTGCGACGCATAACTTCAACCATAATTCAAAGCCGTGGTATAAAAAACACGGTCAATATAAAATGGGTGAGGCCAGATTATGTGCCTTCGTACAAACCGGAAAAATCTGGAGATTTGGAAGGCCTACCCCCTATTCCTGAAAGTACGATTGCTAGAGATTATGCACTCACTGAAGAAATCAAAGAGTAAGCTTCAAAATTAAAAAAACTGCGACTTTTATCGTCACTTTTTTGTGGTGGATCTCTAAATGTGAAAGTGTTATTTTTTATTTATATTACTTGTTAACCTTTTCAGCGCTCCAGAGTCTGTGAAAAAAGTGTTTTCAGTTGCTCATCTTGGAAAAAAAGAATACAGTATTTTGGTTAAGAAAGAACTTATAGATAGAGTGAAAAGGCACCAGTACGATGAAAACACTGCTGAAACTAAAAGTAAGTAAAAGTGATACTTAAGTTTTTTTTTGTTTTAATATTCAGCACATCATCAGCAGCATTATTCTTAACCAAATTTATGTTGATAGTAGTTGATCAGATTGAAACTTTCATATTTCTTAATTTGAATTATTTTCAGTTGCAGGTCTCACGGGGCATATAAGATGTCTTCAAGCAACAATGGATAAGTATCCGAGAAATAAGAAAATGAAGGTAAGCATATTAGATTTTTCCAATTTCAATGTTACTTAGTCTACTTTGCCGTTTGATGCTGATGTTCCCTTGATAAAACCCTCAACTACAAATCTTGTTTGCTTTAACAATAGACAGTACAACCAACTAGAGTTGAAGATGTATATAAAGAAGGTTTTGGAACTGGTTTTAAATAAAAATAGTATTTTTATTCAGATCCTATAATTACTTTCACCACTCTCATAACATACTAAAATGGTCATTCACTTCTGTTTTCATTTAACCTTGTTATAAAGTTTTAACCACAATTATCATTACAGATAGTGGTGCAAGAACTCATAGACAAAAGAAAAAAGTGGCTCAAGTTTCTGCGTCAGTATGATTATAAGAAGTTTGAATGGCTTTTGGAGAAACTAAACATAGAGTACAAGGCCCACCCTGAGTAAGTCACTACTAGGTTACTTTTGCTTGTCTCCACTAAAGTTTGACAGCTTTTAGTTCTTTCTCTTCTTACTTATCTCTCTAGGATGTCCCCAAATGTTTTGAAGAAGGTATGTCATAGAGAGATAAGTATGAAATTAGGACCTACAAATTTTAGTGTAGATGGGAATTAGTATCCCATAAGGCTGGTTGCAAGATGCCGCAATTTTTTCATAAAACAATCATTTATAATACTGTATGTTTATGTTGACTATTTCAGGTCATATAATAAACTGTCTCGCAAGCAGTCCCTACAGAAGCTTACAGAGATGCACTGTGAAGAAATCAAGAACAATAAGTTAGCAGACTATCGGAATCTCTTAGAAAGCCAACAGGGTCCATTTCTGAGACAGAAACTTGAAGCATTAAACTTCATACGGAGTGAGCAGAAGGAACTGGATTTGCCTATTACAGTGACCGAACAAGAAATAAAAAAAATAGAACAACAGTTAGAAGAATGGACAATCAAAGATGAGATCAAGCAGAAGGCTAAGAAAAAGAAGAAGAATATATTATTAGATTTGGATTAGATTTGAAAATATAGATAATGTTTAGAACTATTTCTTAGTGTTTTATTTGTATTGTATACAAAAGAAAGTTCTAAATTATTTCAAAAACATTTAATCATCATTACATAAAAATCATATCAACTAAGATTATCATATGATAAGAAAAGCGTAATATCAAATTCAGTCGAATTTTGGACGGATATTTTACATAAATGCTTAAATTTCAACATTAGCCTTGATTAAAACTAAAATTATAATATGGAAGACTTACACTACAATATACATTCAGTATGGCTGTAGAATCATTAACTAGTGTGTATAAAAAATTTAGGATGTTGCACTTGATAGCATTTAAGCAAATTTTTTATTTGAATTAGTAATATCAAATAGTTGTGAATGTTATTAGAATTGCATTTCTTATAAGCTAATGCTATTATTAGCAATACAAAGACATTATTACTGAATGATCTGCCATAAGAGATGAGTCTCATATAATCCGATCTTTGATAAGGATAAATGAGTGAATTTCAATTTTTTTTACATTGATGTTAACAAAATTGTTTGCTGTTGCTTCACAGCGCCCCTAGCGGCAAATATACGTAACTAAGGATTTCATAAAAAGCGGATACAGTAGTATATAATGTACCTACATTCGAATAAACTTACGAAGTTGGATGGATGGCTGCAATAGCAGTTTTTTCATGTTAAAAACATAACTACGCGAAGCCTAACTTCAGAGCGGCAATTTCGTTGACAGTACTGCAAGACCCTATTGTATAGACCGGTAGTGACGTCAAAGTGACGTCGTGTGCGGCGCCCGCGCATAAGCAGTGGGTATAAAGCCGGATCGTCGCGACTTGGGTGCGTGCGCCCAAAGCCAACCCTCTACAGTCTGTTGCGTTAGGTCCGCGTATACCCACTCTCCCCTTTTCACTGATAAGTCGTCCGGTGCCTGGGCCTGAGGAGTAACAAACCAGTTATTGCGATTTGTGTAACAAAGCTAAAATTTCCTGCGAAAATTAGCTTATGTTAATATCAAGTGTAGAATCAAAGTTTTATTTCGTTCTGTCCTGTTTTTATGTACCTTGTTTGGATTAATATGGTTTTATTGTAATTCATTTACAATGTTATTTTTGAGATTTATTTGTTTATTCATACTTGATTAATTTAAGATTTCTTTTAAAATGTCACAATGCGCGAGCGAGATGGACGATCAAAGGACATTCCTTTGAGTAATATAGGCATACTAGAATCAAATGGACTGGCCGGATAGCTCAGTTGGTATTAACCCTGCCTTCTGAGCGGTGGGTTGTGGGTTCGATTCCCACTCAGGAAAAGTTTGTTCAACATCGATGCTTGTTCTGTGTCTGGGTGTTATGTTTTGTTCTATATATGTATTTGCAAACAAAAAGTATCTAAGGATTGTATCAGTTATCTGGTTCCCATAGTACAAGCTAGTTTAGGGCTAGATGGTGCTGTGTGAAATGTTTACATATTATATATTTATATTTAATAAAAAAAATACACGTTAAATAATATGTTGAATAAACATTACCTTGTAATCATAAAGCATGACTAGCTCCGTTCCGTGGTATCGCCCGTCACTATCCTGCGTTTTGGCTGTGTTGTTTAAACTGTTGTTGGACAACAGAGTGTTGTTGATGTTAGTCGGTTGTGGCGACAGGACCGGTTGTGTGTTGTCTTGTGGTGTAGCTGAAAAATAGAAACACAGATATAGTACGTAAATTCAAGTGATATGAAACTCCACAATATTGAAATGTTTATTGGGATTACACACAATATTTATTTGTTTTTATAAATTCTATAGAGACTAATTAAGATTGGTTCATTAATTTTTTTCGATAGATACGATTAAATGGATTTGAGCGATTTTTTAAAATCCGCAAATGTCACTAATATGAAAAACAAGCTGCGATGAAATATTGGGTAATCACACTATCACACTAATATTATAAAGGCGAAAGTTTGTATGTATGTTTGTTACTCCTTCACGTTCAAATGGCTCAATGGATTTGGATGATATTCGGTACCAAGATAGCTTATACACTAGATTAACATATAAACTACATTTTATCCCGAAAAAGTGAAATTTTCCCGAGGGATGAGTAAATGATTAAAATACTTTCGTACAGACAAGGTAACTCTAACTATACTTACGTTGCACCACAGCGGGATAAACAAACCCGGAAGGTATGAAGCCTTCTTGTCCATCGCTCCTCACTATCCAATACCAGTCTGGATCTTCTCTGTTTAGTACTGAAATGAGAGTTTATCTAAGCGACATATTTTTAACGAGCTTCTGCCCGCAGCTTCGCCCGCGGCGTGGCCTATGGGAAAATGATTCAACCACCCATTTCACCTTCTTAAGGATGGAATTTCGAAAAATCCTTTCTTAGCGGATGCCTACGTCATAACATCTACCTGCATGCCAAGTTTCAGCGATCCGTCCAGTGGTTTAGGCTATGCGTTGATAAATCACTATGTCAGTCAGTCAGTCCTTTGAGTTATATATATATTTAATAGCTGCAATCTAATGTTTCGCTTGGCAGAGTGTTGTCATGGACTTGCCCGATAGCTCAGTTGGTAGGTTCTTTCTGTAGGTTGTGGGTTCGATTCCCACCCAACAAATACCTAGGACAAATATTTGAGAGATGAATATCGATGTTTGTTCTGTTTCTGTGTGTTATATTGTTGTTAAGTTGAAAGTTGTTGGTTCACGTAGATCTCCATTGTCAACATACCAAAGTTAAAAATTTGTATTATTATGTTGGTATATCCGGTAAAATGACAATTTACAATTGTCAAGATGGCGACATTAACATTAAACAAAGCAAAAGCACAGTTATACCGGCCGATAGATGGAGCTAAAGAAGTTTTACTTCAGTCGTGTGGTCTAAAGCACAGTCGTTTTTTTAAACATTTGTTTCCTCAGAACTAAAAATTTTAAACTTTGATTGAAAAAATTTGTTTTATTTTAATCAGATTAGTCACATAAAAATTTCGAAATCGGTATGGTAGTTTGGTTTTTAAATCAAAATAACCGGATTGAATCAAATTGTCATTGTCAATGGAATTGTCAGCCAAGTACTTCTCAATATCTACTCAAGGCAATTGACGTTGCATTAACCCTTTTTTAAACATTAAATCGATAACTATATTTTTTAAATTACAACAAACCTGTCACGAACTCCCCCCTTTCAACATCAACATCATTTTCATCCCGAGCAGTAAATGTGTAAAGTACCACATATCTTCCTGAGGGGTCCTTACTGAATGGACACGCTTCCCCCTCGCTACCCAGCTCTGATGTCCCATCATTTGTCACACCATCTGACACTGACAATCTGCAAATGGTAACAGCACAGAATAAATAATAGTAAGATTTTTGGCGGGAAAACAAAAAGATTGTGTTACCGCATTGCATTATTAGTCAAAACTTATGTTATTTTCAGTGTTAGTGCATAAAACTGGTGGCATTTTATTCGTTAAGTGCTGGATTATCGGCGCGAGTGTGGGAATGTGGTACCTATAATGATGGTGAAACATTTCTTTTAGTGTTGTTTCCAAAACTCCATAGAAGCTTCTAGTAAAGTTGCCGTCACTTTACTAGGAGTATGACTTAGACTGGACTATGACTTGGACTGTGACTTGACTTGACACATACAACATACACATGTATAATATAAATTAACTTGTAAAATTAATTACTTGACACTGACTAAATACACAAAAGTGTGTAGCCAAAACCAAAACAAAAAAGAAATAGATCCCACCAAAACTGCTATATGTGTGTGCTATAGGTATATATGAGTATAATGATGCCGCTTATAGCAGATGAAATATTAATAAAATATAAGTACATAGATGGCTGGCCTCATAGCTTAGTTGGTATTTATGTATTCTATTAGTTATCTGGGTCTCCCAAAAGTATAGTATAAGCTTTGGCTTCGTTCAGGGCAAGATGGTGATGTGTGAATTGTCCACAAGCTAGCTAACTCTGCCAGTCCAACAATTATTACAAAATATGTTATTAAAACTGTTAAATGTGATGAAATGAGTATTTTTAATATTTGTGTACATTAAACATTTGTTTGAAACCGTTTGGCAAAACTGTGTCACTATTTGGCATCACAGTGTAGTTAGCAAAGTAGTTAAAAGATAGAAAATGAGATATGTATTGCCACACACCATTTAATTTATAACTGGCCTTGCATCACACTCTTTCTCTCACTCAAGATTAATATTGCGATGTCTTTCTTTTCTTAACCAGTTTCCAGATACCAGTACCTTGTCTTCCCTCTTTTATTTAGATCTATGGTACCCTTTAACACTTACTGTGAAACATCCCTATGTGTCAAATCAGCTGGAGACCTACTCCGTGGCAGTTTCTTTTTCAAGTCATGGTGCTCGCATGGAGCACAGTATGAATGTGGTATGAATCCTTCCCTTCGAGACTCTGCCAGTATTACATACACCCAGTCATTCTCTCTGTACAGTACATTTACTATTTGGCCACGTTTCACCTGGAAGCATAAACGTTATGGCAAAATATTAATTCCAAGGAATAATATGAGTAATAATTATCAATGATTATCAAACAGCTGAATAATTTAGTTTTTTTTTTTTTTTTTTTTTTTTTTATCAATAATAAAGGGCTTTATCGCCATTTGCAATTATGCCGCCCTGGTTATTTTAACTAATACTAATACTTAAACTAATTTATGCTAACTTAATATTATAGATCAATTCAATCCCTCTCTATAAGTTTGTACATCATTTTTGCTGAGTCTGAGAGAGGCTCAGCAACAATGATGTTACAATCTCCCAGGTGTAGTGGACGAGACCCAAATAATTTATGTCTCTTGTCTTTGTTCCGGACACATTCCATTAGAATATGATACAGATCGTCAACTGAGTTACATTCTAAACAATTCGGGGAGCTACTTTTTCGCATTAGATATGAAAACTTATTGCATGGAATGTGTCCAGTCCGAAGTCTTAGAGCTACAACTGTGTAATGCCTGTTAAATAAACTATTGTCTATCCAAGGATAACGCAAGGGTTGTGGCTGAATCGTACGATACCAGATTCCTTTTTCACGTGATCTGAGATCAAAATATTCTTTAAATAAATCATAACATTGAGTCTTAACAGTTGGAATGTGGTTTGTGTAATAAGGGAAAGATTCAATGGGTACTCCATCCAGTGCAGCTATCTTTGCCAAACTGTCCACCTTATCATTTCCATCTAGACCAATATGGGGAATAATTTAGTTGGAAAATAGGTATTAGAACTAAGTATAATTATAAAAACTAATTCTCATTTAATACACTATAATAATTTTAAATAAAACTATTTGAGTCAGTACTAAAGCAGTTTTTTAAATTATATAGGTTATTTTACAAAATGGTTAGCATGACCTCAAGTAAAAATAATCATATAAATGGTGTACTGTCCATGTCATATAGTGTTGTACAAGAACTCAACATTTTTCCCTTACTGTACTGACCTCTAATTCATCGTCTACACAAGGAGCAAAGTCATGAAGCACCACCATTTTAGAATCAGGGCTAAGGCCATGTTCTTTCTCAATGCCAACCCGTACTAGAGTCTCTATACTAGCCGAGCCTGTAATCCGACCCATGCCAGGGCTGAGTCCAGAGCCAGGGCGAGACAGGTCTTTATCCGAGTCTCCACTGCTAGCTGAAACATTAGTATTGATGTGCAGTCAAAGACAAAGGTGGATGGACAATATTTAAAAATAAGTAACGCAGTACAGCTTTAGTACAAAGGTGAAAATTTATTTAACTATCCAAGTACATCAATTATGCCCTTTTGAAAAGTCTTAAGTTCGCACTATCTTTCTAGGAGCTACCCAAATGTGATGCAGTAAGTATGCCATAGAGGGATAAGGAGCTATAAAATTTTAGTTTAATATCAATAATCACATAACTATCAACACTAATAAATTAAAATGTTAAGTTGAATTTCAAATGCCATTCAAACTATAACGATAATGAAATTTAAAATAAGAAATGAGTATGAAAATAATACCTTATCAAGTTTTGTGGATAAATATCTTTGTAGAATTAAGTTCACCTTTATATTTAAGACTTATGTGACTGTTTAATAAAATATTCTAGTATTTTTATACAGAAAGTATTCATATTTAATATCATCTGAAAAAGAGCTTTCAAATAGGTTGTCAAAAATATCTAACAGTAAAATAGTGCTCTTGAACTTAAGCGTGGTTTTTTAAGAAATGAACAATTTCTTCATCTAATGGATATTTTCCCACGGTCGTGCAGACTCCATACAGGTTGCTTGTCAGGTAAAACAAGCTGTAATTACTTGTTTTGTAATATTTATCACTATGTAGAAAGTTTGAGGTCATTGACTCGAGAAGTTCAAAATATGTTACTCACATTTTTTCTTCTTGCCCCTTCTTATTCTGACTGGACATAAAAATGCCATATTGTTTCAATTAAAAAATTTCATATCACCACTAATACTAGTCGGAATTAGTCATCTAAAAGTAATTATTTGTCGAAAAACTTTTCACGCGATCGTCATGTCAAAAAAGTTCACAAAACAGCTTTTTACGTTTCGTTCCTGCTCAGTTTTCTGCGCGTGCGCGATATTAAGTTAAATACAACTGTGAACGAAACGTTACGAACTTGTAGCGTAAGTTCTGGCGGGGAGTTTTGGCGGGAATGCGAAAAAGATTGCGTCACCGCATTGTATTATTTTCCAAAACTTGTGTTATTTTCAGTGTTAGTGCATAAAATTGGTGGCATTCATTCTATTAGTAAAACAGTATGGTAATTTCTTGACACTGGCTAAATACACAAAAGTGTGGAGCCAAAACATAAAAAAAAAGACAGTATGGTGTTATAACCAGGTTTTTTTGTAGTAAGGTAGGAGTCCGACAATAGTGTCTTGTGTCGTTGGGTATTATTATAAGTAGTTGAATGGGCGTGTATTAACGTTTGTGAATTATCGTAATTACGGCCTAGGAAGTTAAACTATCAATATGTACATATCACCTAATTTAGAATTTATAATTTGGACAACTCTTTTATATCGGTATGACTAGAATTAAGTTCATCGAATAGGTATACTCCTTGTTTCTTATAGTCTGTTGACTCATAGCTTTAATTTATGTCTAAGAAGTTTATAATTATATTATTTATTCACATATAAAACTAATAAATGTATGTCAGTTTTTAATAAATTAGTATTGAATACTACAGTTTTATTATTTTTATAAACTCACCTTATCTAAAAACCTTGCCAATTTATCGCGTCGGGGTCCGATTGCTAAAATCGGGCATAGGTATCATGATGAGACCGGTCATTCATAACCAGACTGAGGTCCGTATTACAGAACGATGCTCAGTCATCGATCGGTGCTCAAGCAGAGATTTCATTCATTAAGTGATCAATTAGTGAATGAAATCTCTACTGTAGCACCGATCGATGACCGATCATCGTTCTGTAATACAGACTTTTTTTTTTTTTTTTTGAGTGGGGGAAATGCCCTCGCACTTCCCTGCCACCACGGGGGTGGTGGCAGGGGGTATGTGGGACTCGAACCCACTAAAACCCCCCCCGTGATCCGACCGCCGCCGGGATGGGGCGAGATGGAGACGCACTGCATTAACCATCTCGCCCCGGTCTGTAATACGGACTTGAGTTATTTAAAAAAACCTGCCATTTTATGAAATTAGGTACCATTTGTCACAGGCTGGAATTATTTTACAGCACCCCGAGAGAATGTACTCTAAATACTGGAGATGGAAAATTTTACTCAAAAGAGACATTCCTTTTCTTTTTAAGGAAACAAATTAGCTTTTAAAAAAAATCCGAAAACTCGCACGTTACACTCGGGAATCGAAAGGTTTTATGGCATCAATCGGTAGGGTCAATTATAAGGATTAAATCTCTTTTTAGGGCGTATTAGTTAATAGCTTAATACTAATGGGCATAGTGGAAAAACAGATATTTTATTCAAAATTTGTTTATATAGAATGCGACAAACCTCAAGCTACATTTTTTAGTCCGGGCTGATTTTCATGATACCTTTATTCATATCGCAAACTATTGCATGCTAATCTATTTTTAAAATGTTTTATTTTGATATAACCTATAATATTTTATATCTACACGCGAGTCACGGTTTCATTCGCAACTGTATTTTCTGCCAAATCGTTTTAGCGTGAATACCACAAAAACGAACAAACATACAAACAACGTTTCAGTTTTATATGGGTAAGTAAATATGGATAAATATATATATAAATATCCACGCTAAACTCAAAAAATGTACATATGAAGATTAAATAGGAAAAAATAAAAGCATGTCTTTATTTAACTTATGTAAGTATTTTTATTTTTTATAAATAACTTACCTACCTAAATTTTAATATAACACGCATTATCAATAATTTCATCAACATTGAAAATTATTTATTATTAGTTGTTTTTTTATAATAAAGGATTAAATACTTTTGGCACACTTTTATTTAACAAATGCAGATTGTTTTTTAAACTGTACTACGTTCTTTGGCTTGTTACCAACGTCCTTACTTATAAACATTGTGTAGTGGAAAAAAAGTCATGTGTTTTGTTTCCCCTATCAAATTGGAAATACAAAAAAACGCAAAAGATAAGACTGAGTAGCTAATAATTCCACAGGCACTGTTTATTAGCTAGGGCGATGTTTAGGTAAATAGTAAGAAATATTATATTACATTACATTATTATCATATGTTAGCTATTATTATTAATTTAATGATTGTATCGAACATTCCAATAAAATAAAACATAATGTCGAAAATGGAAAAAATACTTAGATAGAGAAAAAACAAAATTTTAGGTAAAAAGAGATTATAAATAAAACTCAGAATGTAGATAACATTCTGCGGGGGGCGTAAGAAATAATACAACAATAATATAATATTTGTGGACATTTCACACAGCGCCATCTACCCCCAAACTAAGCAAAGCTTGTACAATGGGAACCCAATAACTAATAGAATTTTTCATATATTTTTTGTTTTTAAATACATACACAGAATGCAGTATAACATACAGACACAGAACAAACATCGATGTTCATCACACAAATGATTGTCCTGGGTAGGAATCGCACCTACAACCCACAGTTCAGACGGCAGGGCTACTACCAACTGAGCTATAGAGGCAGTCAAATTGAATACCGGCAAATGATTGATAAGTAATATTTTTCATTCATAGTTTGCATTTCCCAGCAGTAGGACACAAAATGTTAAAAAAGGTAGGTATTAATTTGTAACTAATGTAACTTTCTAGGTACATTAACATTTTCAGCTAAAACGGTCGTGTAAAAATATAGTCTCAACCATCCTACGCCTATTTTTTAACAACAATAAATAAAATGCTTAATGTTTAAGTAAATATTTTTAATTTGAAGGACAATGGACCTTGTAATAAATATAATGTACTTATAATTACACCGATAAAGATTATGTGTTATTAAATTGGTTTGATATACAACAAGCACCACATTATAACTTTCAAAGCTCCAATCTTTATATTCTAAACCATTAGGTCCATTTCCTAAAAATCGGTTACATTTTACAAGTGCTGGGTATCAGTCAAAGAATGCCATTGCTCGTGTCTATGGTCAGGGAATTTGATACAATCCATCCAATGCTTTAGTCTCCTGCCTTTACTACTTGCCCCCAATATTAAGCTGCCAAGGAAATCATTCGGCTTGCCATAGTCCTTGTCCCAAACTGTCAATGTCAAATTTTGGCGGGAAAGCTCTGTAGGCCGCGTCTCGAAAAAGAACTCTTCGTTCCAAACTGGGTTCAGGTTCCGCCATTTTATAGAGGTTTTGTGCTTTTTGTGGTACGGATCAGGGTCTAAATGTCTGGAAGGAACACGTTTAAAAACAGTTTAATTAAATAGCATATGCATTATATCTATAACATACTCAATTTAATTGGTTGGTCGAATCGAATCCAATCTGCATCAATGAATTCAATCAATCAACTTCAGTTACCAAGTACGTGTTGGTAGTGTAAGTACTGTACATGACATGTAATAAATATATGAAAATGCGAAAGTACAAAAAGAGGTTTCGTATAAATACTGAATATTTAATAATATAGGTTACAATAGTTTCCTTATCAGTCTGAGGTCTGAAAAAACCGGTGGTCTCAGTAGGGGCCCACCACTAAGTATATGTCCAAAATGTCGCAAGCAAATAATTCTAATTTCATTACTTTCTGAAGTTTATTCTTTTAATAGTGCGGATCTTGCCGAAGCAGTATAGAAATTATCGAAGGACCAAAATTCAGATCTATTCAACCACAGCGTAGAGAAAAAACAATTGACTATCATTCTGAACCACAGGTAAGAAAGTTTGATCATTATAACTCAGTTTTATTAATTACACTCATATCTCTAAAGATATTAATAGCCACTAGTACTAGGCTAACACTCATGAGATGGAGTCGAATAACTCTACCGGTGCTCGGCCAATATAGATGCCCATCCTCAAGAAGTACGATCGGCGGCGGTGGCGGTTTGGCGCTGACTCAGCGCCCCTTTTGGATGGGCTTTATATTGCCCGAACACCGGTCGAGTTATTCGACTGTATCTCATGCGTGTTAGCCGTGTACTAGTTGTAATTATGAATACTACTCACGTCAGTTTCTATGATATTAATAACGTTCTACTTACATACC
Source organism: Ennomos fuscantarius (assembly GCA_905220475.3). Taxonomy (NCBI): domain Eukaryota; kingdom Metazoa; phylum Arthropoda; class Insecta; order Lepidoptera; family Geometridae; genus Ennomos; species Ennomos fuscantarius. The sequence goes on from HG992044.1 coordinate 6,172,945, forward strand.
ACCTGTCAAATAGTTCAAAAACTAAATTAACTTACAATTTCACAAACGGGTCTGAGTATCCATTACTGTCCTGTGGGGGAAGATCAGCGGCTTTGCAGACAGTCACCACCAGGGCTCTCTTCTTAGTGTTATAGCACAGAGCTAGCAAGACTCTGGGCCCAGCTGGTTCAGACCCTGAAGACCCTGAGAGGGCAAGGCGCATTTGCGATGGTGATTTGGCACATTCTCGTAATGCTACTGTAGCTGAACCCATTTCGTCGCAGCCATATCTGGAAAAATAAAGATTTGCATACGAGATCAGTATATGGCATGTGTTGACCGAAGGAGCGGAAAGATGCCGGTTCAAGTCCCACTCATGACTTATTTCTACATACGGATTAATCTACAAAAATATAAATAACTTTATGGTTAGGTTACGTAGGGTTGTATTTCTGTGATTAAGCGCCCAATGAAAGAAGTAGAAATCTGTCAATATTGTGTTCTAACGACCTTATTGAAAGTCATTAATTCCTAATTCAAACGCCCTGTGGTGGCACCTTTAAATGTCACTTAACGTCAAGTAAATTAATGTGGTCAAACAGTACACCGTCAGGTAAAAAGATCATCCAAAACATAACCAATGTGCTAATCTTATAGACTGCGATGAAACCAGAAAAAAAAATTGACAAGATGAATTAATAAATTATTATTATAATCTGCGATGAATAATGCAGTACTTACCTGCTTCACCATCATCATTTCAGACCGCATCAATCCATATTTGGTGATACAATTGATAATATAAGACTCCTCTCCTTCACGCCATCTGTTCCGATCCTTGTATATCTATATACTTACTTAATTAGAATAAACAGTACTAACTTGTCATCATCGAAAAGGACAATCTCCAATGTCTTGGCAGAGAGATCGGACTCAGTGATACCAAAGAAATGGAGGGTTTCGTTGAACTCAGGATTCTTCGTTTTATGCACCGTCTTTGTTCTCAGTCTGTTAGAATAGGTCCCTTCTGAAAAGGACAAAAGCTATTTTGAGCAACTATACGAGTATGTCATTTCGACGTTAAGCTAATGGTAATGTAAAAAGTCTTAATACAAATGGTGATCACATTATAAATATTGTTATAGTATGCAAATGGCAGAATATAAATCAAGACGTCAAGGCAAATGTCAATCATTTGAGAGCCTTTAAATATAGAGTATTAAGAATAATGGATAATTTTTTGGCATGAAAACGAGAAAGATCGCTTCACCGCATTGTATTATTTTCCAAAACTTGTGTTATTTTCAGTGTTGGTGCATAAAATTGGTGGCATTTTATTCATTAAGTGCTGGATTACAGGCATGACAGTGGGAAAGTGGTATAATGATGGATGAAGTTCATATTTATAGTTCCCCACAAAGCACTCGCATCATAAATTCAAAATTACGAAACACAACATACCTCTAGGCAATATTTCTAATCTGCAAAACGGATCTGACAGCCCTGTCATATCCATGCCGATCAGTCCTCGTGCCCTCAACACCGTCACGGCTATCGAAGAGGTAGCATTTTCATACGCTAGTCTGATCTCCAATGTTCCAAACCCTGCATCGGGTATTGCCGGAGCCCTTTCTACTTGAGTTGTGGGTTTCAAGTCTTTTCTAGCGCTTCTTAGGCTGTACGCACTACCCTTGCTGCCCGTTCGCTTCAAGGCTCCTAGAGGGCGTTGGTTCAAACTGTCGGTCCGGTGCAGACTGAGGCCGCTGACTCCGTGAGAAAGGATTTCCGTCTCGCTCCATTCGTAGTGGGTTTCCTGGAAAAGGGAAAGGGATGGAATGAACTAGGTCTCACGGAGGAGTTGCAGGAATAAGATATGTGGTGTGTAATTAGGATCATCCCATCTCTTCCCGTTGGTGCCTTTAGAGCCGACCAAGGGAATATCCAGGAAACCGGCAGCAGCATTTATTTCGGTATATTAAAAATTTTCTGCGATCGGCAGTCACTAAGCCAAGCGTGGTGATGTCATATACGTAATATATTATACTCATTTATAAAACTATAGGTAAGGGTCAACTAGTACATAACTATGTATGTACTAGTTCGCACGGGTGAATTAGTAAAACGTAGTCGAACGGGTTAAAAAGTATCCTATGTCCGTCTCCTGGTTTTAAGCTACCTCCCCACCAATTTTTAGCCAGATGAGTTTAGCCGTTCTTGAGTTATAAATAGTGTAACCAACACGACTTTCTTTTATATATATAGATATACACATCAAAAGTATCTAAGTATTCTATCAGTTATCTGGTTGACGTAGTACAATCTTTGCTTAGTTTGGGGCTAGATGGCGCTGTTACAAACATTTGTCATTTAAATTATTTATAGAAACAGAAATAAATTGTCTAGTGACCTTTTTTCAACAGAACTTTTAAAATCATACCTTTCAATTGTAACGGGAAGCCATGTGACGTAACGTACCAATTTCTGCTTCAAGTTCTCCCGAAATTACTTCCATATTGACACTCACAAATTGACTCAAGCTCAATTAATGGGAAATCAATGAAATAAATAGCTGCCCACGATAACCTAGCTATACCTACAGCGTTAATAAAAAACGCCTCTTATTGGGTTCCCCTTGCAGCTTCCATGGAACAATTAATCATTACGAGCGTTTAACCTTGTTACGGACTGTTATGTATGAATTTATAGAGTGGGGTAGAGAGCGATATTGTTAGCAAATATTCCATCAATTTTGTCAGGGCAGATCCACGTCTAAATTTGAGTAGTGTTCGATTGCAATTCTAATTTTTATAGAATACTAGTTGCGCCCCGCGGTTTCATCCGTGGATAAAAAGTATTTTAATTATTTACATAACACACACACACACAATTACAAAAGTATTTTAATTATTTCATCCCACGGGAAAATTTCACTTTTCCGGGATAAAATGTAGTCTATATGTTATATCATTGTATAAGCTATCTTGGTACCGAATTTCATCCAAATTCATTAAGCCGTTTGAGCGTGAAAGAGTAACATACACACACACACACATACAAACACAAATAAGACTTTCGCCTTTATAATATTAGTGTGATGAAAATCTAATAGGTATTCTGAGAATAGCGAAATTTCCGATCTGAAAATTGCAATTTAAGTAATAACGAGTGGAATGAAGAGCTATTTTGCTCTAATTATCATATCATGTTATTCCCTACTTATATTACGAATTCAAAAGGAAATGTGTAATGTTTCGCAACTTGGCGTTAAAATGGGTAAACGCATTCTGTTGAAGGACTGGAACACATAGATTTATGCTATAACACTTATCCCAGAAAAATATCGATACCTGATCAACCCTACATAATAATCTTGTATAAATTAAAAACTAAGTACTTAATAGAATAATTAGGTTGCTGCAGTATATAACGTATCTGCACACTACATAGCTAAATAAAACATTTTGTGCGGATTATTCCAAACGAGCTTCTGCCCGGGGCTTTGCCCGCGGCGTGGCCTATGGGAAAATAATTCAACCACCCATTTCACCCTGTTAAGGTTCGAATAATCCTTTCTTTGCGGATACCTACGTCATAACATCTACCTGCATGCCAAATTTCAGCCAGATCCGTCCAGTTTTTTGGGCTGTGCGTTGATAGATCCCTATGTCAGTCAGTCAGTCATATATTTAGATAAATAACAATACCTATTCAATGCGCATGAAATAATGTCCTATACATGAGATCTCCCCAGTATACAGCCTCACCATAATAGGTATCAGGGTCAGCAGGTCTTCCAGATGACGCACGCACGTCTGACGCAGACAGATGGTTCAGTTGGCTGCCTGTATTTGGCTTATTGTGTGAATATTTTTACCAATGACGACAATGGTGCGGATTTTTACTGTCACACAAATTAAAGTATCTGCCCATTTTATTAAAAACAAAAGAAATCCGTTACAATTGTTGAATACAGAAAAAATGCCATAAAATAATAATATATAATACATAAGTAATATCTTTGTACTTAATATGAATTTATGAGAACTGCGAAGGTTGCGCTGCAATTAAATAATTGCTGTTTTTCAGTGATCTACGTGAATCTAGGTCAACAGGGATGGCTCATTTGCTTATAAATATGCATGTGAGCAGCCGTTTCACAAATTATCGATGCTTGTTCATTTTCACTCCCTGGAGCAAGCGCTCACGTTGTGGAAAAGAAGTAAGTAAATAACAAAAATATTATCAGTTTCTCTAGATACATACATAGGCACCACCGCGTACGGGTCTTTTATTATTATTTATTATTATTGTTCAATTTATAATAATTAGCTCACAGTTTATGACCAAAACGCTAACTATAACGCTAGCTTTTTTAGCTGCCACGCTTGGCAGGCGTCTTGGTGTGATCGCAGTATAAAGACCAAGAAGACCACGGGAAGAGAAGATGTGGTCCTATTTAACACCGGAACCACACGGCTAATGAGTGACCGCTATTTTGTAATTAACAAATTCACTGCCCTGCTTCGAAGAGTGGTTTTAGAGGGACGGTGTCATCGAAATCAACTAGACAAAAGCGTTAAACAAAAATACTACAATTCTATAATAATTAATACCAAACACTACTACTACAAAAAAAAAAAACATTTGGACTATATACTGGCCGCGATGACCTATAGACAGTGAAAATGCTCCAGCCCACTACCAGTAGCGTACACAACATGCTGGCAGCATTGCCCCATTGATATAAAAATAAAAATTAACACAACTAACAAATATGTAAGTAATACACTAAAAAAGAGCACAGAAACAGGAGTCTGTGGTAAAGCAGCTTTAAAAAAACTAGTCATAAGTTATAAATTCAATACATCAGCTTTCTAATAAAAATATTTCTCTCTAAGCCGGCTTAAACGTAATTGCAGACATAAGTAGGGCGGACCCCCGCAGGGATGGCTCCGCAATCATCCTGTGGCCTGATTTTGACGTCACCATGTCGCTTACAACTTATAAAACACCGCTGAAACACTCAGAAATAGCATTTTGCAATTTAAGAGTTTTTACAGACACCTCAATTATGTCAAGTGGTCATCATTGGGAAGAGTCCTGTTGAAGTCCTCTTTGGCGCCTTCAGGTATATGTTGCGAACGAAATTTGACACGAATTTCGTCTCAATCGGGGTGCTAAAGCATTTTGAAGTAAAACTTCATTACGCACGCTTGACTTTGGGGAGTAAGCTGATGACGTAGATCTCCATTGTCAAGATAACAAAGTTAAAGTTTGTATTATTATGTTGGTATGTCCGGTAAAATGCCGATTTACAATTATTGTCAAGATGGCGACATTAACATTAAAGAATGAAAAAGGAGTTTTGTGCGGGAAAACGAAAAAAATCGCGTCACCGCATTGTATTATTTTCCAAACCTTGTGTAATTTTCAGTGTTAGTGTATAAAATTGGTGGCATTTTATTCGTTAAGTGCTGGATTATAGGCATGAGTGTGAGAAAGTGGCATAATGATGGTGAAATATTTTTAGAGATTTTTTTCTATTTGTCGGTAATGTCCATTTTAGAGAAATTATTTGAATTTGATTTTGTGGACATGGAAAGCGTGAGCAAATATACAAAATTGTTATAAGAAATTATTTTCAGCCCTACCGCCTTTGGCGAAGGTATTGGTTTATAGGTATAAAAGGCAACAAAATAGATCCCTTTGTTTTTGAAAGTCTCATTTTATCCGTAGGTAATTATTCATTTGATACGATAATTCTGTTTTAATTATATCCTCTATAATAAGACCCCAGCTCAGAGAATAACGAATTTTCATGTTGGATGCTTGTTTAAAGGAATTAGTTTCATTTACTGGTGTACCTATTTCCATACTTGTTTTTGCAATACACATAGATAACACAGGTAGTTTCAATTTCTAACAATATTTCAATGAGAACTAAATCAAGAGAGTTTTGGCGGGAAAACGAAAAAGATTGCGTCACCGCATTGTATTATTTTCCAAAACTTTTGTTATTTTCAGTGTTAGTGCATAAACTTGGTGGCATTTTATTCGTTAAGTGCTAGGAAAGTGGTATAATGATGGTGAAACGTTTCTTTTCGTGTTTTTTCCAAAACTACATAGAAGCTTCTGGTAAAGTTGCCACCACTTTACTAAGAATATGATTTGACTAGACTAGACTAGAAGTCATAACTTGACTTGATGACTTGGACTGTGACTTGACTTGACTTGACACATTATATAATAGTAATTAACTTGACAAATTATCAATTACTTGACACTGGCTAAATACACAAAAGTGTGGTGACAAAACAAAAACAACAAAAAAAAAACTAAGTCAAGAGGAATAAAGAAGTAAAAAGAGGCAAAATAAAAGAAAACGAGTTATTTGAATTTTAAATAACACATAGTAAATAACGTGGAAGTTCGAGATAAGTGTTAGTTTATGTCGTACCTACGTTGTTAAAGAAACAAGATCCTCCCTCCCTTGGTTAGTAAGGTAAACTTCTGATTTTTTAATAGTACTTTCATCCAATTTATTAACATTACATAGAATCTTTTGTTTTGAGAGAAGCTCGAGGGAAATTTAATACATCGGTACTTTTCTAGAATGTCTCAAGACGCTTATTGCACGTCAAATAGTGTGCTTTTCACCAGATTGAAGAAGACGACCGGACGATGAGAAGTTTTTTTTATGTTAAGTAATGACGTGACGAACTAGCCGTTCGTCTGATGTTAAACGACACGGCTGCCCATATCAGATGCAGTATCACTCGGAACTCTAAAGTATAGAGCTTCGCGTCACACTGCACTGCGCACGTCATCCAGAGACATCAGCACAATCTAGTAATAAGATTATGATAGAATTTAATTGTATTTATTTACATAATATGTACAGGTATGAGACCACCCACACAAAGCTTATCCACAAATAGAACGGCCGTGACCGATATTGCGAAGTGGAAAACTCACCTGGATAGGTCCTGTTGTATTTTTTATAATTAACCTGTCGGATAATGAAATGGAAAACCCCTTTTTGAGCGCTCACAAATAAGTACTTTTATTTACTTTTTATAAGAAACGCAAACGTTGGATCACAACGTCTGTGGTCGTTGCAAAGTAATTAAAACAGCTTTTTGAGTGTTGTTTGTATGTTTTCGGATTAAAACATCTTGGTATTTATTCAGGTCGCGTTTCTTTCTACTTCAGTGATCATATTTTTACTTAGTCTTAGACTTAGCAACATCTAGTTTTAGTCTTAACAACATCTCCAAAAGTTCAGGATACTAGCAAACTGGCGTTGGCAGAATTGTGACAATTAACCACAAAAGCCATTAACTACTATAGTAGTATACATACATATTATAGTATACATACATATTATAGTATACATACATATTATAGTATACATACATATTATAGTATACATACATATTATAGTATACATACATACGCACCAAGCTGACCAAAATAATGGATGGCTTTCTGCTTACACTGGGACAATACGATTGATATCAAAACAGGACGATGTTCAAAGACTCGATATAGGTTATAACGAATACTATGCACACACGCATCTTCGATTGCTCCAGCATTCATTGAGGTTCCACCTCCATCACACACACACACACACACACACACACACACACACGCACACACACACACAGACACGAACACACGCACACGCACACACACGCTTGCACACAACACACAAACACACACACACACTCACCCGCGCTCACACACACACACACACACACACACACATCAATGTGGGCATTGAAACCAATATTTGATAACATTTTAATGTCACTTAGGACCACATCGCCCAATTGAATCGATACATATAAAGCTCACCTTCCTTTACCGATTTTAACAAAGGTCAGAAATTATGAAATTTATTTTTCACATTTTTATTTAAAAAAGCATCCAGTAAAAACTTCTTTTGTTCTGACAGGATCATACCATAGTTAAAGTGGTTAAAATAATAATGCCGCGAATTGTTTCTTGTAGCCGGGAGCGGACTACCTTTGAAATTAAGTAAAACGTGAAGGAAAATGTTAAGCTTTGTTCGAAGCTGGTATTGTTATATAGTTTTGGACAGACTGATTATGCTACCAACCCTGAAGGCGTCCTACACAATGTACACTATAATAATTTTGCAAGGAGCTGTGGTTTCCGTTCTCTATAATTCAAGTCGACAACACAAACAAGTGGGTTAATGCGTAAGCTGTACCGGAAACACGTGATCCCATATTTGCAGAGCTTGTTAACATGGGTGCTTCATATAATATTACGTAATATTTATGATTTAGTTTCAGTAGCCAGACGTAATAGGTACTGAACATTATTTTATACTTTTATGGCTATTTTACTATTAGCTTTGCCAATAATGATTACTGGGACTAATTGGCGTCCAATATAAGACCATAATTTAACCATGGAATATTTTCATGATGTATAAAATGAATAACAGACGAATATAAATCTAGGTCTTAAAACATCTTGAACAAGCGTAAAAATAAGAATAAAATAAAAAATAATTAGGTATATAACTTACATGTGGAGATCCAATCGATTTTCTGCTATCAGTGTTGCTAGGTTGTCGGGAGAAAGATGGAGCGTGGATGCTGAGAGGTGACCCTGGCTCAGAGTCTGTCTTTCCTTCGTTACTACTGTTCCCTGCATCAGGCTGGAAATAATCAAGCAGATAGTAGGTATGAGAGCGTGTGTAGCTCAGTGGCAGGATGTGAGGCTTTGAATCTGACGTATCCGAAGAACTTTTAGACACGTCATCATAATTACTTAGCCAGCGTGGTGGATTAGTCTACACTCTTTCCTTGTGAGAGAAGGCCCGTATCCTAGCCGTGAGAATGTATGGCTGATGATATCACATATTGTATTGGTTTGTATTATATTATGAGCTAAGATTTTAAATTCCCTTGTGTCTCGCAGTCCTTGTGTTCAGAAATATGACAGCAAAGTGGTTATGTCTTCCGATTTTATTCATATAAGTATCTTTATCACACTATCACATCACACTAATATTATAAAGGCGAAAGTTTGTATGTGTGTTCGTGTGTATGTGTATGTGTGTATGTTTGTTACTCCTTCACGCTCAAGCGGCTGAATGGGTTTGGATGAAATTCGGTACCAATATAGCTTTTACACTGGATTAACATATAGGCTACATTTTATCCCGGAAAAATGAAAATTTCCCGCGGGATGTGCAAATAATTAAAATACTCTTTATCCGCGGGTGAAACCGCGGGGCGCTAGTAGTATTATATATAATAGAGCATTGATTAGAACATTGTAAATATTTTACTAAGTGTTAGGACTGTTAGGACATATTATAACGTACCACCGCCTTACCGGCTATTTTGCCGCTAAGCAGTAGTGCGCAAGCACTACTGTGTTCCGGTTACGGTTTGGAGGGCACTGTGGCTAGTGAAATTACAGGACAAACAAGAGTTTATGACCTAATCTCACACTCACAGTCTAGTAACTTTATTACTAGAGTGTGCTGATGTCTCAGGATGACGTGCGCAGTGCAGTGTCACGCGAAACTCTATACTATGATTTCGAGTGACACTGCAAATGATATGGGCAGTCATGTTACTTAACATCAGACGAACGACTAGTTCGTCATGTCATAACACAAAAAATAAATATACTCATATAATCTTATATAATAAATATACACCTATACGCGTAGAAACTCGAATGAATAAAGCAAAGAAACACTTGGAGCCCGTTTTATTTGAGTTCATAAAACAATTCGACGAAGTATCTCTTCTAAACACACATCCAATGTATTCCAGAACTTTCTCTGCCTTCTTTGCAATAGGACAAGGAAAAACGCCAACTGAATTCTAACTAAAACTCCTCGTAGAGTAATTCAAAACATTTGCCCCAGATCCTACAATAGAATCAGTTAGTAGATTAATTTGAAGAATACCCGTTTCATTCACACGCCTAACTTTCGTATAAACGTCTCTTTATCATTCAAAATATAGTCTCGAGTTAATTAATGCTAACGCCTGGTTGGATTTCAATAGCCATGGAAGAACATGAATGTGAAATGGAGTTGATAATAATAATAATAGCACCCAACGATCACATACACAGATCCTGGACCCTAGCTAGAATTCCCTGTATCTAGGGACTCAGAAACTACGAGGACCATGGTCGTACAACACCCAGACTCAGAACAAGTACTTCAGTTTTTTTTCTGTGCACAAATAATTTTCCTGTCCTCCAGTTTATGAGCCGACATGCTTAACCACCACACCATAGAGGCTGAAATGAACAGATAGTCTCATATGACCACACATTGTCAACTGACCACGTTGACACTTATTTTCTTACGCAAAACTCTCATCTGAACACAATTTTTATAGGCAAATCCAATAAAATAGCGGCCGGTACGCTCCGCAAACGTTTTATAAGTACCAACCGCACGCAAAAGCTGCTTAACAATGAGAATTGAATGAAAATATCCACTGAAGAATCTCGACCTACCGAAATAGTCCTTAAGAGCTAGAACGCAACCAATGTTGCTTTCTATTCGTTTCACAATAAGTGTAAAAAGCCAACAAACTTCCTTTTAATGAGTTTCATTTCCTTGTTTATATAGGGCAGCGCGTTCAGAATGAGATCCACTAGTGTAAATAAGGGCGCATCCCTTGAAGCAAAATCTTTGTTTGCTGATCCTGTTGATTGGTGTCGGATTTCAGACTGCTTAGTGTAAGTAGCGGTTTGGCTGGATAAAGGATATCGTTGTTGAGATTTGTACTTGTAAGAAACAGTTCATTGATCAACGTTACAGTATAGCCGGATGCAAAATATCAGCGTTATTGCTCACCTGTAAAGACCTGGCTAGCTCTATGTCGTTATATCTGCCCGTAGGCTTTCTTTCTGGTAGGACGTATTTCGGCAGTGATTTGTAGAACCAGGCGCCTGACTTCTTCCACATTTCTCTGGTTTCCGCGCATAGGTTGCACATGTACCCTTCTCTTGAGTATATTGGTGACCTGCATAATAGTAAGACAAGCATACCATGACTAAAATCAAATTTTTTTGGAGATTTTTGAGAAATATAGTCGTCAACAAAAGCCATTACATACAACACAGCCATGGCACCCAATATTTGTGTTATCGTAGCTATGGTATGTAGTACTTTTATTTATTCTGTGGCTACGCTAGCAGCCACTCTATGTGGCAGGCTTTGACTGTTTAGTAGTGGACGTCTACTGGCTGATCATGATGATGTGTGATATAGCTTAGAACCGGTATGGGATTGTAAGCCTTACCGAGAAGTTTTGGCGGGAAAACGAAAAAGATCGCGTCACCGCATTGTATTATTGCCCAAATCTTGTGTTTTTTTCAGTGTTAGTGCATTTAATTGGTGGCATGAGTGTGGGAAAGTGGTATAATGATGGTGAAAAGTTTTGGAAACGTGTTTTTTCCAAAACTCCATAGAAGCTTCTGGTAAAGTTGCCACCACTTTACTGGGAGTATTACTTGATTAGACTATGACTGGACTTGATGACTTGAACTGTGACTAGACTTGACACATAAATATAATATTAATTAATATTTATAAATTATCAAATACTTGACACTGGCTAAATACACAAAAGTGTAAAGCCAAAATAAAACATAAAAAAATTCTTACCGATGCGGTGGTGTTTGTGTTTCTATGACACATTTGGAGCATGCATTGTGTCTGCAGATGGAGCACGTCCTCAAGGGTGACAAGAGTCTGGATGATTCGCCGCATAGGAGACACGTTCTAGGGACTGGGCCTTGTGCAGATCGACGCATACCTAAGGATATGGACAATGTTTATTGTATCAGTTATCTGGTTCACATAGTACAATTTTTGCTTAGTTTAGGACTAGATAGCGCTGAGTGAATGTAAAAAAAAAGTTTATATAAGTATTCATATTGATTTAGTTGCATTCATGTACAATTTATATATTACGAGCTTCTGCCGCAGCTTCGCCCGCGGCGTGGCCTATGGGAAAATAATTCAACCACCCATTTCACCCTCTTAAGGGTGGGATTTCGAAAAATCCTTGCCTACGTCATAACATCTACCTTCATGCCAAATTTCAGCCCGATCCGTCCAGTGGTTTGGGCTGTGCGTTGATAGATCACTATGTCAGTCAGTCAATAAGTCAGTCACCTTTGAGTTATATATATTTAGATTTTTGGGATAGGATATCTTTCTACTAGGTGGTAGGACTTTGTTGCAAAGTTCGTCTAGGTAGGTACCGCCGCGTTGCCAGCTATTCTGCCGCCAAGCAGTAATAGATAGATAGATAGAGAACTCTTTATTGTCTCACCAATGAAGTACAAAATCAGGAATAACTATAATATTTACGAACTAGTGTAACAATGTAATGTGAAAGCACTACTGTGTTCCGGTTTGAAGGGCACTGTAGCTATTGAAATTACTGGGATATTGAGACTTTATGATCTGATCTCACAGTCAAGTAATCTTATTACCAGACTGTGATGATGTCTCAAGATGATGTGCGCAGTGCAGTGTCGCTCGAAACTCTATGTTTTGGGGTTCCGATTGTCACTGTTCTGTTATGGGCGGACGTGGCGCTTAACATCAGGTTAACGAATAGCTACACCATACACTACATCACATCATACACTAACATAAAAAAATCTTTGATTTTATTTTGAAATGTTGTGTAATGCGACCAGGCAGGTACTTTCTTTCAATGTCAGTGCCCGATATGCTGATTGCGTCTTGAGCCTCGAGTGCTTTCATATATCTCATTCCAGTGAAGGATTATGTATTAACATCAAGTCATTTGCTAACATTTGCTTTGAAATGAAATGAACTTTATTTGCCTGAAATATGGTATAAGTAGGTGTAATATAAAATGTTCAACATAATTCACCAGAACTGGCATTAAAAAATTGTTATATACTATTTTAGATACAATATAATTCAATATAAAATACATACAACCCTAAATTTTAGAGAGGGGAGAGAGCATTTAGGCCTAAAATTAATTAGCCCGTACAAAGTCGGGGCGGGTCAGCTAGTAATTCTATGTAATATTATTAGGTCAGATACGTAAGATTGCTTGCGTAAGCAACAAATAGGTAGGTAGGTATTTTTTATTCAGCTAATGTCATAGCTAATTATTGGCTTCATAAACCATGCTACATAATAACAAACGCAAAGCGTAAAAAAATGACCTCAGACTTATATGGTTTTCTAATAGATACCATTGTCAGAACTGGACCAAATTCGGGAATCACACGGAAAGCACCAACTTTCAAATAAAAATCATCAAAATCGGTTCACCCAATCGAAAGTTATGAAGTAACAAATAAAAAAAAAAATACAGTCGAACTGGGATCCTCCTCTTTTTTGAAGTCTATTTTCGAAGATTAAATCAGCTCAATCAATCTATATATACACTACAGTGTCCAGTGATATTAGTTACTGAGTACCAACCTTCAAGTCTTGCGACCAACCGGCCGACTCTTTTCGCTTCGACTTCATCTAATTTCTCCGCTCGCTTTACAACAGCCGCTATGGCCTCGCGCTCACTCGGGCTCAGTGGGGGTTCGCTTCTCGCGGCGCTCCATCCAGTCCGCAGCCTACAACAATAATACCTAATGTTATTTCTATGTTCTATTCGTTGGCTGCATGAAACCTATGGCAGAGTTAATGGAAAATCGTTGTCGTTTTTTGCCCTTGAGCTTGACTTTCAATTGTTTCTGAAAAGCTTTAGCTTTGATGCGGAATTTCAATTTCATAGCCGGATTTTATTTCCCGTAGGCCTTTTCGGTCTGGAATAATCCGTTGTTGTTGAATAATATAAAAAGGGTTTTCTGTAGGTATTAGCTATTTTTGTTTAGACACTTTCAGTTAGTCCTTTAGTCACGATCAACTAACTCCATGAGGCAATCTATAGGAAATATCAAATCACATTTAGCTGTCCGGGAATGACAAATCACCGTCTACCATGAATTGTTTGCAATGGACAGCAATTCAATTGGCTTGAAAGCTAGACTGGGACCTTTGTTATATGAGACCTATAACAAGTATATATAGCTATAGGATTCTATATCAAATATAGTGGTGCTTTACTCAATATTCAATACAAATCAAATACCTACAGGGCTACGTACAGAGAATTTTCTATAGTATAAGATATTTTATTGTTAAAGCTAAAGAGTCAGAGTTAATAAAGGCTATTATTGTGTACGTAACATTGAGATATGATATTATAGGTTTTACATGCCACCGACCGTACCGTGGAAGGCAACGCTTACTTTCATAAAGAAAATTTTGATCTATAAAAATACAGCGATTCTCCAACCGGAAAAGTACTAGCAGTTGTCATATTTAACATCATCAAAATCTTACAGCTTAACCCCTCTCTATAATCAAAACCATCGACTCTGTACCAAAAGCTCTAAAACAAAAACACTGCAAAAAAACTTTTTTTTTTCATTTTAATCTGCAAAATGACTAGTCGTGCTCGGACATTGTAGTCCTCATAGAACTACAATGTCCGAGCACTCATTTGTGTTATACGATATGCCATGCTATTGTTTTCATAGATACAACAATACACATGTTGCAACGAGTAGCCTTCGTTAGCGGGCTAACGCACTGGTTTAATGGGGTTTTTACTATTAAAATGCACGTCACCATTATATCATTATACGTCGTAATATGTAGGGCGGTTCATTTATTTTAATGAAACTGTCATTAAAATAATCTCACTTGAACCTGCACCTAATTACTTTTCATGTTATGTGAATTTGCACTTACAGAGAAATAATATATCGCAAGGAAAATGACATGTTCAAGAATCACAAAATTTGATAACATATTATGACGTCACAGTAATGCATTTGACCAGCGTTGTAAATTATACCCTACATTATTTCTTTGTGAGAGACGATTAATGTCGTAGCATGTGGAAACGTATTGGGCTGATGATGATCATGAAACTGCCTTACGTTTTTTTTTATGTTAGTGAATGATGTGACGAGCTAGTCGTTCGCCTGGTGTTAAGCGCCACGGCCGCCCATAACAGAACAGTGTCACTCGGAACTAAAACACAGAGTTTCGCGCGACACTGCACTGCGCACATCATTCTGAGACATCAGCACAGTCTAGTAATAAGATTACTCAACTGTGAGATCAGATCATAAAGTCTCAATTGCCCATTAATTTCACCAGCTACGGTGCCCTTCGAACCGGAACACAGTAGTGCACAATAGTTGCACACTACGTCTACTAAAGTCCTACCACCTAGTAAACGTAATTATAAGTTGTACCATATCCTTGCCTCAGAACATTTCCCTCAAAGAGACTTTCACTAAATATATCACTCATATAGCAATACTACTTTTAGTCTAAGTTTCACCCCTTGTAAGTGATATTTTTTGATTCCTTAATCTTCAGCTATTCACATGCTATCTTTTAAAATGCCCAAGAAATTATAAAGCTTTTTACAGGAGCGCTACAGCGCTAGAAAACAGAGTCAAACTAAATTTTCATATTTTTAACTGATTTTTCATCGCCATGTTGTCTTTGAACCCAGATTTATAATAGGTCTTTACCTATGAAATTGCCGTTTTGCAGTACAGACTTTTTCAAACAAAAAAAAGTTTTGATTGGCTATGAATTCTAAATTCAAATTAATTTTGTTTTAAAAATATGACATTCTATTTACAATATAAGTCTTTTGTTTATTGATTAGCGTTGTATTTTCATTACATTTCAACATTTTTACTCATAATGGATACTTTGAAATTTCGTGTAATTATGGAATATGAGTTCCGTCGTGGCACCAACGCGGCACAAACGACACGTAACATCAACGACGTTTACGGAGAGAACTGTACAAACGAACGTACAACCCGTTTTGGTTTGCTCGGTTCCGTTCTGGGAATTTTGACTTGAAAAATGAACCTCGTGGTCGTCCGGAAACTTTGGTCAACAATGATGAATTAAAGGCGATTGTGGAAGCTGATGAACCTCAATCTACAGCTGAGCTGGCAGCAGCTTTTGATGTTAGCATCAAAACAATATTGGTCCATTTGCGACAGATTGGCAAGATAAAAAAGCTAGATAGATAGGTGCCCCACGAACTTAACGATCGCCAGCGCAACGTACGCGTCGAGACTTGCCTTGCGCTGCTTAACAGGCACAGAAATGAAGGAATTTTGAACCGAATTGTTACGTGCGACGAAAAATGGATTCTTTTTGACAATCGAAAGCGCTCAGCAAGTTGGTTAGATCCTGGTTCGGTACCAAAGCAATGTGGAAAACGAAAAATGACCCCTAGAAAGGTGATGGTCACAGTTTGGTGGTCTAGTGCTGGTGTTATTCATCATAGCTTTTTACAAAACGGCGAGAGCATTACTGCAGATGTGTACATTGAAGAACTGACCACAATGATGGCGAAACTCGCACGTCTGCAACCAGCTTTGGTCAATCGGTCGTCTCCACTGCTATTTCACGACAAAGCGCGACCCCATACTGCACAACAGACCGTCTCTAAGCTGCATGAGTTGGGTTTGGAAGCTCTCCCTCATCCGCCATACTCACCAGATCTTGCGCCTACCGACTATTACTTTTTCCAAAATTTGGACAACTTTTTAGCGGGAAAAAAATTCAATTCCCGAGAGGCAGTACAAAACGCCTTTGAAGAGTTTGTTGTCTCCCGTCCTGCTGATTTTTTCAAGAAGGGCATCCATAAACTGCCACAGCGTTGGCAAAGATGCATTGATTGCAGGGGTGATTACTTTGAATAAAAGAAATAAATAAGTTCGAAAAAAAAATACTTTAACTTTTTTCAAACAAAACGGCAATTTCATAGGTAAAGACCAATATATATATATATGTATGTATATATATATTGATATATATACATTTATTTGTTAACTGACTTAAAGAATTTAATTTGGTTGTATTTTTCAAAATTTCATTTCATTTCATTTATTATTATTTATTTATTCGTCTTTTAGATTTATATGGAGTTTAGAACATACACCAAAAGGACGGAAGAGAAGTGGCTAAAAATCGTAGAGCCCAACAGTATGCTTTGTTTGTAGCTTGATGTCCGTAAATACATACCTTCCTCTTTGTACGTCTGAATGCGTTTCCCCTTAATTGCCCTAGTCTGCGATATCTAAACATTAAGCCGCGATCACCGTATTATGCCTGTTTATGCAATTTTATCTACCCTTTGGATTATGATAGGTCGCTTCAATCAATAACTTACAGAAATAGAGCTGATCAAAATAATGTTTCATTCTAACGCTTTACATAGGGCATATACGAATAAGTAACCTAGTTGTGCAGCGAAATAATAATATTTAGGTATTCTGTGATGGCATCAGTGTCATCTCTTAGTATACCTAAATCATTCATTCTCTAAACTGAACTTTTTTTTTAATGTTTTGGCTCCACACTTTTGTGTATTTAGCCAGTGTCAAGTAATTGATAATTCATCAAGTTAATAATTATATATTAATATTTCACGCAAATATGTGTCAAGTTACAGTCGAAATCATCAAGTCAAGTCATAGTCTAGTCAAAGTCATACTCCTAGTAAAGTGGTGGCAACTTTACTTGAAGCTTCTATGGAGTTTTGGAAACAACACGAAAAGAAACGTGTCACCATCATTATACCATTTTCCCACACTCACGCCTGTAATCCAGCACTTAACGAATAGAATGCCACTAATTTTATGCACTAACACTGAAAATAACACAAGTTTTGGAAAATAATACAATGCGGTGACGCAATCTTTTTCGCTTTCCCGCCAATAAAAAACTCAAAAACTGAACTTTTCGTTATTGTTATTTCTGTTCGTTCATTATCACAATACTCACGCAAGTCATTGTAGTTCTGTTCCTTTGTGCTGACAGTATCAATCATTTGAAATGCGGGTTCATTCAATAGGGGAAGAGAAACTCGTAATGTCATATCTCGAGTGATGGCTATAATTTTGTTTGCGAACCTTCGATATTTTGACGCGTTTTCGTCTTGATCTCGTGCTTTAGAGTTTTATAATCGATAGATTTATGATTTATAGCAACATCGCCTGCCCTCAAGGGTAGAACACTCGCTATTTCATTCCGATCCCCTATGCTCCAAGTACAGTAATGTACATTCGAATAAGCTCGTACTAGGGATGAGCAAAAGATAACGCCACAAAGAGAGATCATAAGGAAAATCCGTATGAGAATGTTCCATTACTACTATTGAAACAAGGGTACTGAGTCTGAATAGATTAACTCAATGAAACATATATTTGTTAACTGACTTAAAGAATTTAATGTGGTTGTATTTTTTGCAGTCCTTAGCGCTCCGTCAATAATAAGGCGAATTGGAAAAACCGTTATTTTTATTCTAAGCGATATGGTTTCAGATTAGTTCCATAGAAATGTCATCATAGTTGGTGTTAGTGGTTGCCACTTTAGTGTTATAAACATATAATAACTGAAAACATATATAAACATATAATATGTTATCTAAAAACTTCTCAGTAAGACGTTAAGCCTATATTCACCATCAAAGTCAAAGTCAATAGATTTTATTGCAAATAGGCTATTTCTAGCACTTTTACAAGTCAAAATTATATTAGGTACTTAAATTAAGTTATTGTACTAAGAATCTGGAATCACAAAGTGCTTATTGTTAAATATTATAAAGCAAGCCCATTACAATATTATGAGTTTGAAAAAAAAGAAGATCTCTTTCTCACTACTCAACGAGTAGCTTTACAAATATTGCTGTAAGATCTCACAGTATAGAGAGAAAAAACGAGGTGCTTTAGACCACACGACTGAAGTAAAACTTCTTTAGTTTAGCTCCATCTATCGGCCGGTATAACTTTGTTTTTGATTTGTTTAATAATCCATCTTGACAATTTAAATTGTTATTTTAGCGGATATACCAACATAACAATTAAAAAAACTTTGTTATGTTGACAGTGGAGATCTACGTGAATCAACTTCAACTTCCGTCCGCCTCGCATTCACCAGCTTACTCACCAAGTCAAGCGTGCGTAAGGAAATTTTACTTCATTAATCTGTCCCCATATCGGATCACGAGACCATTTATATGCCTGTTGGCAACATGCATTGATTATGCAAGCGCAATAACTCTGAACATCATAGTTATGATTATGGCGTACTTGTACTAAGCAGAAAGTTATTGAGAGTATATTAAAGACTGGAAATAGAACTAGTCTTGATTTAAAAAATAGGACTAAATGTATCGTGAATTGTGAAACGTCACACTGGATTGATTCAAAATTAAAATAATTTCTAAAATTTGAAGTCTACGCATTACTTTTTTTTCAGTCGGTTGAAAATAGACTGAAAAAAAATTCTCAATTCAGCTACATTTATTTTTATTTTTATATATTTCGAATCTACCTTATATCTGTCATTTATAATTTGGATTTATTTTTATTTGAGAGGATATACTTTTGTTAAGTAGTAGTTTTTGTTTTTTTTTGTTTTAGTTGTTAGTTTTTTTTTTTTTGATCGATAAAATGATTTTCGAGCACGTTACTCAGTACATTTAATCAAAAACGACACAGGGATTTTTAAGATACAAGGATATTTTGTTAACCTTGAGATCCGCCAAATAATTTATACTCATCTCATTATTCTTGTTTTCCCATCTCTTAATATTAGGAAATGTTAACGCTCCAGGCCATTCATATTCGTAATGACGTCAAAGCTTGTTCAAACAACCCCTCATTTTTATGTAAGGATTATAAAAGGGACAACTGTTTCGTATAAGTACTAACTCAAGGTTTAACATTCAGACTAGAAGGGGAAATAGATGTCGTGCAAAAAACTAAAAATTGGAGCCAGTAAAAAGATTGTAGATAGAATAATGATTTGTGGAAATCGAGAGTAATTTTAACGTATAATCAATCATGGATGCAGAAAAATTGTAACCATAAATGTAATTAGCGTAAATCTAATGTTACCATAGCGCATAAAATAAAGGAAATAAGTAATGTATAAGACTACTGGCAAAGTTAACCGTGGCACAGTGGGGCCGCTCCTCCTTCCAGTTATCATAAAAAATCGGTCCCTTACTTTTTGCGTAGCCTATATGTTGGCCGGGATAATAAACATTTACTGTAATAAATTTCATCAAAATCGGTACGGTAGTTTTTGCGTGATGGAGTTTCAAAGGTGAAAACACAAAAGTGTCTCAAACACAGAAGTGTTCTAATAATTTTCTAGATATTTATATATTTTTATATGCTTAACATATTTGGGACTCCTCAAATCCTTACACAAAGTTTAATTATATTGAGTTAATTAAATTTTATTTATTTTCTTTTCGCCCGTAATATAAATTGTAATAATCCTAGGACTTCAAACAGACGGGTTGCTCATGATCGCTGCTTTAAAGTAATACGGGCGTAATGATATGCTCGTTTTCTTAAGCGCGCTTTGTTATTCTTTTAGCCTAAGGTTTGTATTATATTATGAGCTAAGATTTTAAATTCCCTTGTGTCTCGTAGTCCTTGTGTTCAGAAATATGACAGCAAAGTCGCTATGTCTTCGGATTTTATTCATAAAAATATCTTTTTTATAACATATTATTTAGACTTTTGCTTAAGAGAGAGAGAGAGAGAAAAGAAGTTGCTTTATTTTATTAAATTATTAGACTGTTAAGTTATGTTCATGGTACGACAGTCAGTGTGGTGCAGTAGTTAAGCAGGTCGGCTCATAAGACGGACGCCACGGGATCAATTCTCGCGACAGGATAAGTATTTGTGCAAAGAAAAAAGCGCATATACTTCTTCTGAGTCTGGGTATTGTGGGTGTTGTGAGGCCATGACCTCATAGTGCATAGTAGCAGTGGGTCCAAAGATAAAAAGAGTGTTTTTCACATTGTCCGATACGATATCGTTGTCGGTAGCATTTTGTTTCTTTCAGATAGAACGGGTTGGGTAAAGAAAGACAGATTTTTAGACATCGAAAAAAACTTCATTGAACAGCAATTTATATCAAGCTTATTGAAAAAAAGCGAACTTTTTACAATAACAAGACGTTAAGAAGGTTTGCACCTGTATCTTTAACACAGAGTGCATAAAAGTAACATTGTTTTTGTCTAAAACTGGTATTTATAGTATTTAATGTTCCGTAAGCCCTTTGCGTAATTTTCATTGAAAATAACTTCAAAGTAAATCAAAAACAAAGTGTAAACAAAAGAAGGGTGATGTTGTTAGGTTGTAGTTCGATGCAATCATTCATTCAATCCACTCATTTCATAAAACGAAGATTTGCTTGGATCAATATATGTACGTAGAGCTTCCTGGTGGGATTAACGTAGCACAGCTACGGCCGTAGCAGTGCTACGTTAATCGCTGTCTACAAAACTTTCTGAACGAGGAAAACATGCGCACTGAAAGCATTTGAAAGACACTATGTTGTTGGTCAAATACTTAAAATACTTAGTTCCTTTCAAATAACTACACGTTTTATTATTAAATAACTAGCAGCGGTTTCACCCGCGTGTTGAAAATTTTCCATACATTCTTAACTTTTTCTTTCATAATAACTTATTCCTGAAAATAATAAACGCAATAAAAAAAGAATGAACGAAAATGTTCTATTCATTCACCCGTGATGCGAAGACCAAGGGAAATAGATATTCATTTTTGTATATTAAGATTCATTTAAAAATAATTTGTTAACTGTGATAATGGTGTGTGTATTGATTGAATGTGTCCATAGCGCGGTTTTCCGAATCGTCAAGTGAAATCACATTTTAAAAAGCTCCGCTGATCGCTACTCACTTTATCAAACTCTTATCCAAATAAAGTGAAATTATTAATTAAATTGTACAACATAATTTTCTTCTTTCCCTAGACACAGGAAATCCTTGTTAGGGTCCAGGATCTATGTATGTGATCGTTGGGCGTTATTATTATTATTATGATGTTTATTTAGATGTAAATTTTCATGTACAAGGGCTTTAATAATCAAATTGATTAAAGCCTTTTAAAACTCTGATAAATATACGTTTTTCCAACAACAAATAAGTAACCTCTTATTTTGTTGGAAGCTTATTGAATTTCTTCTGTAAAATTCTTTGAATTTTCCGTTCAATAGACAATCCTCTCAGTTCAGTCGACTTGAAATGCTTTGTTGTACATCACGAACCCTCATAAAGATCGTACGAAGTTATACAAGAATGTATAAGTCACTAAAGTATAGCGCAGGGATGGATTCAGAGAACTCTGGGGGCAGGGACATGCTATGATATACTGACGATTTACTGTTCCTGAACGTCTTCGGCCTAGGGGTGAAAAAAGCCATGTTTCATGATCACTAGATTCAAAAAAATAACACAAAGTAAGAGCTACAGACCTAGAAAAATTTTACTGTATTAGTAGTACATAATTATGTAAAAAATTAAATGAAGTCTGTTAGAATATTAGTTTCGATTTTTGAATAGCATATAACCGTCTTTTGTTTGAGTGTCCTCTCGCAGTAGCGCAAAACGGACTGTTACTGATATGGATCACAACAAATACTAATGGTAGTGCCCCTACTTTTAATCCTGGCTCCGCCACTGCCCGTGTATACATTTCATCAGTTAGAACTCGAGAATAATATATGAGTGGAGTAATTCTAGAACTTCCAAGGCAAGCATCTATGGTTATTTGTCAGGCGACTAACAATTCTACTGTAGCAGATTTATTGTGAAGGGTCGTCATTCTAAATTGTATGTATTTGTAGTCTGATATAGTTTTGTTTTCCATTCAGAGGGTAGGTGTAAAAAAATTAAATTAAGTTAAAATAAATTAATTAAGTTAAACATTATACTTATGAAGTTTTGTATCGGAGTAATTTCGACTTTTAAGTGAGTTTAGCCGTTATTCGTCTTATAAAATGTGTCATACTCACGATAGTTTTCAAACTAAAATTATGGAGTTTTGATGATGTTTGATTCGATGATGAAACGTTTTAAATTAATAAATAATATTAATGTTTTTGAAACAGTTAGTGCAAATATTATCATAATAGAGTCGTTAATATTATCATTGTACAATCTCTAATTTTATGGCTAATTTATTTAAGAACAAATTATAAGATTTTAAACAATAAAACTAAAATATAAAAAAATATGCATTAGCAAAACTTAATCTAAGAAGCCGCTAGCCGCTACCAGTAAGCAACGTGGCCAAAATACTGGCGGCATTGCCCCGTTCAATGGCACATACATGAATGTTAAAATTAAATTTTAACCAATGATAGGTGTTGAGATTATGATTTTTTAATATATGTATACTAGTTGCGCCCCGCAGTTTCACCCGCGGATAAAAAGTATTTTAATTATTTACTCATCCCACGGGAAAATTTCACTTTTCCGGGATAAAATGTAGCCTATATGTTAATCCAGTGTATAAGTTAAGCTGTTTGAGCGTGAAGGAGTAACAAACATACACACATACACACAAACACACATACAAACTATCACCTTTATAATATTAGTGTGATAAATAAAAATCAATTGCTGTTCGTGAGTCTCGCAAAAACTCGAGAACGGCTGAACGGATTTATCTTATCTTGCTGTTGAAATGTTCGTGGAGATCTAGGGGAGGTTTAAAAGGTGAGAAAAGAAAAAGAAGAAGAAATATTCTCTTGAACATGTTTGGGAAGATAGGCCCGTGGATCGTAGACTTGAAATGAAATAACACAATGGCAGGTTCGGATTAAGTGAACGGTATATTGCACAAAATATACAATACTAAATACTCGTCAATATTGGTATTATAACAATGATTAAATTAGATTTATTCACACAACAGTAAAAAGCCGGCATCGGCACAGGGCGGAAACAGAAAAAAAGAGACATAGACAAAAGTTGACACATTTGACATTACATACACTGACATTAGTCTATCATTCACACAGAGAATAAATATTAATGAGCATAGTGTTGCATACATAAAAATACTAACATTATCAACAGAACAGGGTTAGGGTGTCAAACATTAGCCCGTGCGTAGCCGGGGCGGGGCAACTAGTGTTAGATAAAATACCTACACTAGCAAAGGGTTCCTTTATAGTAGCTGAAATGACTTTCGGTTGAGTTGGTCGACACTTTGCTCGCTGCAAACGAGACTGAACGATAAAGTTCTCGCAGGTATTAAAGCTTCTATTTCAGTGTCGACAGATTGCAATAGTTGATGCAAGTACTTTTAATAAGTATTATACTCATGTCACTTTAATGTCAGTATTATTATTCCACCGTTAACCACTCGAGAATTTTAATAAGAACAAAGTTCTACGCAACTACGCGCGACACCGTTTTTTATCGGTAGGTTATGATTCTACTAAAAAACTTAATAAGATCAAAAAAAAACTTACACCTTGGGACTAAAAATTAAACCATACAAATTATCTTCTTCTTCTTATTTAAGAGTCCTACTCTTATCGGTGGATTACCTAATTACCATTATAATATAATATTGATAATAATAACGCCCAACGATCACATACATAGCTCCTGGACCCTAACTAGGATTCCCTGTATCTAGGGACCCAGGAACTACGAGAACTATGATCCCACAACACCCAGACTCAGAACAAGTATTTGCGCTTTTTTTTTTGTGCACAAATACTTGTCCTGCCGCGGGCATCGAACCCGCCGCCTCCGCGTTATGAGCCGACCTGCTCAACCACCACATCACAGAGACCGTCATTGTTCTCGCTAACGCTTTGTCTCCTTCATACTATATGGCATAATATGTACCTTCTCTATTATTTGATCTCTAATAAATCGTGTATATTATACCCTTCTAGCTCTGCCTTTGTAGTAGATACTTGGTTTCAATATTTCAGTTTGTAGCCTACTACTTAATTAGGTTGGTATCTCTAATATCAAATTATTAAAACCCTCATCGTATCTTGCACGTATCCAGATTTATGCTTCGAGGAGGGATAAATTCAAATACTCAATTAATTCCAAATAATATACTATAACGAGCTTCTGCCCGCAGCTTCGCCCGCGGCGTGGCCTATGGAAAAATAATTCAACCACCCATTTCACCCTCTTAAGGGTGGAATTTCGAAAAATCCTTTTTAGCAGATGTCTACGTCATAATATCTACCTGCATGCCAAATTTCAGCCTGATCCGTCCAGTAGTTTGAGCTGTGCGTTGATAGATCACTATGTCAGTCAGTCTGTCAGTCACCTTTGAGTTATATATATTTAGATTTTATATGTATAGTATTAGTAGTAGTTAAAAGTCCTGACTGACTGACTCAATGACTGACTTATATCTACGCACAGCCTAAACCGCGGCTCCTACAGCCTTATTAATAAACACGAACTAGCGCTAGACTAGTTACACCATCTTTTGTCTCTTTCGATCCAGCTAAATATTCCAATAGCAAAAATAGGACAAAAGCTGAAGTAACTAATCCGAGACTAATACCCGTTTATTAATAAGGATGCTAGAGACTTGAAATTTGGAGGGTGTGTTTTTTATAAAGTGCAGATATCCACTAAGAAAGGATTTTTCGAAATTCAGCCCCTAAGAGGGTAAAATGGGTGGTTGAATTATCTATGAAAAATGTTCTTCTTCGTTTCCTATAGGCTACGCGGGCGAAGCCGCGGGCAGTAGCAAGTAGGCTAGTAAATGAAGAAATTGTCTTTTTCCTATATGGGGCTAGTAAACTAAAAAAATCACAATTTCTTAATTTACCTTTTGATTATAATAAGCAAAGTAATAAAAGTCGACACAATGATCACATGCATTCCATTGCCATTAAATCAGACTTGTTTTGTCGCTAGGATAATAGACTGAACGAGTATATAAGACATAGTACGCGGCGTGCCGTTATGCTAAAAATTTCGGGGGCGATTATAGATCGTTGATTTATGGGGGAGGCTTGTTCAGCAGTGGATATCTTCCGGCTGACGACCTATAAGCCATCCAACTTAAGTAGGTACTACATATTAATATTTCACAGTTCGTCTATGAAGTATAAAATAAGCAAGACATTTTTATGTACCAATGGTACGGGTACTGTTCAATCAATTTTAAATATGACCCATACCACTTCAAAGGTCGAATGAAGCTCATACAAAGCTATATATATTTTCTAATTGAAGGGGTGAGAATAAAAAGGCTTTAACTGATTTTTTTCACAAAATGACTTATGGGTATCGTTGGATTCAGCGTGAAATTATCTACAATAATCCATTCAATAAATACCGAAATAAAGTTTAAATCTCGAGATTTTGAGTCTAAAAACGGTTTATCTGTCACAGGAATACAGTTCGCTTAGCATAAAAACATTAATATATTTATTTGATTATATTATATTTTTACAGTAATTGTATGAAGTAGTACTATATTTAGTATTTTAAAATAGAATTAAAACATTTTCAAGCAACTGAAACTTGCATATACCTTTTCTATTACCTTATAAGCACTCTATATTAAAATGACACCGTTGAAGTTTAAAGTCAATTTTATCGAAACTATCAATTTGACAGTTAAACCCTTTTTTATTCTCAACCCTTCAATTGTGATTCTGTGTTGTTTTATAATTGTAATACATTCACAATTTCCCACGCATATGATAATATCAAATTACACCTTATCACCAGCCCACGGTGTGATTCATCATAACATTAATAATATATTTACACGTGTTTTGATCCCATTTTATTTGAAGTTATTTTTCCTCACAGATTTCAACTATTTTCTACTAATGAAAAGTGGCATAGGGAGTGCGTGCTGCGCGGTAGGTGCTACACTGAGTTTTATTTTAAAGACGGGAGATGTTATGCTTCATGTTCCAGATACAAATAAGCTTATGTAACCATCAATATAACTCACAGATTAGAGAAAAACAAGTTATTATTTGACTGGCCCGATAGCTCAGTTGGTCCATTCTGAACTGTGGGTTGTGAGTTCGATTCCCACCCACGACAAACATTTGTGTGATGAACATAGGTATTTGTTCTGTGTCTGGGTGTTATATTGTATTCTATGTATGTATTTACAAACAAAAAGTATCTAAGTATTCTATCAGTTATCCGGTTTTCCCATAGCACATTCTTTGCTTAGTTTGGGGGCTAGATAGCGTTGTGTGATATCCACACGTATTATTATTATTATTATTATTATTCTATGCAGGCTTTTATCGATATCTTTCTGTATACTCTTTAATGTCTGTGTACAACATTGTATTTCTGTACAGATTTACACGTCCAAGCTTAGAATCTTGATAAGATAAATGCTTTACATTAATGAAAACAACTTTTTTATCTGCTGTCATGAAACTACGGGTAATGCAAGCGATACAAACTATATGAACTACGAAACAGGAAACGGATGTACCCACACCAGCGATAGTGATGTGCAAGGCCGGTAACAGTCTGGGTCCTTGCTGCTATTTATGGATACACGTGTTATTTTTTACAATTGATTTCCGATTTTCCTTGTGATTACATTTTAGGGTTAATGCACGTTAAGTTTTGTGCGCTATTTTTAATTTAATTGACAAGGTTATCAGCACTTACGTTTCAATCTACTTGAATTAGATTATATTATTTTGACAGTTTTATTTTAGGACATTCCTTTAGGGCCTCACAGTCACAGAGTGCCTAACCATAAACACAGTGCTAACGCAGTGGCGGATTTACCCATTTGCCGCCCGTTAGCTTCTGCAATTCAATACCCCAGTTGTCAATGATGTTAATTACATTTGCTTTGTTAATGAAATTGCAGTATTAGGATTTGCAGTTTACATCACTTTTAGGTACTAAAAAAAGTACTAAAATATTGTAATTTTCGAGACATTTTTTATCAGTGTATAAATTGATATTTAAGTAAGAAAAAAAATTGTCTCAAATTTGTCGCCCCCTAAAATTTTCCGCTTTAGACTCCAGCGTACTCAGTCCGCTGTTAAATCCACCACTGGTCTAACGAGTGAAAATTAAAAGCCCGTCAGGAAAGAAAGAGAAATATAGTACACGTAAGTATGATTTTATATTAAACTGTTTTCTGCCTCATTGTTTTCAATCAGTTTTATAGCAGATATCTTTTAGGCAAGCATGCCCCATCTTATACCACGTCATTGCTTAACATTATGCGAGGCAATAGTCAAATTCGTATAACCTATAGAAAGGATAATAGAAAAAAATTAAAATGTTCTAAGCATGTTCTTAGTACTAGTAAGTATTACTTGTACGCGTAGATACTTAGTACTAGTACTTACTAATACTAAGTACATGTCTAGGTCATGTGTAGGAATCAAAACTGAAGTAATACGCATATGGGTATTGCTTCAATTTTAAATTTAATATACAGAAATATCTACCTAGTTCGTTGGATAAAGTCTTAGAGAAATAAAATATTCAGATTATTAGACATTTCGACTAATTTAAATCTGAGTAACTAAGTACGAGCTAAAAATCTCTACAAAAGTATATTTTATCTAATAATAAACCCTGTCCTTTTGGCAAGTAAACGGTTCTCAGAAGAATTTTAATGTTCCTTACCCTCTGAATATTAATCATTCGACGCCGGCTAAAACCTTAACTTTTTTTTATAAATAATAAATTTTGGGATGCTTGTTTGATGAAAAAATCCAATCAAGGATCCAATTAAAAAGCAATTATTAACTAGTTAAGTAACTAAGGGAAACTTCCAGCCATGAAGATAAATGTTTGATACAAAAAGCACACATATACTGCCTGCACAGAATTCGCTCTATTTACATAGGTCAGTCTATGACTGCCTGTTGTTAATACTAAGTACTTGCTTAAATTTAAACCAATTTAAGCAATTTGAATATCCAGGAGAAATCCTTTAAACTCACATATTCAAACTTATCAAAATATAAACAAAACCGTCCTTGAGAACAATACATAATTGTAGTTACTCACTTGGCTCGCAGGGAGAGCTGTCGATCATTAGGGCACACATATTTATTGGCTTTACTTTGGTAGTTCATTGCACAAAAAAAAGAAAAATTAAAAAATAAAACGATGTTTTTGATTTACGCGGGGAATGTGGCGCCGCGCGTTCCCGCCTGTTGATGCCATCCAACTGTTGCTTGGCGCGTGGTGAGTCCTAATAAATCGATATTATAACAACGCACTTGAAAACTCACATAAAATTACGGATAGCGACATCCCTTTATCTCTGCGTGAGATATATATGACAGTGAACATACTTAATTCATTTTAAAATTAGGCCATGGGCGGCTTTTCAACTGGGGCGTTCTGTAATTAGGTTTGGTGAGACGATAATGTAACCTTACCTCTCTATGGCTTGCTGTGTGATCTAAAATAAACTTTATTTCGTGTTAGCAAGAGTCGCTAATTATATAATTGTCGGTTTAGATAAATTCTTCTGTACAGCAGTATTATGATCCATTCTTTACCTCTACGGTAGAGCATAATTCTACCGCTCAAGCTTGGTTTTTACATTGGATGTTTTTAGTGGTACCAACATTGATTTAGATACCCGACGCAGCGGGTAATTAGGCTGTGCAGCTTAAGCGGTGCAAATAAAGTAATCACGACAGTCGTTACATATTTGAGCCGTTTGGTGTGGAGGGTGGGATCGTGAGGACTGGGAGCTCAACGCGTGTTCCAAAGATTATCAAAACGTTTGGACAGTGCGACGCGTTACCAATGCTGGCACTTTTTGGCACCATGCATCAGCTTTGCAATTCGACGGGGCAATGCTGCTAGCATGCTGGGTACGCTACCTACTAGTGGTGGGCTGGAGCATTTGGACTTTCTATAGGTCATCGTGGCTAGTAGGTACCTATACCTACAATGCAAATGCTTTTTGTATTAGGAGTGTTATAGATGGCATCTAGTGATAGTGCATATTTTTTAATTGTAGGTCTTACCGCTCAAAAAGAACTTTCCATGGAGTCCACTCTTCGTAGTCTTCTCGATCCTCCTTTCACGGCAACGGCCCTAGCCGAGGCTCACACCCCAAGGGTGCCCACTTTTGGTGGCTAGGCACCTGATGAATTCGCCTTTTCTTCCTTTAACGCTGTAATGCTCGGTTCGGTAGAGACCAAGAGCATTAAAAATCCACTCCTAATAGAATGAAACTTCTACTAGAAACCCTTCTAGTAGAAGATAAATATTTTGGACACGTCTTCACTCTTACTTCTCAAACTAAGTACTAACCTAAGAAGGTAGTTTGTAATTTTGGTTCTGTAACATTCGCGGTCTTGACAATAACTTTATTTCTGTCTTATAATTTCTATATGTTTCGTGAAATAACCTGCCTAATAATTATCCTTCAATCGAAGTCACGTCGAACTTTTGCTAGCCTCTAATATTATTTATTCTTTGTTATAGTCTCATTAGATAAATAATAATAATTATAATAGCGCCCAACGATCACATACATAGATCCTGGACCCTATGATTCCCTGTATCTAGGGACCCAAGAACTACGAGGACCATGGCCCCACAATACCCAGACACAGACCAAGTATTTGTGCTTTTTTTAATGCACAAATACTTGTCCTGCAACGGGAATCGAACACACCGCCTCGGGCTAGAGCCGACCTGAACAACCACCACATCACAGATGCTGTCAAAAATCATGCCCATGAACTTAATTATGCCCGTCTGCGCTAAATTTTGACTGGTAGGTTTCTACTGCAACGCATTTGAGTACGTCATAGAGAAAGCGCAACTGCAAAACTGCTCAATGAACTAAAATGTCCCACATGCAGTAAAAGAAGTCATTGAAGTTTTGTAGAGAATTAAATCCACGGATTAGAGATAGGTACAACAGTTCTCTCATACAAAACTACGATCTCATAAGATACGAAAACTCGCTCATACAAAGTAGAAGAAAACATCGATGTGGAAATCGGCATGTTTAAGTCCGTATTACAGAACGATGCTCAGTTATCGATCGATGCTCAAGCAGAGATTTCATTCATAAAGTGATCAATTAGTGAATGAAATCTCTGCTTGAACACCGATCGATGACTGAGCATCGTTATATATCTATATTGTAATACGGACCTAAGAATTGATGTGTCGTCCGTCCACCAACCTGCACTGGGGCAGCGTGGTACAATAGAAAAAGGATTTTTTTTTTCCAAATAATTGCAAAAAAATATTTAAGTAATATTGACACATTCATTCCTATAAAAACCAAACTTTATTTAATTATTGGTGAAAAAGTAATATTGTAGATAAAAAGGGGTCATAAATAAAACACAGATTTTTTTTTTTTATTATGTTTTGGCTCCACACCTCCGTGTATTTAGCCAGTGTCAAGTAATTGATAATTTATCAAGTTAATGATATTTCACGCAAATATGTGTCAAGTCACAGTCGAAGTCATCAAGTCAAGTTATAGTCTAGTCAAAGTCACACTCCTAGTATAGTGGTGGCAACTTTACTTGAAGCTTCTATGGAGTTTTGGAAACAACACGAAATGAAACGTTTCACCATCATTATACCATTTTCCCACACTCACGCCTGTAATCCAGCACTTAACGAATAGAATGCCACCAATTTTATGCACTAACACTGAAAATAACACAAGTTTTGGAAAATAATACAATGCAGTGACGCAATCTTTTTCGCGTTCCCGCCAAAACTGAACACAGAATTTAGATCACCTTCTGCGGTAAGCGTTGGATTTTTATGTTTGTCAACATATTTTTTTCGATTCAATACTTAAAGGTTTCTGAGTGAAACAGAATGTAATGAATACTAAAAAGAGAGAAGTATATAGTCCGTCTCTTTCATTAGTGACGTTAAAATACGTGAAATCAACTTCATTGAATATTGATATACCTTTTAGTTATTTCTAACACAACTAACTCAGTGAAACTCATTCAATTCCAAATAAAATATAATGTTTAATCAGGTGAGATTCCTGTGTTGAATTTATTATTGTTATTATTATTATATTATAATATAGCTTTACTGTCTGGAAGTATCAGCGACATTACTGAGAATCAACGATTGAATTGGTTGATAGAATCACATAAGTAAGTAATAATGCTACTGCTGGCAGGTGGTCAGTGTTGTCATAATTACGTATTCTAAAGAGTATGAACTGATCAAGTTGACGCCGCGCCGTCGTGAATTTTTTAGAACAATAATGCAATAATTTTAGACCAAAAATGTATTGAACTATAGTACCAGCCACGAGTGCATTTTTATCCTAAATAGAGCGGTAAATACACTTTAGAACCAAAATTTTAAAAATGTTTGTAGTCTGTTATTAATTAAGTGATAAGTAATCACTTATGTTTAAATTTTACCATTCTGTAAGATTGTGAAAATCTTACCATGTTTAAATAATAGGATTATAACAAATTAACATTTTTAATACAAGATTGCACAAAATATGACTATCTTAACATTTTTAAGTATATTTAAGTAACTAATAGCTTTAGTAACTAGTTGGGTTAATAATCAAGTATGTAAATATTGTGCAAAATAGCTACATGCGTGGTTCCACCACCATTTAAATGATTAAAATGGCCAATATTATATGGAATTAGGTGTAATTTTGCTTATTATTTTTGATATTAATGATGTAAAAAAATAAGGACTTCTGCCCGTTACTATCAACTCAGGGGTAGCTAAAATAATAATAAAAAAAACTGCCAAACATGAATTTCCTACTTCAGAGTGTAGAATCTCAATGAATAAAATTAGAGTTACTCGCTAATGTAGTCGTGTACACGTGTACACATTATCACGTAATGACATAATATCTAAAATTAATAAATAACAATAAGAGCTGTTATGCATAGAAGCTACTATTATAGTTGCTATTCCCAACGCAACAAAAACGAATATTTGTACAGCATTGCCCATTACTAGTTTGGCTATGGCTGTCTCGATTGGTTTGAGTTTGACAATTACTTTGACATTTCTCTTTTTTCTCAGTTATGATGGCGAAGTTGCGAAAGGTGTATGTTGTTTTATTCTAATAAAATAATTAAGTATATGTGGTGCCGTGAAGTGAAAATAAGGAGATATTAATGCCGTACCGCAGGCGCTTCTCCGCCAAGATGCCGGATTTCGATGACGACGTGACCGTCGTCGATGTTTACGATTTGGCATCGGACATTGGCAAGGAATGCGAGATAATTATTGAAAAATACGGCCCTGACGCCGTTACAGCTCTTCTGCCGAAGGTGATTAACGCACTGGAGCTGCTGGAGAATCTGGCCATAAGAAACGAAAAAGAAAACCAAGCGTTACAGGAGTTGACAGTGAAGATATCGCAGCTGGAGAATGATAAGATCGAGAAGGCAGAATATAGACAACGCTTCGAAAAGGTAGGTGGTAGAGGTCACTGTTAGGTAAATTGGTACTATTTATTAGCTATGCGTGCTATACTAAACGCACGAACGTTCATTATTTCGTCACCAGAATGCATTCTGTGCAGTAATTCAGTTGCAAAAGAAACGCAGCTGGTGATGGAACTATGCTATTGCGCGACATTTACTCGATTGCAGCGTGCTACTGCTGTTATTTTAGTCTGTACAATATCATTTCATTAGTGGAGCTATTTACATAGTCATGTTGATAAAATTAATTGAGTTATTAATTCTTGTAAAATGTGCATAGATTGACCGTTTCTCATTGTGTGTGGGTGAGCGCACTCTATAATCAGTTCAAGACTTCCAACTTGGTTTAATGTATTGTGTGTGAGTTATTTTTTAGTATTAGTAATTGCCAAGTGCAGTTTTATAAAGTTTAGCCATACTTGCATGTGTTTGAGCCACTATGTGGGCTATATGTTGCTTCCACGAGCTTGCTGTATGCTATACTAGTCCATTTATTTAGTTTATCTACCTGTATTATTTTACACTTAGGTAACTAAGGTTTTGTCCTAATTTCTTATACTTGGCCTATACTTGCACACTCAGTGGCAAGAACTTTTCGTACTGGTAGGCTTGTTTTAGTACCGTGGCAACATTTTTTTATACAAAAACAAGTAGTCCTATAATTTTCCATCAAGAATGCAGCGTTTGATTGCTACATGTATCAATTGTGTTTGTTTCAAATATAAATTGATTCCTAATCTTTTCAAATACGCTAAAGATAAGATTCTCTATCTCAGTATTGTTTGTATGGTTATTTGTTAGCGATGAAAAAACTAATAGTTATACCTGAGAGGTGCAACCTTGTGGAAGTTCATCTTAAATGCAAAATAAAATTAGAATATCCTTTACAACTGCCCTAATATAGATATTGTTATTGTTTGTTTTTAGCAGATTTACACTAGATACTCTTGTCTCATTTTGTATCTATTGGTACTATTTGGTATTAGTTGGTATTTATTGGTCTAGGCACACCCTCTCTTAGCTTATCACCCACCTAGACATTTTTTAAAGATAAAGTGTTGTTTTAGGATTAAAATAACTACTTTCGAAATTTGTTCAGGTGATTCAACCCCATTGTTTAATAGAAAATACACACATAAAAACCTTTGCAATTTTTTTTTGTATCCTGCTACTTGGCAATCTTTTCATAGAACAATAATCCAATTCACTCGCTGTTTCAAACTGATTATTTTTGCATTGTATTAAGAGAGATGCATCCAGTGAGTTATCTCGCATAATTATTAGTAGGATACCAATAAGTGTCCAATAAAATCAATGACTAGACCAACCTGTCCTGATCATTGACCTTCACTATGTGCTACATAACCCAAGAATTTCATTGAAAATCGAGTATGGACTATAATGGTAAAACATGTTTTTAGATGCACTAATTTGTATAACAGATAACAATTAAAAGTGCACCACCATGCTGTGAATGACAGTTAAGGGCTTAAAATTTAATTTTTCACATCAATAAGCAATAATCATTAACTTTGATAATCTTCTCATAATCCATAATCCATATCCATGGATCTATTGATCATGTCAAATCAATTAAAATATCAAGTTTGACCATAATTGTCATAACTTGGAAGCAAATAATAACTGATTGAATTTGGTTGTCTTGTCCTAAACAAAATTCTTTCACAATGTAGGTAAGAACTAAGCATAGATACTTAAATTTTCCAATAAGAATTATAACCGGTCATCTCAGGTGGGTACACAGTTTGACCACAAAAAATTGATGCTTAAAACTATCAAAATATTGGCTTGGTTAAAACTTGGCTAAGTTGCTTGCCACTTTAGTTTATGTGACCATGTTACTTTAAAATTACATAATGTTATCTAACATTTGAACAATAAATCATTTGTAAGCTCGTTAATAGTGCTAATCACAGTTCTAAGCTTTCACTCATTTTGGTGTTACGAAAGCTGTGATACTTTCACTTGCTAGATCAATTTTGATACATTTGTTATTCAATCTACAGTTGAAGACAATAAGTAGTATCTTCATGATCTTGCTTAAGGGTTTTCTTGCTCAGCATCCTGATTCACAATCCTTTCACCTCCTGATTTGAAATCTATACTCTATCCTCTTCATTCTGAAAGTAAATTAATAAAAATGGAATATATATCGAATCATATAATGGATTCTGAATCAGGCTGCTTAGTCTCAACTATTTGGCCCGACACTGTAAAATTAAGTAACGGTTTCACCCGCGGATAAAAAGTATTTTAATTATTTGCTCATCCCATGGGAAAATTTCATTTTTCCGGGATGAAATGTAGCCTATATGTCAATCCAGTGTATAAGCTATCTTGTTATAAAATTTCATGCAAATCCATTCAGTGGTTTGAGAGTGAAGGAGTAATAAACATCACACATACACACAAACACACATACATACTTTCGCCTTTATTATATTAGTTTGATTCTGTGGAACCATGAAAGAGAAATGAAGACTGTTAGTTAAACATTAACAGCCTTATTAATAATAAACGGGTATTAGTCTCGGATTAGTTACTTCAGCTTTTGCCCTTTTTTTGCTACTGGAATATTTAGCTGGATCGAATGAGACAAAAGATGATGTAACTAGTCTAAAGCTAGTTCGTGTTTATTAATAAGGCTGATACTGAGCAATTATAGTCATGGGCTAGTAATGATCATAAAACTTATATATTATGCATCTTCTAGTAATCTTTGGTAGTAAAACGAATCTTTAAATCGATCTGAAAGTAGTTATTACAACATCCAAACTATCAGAGTAATATCTTTATCGGTAAGGAAGTAGCAATAAATATAACTAATTTATTATTATCTAATTCATATACTGACTAATTATTTATTGTTTGGGTGTGATATTGTGTATTATGAACAGAATAATTATGAACCTTAAGTAAAACTTCTTTATTCACTCTTGACTTGGAAAGTAAGCTGGTGAATGCGAAGCGAACGGAAGCTGAAGTTGGTTCACGTATATCAACATTGTCAAGATAACAAAGTTAAAAATTTGTATTATTATGTTGGTATGTCCGGTAAAATGACAATGTACTATTTTTAAGTGGGCGACATTAGCATTAAACAAGGCAAAAACGAAGTTATACCGGCTGATAGATGGAGCTAAACTAAAGAAGTTTTACTTCAGTCGTGTGGTCTAAAGCACACTCGTTTTGTTTTGCTGTTAAAACTGTTCATAACATGCAATTTGCAAACAAATCCAAGCTCCAAGTGTCTTCTACAATCAAATGATTGTAATTGACCGTTTCCTGCCTGCACGTTTGTACCTACCTACATAGCTAGTTGAAGTCTACAGTTATACCACAGAATAAATAGTACATGTAAGTTATAACTACGTGATTGTTGCTATTGTAAATTGGTTTTGTTGTGTTGGTCATAAGATTGCTTTTTGAAGGCTCGCGCACACTACACCAGGCAACACTGCAATGCTTCGCACAATAAAAATTCTAATACATAATTTTCGTACATTTTATATTACCTATCGCACACCACAGGTTTATATAAATGTATACTACGAAAGTGATGTAGGGGTTTTGTTTGCGATGCGGCCCGCCTTTATCTGCGTAAGCATTCCATCTTTATAACATTTATATTGTATAGACTAGCTTCTGCCCGCGGCTTCGAATGGCATATTTTTCTGCCTAAACATACGTTATAAACGCTCTCACTTTTTGTCTCTGGTGGGGGATGATTTTAGTAAAACTGTGATACACATATCTCACAATTTTAATTGAAGAACATCTTGTGTATACATTTTCAAGTCAATTTTTTTTTAAAGTAATGACGTGACTAGCTAGCCGTTCGCCTGATGTTAAACGACACGGCTGCCCATATCAGCTGCAGTGTCACTCGGAACACTAAAGTATAGAGTTTCGCGTGACACTGCACTGCGCACGTCATCCTGAGACATCAGCACAATCTAGTAATAAGATTACTAAACTGTGAGATCAGATCATAAAGTCTCATTTGCCCAGTAATTTCACTAGCTACATTGCCCTTTAAACCGGAACACAGCAGTGCTTGCGCACTACTGCTTGGCGGCAGAATAACTGGCAAAGCGGTGGTACCTACCTAGACGAACTTTGCAGTAAAGTGACCACCTAGTAAAATTGATCCAGAGAACATTTTTGTATAGATAATTCAACCACCCATTTAACCTTCTTAGAGGTGGAATTTCGAAAAACCCTTTCTTAGTGGATACCTACACTTTACAAAGAACACACCCTCCGAATTTCAAGTCACTAAGATCAGTGGTTTAGGCTGTGCGTTGATATATAAATTTTATGTGTATAGAAGATATGATATTGTATATTGCCAGGCCAATGGGAACAAGTCAATAATAAGGATCACAAACTTAGGTCCGTATTACAGAACAATGCTCAGTCATCGATCAGTGCTCAAGCAGAGATTTCATTCATAAAGTGATCAATTAGTGAATGAATAGAGTGCTTGAGCACCGATCGATGACTGAGCATCGTTCTGTAATACGGACATAAGAATGTTTGAAATTGTTCAATATTTTATTTAAAATATGAATAATAATAAAACATTACACAAGGTAATAAACATTAAAAAATATTGTATGAATCAATACTGCTAACATCTGTTTTGATAAAAAAATATATCTATTATGTAGGTATACGAATGGCGACACGCGTGCACGCGTCACATACAAGCATCACACTAATATTATAAAGGCGAAAGTTTGTATGTGTATATGTTTGTTACTCTTTCACGCTCAAACGGCTGAATGGATTTGGATGAAATTCGGTACCAAGTTAGCTTATACACTGGATTAACATATAGGCTACATTTTATCCCGGAAAAGTGAAGTGCTCCCGTGGAATGAGCAAATAATTAAAATAATTTTTATCTGCGGGTGAAACCGCGGGGCGCAACTAGTAATTCCAAAAAAAAGCAAGTCAAATAATGTCATTCATAAATGTCATAGTACAAAAAAGAATTAGCCAACACGATAGACCACTGACGAAAATTACCAAATCTCGTGTGTGTTCAGTGAATGTGATGTCTTTAACTCCAATGTCCCAACGATCAGTGCTATTCAAGTTACTTATCAGTTTACCTACATAATTATGAGAGCAGATCATTGCAACCACACCGAGTTGATACTCCGTCTTGTCGTGCAATGTAATATAACACTTAAAAACGAGTCGTTATGAAAACTATTGTAATACTTCATAAAACCGTTGGGTAAAATGCACAGTTTGGTTGATTAATCTTAATTTATATCAGCTTAATGATATACCACTACCGGCGCGAGTTGTGACTTAATCAAATTTTTGGTCTACACGGCGCGATGGCGCCGCCGCCGCCATCCACCGGCGCAGCATCTCATTCAGTTTTAAATGCTATTATTAGTTAGATCAGCGAATTAGCTGTCTGAAGTCATCCTGGTAATATCTGCCAAAGAACCGACCATCGACGGGCAGAAGTGTCTATGGAAGCCGCGGCTGCAAATTTATCATAGCTTGGAGTGAGGACGTTTAGGGTGATTGCTCAGTGACGTGCCTTGGGACAGGCCACAGATAACCCCCCCTTTTTTGAGGGGGGGAAATGCCCTTGCATTTGGGTATGTGGGACTCGAACCCACTAAAACCCCCCGTGAGCCCTCGTCCGCCGCACCGGGGCGAGAAGGGGTCGCGACTGCAGTCCAGCCAACTCGCCCTATATCAAGCATTGGGGTGATTATCAAACAATGCAATTTAGGAGCGTCCAAGCCTGAGAATCCATAATAACATTAGATTTCCATATTAGTGTATTTTTTTTCCGAAAATGTATCATACATGTGTTTCAATGGATTTGTAATAAGCCGTGTAATGCATAAAAGAAGTCGATAATATTTATTTGAAATTGAATATCATAAGTTCTTTGGCGCGTCCATTACATACCTGTATTTGTAAATCAGGAAAATCTCTCTTATATAAGTAAAACAAGCATTAATTTTATATGTCATATTGATGACAAATACTTACGGTATTCGTACAATATTTTTCTCTTCATTATTAGGTTTTGTATTTAAATTATAACACAAACAATTTTGTCCAAAGAAAAAATACTAATTACTTTGGCGCAATGAAACCGTGTAGCCACTCTGCTTAAAACGGCCACGGGGACGTATTGCCGACCTTCCCTGCACCCTTTAGTTATGCTCTATTCAATACCAGGAGAAGAGTGCCCATTCGTTACAAAGTGAGAAGATATATTTTTTTTTCTCGCCCATAACGGAGTTTCGTCCGGTAAGTGCCTAATTTCTTCTGTGCTTATTGTCATGCTATTATTTGTTTCTGGTGCATGCATATTTTTGTGCACATTACTTCAGTCAAACAGTGCGCACGTGGCAATAAAAGGTTATAATCGTACATCAGCCATTTGTGAAAATAAATAATCATTGATGATTTCTAATTTCTTTGACCCTAATTTCTTTGGATTTCTTTGGCAGATTGCGCCAATGAAATTAGTGTTAGTACAAAGAAATTATAAAAAATATTAATAAAATAGTAAATACCATACATTAAAACGTTAAATGCATTCAAATGTCTATTATAATAAGCTTATGTTGATTTAAGCTGACACTATTATTTAGCTTTAACGGAATAACACAATTTTCTTTCTACCTAAACTAGTGCCGGCTTAGTTTGCGGTCAAACAATTACAACTAAACTCTAACTCATACGAATGTTTTATGTCAATTTTTTTTCCAAAACTGGATTTATTCTAGCCATTATGGATAACCAAAGTTTATTAATTTGGCATGACAGAATATATATTATCCACATGTATTTGTATGCCTTACTTTACCTATCCTGCTGTAAAAATAATAATCGCTACTGCCAGGCTGACTAAAAAAATTGGTAGAACTGCTTCACATTAATTCCCTTTGTTTTAGAGCACAACGTAAATATAAATGGCAAAACGCAAAAGAGTCTACGTAAGAAGTCTGCTATTAAATAAAATAATACACAAAAAAGTGCATAAAGCTGTCTTTAAACGATACAAATACGAGAAAGAAAAAGAAATCGCAGTTCTTTGCCTCAAGTTTGGAGCAGCTACAACATGAACCAAAAATAATTTAGAAAACGATTTGAAAGAATGAAAAATAGGAGTTACAGTCTCAAAATAAAACGAAAAATGTTGAAGATAATGAAACAACTGGAAATACTTTGAGAACATAAATAATAATGCAAAAAAATCGAAATATTTTACGATGATGATGAGAACAGCAGAGTTTATCCAGGAAAAAAAGAATTTACATAACTGGGAACCGTGAAAAACAGAAGAGATTGAACGATTCTTTAAATAATCTATATAAAGTGTACAGAAAGACCAATGTATAATCTAAAATAACTTTTTGCAGACATCGCTAGTTTTGAGTTAAAATTCGGGATAGCAAAGCACACATGAATGACACATACTTATGTCAGACCCACGCTAATATTGAAGTTTTATATTTAAGTTATGTATTATACAATCAATAATATCGAACTTTTGAAGACCGATTGTGTCTAATAACCCAATTTTTAAATGTGCCTTAGTTTTTGTATATGCTATTATTGTTTATTAATACATGTGATAATTAAAATAATGTCACATAAAAGTTATAAGTAATTTTATTTAAAACTATTTATTTTTCCCATAAAACTAATACCTTTGATATGATTTCTAATTCCCTTGTTAACAAATCTAAGTTCTTTGGCATATTTCCTAATGTATTTGGCGCTTTTTCTAATTTCTTTGGTACATATCTAATTTCTATGACCAAATACAATTTAAAATCGTTAAAACTTCGAATCGGCTCGATAGATTTTGGGGCGAATAACATATAAATGTAGATCTTAGAGGCCTCTACAAAGTATGTTATTTATATTTGGAATTAATGAAAAAAAAATTGCGGCAAAGAAATTATAATTTTTTAGGCACTTTCTGATAATCACCCAATTTGGCCTAGTGATCTGATTTTTTTTTTTTATGTTAAGGAATAACTTGACAAGCTAGCCGTTCGCCTGATGTTAAACGACACGGCTGCCCATACATATTTATTTACTTAATCATCAATCACAAAAAAAGCGTGAACCGTTGAGATAACTCATCAAAATGAAAACGACAAAACCATTTGTCCATATCCAATGTTCAAGGACTCTGACGGAACTACCTTAAATATTTTTTCCTCATGTGGTTTTCAATGTTTTTTTTAGATAACATGAAGGTGAATCCTGCATCCTATAAACAAATTTTAAAAAAAATACTGGCTAATTAAGGTTTACTATCATTAAAGTCAAGGCAACCGTCATTCCTTTTCTAAATTAAATATTCAAGCATTTCTCTGCCCAGTCCAAGCAATTGTCAATTTACATACCTTTGATTACTCAAATATATGAATATGTTGTCTATGAAAATGTTAATTGTTACATATTCATAGAAATGTATCAAAAGCTGAGTGATTATTTATCGATATTTGTTATAATTATGCATTCTATACAAGTCTGTATATATATATAAACAAATAAATATATATATATATATATATATATTATATAAGGTTATATGATAATATTATATGTATTAACCTTTTATATGGGCAAAGTGCCTATTCTTTAAATTTATATTGTTTATTAATAATACCCACTACTACTAAATGCTACTAGCTACACTACTACACAAAAAACATTTAAGCTGTATACTGGCCGCGATGACTGATAATGATGATTGGATATGATTTATTAGGTCTTTACCTATGAAATTGCCGTTTTGTTTGAAAAAAGTTAAAGTATTTTTTTTTCGAACTTATTTATTTCTTTTATTCAAAGTAGCTTCCAAACCCAACTCGTGCAGCTTAGAGACGATCTGTTGTGCAGTATGGGGTCGCGCGTTGTCGTGAAGTAGCAGTGGAGACGACCGATTGACCAAAGCTGGTTGCAGACGTGCGAGTTTCGCCAACATTGTGGTCAGTTCTTCAATGTACACATCTGCAGTAATGCTCTCGCCGTTTTGTAAAAAGCTATGATGAATCACACCAGCACTAGACCACCAAACTGCGACCATCAGCTTTCTAGGGGTCATTTTTCGTTTTGCACATTGCTTTGGTACCGAACCAGGATCTAACCAACTTGCTGAGCGCTTTCGATTGTCAAAAAGAATCCATTTTTCGTCGCACGTAACAATTCGGTTCAAAATTCCTTCATTTCTGTGCCTGTTAAGCAGCGCAAGGCAAGTCTCGACGCGTACGTTGCGCTGGCGATCGTTAAGTTCGTGGGGCACCCATCTATCAAGCTTTTTTATCTTGCCAATCT
The DNA here is from genome assembly GCA_905220475.3 of Ennomos fuscantarius. Lineage (NCBI taxonomy): Eukaryota > Metazoa > Arthropoda > Insecta > Lepidoptera > Geometridae > Ennomos > Ennomos fuscantarius. The sequence continues at coordinate 6,215,672 of HG992044.1, forward strand.
GTCGCAAATGGACCAATATTGTTTTGATGCTAACATCAAAAGCTACTGCCAGCTCAGCTGTAGATTGAGATTCATCAGCTTCCACAATCGCCTTTAATTCATCATTGTTGACCAAAGTTTCCGGACGACCACGAGGTTCATATTTCAAGTCAAAATTCCCAGAACGGAACCGAGCAAACCAATAACGGGTTGTACGTTCGTTTGTACAGTTCTCTCCGTAAACGTCGTTGATGTTACGTGTCGTTTGTGCCGCGTTGGTGCCACGACGGAACTCATATTCCATAATTACACGAAATTTCAAAGTATCCATTATGAGAAAAATGTTGAAATGTAATGAAAATACAACGCTAACGCTATTGTAAATAGAATGTCATATTTTTAAAACAAAATTAATTTGAATTTAGAATTCATATTTGAAAAAGTCTGTACTGCAATACGGCAATTTCATAGGTAAAGACCTATTATATCAATTTTAAGACTTATATTTTTGGTATTATATTTTAGCATGTTATTTTGTATTTTTGTATTTTTACAGTATGGGTTTTTTCACCTGAAATAAAGACATTTTATATTATTATTATTATGCCTAAATAATTTCACTAGTTATAGTAAAATCGGAACACAATATTAGCTTACTGTTTCTTCGTGGCAATATATCTGGCGAAACGGTGGTGTCTTTTAGACAAACTCCCGGAGAAAAGTCCAATTCTGCAGATCCATATCAAAACATTTATATCTAGATAGTTCACTGATGTCACGGCAACAATTTGCTTTGACATATTTTGTATGATTCGCATTTTGTCTCACTATTTCGGTGATGCCGTGGTGCTATTGCATTTAATCGTAAACCTTTTGTTGTAGGAGATAGAGGCTATAGAAGAACAATGGAGGACGGAATCGGCAGAGCTGGTGACGGCTGTATCACGATTGCAGGACGAGAACAAACGTCTGAGACGGACCCTCAACGCGCCTACGGACGGTAAGCATACTCATTACTCAACTACTAATACGATATCCCACCTAGTGACGTTGACGGTAGAGACCAACAGTATTAGCCCATCACAAAAAAAAGGTTAAGTCATTAGGTAGGTCAGTAAGAAATGGTACGCGGTTCGTAGAATAAACATATTAAATACATAGTTCATATTTGGTATGGTATCTTCTAAGAAGTCAACGGATCCTCAACATAAAAGCAACATATTAGAAAGCCTTTGTGGTGTGGTGGTTGAGCAGGTCGGCTCATAACCCGGAGGCGGCGGGTTTGATTCCCGAGGCAGGACAATAATTTGTGCACAGAAAAAAGTGCAAATGCTTGTTCTAAGTCTGGGTGTTGTGGGACCATGGTCCTCGTAGTTCCTGGGTCCCTAGACACGGAATCCTAGTTAGGGCCCTGGATCTATGTATATGATCGTTGGGCGTTATTATTTTTATATTTTGTTATTTATTAAATTTTTATAATAATTCTTCGCCATACAGATTTATTTGTAGTTCCTTCGAAACCTAGACAATAGCCTCTGTTACAAATAATTTATCATTTATAAGTAACTGTAGTTAGTTTTAAAAAAGTGCGGATATTTAGAAGTAATAATACACTGTGATGCAAATGATGCTGTTTACCATTAAGAAGTCAATATTATGTTTTGATAATTTTTGTGCGCGATTAGATTTATATTTACAATACCATTAAGAACCAGTGAAAGACAACTATTTAGGGTCCATACCTACATGCTTTACATTCTGGAGAACAAGTTTAACTGGTCGGGATTGGGACTATAAAATCTCCACGATCTAAATGTTTGCCTTCGCTTTACAGATTTTGTATTCTAAATCACTTGCTCTTATTAATTAACTCATTTTGTCGTAATAATTAAGTACGCTCAGCGATCACAAAGGGTCTATTAAGTTAACGACTTCGTATTTATCATGTTGGCAAAAGGCTGATGTTGACTAATTTAATTAAATTTTGCTTAATTGGTAGCTAAACGTTTTAACTATTAATGGTTCTATAACGCGACGGAGATTTGGGATTAAGTAGAGGTGAATAGGAATTTCTGTAAGGAATGTCAGGCAAGAGAAAACTAGAAAATTATGCTCGTTTATAAACAATCCTACATACAACGAAGCCAACGCAACAACTTCAGTAGTTTATAGTTAGATGACCGATTAAAATGAACGGTATATTCGATAAAAGAGTGCGAGCGAAGCGAGTGACTAAAATTTGGACACATGTATCAGTAAATCTAGATAAACAGGGTAAAATTTCAGATATTTTCAATATTGGAGCTCCCAATATAAAATGAAATTATTGACATTAAAACGCATGCAAACCTAGAAAATAAACTTCAGCATGTCGTTCATAATTAGATGTCCGAACATAACGAAAGGCACACTCGATAACAACGATCTAGCGAAGCGAGCCATAAAATTTGTACACTTTTATAAATATATCCTGATAAAGCAAGTAAAATATCAGCTATTTTCACATTTAGAGCTCCCAATCTTAATGAAATTACTGATAAGAAACTTTGTTTGACGGAGAAAAATTTGAGACCCGATTTCGATGACTCACACAAAAGTCATCACATTAGTATAGAATATCAAATGGTTTTTACATTAGTACATAGGTCGTTTTAGTATATAGTGCCATGTCTTTAGACTGGAAGAACATCTTTACGCCCATGAGCAGTAATATTGAATACCTTTTCATAATTATGCATATTCTCACCTTACATGACCTATGGCGTGACCTAGACCTAAACCTTTCTACTTTTAATTAATTTGACTCTAGCGTTCGTGACAACGGTGCATAAATGTTAATACCTAAACTCTAGACTGGGTGTCACACAATAATATGTCGAAGGCCATGAATAATTAGTTCATTTTATTTGAATAACTATACGCGTAGCTGCGCTGTGCGGTTGTAACATAAAAAATGGTGGACATTCTACATTAAAAGTTAATCAATAATCAATTTATTCATAAATGACTGTTTACATGTCAGGAAAAAATAAACTATAACACCATCATCATTATTGTTGTATACATATACTGAATTACATTTAAAATAAAATAAAATCAATAAATATAAAAAGTCACAGCGGTCGTCAATAATAATAGAATTAGAAAAACAAAGAAAAATCATTAAATGTCTCACTATAAAAAGCTATAATAGTAATTATACATAACTATACTCAACTAGTTGCGCCCCGCGGTTTCACCCGCGGATAATAAGTATTTTAACTATTTGCTCGTCCTACGGGAAAAAATGTAGCCTATATGTTAATCCAGTGTATCAGCTATCTTAGTGTCGAATTTCATCCAAATCCATTCAGCCGTTTGCGCGTGAAGAAGTAACAAACACACATACAAACTTTCGCCTTTATAATATTAGTGTGATAAGCCATCGTTTAAGTTTATTATTCCAATGCATAAAGCTATTCATTCCGAATTTCATTAACACCTATTGCAACGTGAAGAAGGAACACACATTAGTGTTACAATATTAGTGTGATATACAGCTGCTAATTAAGATTTAATGGTAGTTTTGGTGTTGTTGACAAATTGGGGTACTTATTATATGTATTAGGATAATTTGATAATCCTATTTTTTATGAACCTTGAAACTTTGGGATAGAGAGTATTTTTGCAAAACTCTATTTTTTTTTCCAGTAATATTGACAAGTGATTTCACCATTATCATGAGCTGGTTGCTACGTGCATACAGTAGGTACTACTATTTTTTGTATTATACTAAGATTTGATTCTTGAATGTCAAATATCCAGTTCGCGTTTGCGCGCTTCAAATATTCTGTCCTTTCTTTTCTTGGTCTTACAAAAAAAAAACACAGACTGCGAACGTGGTACCCGACAAAGTTTAGAACCAAATTCAACCTAAAGTCTAACACTACATATTGGTGAAAGTAACCGGAAAGTAGTGAGGATTGCGGACCACAATGGTGGTTAATTGTATTGTAAGTACCACTGCAGTTCCAATGGAAGATAATAGAATTACCGTTGTAAACGAACCAATTTTAGTAATAAGAATATCTAGGTTACTCGTAGAACTGTGACCTAAAATTTGTCTCGGCCTCGTTAAAAATCTAGATTAATAAACATTGATAGTTTGTCCCTACATGCTTCCTTGCGAAAGAATTAATCGGTTTTAATTAAGTTCGGTTGTATGATTTTTTTTTTGTTGCCTCACACAATTTATTTTGCACTTCAATAACGGGATTATGGTACATGATCACCAAATTCCATAGTTCGTGAAATAAATTGGGCTGATAAATGCGCTTATTTAGCTCTTACTTGCCAAAATAATGTCTTATTTGACATTATTTTACCACCTCTTTTCCTCTCGGGCGGTGTGTACTTGATTATAACTTCACTTACGCTGCGTGAATGCTTTGAGAGTAGGGAAAATATCACAGGTCTGTCTGTGGTTTATACATGACGGAGATTTGAGATAACAAACGTCAAGTAAATACAATTAAATGTAGAACCTACTTTTTTTAATAGCTTGAAAAGCTAGCTTTCAAATTTATCACAAATATTGGAATGTAAGATCAAAAGATCAAGATGCAATAATATAATAGAATTTAAATTACAAAAATATGCTTGATTCGATTTCCATACAAGAATGTGTGAAGCAGCAATTCGTTCTACAAGTGCTGGTAACACTTGTAAACTTACCTGAAGTGAGTGAATCATACAAAGCATGAATAACTTGATTATATTATAACAAACTAAAGATGACATAGGTGTGCGGTATGAGATCATACTATGGTATGGATCATTCTGTAAACTAATCAATAAGCATATTTTTCATAACTTAATAAATTGTTCCTTAGTGCCTTCGTCCAAACTCATGATGAAATATTTTTTTTAATTCATAGAAAACCATATTTGGAAAGTAGAAGGAAAGAGAGAAAGAGGAAAGATGACATGAACGTTTGTAGAAAAGGCTGTTATGTAGGCTCAAAATGCTGGATGAGAATAGATAGATGGACTCTCGACTTAACTTTCGTGAACATATAATGTCTGTGTGTAAAAGCGCTAATAAGACTTTAGGCTTTATTATGAGAACTGCCTCACAGTTCCAGGATGTTAGAGTGGCTATAATGCTATACAATGCTTTTGTTCGTAGCAAACTAGAGTTCAGCGCTATCGTCTGGGATCCGCGTGAGGCTAAGTACGCTGTGATGATAGAGAGAGTGCAACGGAAGTTTGCTAGATACATCTATAAAATAATGTATGGGTTTTATCCTTACCTCTACCCGTCTCTATTTGTCTCAGGAATGATTGGACTAGACACATTGGAATACAGGCGTAAACTACTGCTTGTGATCCATTATTGCTCAATACTGCATGGCATAATTAATAATTCGGATGTATTTATTAGCTTCCATGAATCTGTACGTTCCTAACAATTATTTGCGAACAGGACGTCGTCGGCATCAGTTGTTTGCTTGTCCAGTACCACGGACTCACCACTGCAATAACTCACCCACGCTGCGGGCACTGGCCCTACTTAATGCGTTCACTCATGAGTGCCAGCATGTCGACATATTTTACAATAACATAAGGACTATTTGTAATAACTTTAAATTTACACGTAAATAATCATTAAAATAGTTAGCGTTTTGGTCATAAACTGTGAGCTAATTATTATAAATTGAACAATAATAAATAAATAATAAATAGATAGATAGATAAACTCTTTATTGAAACACATCATAAATCTATATATATATATATATAAAATCTATATATAAATCGTGTTAGTTACACTATTTACAACACACGAATGTCTGAAAATTGGTGGGGAGGTGGTTTAGAACCAGGAGACGGACATATGATACTTTTTATCCCGTTCAACCGCGTTTTACTAATTCACCAATGCGAAGCCAGGGCGGGTCAACTAATAATAATTTAAAAAAATAACAAACTTAACCAAAGTATAAAAAGTGATGGATGGAATGGATAGTGAAGAATGGAAGAAATGTACTCGTATTACTCGGATGTGGTTGGTATTAATTAGCCTTCTCTCCCATAAATGAGTGAAGTCGTCGGAGTTACAGTTACGCTTAGTTGTGAATTTAGTTTAATACGAAATATCCGCTGTCCTATTCACGACTGAGTTCGTTATGTATTACGAGCCACAGTTCTCTATCCAACCTTTTTTTTGAGGGGGGGTGCTCTCGCACTTCCCTGCCACCACCCCCGTGGAGAGGGTATGTGGGACTCGAATCCACTAAAACCCCCCCGTGAGCCCTCGTCTGCCTTACCAGGGGCAAGAAGGGGTCGCGACTGCAGTCCAGCCAACCCGCCCCCCGGCGGCAGGCCCTTTCGGACCTCCTCGCGCCAATGGATGGGACCCTGCTCATCAGGGCCACCCTCCAGACGTGTGGAGCCGTGCAAGCCGGCGGAGAGTCCCCACTATTCTCTATCCATCCTCATTTAACAGTATCTATCGCTATAAAATAAAGCCAGTGTTCCACCTAGGTACGAGCGCTCCGCCGTCCCCGGCCCGGGAACACGACCAAGAAGTGCTGTCTCGACTCAGCAGCACGGCGGAGAAGCAGCGGGCGACCTTACGGCATCAGGAGCTTCAGTTGCAAGAGAAACAGCAGCTTATTGATGGGGTGAGTGACCTTTTACATTTTTGTCTTCGTTACTGTACTGAATCTGTACACTCGTCTGTTTGGCAGCCTCTGTGGTGTGGTGGTTGAGAAGGTTTTAGTCCCGCGGTCGGACAAGTATCTAATTGAGCACAGAAAAAAAGCGCAAATACTTATTCTGAGTCTGGGTGTTGTGGGACCATAGTCCTCGTAGTTCCTGAGTCCCTAGACACAGGGAATCCTAGTTCCCTAACTATCCAGTATTTATGTATGTGATCGTTGGGCGTTATTATAATATTATTATTATCACTATTTGAGAGCCAGTACTCTAATAAAGGCGTAGCATGGTACCACCTTCGGCCATATTGTAACGTTATCATGTTCTACATTAAATGAGCTGGGCCATCACCACTACGATGTAACCAAACGATGATTTACTTATGAGTGTGTGTGAAGTTGGTATGGTCTTCATGACGAAACAAATGCAAATGCTGTCTGCCGTCGATCGAGTGGAGTATGCACGTCATTCGCCTGCTGGAAAGCCTCACGCTGAGACTCGATCCAAGCTGGACTACTCACAAGTATTGCCCTTGTATGGAACATTGTATTTTGCTACTTTTACTTTTCGTTGTCTGTTATGAAACAACATAACCGCACCTGTAAATAAACTTATAATGATTATATTGACAGTAATGTGTGAAAAGCTACTTTTAATAGCTTTCTATAGCTAACTTTGGATGCAATGTGCTAGAATCTGATTTTAGTTTGATTCTAAAAAAAACTTTATGGTGCCATGCCACGCTATCTTTGATAGTTATAACTGCAAGAAACAAATTGTAAAAGATATTTTTTTGTTACCGTACTGTTGATTGTTTTTCTTAGTCTACGTTTGCATAATTCAATTTTCAAAAGGAAACTTCACATAAGTCCGTATTACAGAATGATGCTCAGTCATCGATCGGTGCTCAAGCAGAGATTTCATTCACAAAATGATCAGTTTATGAGTGAAATCTCTGCATGAGCACCGATAGCTGACTGAGCATTGTTCTGTAATACGGACCTTAGACAGTAATAAATTTATAAAAATCTCAAAATCTTTACTAGACGGACCAAATAAAAAGGTGAATTCAATATAAACGTGTTCTAACCTTTTTTGCAAAGACATTACTGATATAATGGATGGATCCGCCTATTACTAAAATAACTCCTTTACGTCACCCGCTTTAGCTTAAAATATTTCACGAAATAATTGCAACAATTTCCCGTCGCCTTTTACTTTCCGAGGGAACGCAAAAGGCTGTCTGAAGAGGCGTGCAAAATGCTAAAGTTCCTTTTCTGTGTGACGCGACGCGCCGGTGTAAGTTATGCATGAGCAGACATGCTTAAAATCTTGGTGCTTTGGTGCCATCGGTGTTAATTTGGACGTCGTAGATACGTAGATACATTACGGCTTATAGTTTTGAAAAAACAGAAATGCTGGAGAAAACGCAATGTGAGTATTGGCGGGAAAACGAAAAAGATTGCGTCAACGTATTGTATTATTTTCTAAAACTTGTGTTATTTTCAGTGTTAATGCATAAAATTGGTGGCATTTTATTCGTTAAGTGCTGGATTACAGGCATGAGTGAGGGAAAGTGGTATAATGAAACGTTTTCTTTTCGTGTTGTTTCCAAAACTCCATAGCAGCTTCTATTAAAGCTGCCACCACATTACTATGGGAGTATGACTAGACTATGACTTGACTTGATGACATTTACGGTGACTTGACACATATATGCGTGTAATATTAATATTATTAACTTGAGAAATTATTATTTACTTGACACTGGCCCAAAAGTATGGAGCCAAAACTGGCAAAACTTTGACTGGCCCGATAGCTCAGTTGGTAGCAACCCTGCCTTCTGACCTATGGGTTGTGGGTTTGATTCCCACCTAAGACAAACATTTGTGTGATGAACGTAGGTGTTTGTTCTGTGTCTGGGTGTTATATTCTATTCTACGTATGTATTTAAAAAAAAAGTATCTAAGTATTGTATCAGTTATCTAGTTCCCATAGTACAAGCTTTGCTTAGTTTGGGGCTAGATGGCGCTGTGTGGAATGTCGTCATATTATTATTATTATTATTATAAAAGAAAAAATAATCGCAATGTTACAGCGGATAGTGTACTACACTAGCCGCACACAGGTAATGGCCGGCTGACAGTCCCTTATTTATTTAGCCCTTCACTTGATGAATGTGTGTCAAATAGAAAAGGTCGTGGATGTGAATGCTGCTATAGCTGTTGGGCACAAGTAAAAGCAAGCTGTTTCTGTAAATTTATGGGCAAGCTTGCTAATAAGCAGTTTTATGCAATACTTTTATTCTTACTTTATACTGTTGATTTATTGGTTTAATTGCCCATAAGCAGTAAGTACTATTAAGTTGTCGTTGCTGTAAGGTGGCTTGTGAATGAAATAATTGGACATAAGGAAATCTGACTATTTATGCAATTTAACCTTTTGTTAGAAATACTAAAGTTGAAGTCATAAGATATAATGAAATAAATATAATCTATACTAATATTATAAAGTCGAAAGTTTGTATGTGTGTATGTTTGTTACTCCTTCACGCTCAAACGGCCGAATGGATTTGAATGAAACTCGGTACCAAGATAGCTTATACACTGGATTAACCAAAAAATTAAGGGAAATAAATTAAATTAAGGGATTAAATTGTAGCCTAGGCTACAATTTATCCCGGAAAACTGAAATTTTCCCGTGGGATGAGCAAATAATTAAAATACTTTTTATCCGTGGGTGAAACCGCGGGGCGCAACTAGTAGAATATATATATGGAGTTATAAATGTACTAAATATATTATTTTTGTGATAATGAAGTACCAGGAGATCAGAAACGCTAAAAAAATTGAAGTGCGTTTTGTAGTGCGCTGGAACCTATTATTTTGCGGGGTTATCATTTCGCGAAAACATTCCGCATATGCACAGTATAAATAATAGTACTTACGTAGCATACGTCTGTCATCATTTTATTATGTGTAATCCATTAATTGAGCTGTGAATACTGTGTAAATATATATTGATTGTATAAAAACAGATATTGGTAGAGCCTATTCATCTAGGCTTAATATTACAAAGCTGTTGCTGCCTAATGCATAGCCAAACTGGCCAGATTTCAATATATTCATTATGCCATCCAATGTAACCTAAGTCGCTTCAATGCAACATCAACAGCCTCCTCACACCTTCAAACATTATCTCACCTTAGTGTTGGTGTTAACGACCCTTCTAAAACCCCTATTTTATACGCAATAAGGGTCAAAATCTATTTGTTTTTACGACGTTATACATCGTAAAGTCTGGGCCGGCCTCGTTTAGTGTTCTGTTTATACCTATCGACGATAAAAAAGTAGGTGCTTTCCTAATCTGGATTATTCTTGCTACAAAATGTTTCAGGGCCTAAACTTAATGCCTATTATCAAATGCTGATAAATGACAATGCAATATAAGTGTTTTGTTTACTTTGAGTTGAACAATTCCTGAAAACTGCATGTTCTGCGTAATCTTGACATTTGTCAAGACCTCGGCAAATAGTCTTGTATTGGCAAATAGTTATTCCTAAATACCACGCAAAATATGCAGTTTGCATCAGCCCGAAGGAGGAAGGAAAAAATGCCCCTTCATTATATCCGTGTGTGTTATTTTGCTTTGTATTTAGTTGGTATTATAATAAGTGCTTTGACAATTCAAAGGGTGAGAATAAAAAGGGTTTAACTGTCAAATTGATAGTTTCGAGAAAATTGACTTTAAACTTCAACGGCCTCATTTTAATGTAGAGTTTATAAGTTTAAGTGAGAGTTAAAGCGTATTAAGTAATAAAAAAGATTTATGTAAGTTTCAGTTGCTTGAAAATGTATTCATTCTATTTTAAAATACAAAATATAGTACTATATTGTCATTTTGTGAATCAGTTAAACCATTTTCGATCTCATCCATTCAATTCGCAATAGCTCTATTACATTGTGTAACATCGAAGTTCCCAGAAGAGAACTTTAACCATTTTTCTATTTTACAGCAATATTTATTTATTTATTTTATTCTTAGAAGACCAACAGCTGTTATAATTACAATAGACACGTTTACAAAAAAAGAAGCCAATTAAAGGTCCTCACGGATAGACAAAAAATAGTACAATTTAAATGAAGTAAACACCTAAGAGCACTACCTACATACGCACTGCATGGTATTACTTACTAAGTTATAGAATAGCTATGCACAATAATAAATTATAAGTAGATAAATAATTAAGGTAGCAGCTAGCCTAGTAACTAAAAATATTACAGTTAATTATTGGTAATTAATTAGTCAAAAAATTCACTGCTCAACCGCTGCCTGGCCGACGCCACGCTTGTACAGAATAGGTCAAAGTTAAGACGCTTATCAAGTACATTAAACCCATTGCTGGCCCTCCATAAATACGAGTTTTGTCTATAGTTTGTGTTTACTACCGGTGCACTTAGAATGGAATTAAATCTCAATGATTTTGAGTGAGCAACTAAGTTAATTTGGGTTTAAATCTAACTTGTTTATTTTTTAGCGGTAAAGTTCAATATAAAAGAGAAAAATGCTGCTATTTCTCTTGCTTATATTAGGATTGTCGGGCACTTTACCGGCAAGTTGATTAAATTCATTACACCAGAGGCTTAACGCGGTTAACTTAAGCATTTTACATCGGGGGCGAGTTGGCTGGACTGCAGTCGCGACCCCTTCTCGCCCCGGTACGGCGGACGAGGGCTCACGGGGGTTTTTAGTGGGTTCGAGTCCCGCAAACCCCTTGCCACCACTCCCGTGGTGTGGAACGCGGAAGTGCGTGGGCCTTTTCCCCCCACAAAAAAAGGATTATACATAGCCTTTTTAAATTAGAAATATGTGTTTAGAAGTATCAAAGTACACATGAGCTTTTTTTGCGTCAGAAAAGTACTTGGATGTGATTATTCCCAAAGCATTTTATGACGTGCTATCTTTACCGACTTACCGTCTACATAACAATAGGTCAATAGCATAACTTATGTTTTGCTTTTATATTACTAGTTGACCCGCCCCGGCTTTGCACGGGTGAATTGTAAAACGCGGTTGAACGAGATAAAAAGTCCGTCTCCTTCTAAGCTACCTCCCCATCACCAATTTACAGCCAAATCGGTTCAGTCGTTCTTGAGTTATAAATAATGTAACTAACATGACATTATTTTATATGTATATAGATTATGCAATTCAAATTAATTTTGGTTTTTCTCCGTAGTTCGTATTTTTTACAAAAACAATGAGAATCTCATTGTAATTCTGCATGACACCAATGTAACCTCTACTAACTACGTCAGTAATCGCAGAAACTCCGTAACTTTGTTTAGGGTAGGTAATATAATTTGATAGGTACGGCATTTCTTTGCTATTTAGGTGAAGATTAAAGTAATATTTACCTTGGTCTACACTCGGCGTTTGTACCTTGTTTTGATCAAGACAGATTCGCTTCTTTATTAGTCAATATTAATTTTAAGTTTCTTGAGAATTGGGTTGCATAGGCATCACCCTTGTTTAGCTATCGTAGCGTTTCTATCTACATTATATTCATAACCCGGAGGCGACCGGTTCGATTCCCGCGGCAGGACAAGTATTTGTGCACAGAAAAAAGCATAAATACTTGTTCTAAGTCTGGGTGTTATAAGACCATGGTCCTCGTAGTTCCTGGATCGCTAGACACAGGAATAAGAATCCTAGTTAGTATCCAGGATTTATGTATGTGATCGTTGGGTGGTTATTATTACTATTATTATTTTTATTAATTGAATTTCCTAAATGGGAATTAAGAACATAGATGAGAGAAAAATTATTGAGTTATGGATAACGTCGATGGGCAATGTTTAAAACTTGTTCCACTCTGGTTTTTGGATAGACAACTGGTGAGACAAACTTTGAGCCCGCCCGAAGCGCCGACATGACTTCGTGTACCACTGGACCCTCAACTTACAAGGTTCTAATTAAAAGTTCCACCAGTTAATGCTCTCTATACAGTAGCTATACAGTATTTTTAAATATTCGATGTGCTCGATGCTCTTTCATTACACTTCAAACGCCATTGCATCCGTATAACATCTCGTTAATGCCTACACTTTAAACTTATAGATGTATAGGAATGCATGTTGTTAGGAGATACTAAATTATCAAATCGTTGGCATATTATTAATGTAAGTGAATGATCGAAAGAAGTTTGTGTGTGGGTGTATGTGTGTTCGTCTCCAATTCCCGCTGAAACGGCTGAAGGGGCTTAGACGAAATTTGGAGAGATAACACCTGGATTAGCACATAGAATACCTTATATCCGCGGGTGAAACAGCGGGATGCAGCTTTTAGTAACTATTTCTTATAATCTGGAAGAGAGGGTTTTCCTGTGTCTTGAGCGTTCTTTTAGCTTGGCATTTCAGTAACTACCGGTAGCTAGTTGTGGTGCATATCTACCAGTAATAGTAATAGTAATACCAATAGTGGAATAATTTTGAAGGACCTCTTATATCAAAAAGTAATTTGTATAATTATATCGTATATTATCTCAGCAGTCATCAAGAATTTCTAGTTTTTCTAGTAACATTTTGATGGAAATAGATTTGTAAATCCTTTATTACATAATCAAGAATGTTTGATAAACTATTAGGCATTCAATAGCGCAGCCTTACGTATCGTGCCATGATTTAAAGTACAATATCTATAAACAAAAGGAAACACTTATCGGGTACGGTTCTGATCGCATCGATCATGCAACAATCAAATAAAATGCGGATTATCTTCGTGATATCCCCACACGTACATTTATAGTAGGTTTTATTATGTTATGTAAGAGCAATAAGCTATGTGCGGATGAGGTTTGTTTGGTTATCATATTTCTATTTAAATAAATAACGTCCAACTATCACACACATAGATCCTAGACCTAGGATTCCCTGTGGGACCATGGTCCCACAACTCCCATACACAGAACAAGCATTTGGGCTTATTTATTTCGTCATTCCATTAAATAACATTTTAAAAAATCTACGTATTATGTTATCATCAATTGTAGTCATTCATATAAATGGTAATTTAAATACATCGAAGGCCTTTAGGCGGCTACATCCTCAGTCGGCTAAATACTGAATTAAAAAAAACACAACACTTACCCGGATTGAAATTTTTTGGCTTATTTCTTGTATTGGTTACATAACATAGCTCAATAAGCTCAATAGCTAACGACTGGGTGTTTCCGTAAAAATGTAAAAAATAAACAATAATGTGCGAAATATAAAGGAGCAGGAAACGTGGCGAAAAATATATAACAAATTAAAAAAATTACATAAAACTAAACAGAATTTTCTTCATGTCACAAACAAACGTTCTTAAAAACTAAATCTAAAAAGCAACCAAAAGAGCTTTATGCTTTAACCTCCATGTCGCTTACAATAGCTAAAGTATGTAACCTCTGTTTCTATTTCTCTGTGTCTGATGTAAAGGGATAGCCCGATCCGATATCATAGCATACGCTATGATATCTAATGTCTAAAACATACCGGTCCACCTTTGTCTTGAAAACTCCCAGGTTGTATGTAGTTAGCTGGAAACAAGGACGCCTCCATGTTCACTCATTAGATGTTCGCACTAAACTTGGTTACGAAACGCTCATGAGAGAAGGCACCCCAAAGTTTTACTCAAGCTCATATAGAAATATGTTATCTAAATATATATACGAGTAACTCAAAGGCGACTGACTGACTGACATAGTGATCTATCAACGCACAGCCCGAACCACTGGAAGGATCGGGCTGAAATTTAGCATGTAGATAGATGTTATGACGTAGGAATCCGCTAAGAAAGGATTTTTCGAAATTCCACCCTTGTGGGTGAAATGGGTGGTTGAATTGTTTTCCCATAGGCCACGCCGCGGGCGAAGCTGCGGGCAGAAGCTCGTCTCAGTATATAGATCAGAGAATTTCCAACGGCTTATCCATTAAAGCATAGAATTTATGGCTGACCTGAACTGCACTACGGCTCCGGGGCTAAATATACCGCCTGCCATTTATGCCTGCGCACTGTTTCCGAGTTAGAGATTGGATTGAATTAGCTTTCCTATGTTGAAACTAGGTTTTGTGGAAATTAAATTATTAATGCCTATGTCGGTCTCTCTCGCTAGACGATAATAATAATAATAATCAATATGTGTGGACATCGCACACAACGCCATCTAAGCAAAGCTTGTATTATGGAGACCAGAAATAACTGATACAATATACTTAAATACTTTTTTTTGTAAATACATGTACATATAATACAATAAAACACCCAGACACAGAACAAACACCTATGTTCATTTCACAAATGTTTGCCTGGGTGGGAATCGAACCCACAACCCACAGTTCAGAAGGCAGGGTTACTACCAATTGAGCTATCGGGCCAGTCAACGATGAAACTAAGTTTGAAATATTGGTACACGGTGCACGTTTGCTTTGATGGTGAGAATACAATATTGTTCTATACCACAGAATACATGATAGTACGTTTCTATATATATACTAAAATGTCTGAGACTGAGACGCGAGATACTTAATTAGTTATTTATTATGTATCGCCCATATCAATACAAGGTTGGTTGTATTTTAAAAAGCCCTCATCTCTGTGTATGATTAATAATGACGCATGTTGTCACTAATTAAAAGAACCGCTTCGTAAATATAAGATCGTAGCGCAAGCTTGTTATTGAAATTTTCATAAAGGATACCGTTTTATAGAAATAAAATAGAAAACTGTTCAACAAAAAACAACAAGTAAGTTATAAACTGCACTGGAGATTGGCAGGACACCTGGCTAGAAGGGATGAATCAAGGCAATCGCCACTCATAATAGGTGGCTAAACGGACATAGACCGATGACATAGTTAAGATTGCCGAAAACTGGTGTTGAGACTCTCACAAGGACCGTAACAGATGGCGTGAAGGAGAAAAGGCTTATACCCAACAGTGGGCTTACACGCAATGAAACAATTGAAGGGGTGAGAACAAAAAGGGTTTAACTGATTTTTTCACAAATTGACTTATGAGTATCGTTGGATTCAGCGTGAAATTATCTACAATACTATATTCTCAAAATACCGAAATGAGGCTTAAATCTCGAGATTTTGAGTCTAAAAACGGTTTATCTGTCACAGGAATACAGTTCGCTTAGCATAAAAACATTATTATATTTATTTTATTATATTATATTTTTACAGTACTGAATTAGTACTATATTTAGTATTTAAAATAGAATTAAAACATTTTCAAGCAACTGAAACTTACATAAACCTTTTCTACTACCTTATAAGCACTCTACATTAAAATGACGCCGTTGACGTTTAAAGTAAATTTTCTCAAAACTGTCAATATGTCAGTTAAACCCTTTTTATTCTCAACCCTTCATTTGTTGTGATGATGATGAACTGCACTGTTCACAAATATGATAAACATTATGTATGAAGGAGGTCTTTATGCCGTTTTAAGTTTGAGCTAAAATTAATAATTTTATTGATTGATGTATCAGATAACTTGACCATCACTCGTCCGGTCCGGTGATATTTTTAGTTTCAGTATTTGTAAAGAGAGACTAGGATCGGATCGTTATCCAAGTCTGCATTATTTAGTGCTGAAATGAGATTCGGGCCTCGTATACGCGATAATATTAGAGAACATTCCTCGCCTCGTCTGTCCAATTTAAATTACCTATCCGAAATTTTATGTTACTGAACATCAGAATAATGTCGGCTATAATTTTCAATGGTACCGCATTGTTTTTACATAATGATCTTGTATTACGTAAAAGGTTCTGACTTTTTCATAACGCGCTCCCTGCTGACCCTGTAGTTGACGGTATCTGTATCTAGGCTAAACAAATATTTCTTTTGTCTATTTTTAGCTTCTTTCTCCCAAGATATTGGTGTTTCGGCAAAAGGCTGAGATAGGCACATCTTCGTGACAAAGGAAGGTTATTTGCTCGCCCACGTTGCTCCCTAAAGCATTACACAATTTTATTTTGTCTCTAGACAATTATTTTCAAATGAAGGTTTACTTTTAGCTAATAAATAAACAGACGGCTTGGCGTCAAGGCCTTTTTAAAATAAATTCAAAGACGTAAACGAGTGTTTACTTAAGCAAATGAATAAAGCTATGTAAATTCAGAAGATTCCTTTCACACCCACTCTGAATAGAAAATGTTGTGAATTAAATTAACATAATAAAACAACGTAATATGTCTACTCAATTGAAGGGGTGAGAACAAAAAGGGTTTAACTGATTTTTTTCACATAATGACTTATTGGTATCGTTGGATTCAGCGTGAAATTATCTACAATAATCCATTCACAAAATACCGAAATAAAGTTTAAATCTCGAGATTTTGAGTCTAAAAACGGTTTATCTGTCACAGGAATACAGTTCGCTTAGCATAAAAACATTATTATATTTATTTGATTATATTATATTTTTACAGTAATTGTATGAAGTATTTCTATATTTATTATTTTAAAATAGAATTAAAACATTTTCAAGCAACTGAAACTTACATAAACCTTTTCTATTACCTTATAAGCACTCTACATTAAAATGACGCCATTGAAGTTTAAAGTTTTTATTCTCAACCCTTCAATTATAACCCAGCTTGTGAGACTCGTATCTTAAGAGTGTAAAACTTGTACTAAAGGACAAGTTGTGATCTGTACCGAGTGGTTGCTATTCCTTCAGAAGGAATCTTGGATAAAGGGAAATAACGACGATCACAGTCTAGTAACCATTAAACTGTGCTTCGGGCTTCGTGGTAGCTTTGATATAGTACTTGGCCTCAGTACTACCTTAGTAGTACCAATACTTAGCCAGGCGAGTACTAAATTTCACTCACGTGTCGCTCCGCTTAGTAGCCAATTCCCAATCCAAGCCTTGCCCCATATATGACAGTAATCATAGTGATAAACTTTACTTCGACGTTAAATTTACGCCATTTTCGAATCTATTTGGATAGAAACAGGCGCGAATTCAATGTCGATGTATCAAAGTCCAAAATCAACATAAGTGTTTATTGTAAACGTAGAAAAACTGCATTTTGGAAAGTGGGAGTGCCAAACGATGCCAAGGATTTTTTACCCTATACTGTAGTATCTTATCTCTCGTCAATTCATTATCAATAAGAGAAGGTTCAATGAAAGAAAACAGCTCTTATTCCGATGGCCGATAATTCACACTTGCAGCTTATATATCGTTCATACTGACATGATAAATATTTTATATTATTGCTATATTTCACTCCATTTATATCACGTGTCAGTTAAAATACGTGTTTTAGCTACTAACTTGTATTAACAATCGGTGAACTATTATTGTACTTCGATTTTGAGTTGTATTAAAATGGCAATTTTGGACACTTTACAGTTGTCGAGTCAAGTGGACAAGCTTGCGCAGGTCACTCGCGATCTCAAGAGGAAACACAAGTCGCTGCAAAATCAGGTATTCATTTACTATTTGGAAATGACATGTACCTAAGCCCATGCATAATCTTTCTTTCCCATTTTCTTTTCTTTTTCTGTTCCCCCGCCCCTCTCTATCTGCCTCTGTCTCTCTTCTCTCTTTCTTTCTCTCCTGGGAGATTGTATAAGTCCCAGCCTTAGATTTAGAGGTCACTGTTAAAGACAAAAACAACTACACTTCGCTGTAAAAGTTTGATAACAGATTATCTAGTGGGAAGAAAAATTCTTGTTACTTTTATATAGGTTATGAATCACACATCTGTTTATGAAGTAGGAATCATTTTTTTCCATTAGAATATCAAGTTTGATAACTGGTGGCGTAGTGGGAAGGATAATTCTTGTTACGTTCATGAAGTAGGAATTTATATGGCAAATAAAAACACAGATTTTAAATAAAATCAAATTAAATATCCTTTATTTAAACTTATAGAAAACTGACTTTTAATGAAGCCCAGATATCTGAAAGTTACATTAAAATAAGTTACACAAAAAATAGTTTACATTAAGTTTTTAATTTCAACTATCCAATCCAATTTCCAGATGCGGCTGGTATGTGAAGAGCGGTCCGAGTTGACAGCTATAGTGCAGTCCCAGCAGAGAGATATCACCACACTCCAGCAAGCTGAAGCGCAGAACAAGGTAACTTACTATCTGAAGATGGAGAAAGCATGGATTAACCTATCTCTATGTAGATACATAGGCTATCTATCAGTTCCTCAAACACAATACAATCATGCTATTTTCAAATATCGCACTATGATAAATAAGGCCCGCATGTCATTTTTTGATAAATAAGGATTTATTAGCAGTATTTGAAGAAATATTATGTGTGTCATGCCCCATCCCGCACTTGGCCAGAGCGTGGTTTTGCGTGCGTTGTACGATTTGCGGGTTGTACATTATAAGCCGGAGGGATACGAGCACCTCATGTGTATCATAAATTATATCTAATAATATTCTGTGATGGATATATACATAAAACTTAGATATGCTTCGATTTAAAAAAAACTAACAGATGGGGCCATAATTAAAAGAAAAAAAAAATAAGATTGCGTATTTCTGGAACTCCAAGCAAACAAGTTTCTCCTCTCAGACTCGCAAGTTTCTTTCAAACTCATATATTGTAATGGGCTTGCCATATAATATTTGACAATAAGCACTTTGTAATTCTATATGCTTAGTACAATAACTATTTATTTTTATTTTGAAACATACTACATAATATTATTTAATAAACATAAAACAATAAAAAGGGAACTTAATCAAACAAACCACTACCAGTAGGCAACGTGCCCATTATGCTGGCAGCATTGCCACGTTGAATGGCAATGCTCAATCTTTGGCCGAAGTACAATAAGTACAATAACTTAATTTTAAGTACTTAATATAATTTGACTTGTAAAAGTGCTAAAAATAGCCTATATGCAATAAAATCTTTTCACTTTGACTTAACATTAGCGAATAGTAACATTGTGGAAGAGAAATTGTAATTTTAACTGTATATTTCCAGAAGTGCGCAGCTTGTGGGTCTGTGACTCCAGACGGCCCTGACGACGAAGATCAATCCTCGAAGCCAACGTTCAGTGTGCGCGAACTAAGGGCCATATTGCACGAGCGTAACGAACTCAAGCTCAAGCTGAACCGGGCAGAGGAACAACTGCAGGCGTTGCAGGCGGAACCACAGGTTGAACCTGACAGGTGAATATGATTTGTATGAACCTCACATGTAACTTGGCATTGTGGAACTAGGCTTGGGGAAATTAGTTCACCTTGATGAAATCACTAAGCAATAGGCTATTTGACTGTTGTATTTTTATTGCATAAATAAATAATATCTCAAAAAACGTGAAAACAAAAAATTAAATATCTCAAAAAATTACAAGGTTACAGTCCTCCATCATTGCAGTGTCGCTCAGCACTCTAAAATGTAAAGTTTCACGTGTAACTGCAATGCGTAGATCATCCTGAGACATCAGCATCTAGTAATAAGATTACTAGACTGTGAGATCAGCTAGGCGATCATGTCACTTGATTGCAACCAATAGACACACAATTGAAGGGTTGAGAATAAAAAGGGTTTAAGTGTCAAATTGGTAGTTTCTAGAAAATTTACTTTAAACTTCACCGGCTTCATTTTAATGTAGAGTGCTTATAAGGTAATAGAAAAGGTTTATGTAAGATCCAGTTGATTGAAAATGTATTATTTCTATTTTAAAATACTAAATATAGTACTAATTCATACGATTACTGTAAAAATATAATAAAATAATTATAATAATGTTTTCATGTTAAGCGAACTGTATTCCTGTGAACCGTTTTAAGACTCAAAATCTCGAGATTTATGTATGCCTCATTTTGGTATTTTGAGAATGTATTATTGTAGATAATTTCACGCTGAATCCAACGATACCCATAAGTCATTTTGTGAAAAAAATCAGTTAAACCCTTTTTATTCTCACCCCTTCAATTATGTATCGATTTGACGGTTTCAATACGCAGCTTATATACATAGTTACTATGGGAATTTCTCCTGTTGCATTGTGATCACCCCCCAGGTCATTTGTCGTTATACCCGACAATGGAAAATTTCCGCGCTCTCCTAAAACTAAGAACGCTTAAATCTCCCATTTGCAGTAGTTCAGACACGTCTCCGGTGGCATGTGGTGGTGGAAGCGCGGATGACGATCCGCCAGTTCAGGGTCCGCTCCCCGCCGAACCAGATGACGCGCCTTGGAAACGGAACAGTGGCATCAGGAAGTTGTGAGTACATGCTTGAACACTCCGCGGGGTCACGTGGTTACAGTGTCGCATGGGTAAGGGATGCAATGTAGAAGTTGGTAGTAATACGCCTAATTTTTACTAAAAACATAAAAACTATTCTTTGTGTTGTAGGACCATGGTTTTTCCTAGGTCTAGTTCCTGGTTCCTTATATTCAAGGAATCCTAGTTAGGTTTTAAATCTGTGGATGTGATTGTTGGGCATTATTTATTTATTTATTTAGCCAGGGTAGCATTTTACCACGGTTATCAAATTTTATATATTTTCTTAATTCGTGCATATTTAATATTTTAACATTAAAGATTTTTAGAAATTATCTGAACCTGGGAGTGCTTGAAATGTGTATTCTGCGTAAGCCCTCTTATTTTATCTATGCACGCTGAAGATGTTTCAGTCCAATTAGAAATTGGGCTTCTCATTCTACACAAATGGTTTCTATTTGTTACAACAAATGTTATCTAGATTGTACAACATGTTATGTTGTACAATCTAGATATCAATTTGACAGTTCTAAAAACGGTTGCGGTCCTTTTCATTTTATCACTATGAAAGGGACGGTAACAATTTCACCATTGTCCAATTATCAGATTTTGCATAATAGAATCGTTGGCAACCTGTCTGGTCACACCCAAAAAACGCCACAACAAAATTTTCACTCTCGCGTGTGAGCTTATACGCACATTGTAGATCGCAGATAAACTAAAATAAATGGTAAAGAAACTGCTAGAAGTTGGGCGTATTACTACTACTTGAACTAAATAGGGATTTCTCAACAAAAAAGAACTAGTCGTCTAATCAGAAAACTTTGGAATGGTATTTTCTGATCAGTCGTGCAGTTTTTAGTCGCGCATTGAACGTATTATCTGATCTTATAATTATTCTATTTAAGTTGAGTATAAAGTGGAATGTTTGTGTTTAGTATAATTTTGGGTGAGCTAATCATGGACATTTGGTAAGCTTAAGATTGCATGTTAAACGTGAATATGCTGCAGGCTTGTATTCGATCGCCATGGCGCGGTGGTTAACCGTTTAAAAACACCATGGTAGTATTTCAGATCTATTATCGGTCACTTGATATTTTCAATATTCCCAGGCGTATCGTGGTGACATTTTCTATTGCTCGCGCAAAACTTTATGAGCTCTCGGAAGTTAACGCGGATGGCTGCGCAGTACGCATATTAAAGTTATTGTATGGCCGCTTTTGCACTCGACGGTACCATGCGTAGTTTGGTATTCGGACCTAACTTCCGAGAGCTCATAAAGTTTTGCGCGAGCTATACCATACCATCAATAAAGATCATGTGAGATGTGTGTAATTTTGGTATCATGCGGTTTGGCGACCTAATATGTGCTTGCAGTGGTTTATTATCATATCAGCGACCGCTAGGCGCAATTTTATTGACTTATCATTGAATATCGGGAATGGGTCGATCATTGTTGTTGACAGCTTCTGTGGTGTGGTGGTTGAGCAGGTCGGCTCATAACCCGCTAGATTCCCGCGACAGGACAACTGTTTGTGCACAGAAAAAAAGCGCAAATACTTGTTCTGAGTCTGGGTGTTCTGGGACCAGGGTCCTCGTAGTTCCTGGGTCCCTAGACTCGGGGAATCCTAGTTAGGGTCCAGGATCTATGTATGTGATCGTTGGGCGTTATTATTATTATTATTGTGTTACAATTACATCACTATCTAATATGGTTTTGCCACTGACTAGAGAAATACAACTTAGAAGACAAAATGATTTTTGCGTCTGCATAAGTTCTCATCAGCTTAACTGATAAATAGCGCGATGTCTTATTTCGCAAAATATAATGAAACGAAAAATTTAACATCTAAATCACAAACCTTAGTGTGAGTTTTGCTGAGTACATGTTAACGCGTTTAACGTGTTTGTTTTTTACGTAAGAAAAATTTACAGCGGCGTACTCAATCTACGCGTTCGTCGCTTTTTATACGCGTTCGTCGCCTACCCAATCTACGTGTTCGTCGTTTACTCAATCTACGCGTTTTTAGAATAAGAATAAGCATATGTTTTGTGAATGGGATGCATCAGGGGTGTGGCCATTGCTCGGTGTACTTTTGCACATATTTTTAGAATCATTTCATAACTTTTAAACATTTATAATATCACATTACAAGACTATAATACTTTTGCATGGCACTGGATGATAATGTCTATGGGAATGTCGGCATTTTTATGATATATATGAATTTGCACTGATTTAACATTGACAATGACATAATATTTGAGCAAGTATCAAACCGTGCTTAGATCACTCGACATCTTAAAAAAACTTGTTTATTATTTATAATATTCGAACAAGTATCAAACCGTGCTTAGATCATTGTAAAAAAGAAGATGTTTATTATTCATTGAAATTAATTGGAAATACAAATAATACAAATATTGGAAACAATGTCAAATTGTCAAATGTTTTTGGGTGCAAAAACAACAAGTTTTAACACAGAACATTACTATACCAGCTTGTTATTTGGTTCTGGTACATTTTTTCTAAAAGTTTACCTAAAATGTTTTATTTTAACACCGGCGGTAGACAAGCATGAATGGGTAACGTATAATACCATAGGTTACAATCTGTGGCGTCGTATTTCAAAATTTTGTTTGTCTTTTTAGGTGTGTTATTGTTTAAAAAGGGGGAAAATGGCACCAGGGCCGAAAGAGATCACGCACACAGAAGACCATAAGACCATCGGTACACTAGTCACGACGCACGGCATTGCATGGTTTTTTATATACAAAAAAGTATTATGTCACATATCGAAAATGCTTTTACGCTTGTACCCTACATACCCTAGTCCTTCCCTGTTTTGTTTTTTATTTTTTTACCCCTTTTTTATTGTACCTTTTTCATCGTTTTGTAAAAATATAAACATTTTTGTATTCACTAATAAGACATTGAAATGTACAGCACATAAATTCATTAAGCACATAATTTTCTTATGAACATTTTAAGCTCGTACACAGCTGATTGCTAGAAAATTGATGTTAAATTGATATTTGTTGATAACTATTGTACTGTTTTTGTTTACTTGTGCCATATGTGATAGACTGCTATTTCTTTTGGCTCTTTATGCTAACTTTATAATTCATAAAAGAGCCTAAATTGTATTGACATTTTGTTAAGCATATAATTTTTTTTATATCGTAAATAAAAGACTAGTCTTTTTAGAATTTTTGACTTGTTACTTCTTATCTTACTAATAATAATAATAGCTTAATAAATATTTACACTGTGTCTAATGAAACAGCAAAACTCATTTGTGCTTTTCAGTGTCTAACCATTTCACAAGAGAGGTTTAACGCTGCTGCTTCATAAAATAAAACAATTTCAAGTTTCAAGATTTCAAGTCTTCAAGCCGGTCCCAGTTGCTTATTTGTGATTGGTTCATATTCATATCCAGTATGACACCTCAAAAAAAGGGTTGCTCAATGATGATCTTTTTTCACACCCCAAGTGATTTTGACAATTCTCTGTTCATTAAAATGTGAAAGGCAATACGAAGTCACATTGCATTTTATGCTAGAAATGGTTTTAATTCATAAAAGTGACAAACAAAATATTTTTTAAAAATTAGGTTTTTTAGTGCCAACATTAAGGTAAAAGATCCAATAAATTTATTTATCAAACTAATGCTTACTGCGTTCCGATAATTTATGAGCCTCTTGGGCTTTTCTCACCAATCACAAGTAAAAGCAATCGGTACCGACCAAAGTTATATATTTTTTTGTTTCCCCCCTTTATGTTTTGTTTTGACCACGCGCGGTAGGTTCTGGCTGGCGCTGACGTCACGCAGTGAGGGCCGCCGTTCGCCGCCGCCACGTATCTCTTTCGGCCCTTGGTACTAAAGAGCATGGAATGCTCGTGGCCGGTAGGTTATAGATCGCTAGCTATATCCACTCAACACCAATTCGACTCAAACTTCAGCATTGAAATGGAACTCTATTTGTGTTTAGTCACGGTGCATTTCACAATGTTGCTAAACGTGTGATGTGTTCATTCTTTACGTTTTATCATCAAAGTTCACATTTCAATAGTATATTTTGAGTTGTAGTCTTGAGTAGTTAAAGTGTGTTGATCGTAGGCTTGTGTCGAGTGTTGGTTATTGCCGGAAATAATAAATATAGTCCTGCATTCATTGTTGCTTGAGCTGTTTTATTGTTATACATGTTCTTCATTCAGTTGTCCCAGGCATGTCTAAAATATTAACTTCTGTATCCTTTACTTAATTAATTGTTTACATATTTTTCGACAATTTTTACTATTGCTAATCTTTATACCTTATTATTAGTCATTACAATAATGTTTTAACATCTGTCTTTTTCACATCTATTCTCAAATATCATCTAGCTATTACTCTTTGTTAAAATACACAGGTACCTTTTGCATAGATTTATCTAGAAGATTTCGCGGCTTTTGACCCCACCAATAATCAACACTAGTCACTTAAACAATAGGTTCACTCAAGTAGTCTTGCATTGATTAGTTAATGGGAATCACAGTCGCAAAATATTAAGATTACTAGGTACAGATATACATAAGTTGCTTTACGTGACGTCTGATATATTGAAAGGGATTGTTAATGTTAAGTTTCCGTCCACAGTTTTCGCAAGCTCTTTGCTGAGTCTGATATCGCCGTGGGCTCATTCCCCCGCCGCTCGCTATCCTCTCTCGCCAACAAGATGTCCACGCCCAGTGGCGCCGCCACCGCTCCCGCGTAGGCACTCCGACCCAACACACACAAACACAACCGAAACCTCACACAAACACAGACGCTATTCCGAAATCAAAAACCCCAAATCAAAACTGGACCTCAGACAAGAACTACAAAACCTCAATCTCAACAAACAGGAGTTCGTCGGATGGCTGGGCAACGAGTTTGAAGAAAAGGATGACTTTGAATTCGAGCATGAACAGTTTAAGCACGATATTCCTTTGCAGCGGTCTATTTCGCTACACAGGGGCATAGATATATTCAACTACTTGCAGACGATAGGATCGGATTGGTCGGGGAGCGATGTCGGATCGTCGGGGACAGTGCATTCCGACGAACGTGATGCTCTTGTATTCGAGCAGTACAGAAGCTTCGAAGATATCTCAGCTTCTCAATACAAAATGAAAAGCAGACGAGTATCTTACGTTGATGCTGCTTTCGGACGCAACCTTGCTTTGTCGGTGCTGATAGATAGTTATAAGGGCATAGACACGGGCAACGGGAGCTTTACCCCGCAGATAAAGAAGTTGCAAAGAAGTTTTACTTTTCCGGACAAGTTGGAAGATTTTATAGAGGCTGTGAAAAATTCGACGGAGAATCTGAACGATGCCGGTCGAGCAACACCGCGTGTTGAGTCGCCGAGTAGTTCGAAAGCCTTCGAGCTCGGCAGCAGGGGTGGTTTGCATCGTGTGAAAATGTTGCATAAAAGTCTGTCCCTCGGAAACTCCGCCGAACATATCAAGGTCACAAAACGTAAGTCTGTCGACGCAGACGGTGACAAACTAGAAGTTAAGATACCTTTCTACAGGAGCATATCGGTGGATTCTAATTGTTATGAAACGGTGACGGATCTCACGAAAAGTATGCGCCAGAGAAGGATCGGTGTGACTGAGCTTACCCACCAAGGGAGCAAGAAGGAAGTCAATTTGAGGAAAGAGGTTCTTATCAAGAGAAACCTGTCTGATTTTAAGAGCTGCGACAACATTGCCGTTAAAAGTATAAGGTCACGTCGTGGCTCCGCTGGGGCCACTGATTTAGATAAACCAACGTTTCTAAAAAGTAGCTCTGACGTTGAATTTGACAGCAACATGTCACTGAAAATGCAAAGACTAAAAAGAACATTTTCATTCGTGGCGTCAGATATCAAAGTCGCCGTGCCCATAGTCGTTATAGCCGATTGTACTGTAGACGGTGTTGCCAACGATGAAAATATACCCGCAAATTCTTCCAAAGTAGAGAATGTAGAGATAAGTAGATGTGACTGTAGGATTTGTACGGATGACGTGGGAGAGGATAGGAGCTGTATCACGCGTAAGGTACTCGGTAAGTTGTTGCTGAAAATTGTTTCGTGTAGGGAGTACGGTAGGAAATTGACTTATTGGGATGAGAATAACAATTTGAATGATAGCGAGATGTACAAGTGTTTTATGCATATTCTGAAGTTGATGCTTGGTTTGTGGTTGCGGCATTTAGATCATAACTAAGTTGACGTCTTGAATAACCCTTCGGGAACCTAAAAGCAGTGATGGAGTGAGTGAGTCCAGAAGTTTTCTACGTTCCGATTTAGCAATGAACTGGCGATAAACTTTACAGCGACGTCTAATCACTCCATTTCCACCCATTTTATAGAAAATGTTTGCAAATTCTACTACATCAAAATCGAAAATGTAACAGCAATAATTATAAACACCTGTTTTGTTACATGTTCTAGATCTCTCTGGAAATTAAGGCACAAAGTAATACATGTCTAGAACTTTCACCGGAGGGTTATTGATGATGTATAAGTATGATATTATTATAGTATTATTGGCGATATCCTCGCTTTACTAGTTGAAGGCTTTAAATCTATTGTTACTGAGTGTTGCCATATAACGTAATGCTCGAAAGTGAATAAAAAGATAAAACGAAAAAAAAAAACGCTTGTTAATTTATTATTCTACAGAATGTTATGTGAACTACTTACATAGATTATTCATAGTTATTATGTATCACCTGACGATTCTGTTTTACTTAGTGTATTTTGTCTCGCTTACCTAAGTAAATACTGCACGCGGAAATGAGACAAAACACGTAATTTCGTTAATATTAAATATCAGAGGTGTGTAGAAAATCTTTTTCCGTAGACTAGTGTAACAATATTAGACTGCGGTATAAATATATTATTACAGTTTCATAAATAAATTAAAAAATAGACTCGTTAGCTTAAACATTATTGATCAGATTTGTTTTAGGACTGTGTTATCAAAAGTTTATTTCAATAAAATTACAACAATTAATTGATTTCAAGCCTAAACTGTACGCTAGTTTTAGATATATTAAGAAACTTCTTGTCTGGTTGTATGTCAATTTCCTACTCGTATTCTTCAAGTGTGAATGTTGTCGTGATAATCTATTGGTAATTTTGTATGTTTCTTTATATAACATTTCCATATTATAAACAATTTTGTATAGCACCGGTGATTCTATTGCTGTATTAAACACCACATTTACGCGTTAAAAACTATAGTAGACATTATAGATTTTATTTTAAAACTGCATTTTGTCATACAATCTCGTTTACTTATATTTCAATAGCCATTTTTATAAATCCACATGTATTTTTATCGTTTTCAAACTAATTCAGATAGTTCAGCTCAGTGTCTAGTGTTAAATATATTAAAGACACAGGTCACACAGGGACACAGGTATAAACAGTTATTCTAACTTTCTTTTTATTCATTATCTTACGCGTGGTTTAATACAAAACGTGCGAAATGTATTATGAAATTGCAATAGCTACTCTAATATTGTAATACTTTTGACCTAAATACATTTCGACATTATTTTATACTAAAATCACGTAAATATATACTTGCAAAGTGTAATAAGTATGCGCCTTGTTCTTTCGTATCACTATATATTTTATTTTTCGCCGACCTTCATTACTTCTCACGTAGAAACAATGAAAATCTGTGAAAAATAAAAATCGTATGCTACGTGTTCAGTTCATATAAATACAAAGCTTGCCAAAATAAAAGTACGTTGCTGCAGATAAGGCGTAGGTGGTTTTGGCTCATAACCCGGAGGAGGTGGGTTCGATTTCCGCGGCAGAACAAGCATCTCTGCACAGAAAAAAAGCGCAAATACTTAATATTTTTTTGTCAGTTTTATTTTGCCCAAATAATGTTAGCCGGGCAATTCTTTGATATAAATTTGCTATGAAAAGGGATATACATGAACTTGCTAAGGAGGGATGGCTGTAGCCGCAGAGCCGACGACGATGGGGTCGACGTGTTCTTCAGTGGAAACCACGACTTGGTCTATGGAGTGCAAAACGACTTGCAACTAGGTGTGTGCAGTAGTGGATAAGTAAATCCGAAGACTGAGCTGAGTGGCGTACCTACTTTGGGAGAGGCCAATGTCTAACAGTAGACTAATAATACAGGATAATGATGATGATGGTGAAGCTATTTATTAACTTACTTTTTGATATTTTTCCAATTTCTACAGTTTCTAGAAAAGATTATAAAATAAGGGCAGGTGGTAATTGAAGCTACGGATCTATAAAAGTGAGAAAGAAGTGGCCGAATTGATCAGCATTTTGTAAGAATAGCTACTGAGAAATGAACACGTAGTTGCTAAGTCTTACTTTTATATTAATGTTATACTTCTCAATAAATCTTTTCAATTATACCTACCTGCGGTGGTTTCAAAGTATAAATATGTGAATAATTTATATATTACTTAGAGTGTGAGTGCCATGTGAGACGTTACGAAAGCACATATCTTCCTTTAATTGTCTTGTCGTATATTCCATAAGATAAGGTTTTATACTAGATTTTTTCAACACTACACATCGAGCCAAATAAATTGGACACTAAGAGTGTTTCTTTTCACCATGGCCTAAAATCATGCAATTATAATGGTCTCGTTTAATTACTTTGACTAAGCTTTATTATTTTATTTTCCAATTATTTATTTTACAAATAAACATAGCTGTAATTTTAAAATAAATCTTTTTATCCAAAGTTAGTACTTTGACAATAATATATCCCAACTTTTCAAAGATTGACATGTAATAACATAACGTCATAGAATGGAGATAGAGTAGATGATAGAGAATACAGTTTTTGAAAGATTTTCATAATTTTAATTGAATAGTTTTTACTCGATCTATAGACTAGATGTAATAGACCAGTTAACTAGATATAAGGATGCCTGTTTCAATTTAAACATTTGAAAATCTAACAACTGTTTATTTGTTACATTTCAATCGCTAACATTTGGTTAATTCGCAGACAACACTTTTGATCTGTCTTTTAATACATTGCCAGCAATTGGATGATTAAAATGTAATGAAATAGTGGTTTTTATTCCAGTGAATATAGGTACTCATGTTAATATCAACTAAAACAAATTCCGTTGCGATAAGTGCCTCACAAACTCAACCACTGTTTATCCCTATACCGTAGTTATAATGTGCTATTTTATAACGTTATATTATTGTGCTATCGGTAGGTAACGAGTTATTGTGAGCAGTTTTTTTTGCTCGCAACTGTAGTTTATAGATTTCGCTTCATTCCAAGTTATATTTGTTTTTACGTGTAATGGTTTAAATAAAATGTTATTTCTAGTCACAGCGTTTCAGTGCTAGATATTCTAGACGTAGGTTTTACTAATAATGCATTGGTGGGGATTTGTTAAAAAATTGGAGGCTGCGTTTATAAAAAATGCTTCACTCTGGGCTGGCAAGCATATAAAGCGTATCATTGTATCCTTCCTTCATCTAAGATCTTATCAGATATCATATAACAGTATCTTATCTTCCTTCTAATCAAAAATTCAAATCTTTATCACTTAACGTTTTATTACCTACCTATATTTCTATCTATTGGATGAAACCGCTAAAACAATACATTGATACTCTAATTACTTGCACTGTATAACTTTAAAGAAATATAATAAAGTAACAGACTGCAATAATTAGTACATCGTTGAAAGACGTTGCACGTCTTCGCGCGACAAATTTTTATATTTGTATGGAAACGTTGCGAAAATTGGGAGACGTCAATTTTCGGTACACCGCTTGCATTTGCTCCGCATTTTGGCTCATATTTGGCTGGTATTATAATAGACTGCTGATGTCTCACGATGACGTACGTACCTGCGTAGTGCAGTGCCACGCGAAACTTTATATTTTGCAGTTCCAAGTGACGCAGCAACTGTGATTGGCGGCCGTGACGGTTAATATCACGCGAACGACTGGCTCGTTGCGCTATTCATTAACATAAAAACATACATACAGACGAACATAGTACCTCCTTTTTGTAAGTCGGTTAAAAAATCAGGCAAGATGTGTAATGGCGTGCAGCATTTTTTGAATGCGGTCTTTATAATCATCTTTTTCACAAATATTTCACCAATGTGCTACAGATTAGAGGAAACTAAACACAATCTTCATGGGTTTTTGGGAACACAAGGCACGTTCATTAGTATGGAAATTAAATATTAAATGATCATTGATTTCGAACTAAAACTTACGGACCTCAAAGGTTTTTCACGTAGTAATTTAATTAAATAATGTTGTAAAGACAATTGGTACCTACCTAATATAATACTATGTAATGTTTATAAGTTGACGGTGTCAAAATAATTATATTATCTGTTTATAATGTATTTTGTCGTTTTATTTTATGTCTCCTTATAATCTCTATCTGTAGAGTAGACGAAATCTACAAGTAAACTACGTACTAAGTACTACGTACTATTTAGGTACTACTAGAAGTACCTAAATAGTGTAAGCGTAAGTAGTAATTACCTACCTAGACATAAAGTAACATTATTTTGGCCATGCTATTATTATTGCCTGGTACTATAAAAATAATCTCCAAAATCTGATTTCCCAGAAGGTTTTAAAATATTCCGATGTTTCTGTAATCTTTTTTTTTTTTTTTTTACTTCAAACTGGTCTAGCATTTGACCACGCTCTCACCTGATGGGAAGTGACGATGTGATCGAAGGTGTAGCATGCTAGCCAAGTAAAAAATCTCCATTTTGACATAAGATAACAAAGCATGGGGTGTAATTACACTACTATTTGGTAGATTTTCCAACATGCCGCACCAAGCGTTTCCCTGACTGTTTTTTATCATGCGAACTGCTACGGAATTGAATTCACTCCCGACGTCCAAGGACACTGTTCAAGAAACAAGTGTCTTGAACAGTGTAATTTGGGTCTATTTCTAGAGCCTATTTAGATAGGCTCCTCATAGATCAAAGTGTAGACCTTGGAACGCATCGTCGTTAAAGATCAGGTGAATTCCGGTAAACGAGTAGGGCAACGTTTACCACGTTGGCCTACTCGTACAAAAAAAGGATTACATTATTTAAATTTTACCATATTGCATTTCCATCAAAATAATACGGTAGTCATATAAATAATAGGTAATTGGTGTCGATTCTGTATGGCATTCTCTAAAACTAAACTAAAAGTATGGCGGTACTCTTCTGATAAAGGGGAAATGAAAAAGACGGAAATATGTTAATTTCGTTTAGCTTTACAGTATGCGACACAGAATCGACACTAGTATTGAGCTAAGATTCAGTGCAGACCATTTTAATTAGTTTTTTTTTGATGCTAAAGGCACTCTTTTACGTACCTAGTTATTAAAAATAGAAGTAGAAACTTAAGTGTAATGAATTACCTTTCCAGTTAGGGTTTGAAAATACTTTCGTTCCGTATTAATTAAGTTGTACAGATAATTAATGACTAAACTTGTTATGCACATTAGTCAAAGACAAACTCACATGCGTTTCTTACTCATACAACCAGACACAGTAAGCAAACTTACGCATTTAATTTTTCCTTAATAGATAATAGATTATTACTACAAGAAGAGCGGTAACCCATCCGACTTTCAAACTGGCGCACCCAGGTTCATATTCCACTCGGCCCTAAGACTTTTTGTGCGGAATTTGCGTCTTAAAGAATTTTGTTGCATAATAGACTATTTTTAGGACACATCAAAATGATATGTGCAGTGTTAGAGCGGTGGAGGAAAGCTGAGAAAACTGGCATGTTCAAGAATCACAAAATGTCCTCCATCAACATACAACCTGCACTTGGCTATCTACACTCTCTCCGTGTGAGACATGGCCCGAGTTCCAGCGGTAGGAACGTATGGACGGAGGACGTGATTACTGGAGAAGGTCGTTAATACTACTACAGTAACATACTTACGTCCAGACACCTCCACCTACATTTATTAGTAAATGGTAATTGTGGAATTTTAATTTCGCCGGAATATAGTTAAGAACAAAAACAGCTTTTATGGATTATCGGATTTTCTCAAAAATTTTGAAATTGTATTAAAATTGGATTTTAGGTCGTGCCTAATTTTCGTAACATAGAACTGAAATTTATAAAAAGAAAAGAAATAAATGGTATTAAAAAGAAGAAAAAGAAATTGAAAAATTAATGGTTCTTTTATTTCTCCCCAATGTGGCTTTTTAGACTTGCACTTGTGACCTAAAACATAACATAAAATGTTTCGTATCAAATTGATTAACTACCTGCAAATCTGTACTGTTACAGTTCTTTCAAATAACTAACGATAACTAATTAATTACAAGGCGTGGTAATAAGTCATGATATTACCTAGTGAACATTGGTCGAGTAGGAAGAGAGCCTGTCAGGTCTTTTTAAATTTTATTTTTATGCTTAATAGTTATTTATTTATTAAAAGATAGATTTTTAATTTGTGTCAGATTGTAATGAGGTATCATTTTGCTATTAGCATTTTACAGGAGTTTAGGTTAGGAAAGTATTTTGCTACGCCAAGGTAGAAACTTATCTGCTATTTCTAGTATCTATACTTCTTATTATTTATAGGGCTTAGATAGAATAGACTACATTCAAGTAAGTAGGTATCCATCAGGTATTGGGACTATAACTTCTCAGAAGAAAACTCTTCTTTGTAGTTAAGTAAATTTAACTAATTTATTAAGGCTTCTCTACCATTCTAGGTACCTACTCGACCTAGTTAATTACGAACGAGGCGGTATCCTGTTTAAAAAATTGATCTCATTACAGGTAGTGGTTCTCACCTAAGTAGGTGCTCTGCTCCATAAGATTTTTGTGTGAAGGAAAGTACCCTAGTTCCTACGAAAACTCAATTTCCTTGTCCTCAATTTCCCATAGTTCCGATATGTTATTACATTCAGAATTCCTCGGCTAAACCTGCAGTTGCTAACCGCTTCTAATTTACATTCTCGAAGCCAAGCTTATAATTTCGGAGTGGGCAGTGGGCACTGCCCGGGCCGGGACCGGTCCGGTCAAGTTCACGCGATGGCAGGTTGCGACCCACATGCTGGTAACTTTCTTCGCTTCGTAAAAAACTGCGACCCGGTGGGATGACAGATTTTTGAATTTGGTTAACATTTATGTGGTAGGTAGTTACAGGGAATATGAATTTTGAAAGTAAGCTTAATCTATCGTATAGTATAATCTTACACGAAGAAAAATAAATTCGTAAGTACGAGTATCATGTAATAATAAATAAAAAACTTCCTGGTGAATTTGATTTAAATTCGCGACATATTCATAAGCGAACCTTCGACTGCATCGGTGTTAACAGGCGAGTTACAGTCAAA